>CAJVNO010000007.1:0-695688 GCA_911174995.1 Penicillium olsonii | reverse complement strand
GACCCTCAAAAATGACAATAATATACTAACAAACCAGCCTTGCGTACCCGGGAGGGCCCGAGAAAGAGAAAATGGCCCCGCCCCCCCCCCCCCCAGACAACGTCGTACTATCACGTATGAACCCCCCCCCCCCCCCCCCGACTCACTTCTCGGTTCTCTGGCTAATATCTCAAAGTCTCAGAAAGGTCAACCGTAGGTACGGAAAGAACACTGTGTCGCGCTGCTGCCTCTGAGCGTACCGGCACAACCCCCGACTTCGCCATTGCCTCCACAGAGGGTCTGATGTACCTTTCTTTGGTACCCCACGGCGTTGATCTCTATCATCTTTGGAATAAACGGCCCAAGCCTAGCATCTTCCGGACCCGGGCTGATTACGATGTGCACGCTGTTGACTTCGTCACTCCTGATCTCATTGCTACAGGCGGAGCAGGAAAAAATGTCATCTTGACTGACAAGCGATCGTCGGGCAACGATTCTATCGTCTTCGACCATGATACGCCAATTAGCTACATCAAAGCGGTGGATGATCACCAGGTCCTTGTGACTGGTCAAGCTGGTCGTGGAAGATCCCCCATGCCTGAGGATGTGAGTGTATTACCCCCTTTCCAACAAAGACCTCTCAATTGACATTCGCTACCAAGACGACCATTTGTTTGTATGACCTACGTTACAGCAAGAAGAAGGGCCCACAAACTGTTCCATACTGGGAGACCCCATTCAAATTCTCGTCTCCAAAGCCAAAGATGGATGTGTGCCCTGAGCTCGGGCTGCTGGCTGCTGGTGCGTTGACCTCCAAGATCACGTTTGACTCCGTACTAACTTCGAATTAAATAGTTGACGATCAAGCCAAACCGCAATTGTTATCTTTGAGGAAGGGGTCCTCCGTCCCCTCCTCCATCACGCAGGAAGACCGAGCACTGACCGTCAAGTTTGACGAGCGCAATGGAAACAACATCCTGCTCGTCGGCACTCTGGACGGCGTCGTGAAGGAATTTTCTTGAGGTCTCCGCACAATTTGTATGATTAGGTCCATCGAGTTTGTATGATTAGGTCCCTCGAGTTTGTATGATTAGGTCCTCCGAGTTTGTATGGCATGCCAGACAGGAGAGTCAACACTACGAATGGAAAAGTGAAATCCCATTCTGATACGTAGATTGTAGATCGTAGACCATAAGTGAAATGATAAACCTGGGTATATTTGACCTCGATATCAGAATCTCATGCAAAACCAGACTACTCCCTTGTACAAATGCAAATTCCCAGTAACTAATCCAAGCCACCAGCCAACCATTCACCAACTTCGACTCCAATGCCCTTGGCTAATTCTCCAACCCAATCGCCTGAAACATTGACGCACCACTTGTCTCCTGCATCGGCACTGGTGTTTCCACTGCTACTGGCCATTCCATTATGACTTGCAGCCGGAACAACAAGACGCAGGCGACGCAGGGTCGCCAATTCAGCATAGATTCGATCCGCAACGGCGGCAACACGGACTGCAGTCGCAGGTGGATTAGGGTCAATGGCATGGTAGATCGCCAGAAGACGCTCGAGTGGGAATGAGCGGGCTGTTAGAATGGTTGAAGGACCCGTTATGCCTCCGCCACCTCCGACAGCCGATGTAGTAGCAGAGGATGTAGCAAAAGCAGAGGAAAGGGTGGACTTTGTAATACGGGTCTTGGTTCGCTTGCCTTTGCCTCTCCGCCGGGTTGATGGGTCATCATTTGCTGCTTGTCTCTCTTCGGCCTGTGCCTGGGAGAGAACCTTCAAACGACGGCGGTGATGTGCTCGCTTGTTACGCGCTGAAAGAGAAGATGACGAAAACTTTGAGAAGAAAATCGTATCCAGCCGCTGCGGGGTGTGTGAAGCCAGGTATGCGGATGTGAGAATCAAAGTTGAGAAGTATGGCAGGGAAGGAAGTGCCGAGGGCAAGGCCGTCTTTGCCAATGGGGCCCTGGTGATGCTAGACGTCGCTTCATCTGGGACGATACGGTGGACAAGCGCAGACTCGCCCTGATGTCTGAAAATCGACCTGTTTTTGACGAGCAGGCGGGAAAAGTCCCATTCGCCTGTCTCACCTGGCGCGGGCTCCTCATTGAGGACTGGTGCAATGAACTGAGGCCATAGTCTCTCGACAATGGAGCGGAAATTCGGGATAGATCCCGCAGTTGGTCCAACTAACGAGTCAAAAACAGTAGAGACAAAGTATGGGTAAATCTGCGCCACGGTTTCATCGGCCAATCCATCGATGGTTGGGGGATTCGAACTGAGAATGATCTCGATGGCTTCTCGTCGCGTGTAAGGGGGGAAATTGATGTGTGGAACTCCCGCACTTTGGAGGAACAGAGGCCGAGGCGTTGAACTCAGTACCATCACCACAGTGAGAGATGGAATCTATAAACCCACTGTCAGTTTCGATTTGAGCGAGCCTTTCGCCATTGACACAAACTTACGATTTCGCCTAGTCGTGCCAGCGCCGACAAGAGTGTAGGTGACGCCTCCCTCTGTCTATCGATTTCGTCCAGGACCAGAACGAATTTGTGGCCCTTTCTATTGGATTGCGCTTGCAGGGCCTCTTCCAGGAGAACGGACAGGCCACTGATATGCTCGCATCGTCCTTTACCAGCCTTCTCCCATTCTTCTTTCTGACCGATCGCTTCAAGGGTGTTCCATAGGATCTTGGTCAGGAGATGTCGACCTGTAATGCATTCGGAGCTGCGGACAAATGTATGCGGTACCTTGGTGGCGGATAGGACAGCACGGAGAATGGTGGATTTGCAGGTCGCCGAAATACCGCTTACGACCAATGCAGGTTGGCTCGGGGTGTAATGCTGTTCAGAGGTTGGGTCAGTTTCTTTATATGGTGATTGCACCATGATGATTCTCCGACTAACACTGAGAAGGCTGGCTAGCTGCCGGCTCTGGGCCTCACGACAGGGCCATTGAGCGCTCAGTGCGCTTGCAACCTGAGCAGGTAGCATGGGTCCCTTTTTTTGCCGGACTTTGGGGACCACGCTGGTAATGTCAAGATGCTGCGACAACAAGCGTTGAAGGGCGGCTCCAGGGCTCCTTACGCCGAGGCACGTGATCACGCGTCGCGGCTTAAAGGCTGATATGGATGTGCCTCCGAGGCCTTCAACCCTACTGTTTGTACTTTGTATTTAATTCACTACAATGTAGGGGGAAAAGAAAAGGAAATTTGGAAACCGAATTCGTCTTCCATTGCTAAAATACAAGCAAAAAGTGTCTGCAGGGAAGTTGGACCAGAAACAGTCGCCTGACCACCACGGAAGATGGCAGTAGGCGACCATGCAGGCCAAAGACCAAGCTAAGAATAAAAGCTGTGCTAGTCCTCAGAGTCCATGCCTCGGCAATACCTGACCAACTCTCTGCGACAGTAAGCCAGTGCGAATGGAGCGTGCAGAACACAAAAAGCCATTCGATAAAGCAAAACGCAAAGTACATTGGCTGGTAATAATAATGGTGAAGCACAAAGTGGGATGAAAATGAAAGATGAGAGAAAAAAAAAAAAAAATAAGGATAAAAGACAATCTCAAAAAAAGGAAAAAAAATAAAGGCACCAATCCTCATACCGATGACTGCGGACAGAAAACCCGTCCAGAGCCGTCAACAAGCAATCAGAAAGCGGAGAGCTCAAATCGGAGGAAGTAAAAAATGGGGGGTGGCATGGAGTACATGGGGAAAACTGGTGGAACAGAGTTCAGAGGAAATCTGCATCATGCATTGCTCGCTTCATGGAAGATATGCATAATGCAAAATTGGCAGAGTGCAAAGGCTATGATCATGGCACATTGCTTCATAAGTGGTATGCAGAAAAACGCAAGTGGTAAATCACGGAATGATCATGTGCAGTCAAACCTGTTTCAAGAGCTGTGTGAAAAGAAACGTTAAATCGTTAGGGCAAAAAAAAAGAAAAAGTGTCGTCAAAATCGTTGACTATGGGTACACTGGTCGCGATGAAACGACCGCTGATGTGGGTGGCTCAGACCCAAATCAGAAGTAGGTGTAGTGTGGTTGACTCTGCCCTCCGATGGTGACGGTTTGCTGAGCCGGGGCGGGGAAAATTGACGAGCTGTCACTCTGTCCAGAGGGAGTGTTGGAGACAGAGCTCTGTGCAGAATGAGGCACATAAGACTGGCTGCTGTAGCTTTGGGGAGCTGGGGACTGAACACCGGAAGATTGACCAGACTGGTAAATGAAAGGTTTCTGCAGCATGGCCTTGGGAATCTGAGAGGCGCTGCTAGGCTCGTTGGGAGTCGCCTGGCCACTGGTCACAGTGCTGCTGCTGTTGCTGCGTCCATTGGTATCTGCGGCCATGATCTTTCCAGCAATACGGCGTCCGTGGGGAGTCTGACGGATCGAGGGGAGAATAGGACGGACAGCCTCAACAATGGCGTTGCGGGTTTCAGCGTCACAGAAGTCCATAGCGGTCTGCACAACATAGTTGGCAAAGGAATCACGCAACATCTTCTCAAGTTCATTTCCTTGAAGGAACTCGTCGATCATCTGGCGTTTCATGTAGTGATCGGCAGTGCGGAGGCACTTTTCAATGACATTGGAGCTGAATTTCTGCTTAGACAGTTGAGGAATGTTGCCTCCAAAGGTAGCACACAGCGGGTTGGTGAAGCTTGGCTCGTTCAGGTCCAAAATGTATTGAACAACATAGTTTCCGAAGGGATCTTGAACCAGAGCGAAAGAGTGAGAAGTAATCTGGGCAATGAGACGGGCCTTCTGGTTACCAGAAGCATGGTCAATGCAACGCTGAAGGACACAACATCCATGACGGTGGGTACCGACGACCACACAGTTGCTGCCAACGGCTTCATAAATGAACTCGGCATCCTGGGGGGACAGGCGGTTGAGACACTTTTGAATGACGTGGTTTCCATTCAAGTCCTGAACAAGCTCAACAACATGGTTCTGGAGAGACTTGATCACAGTCTGAGTCTGCTGATCAGTCGAAATGAACTCGATCATCTTCTGCAGGGCACGGGTGCCATGCTGGTTCAGAGCGATCTTGACCAGCTGAGCGGAGGCATTGTCAATCAAAGCGGTGCGCTGTTCATCATTGGAAAATTCCAGTAGCTTTTGGCACAGGTAGTTGCCGAAAGGATCTACTCAGAAAAACGCATTAGCAGCCAAACCAAGGCAGACAAAAATATATAGATATCACTTACCAGTCATCAACTCAATCACATGCATGTATGTCTCATCGAAAATCAACTGCACATGCTCTTGGTTGCGCTCTTCCAACTTGCGCTGCAGGTATCGACAGCCGTGTTGGTCCTTGCATAGACTGTAAAGCTCACCCTTGTAGTTCTCAAGAGGATAGTTACCAAAGCGAGTCAGGGGGCTGTTATCGCCATCCTGGCGACGTGAGGCCATGCCGCCCCGAGGGGTGGGTTCAGAAAAGCGGAAACCAGGGCCGTAGCCAGGGAACCCGTTGTAGGCGGCAGCACCCCCGAAGGTCTGCATATGTCCGTTGATGGGAGCGACCTGGTTGGCATATGGCTGCATCGGATAACCAAAAGCTGGGGCCGCTGGAACCTGGAATGGTAAACTCATTTGAGCGATGGCGCCGGGACCGTGGTTGCCGGATGCAGCTGGGGTGAGCTGTGGTCCAAATGGTGCAGCGTTTCCCTGCAGAGAGGTTTGGGACTGATGATTGCCATTGACCTCAGATTCATCAGCCTCATGCTTGGCCTGACGGTTATGTGCGACGCCCTGAGGAATCCGCCCCAAGCTTGTATTGTGCTTATGCAGCTGCTCTTGGTTGGTATTTGGCGGGGTGACGGCTAGCCCATTTCCATTTGTGTTTCCATTGCCCTTCACGGTTGGAAGATCGTTCGTAGAGTACGAAGACTGCACAGCAGTAGGGCGACTGGAAGGGACAGGAGTCGCCACTTCGTCGTGACGATCATCACGGAAGGAAATGTTACTGCTCAACGAGTGGCGGGCCCCATGGCGTGCGTGAACGTAGTGTCCGTGGTCCTCATTGGAGTTTGAAAGCTGTCCATAGTTGATGATGTTGTGGGGCAGGCTCTGATGGGATGAACGGTTCCGACTGTGGTGAGAGTAGGACTCAGTCCCATTGGCACGAGGGTTTGCAAGGTCGTGTGCATCCGGGTTCGCGGAAAGGACGTTGGTATCACCCCGGCGCGACAGAGTAGGAAACTTGTCATCGGGCTCTGTCAATCTGATATAGCTTTTGATGTCAGGGGTAGAGAGCCGCTCCAAATCACGGAGATGGCCAAGCGACTTGTCATCAGCGCTGGGGAATAGGTATTGTGTGCCAGACCACTTATCAAGCGCGGGGTTCACACTTGACAGTCCAGAAATGCTGTTACGACCATGACCGTTGGTGTGCCCAGAAGGCATCGAATACCGGTGACCACTGTGACCACAAAGACGACCGGTCAGTTGATCTTGCCAATACACAGCATAGGAATAGATGGGTCAGCTCACCTTGGGGCGGGTCGGAAAGGGGAAGTAGGATCAGCAAGGAAATCATCTTTCTCAGAGTTGCGGCGAGATCCTGGGACCGAGTGACCAGCAAAGCGATCGACTGCTGGCTGGTTTGCCTGGCTGGGGGCCTGGGGGGAGGTCAAGGTGGAAGGGGCAAAGGCATTGAAGAACCCTGGCGACGAGGTCACACTAGAAGTAGAGAACCGACTGGGGCGACCAAAAGCACCGGTGACAGTGCTCTCACGATACTCTGGAGGAGTGGTGGGCTCACTGACAGGACCAGAAAGGCCAGCCTGTGCCAGCTCACGAGAGAGTTGATCCATTTCAAGCTTCTCCTGTGCGTGTTGCAGATCAAGTATCTTCATGTCCTCTTCGAAGCGACGTTTCTGTTCGCGCATGTATTCAATGTGTTGCCTTTTCTTCTCAAACTGCTGAAGAAGTTAGCTCTCACTCCTGAGGAGATCTGGTTAAAGACACGGGCAGTTCAGGGGCATGGTTTGGTGCAGAGAAATTATGCGGAGGTACATGTTGCAGCGGGCGGGACAATAAGATCCGAACCACGACGCGTTCTGTGTACAAAGTGAAGCCAGTCCAACGAAACAAATTGGGGAAGACACAGTGGCTGGTTCCAGAGAAGTGCCAGGGGAGACTGGGGGTTGAAGTGATCTGACCAAGCGCACGCGGTATGGAAGAAAGAAGGGGGATATTGTGACGGGAAAGTAAGGGCAGATGGGCTTCAGTGATACAAGCTGTCAAGACTAACTCGAATTTCAGGGTGCCAATCTGGAAGTAGGGAATGGGCAAAGGGATCAAAATGGAGAAGGCGATCCATCTTCGTCTTATAGGCTCCAGACCAGCCGATTTGGCTATGCTGAAATGGGAACCGAAGTAGACTATGAATCGAGTGGTATCCAATAGACCAGAATGTGTTGAGACCTCAATAGGAATCAATTACCTCTGTGAGGTTGGTGTTCTCATTGATGGAGAATGCGCGGGGTTGATGAATGAGATGAATGGGAAGAATAGGGTGAAGGAGAATGAATGAGAAGCATTGAAAGCAAAGGAGACGAGAGAATGAGTGAGCACTCCCAAATTGGGAACAACCCTGGAGAATGACCTACCTGGACGTCACTTGGAATCGCCAGACACTCTCACTGCTGCAAAGGTCTCAACGTTGACAACTTGCTTTGAATCCAGCAGAGCTTCCCAAGTCACATCCAGGTATGTCGTTTCCATATGTGTGATGCATAGGATCTAACGGAAATTTGAATCTTACCGAAGACAAGAGATCTAATGGGTCCTGGGTTGAAGCTGGACCCGAGCCCGCGCCCCCTGGGGCCTGGTTTAGATGGCCCCATGACGAGAACTTGCTTGAGTCGGTGGTGAACCGACGCTGCAGATTCGCTCGAACGTCCCCCGTCGGCCGGGAGAACCCCGATCCAAAGTTCGAGTGCCCGGGGGACAGCGAAGTGTACCCAGGGAACGCCGATTCCGAGGGGGGAGACCGCGGGGAAGGAAATCGCAGCTCGTCGAGGCGTTCACTCAACCCATGCTTGAAGGCCATCGTGGGGAGAGCCGATATGTTCAGCTACACCAAAAAGAAAGGGTCGACCGGTCAGCTAAGGTCTGGATATTGTTGACGCCGCAACTGGGGTTTTAGAGCTCCGGGGAAACACAAGCACGACCAGCTCCAGGTATTACGCCACGCTCTTACGGTGGCAGGGAAATGTCCGAGTGATGGGCGGTGTGTTCGGTCTCAAGTAAGGGGAAATCGGAGAGAGGGGCTGAGGGGCCGGCGGTGATCTGCGTTTCGCGAACGGGGAGCGCTACTCACACAATGAACGCCTCGAGAGTTGTCAAAATGGGGGTGACGATGGGTTGCTATGTGGCTTTAGGGGGTACAGGTCATGTAGCGTCGAAGGAGGCTTTTTTTTAAGAGAATATCGTGTGTACCTGACGATGCGGAGATCAGCAGGGAGATTGCAGAGTGGGATGGAGCTCTCTTACCGCTCTTAGCGAGGAATCGAGGGCGCGGCGAAACGAGCGTGTCGCGCAAAGAGGAAACACAACCTAACAATAACCCAAAGGAACGATACAGAGCTGTTGTACAAAGGGGGGGGGAGTTGCAGAGGGAAGAAGCGAAGAGGGGAGAAAATGGCTGGGAGTCCAGAGCGGGGAGATCTTTTTTTGGGAATTTGTGTTCTTTGGGTATGAGATGGGGTTTTCTTTTTTTCTACTGTCGATTAAATTAGGGATATTATCCTACTCCGGATTTATTTAGACCTTCTCTTCTACATTGCATCTGATTTATTTTCTTTCATGGCCGCTAACTGCACTGGGATCTCGCCAAATGTGAAAATCCATCTTGCGAACTTGACTCTCAATACCTGTATGACTCGAATCCCAGAACTCCAACGCGCGCTGGGAATGGTCAATTCCATGGCAGACTAGAGAGACGGTCGCGCAAGGGCTCAATGCGCTGTTAGAGCGTGGCAGCTGCATCAGAACCCGAAGATGTGACAGCTTAAGATTAGGCGTACCTGGATCTATGTATTTAGTATCACGCCAATCAGATGGTTCATGCCGTTCTTTGTTTGTTCCATGGGCTGTTTCTCTACGACTCCTGTCCACGGGTATACTCTCGACTTACCCACTACTTATACTATAGTATTCTCGAAGAATCTCCTCTAGGGCTTCCACTCCACATATGCACGATAAGGGCTCTCTCAGGACAAGCGGTGTACCGTGCCAGCCAACGCTGATCGTGTCGCTCGGAGCCCCTGATCCACCGAATGACGAGCATACTAGTGGAGATCAATGCCCCCCGCCGTCATCCTTATTACTGAGGATTTATTCAGGCGATCGCCGATGGGCCACTTGTGACCCCTCAGCCATGTTGGGAGCGTGCTCTGATCGGTGAACCAGATCGAATCTGAAATTCGTACTCCGTAGGCACAGGGGTATATAACCTCCCTTTGGTTCCCATATGCGAACCCCATGATCTCCAAGTGATACGTCCAACCCCAGTGCGAGGATCCCGGAAACGAACTAGTGTGCCAGCTATCGCCGCAGCACCCAATAGTCATAGTTATATCACAATCCATCTCGCGGACTCACAAACCCACTTATTGACGCCCAAATAATCCAATACATTACCCGCTTCCTTTCATGCCCAACGGTTTACGCCGCAATTAACTGGCCGCCTCGATTCGGGAACGAATCACGACTGCATTCCGAGACGTGCAACTCCCAAAAGTACTGGCAAATAATTTCTGAAACAAGCCCTCCGTCACCTCCGTGAAGCCGAGCCTGCAATCGGGTAATCGACCTTTCTAGACTCGACAGCCGATCCTGGCCAATATGTCTGGAGCGGATTTCTTCAGGAAAGCACAGTCAAATGTTCGATTGTGTGGACGATCTTTGAATTTCCATGCCCTCGATAACCTCCGGTATGGCATACCCCTCACGGTGCGGATGTATTTTTCCTCGGCCGTTTAGCAAGAGGCCTACTAAGTTTGGGGTGGCAATTCCAATCTTGCGGTCAACTGTCTTTGCCACAGGCATCACGTTCCTCCATACATGACCGGGTGGTTCCGATTCTGGATCTTACCGGTGCGACCATGCCCATCCTTGTCCTGAACGTGCCAGCCCTTGCGCTCTTAGGCACTGAAGAACCTCCTTCCTACACTGACGGAGACGTGACCGCTTCTTCCGGGCCTTATACATCACTTTGGTGAGCCACACCGATTCCGATCAATTCGTCCGTGCAGAGATAAACGTTCGGGGTATGCGCGACGACCCACACGTAGCATGTCAATGATCCTTGACAATACCCGACATGGCCTCATCCAACTTCAGCCTTGCATGGCCAGGTGATTCAGGAAGCCCAAGGCCACGGGTTGGTTTACAATTCTAATTTGAGTACGGAGTACGGAGTATATAATCTCGATTCAGTCCCCAGTGCCTGCAAGGGTTGCTATCTAGGTATGACGTTGGTGCTGTGAGGCTGACCCGGGACTTACGATCCTCTAGGCTCGATTGCCATGGGTTCAGGGCAGCTCACCTACCTAGGTATACACTCGAACATGATACTTTTTTTTTCTCTTTTCGTATTCCAAGGTTCACTTCCAAGGTTCTTATGCCTACCTAGTTCCCAGTAGGTCCACATAGGTACTTGTAGATACCGGAGTGCGTTTTCCCGACGGGTTACTAGGTAGGTATTGAGGCTGGTCCCGAGGTCCACCCCAAAATATATATTCCGACCCTTCCAAAATTGTCCACTGTCACCTGGCCACGAGCTAACCTAGTAACTCTCGAAGAAACCTACACACTCTTATCAACATTCAACCTGTTCAAGGTTCCAAGGTTCATATGAAACATCCATCCATGCTAGGTGCTCAGGTGTGACCCGTGTGGTATGGCACCAACTGGGCATTGAGGCCGGCAATTCACATTCACAGCATCTCATAAAATTTTCCGCGCTAGGTTGTCAATCAACGGACCGTGCTTATGGCATGTAGTTGAATTTTTGTGGTTCCAAGTTGAATACTATAATATCCCTGTGGGAACCTTGGAATTCTGTGATTGGTAGTGTGCCTGTGAGCCTGTGTGGAGTTTGAACCTTGGAAGTGATCATTGCTTTGCTTGACACAAAGGTGACCGTTCCAGATAGAAGTGCGAGATAGAAATCTGTCACAGATGGCTTTACTTTGAGCACAATAGAGGTCCTTCTGAAACCACTGGGCTAAACAGACTCGGAAGTGATAGTACTTCCAAGGTTATCATCCATTGACCTTCTGTAAGAGCGAACTGGTTAAGTCCGAAATCTCCGGCGGCAGCGCCCACATTTGTCATCCCGGACTATCAATATTCCAGATTACGTAAGGATCCATCGCGATAGCTCTAATCAAATCTTTCCCCTCCATGCGGAATTACTGCAAGCTCACTTTTAGACGAGTGAGGAGTCTGAGATAGAGAATTATCTCTGCATATCAGCGGGATAGCTAATATGCCTCCGCGCAGAAGGCCCCAGCCCTCTGCGGCTAGCCAGCGACGTCCTTCAGAGGTAACAAAACTTTTTTTCTGTCCAGTCGCAAAAGCTTCATGCTGTTGATGATGTTCTGACTGATTGCCGAATTTCCAGGCTGGCGACCAATCATCGGATCCCACGAAGCGCAAGCGTCCCTCGCAGTCTGGGCCTGTGCCTGAGCCTCACCAGCACCCGGCGCCTGAGCAGCCGGCGCCCCAGGATGATCCGAATGCTCCGAAGTTCAAGCCGCGCGATCCCTTTGACGCTCTCTTGGAGCCCTTTTACTACAACAAGGGACTGACAGATCCAATTGACACCGCCAAGGACAAATGGAATCTGCTGCCGGCTTTTCTCAAGGTCAAGGGACTGGTGAAGCAGCACATTGACTCATACAACTATTTCGTCGAAGTGCAAATGAAGAAGATCGTTGAGTCGAGCTCCACTATCCGCAGCGATGTCGACCACAACTTCTACATCAAGTTTACCGACGTATATGTCGCCTCCCCTCGACGCGCCGACGAGCAAGGCGATGGAGGATATGACTTCGAGTCGACAATCACACCGCAAGAATGCAGACTGCGAGACACAACTTACGCTGCTCCTATCCTTGTTGATTTCGAGTATGTTCGTGGTCGGCAGAGGGTTATTCGACGAGGTGTGCCCATTGGAAGAATCCCCCTCATGCTTCGCAGCTCCAAGTGTGTGCTATCGAACAAGACACCTGCCCAGATGAGCGTTCTCAACGAGTGTCCACTTGACCCTGGTGGTTACTTTGTTGTCAACGGAACAGAAAAGGTCATTCTTGTCCAGGAGCAATTGAGCAAGAACAGAATTATCGTTGAAACCGATCCAAAGAAAGAAATCGTCCAGGCATCGGTTACCAGGTAACTACATGGCTGTACGTTATGTTGAAAAGGACCCCAAAGCTGACATCTGCAGTTCTTCCAACGAGCGCAAATCTAAGAGTTACATCGTCCTGAAGAAAGAACGTCTATATGTCAAGCACAACGTTCTCAACGAAGACATCCCCATCGCGGTATTGCTCAAGGCCATGGGGATTCACACCGACAAGGAAATGTTGGAAATGGTCACTGGTGATGATCAGCAGTATCAAGACGATTTTGCCATCAATTTTGAGGAGGCCATTAACGTCGGCGTTTCTACCCAGCAGCAGGCTCTGGAGTGGATTGGTTGTCGGATCAAGATCAACCGGAAGCAGGCAACCTACCGCAAAACACACGTACAAGAAGCCGTCGAGGCCATTGCATCCGTTATCATCTCCCACATCGAGGTCAAGGACATGAACTTCCGCCCTAAGGCCATTTACGTTGCCCACATGGCTCGCCGTGTTCTTATGGCCAAGAACGATGCGGCCCTGGTCGATGACCGTGATTATCTTGGAAACAAACGTTTGGAACTAGCAGGTCAGATGTTGGCTCTCCTTTTCGAAGATTTGTTCAAGAAATTTTGCTTTGATATCAAAATGAACATTGACAAAGTTTTGAACAAGCGCAATCGAGCTGAGAAGTTTGATGCTTGGACTATTGTGGCCATGCACGGGAATCACATCACGCAGGGCATGAACCGAGCCATTTCCACTGGAAATTGGAGTCTGAAGCGTTTCCGCATGGAGCGTGCAGGTGTTACCCACGTTTTGAGTCGATTGAGTTACATTGCAGCTCTTGGTATGATGACACGTATCAGTTCGCAGTTCGAGAAGACCAGAAAGGTTTCTGGTCCTCGTGCCTTGCAACCATCTAACTTTGGTATGCTATGCCCTGCCGATACACCTGAAGGTGAGGCCTGTGGTCTGGTCAAGAACTTGGCCCTAATGACACATATCACAACCAATGACGAAGAGGGACCAGTGCGCAACCTGATGTTCATGCTGGGCATTGAAGAAATCTCGAGTGTTGCTGGAAAACAACTCTACACCCGTGGAGCCTACACCATCTCTATCAACGGTACACCCACTGGACTGACAAGACGCCCCAAGTCTTTCCTCAACGCTTTCCGCAGACTGCGTCGTATGGGGCGAGTCTCGGAGTTCGTCAGTATCTATATCAATCACCACCAGCGAGCTGTCCACGTCGCAACCGACGACGGTCGAATTTGTAGACCGCTGATCATTGTTGAAAATGGCAAGCCACTTGTTACAGTCGGCCACCTTGAAAAGCTGCGCGACGGGAAGATGGAATTCGACGACTTCCTCGCCCAAGGTCTTGTGGAATATCTCGATGTAAACGAAGAGAACGACTCCTACATCGCAGTTTACGAGAAAGACATTTCCAACACACATACGCATCTCGAGATTGAGCCGTTCACTGTTCTTGGTGCTGTCGCAGGTCTCATTCCCTACCCTCACCACAACCAATCCCCCCGTAACACATATCAATGTGCTATGGGTAAGCAAGCTATCGGTGCAATTGCTTCTAATCAATTCCAGCGAATTGATTCTATTCTCTACCTGATGGTTTACCCGCAAAAGCCAATGGTCAAGTCCCGAACCATCGAATTGACGAAATATGACCAACTACCTGCGGGTCAGAACGCGACTGTTGCAGTTATGAGTTACTCTGGCTACGATATTGAGGATGCCCTGGTTTTGAACAAGGGCTCTGTGGACCGTGGCTTTGGACGTTGCCAGGTCTTCCGCAAATACGTCACTACCCTGAAGTCCTACCCAAGCGGAGCAAAGGATCAGCTGCAGGGTCCTGACTACGAAAATGATGCTCCTATCCGCAAGCACGCCCTTCTCGAGTCCGATGGTCTGGCTGCGGTCGGCGAGCTGATGAGCTCCGGCGAGACTTACATTCGGAAGGTCTCTCCCCGAGTCCAGAACTCGTCTGGCATCGCAGGCGCTGATATCGGCGGCGGTGGAAGCATCGATGCCTCCATGACGTACAAGTTGCCCGATCCCGCATACGTGGACAAGGTCCTTGTCTCGGCAACCGAAGGTGAAACGCAACTCATCAAGGTTCTGACTCGTCAAACACGTCGCCCAGAAGTTGGTGACAAGTTCTCCTCTCGTCACGGACAGAAGGGTGTCGTCGGCATCATCGCGGATCAAGCCGATATGCCATTCTCAGACTCTGGAATCAACCCCGATATTATCATGAACCCCCACGGTTTCCCCTCTCGAATGACAGTCGGAAAAATGTTGGAACTCGTCGCCGGAAAGGCAGGTGTTCTGTCCGGCCAGCACGGCTACGGTACCTGTTTCGGTGGCAGTCCCGTCGAAGAGATGTCCCAGATTCTCATCGACAAGGGCTTCAGTTACGGTGGAAAAGACTACCTCACTTCCGGTATCACCGGTGAAGCGCTTCCCTTCTACGTGTTCACCGGTCCGATCTACTATCAAAAGCTGAAGCATATGGTTCAAGATAAGATGCACTCCCGTGCAAAGGGTCCAACCGCTACCCTCACCCGTCAACCTACGGAAGGTCGTTCCCGCAACGGAGGTCTGCGTCTCGGAGAGATGGAGCGTGATTGTTTGATTGCGTACGGTACCAGCCAGCTGCTACTTGAGCGTTTGATGATTTCCTCCGATCGCCACGAGGTGGATGTTTGCGAGCAGTGTGGTTTCATGGGATACCTAAATTGGTGCCCTGGATGCAAGTCTTCGCGCTCTGTCGTCAAGATGGTCATTCCTTACGCTGCTAAGCTACTCATTCAAGAGATGATGAGTATGAACGTCACGGCTCGTCTGAAGCTTGACGACGAGTTCCCTGAGATGAAGGGCCGTTAAGCTCTGGCGGAATCTAAAAATTGGTCATGTGCATACTCGGAACGAATAAATGGCATAGCGCGGCGATTTTCAATGTTATTACTTTTCTTTCCAATAAGCCCGGAGGACTTCTGTAATTCTGCTTGTAGGATAGTGCCTGGACAATAATAATCTTTTCTCTCTCTTGGCTCTTTTGCCAGATGAAGGCACATGACCTGACGTTCCAATACGAAGACCATAGTACTTGTTAGAATATTGACATCTCTTCAAATACCACCGAGGACATCAATTTTGGGTACAAGGTTATTCTAGGAAGAAAGCAAAAAGATACACAAAATACATCAAAGCATTAGAACATTCGACTCGAAAGCAACATGCTGATACCGCGTAAACTCCATCATTCCCTTCAAAACCTTGACTCGATAGTCTAGAGCCTCATCAAGTGTCATGGGCATATTACCCTTCGAATTCCGATTTTCCAGCGCCAGCTTCGCCATGGTCTCCTTCAACTCTTCTCCAGATTCCGGAATGTCCATAGTCCAATCAAGACGCTGAGGCGGGATATTGGCCGTGGAGATGATCCGAATGTTGGGATCAACGAGGAGAAAGACCAAGGCTCGTGCAAATCCAGGCTTCGTCTTGTCTTTCAGCTCGAAGCGAGTGAATTTGTGCTGCACTGTACTGGGATACATGATGCAGCGGCCTGGCATGGCGCGAATGGAACCGGGAGCTTGGATCGCAGGCTCGCCGTTCTCAAGACCAAAGACCTGGCGCAGCCAGATGAAGTCATTGGGCTCATGATCAACCTCAGTCAGCGAAGCTGTTTCAGCCATGTTGCGAAATTCCATGTAAGCGTCCTCGACGTTGTCGTGCTCGTAGGTCAGGAAGGCGGAGGCACAAATATGTTCATTCTGGCCGTGTCAGTGGATTTTGGATGAATGGAGACCGTCCTGCTTACCATCGTGCATTCGACATGCCAATCGGCCTCAAAAGCCGGCTCTTCGGGGCTAAGGTCAATACCCAGCATGCGGGTTATGACCTGCAGGCCACGCTCCTTGTAGTCCCGATTGAGATCAACGCCGCGCTCGATCCTCACTGCTGCGGGTAGGTCTTCGGGCAACTTGTCCATCATCCAGGGAGGGACTGCCCATGGTAGGAACTTGCCTGCATCGGGCTGGATTGCGGTGTAATTCTTCATTTTCCACTCTTCCATGCGTTCGTCGAACTCACTCTGGGCCTCTCTGGGCCTCATTTGGGGCGCCCGTGCCGCAGCTTCTTTCATGACAGGATAATACTCCGCCTTGTGATACTCGATCCGAGCACGGGAATGAAGCATGTCCTTGAGGGGAGTCAGAGTGGCATTCCATTGCGGGATGATACAGTTGAAAGCTTCTTCAATGAGCTTGTAGATGGGCCGGTGCTTGACCGGGTGAAGGTTGTTGACATATGTCGCAATGTGCCATCGGCCATCATCGCGAAACTCCCAATCCGTCGGCAGACACTGGAAGTCCCGACTGTAAGGACGTACCTGAATGTCTGCGCGGGAAAAAACACGCCAGGCAATGTCTTCTCTGGTGATTCCTGTCTCTTTTGGAACCGGAATCACTTCCCCTTGGCCAGCATAGTCAAGGGCTTCATCTAGTGTGATGACCCTGTCCATGAGAATGCGACTTTTTCCATAAACGAGTGGGTAAAGGGCCATGGCTATAAAGTCTCGCTGCTTTGCCAGAGATCCTGGGTGATAGAACTTCAGGACCTCCTGATCAAACTCCAGGGCTTTGATCTGAGTCTTGAGATTGCTGATCAAAGACTCGGATAAGTTGGAATCCGACTTGGTGACATCTCCGTTATACAAAGCCACAACGCTGGTCGTCTCGTAGATCATGGCTTTGAATTGGAGCTCATCAATGATCCACTCTGCCATGTTGAGCGTGATGTCCCTGTCACCATTTAATGCAGCCTTTTTCCACTGCTCCTGGTATGCAGGGTCAAATACCTACCGATATTATCAGCTTCAATATCTTCATCATTGTGCGATAACGGCTGACCTTTTTCCACCATTCTGGTATATCCGTCAAGTCCTCCATGTAATCCACCATCGCGATCTCACGGAGAGTAAGAACGGGCAAACTGGGAAATATAAGATCAGCGTGGAGCCTTTCTCAGGGTACGTGAACTCACTCGACATATCCTGCCTCAATATCCCTATCGTCTAAAGCAGAGGGAAACATACTACGACTCTCGACACCATAAATATTCTTCTCTGTTGGGGCATAGTCCAATGGTCTGCCAAACCCGGGAAGAGCGAAGCGACAGTCCTTGGATGCCTTTGTGTTGAGGAAGCTTGCATCGTTGGCTTTGTGTTGAAACATTGTCAAGCTCCGTGGAAGTGGCCGAGAGACATCAATCACAATGTGTTCACTTCAGAGCGAGCGTGAGTTGACGCAAATTGTATCCACGCCAAAAATTGTCAAGTTTCGTGAAGGCGAGGAATTCGCCCAAGACTTGAAATAACCACACCTGGGCAGGACCAATGATGCAGCTGTGTCGTCTTCAAGCTAAATCACGGATGTTGGATCTACACGGAAGCTGCGGAAATCCGTTCCGACTGTTTGCTTTTTAGTAGTAAATGATCGTATCGGACAGAAAAACAGTCATGATTCAATCATCAGCATCAACCGTGGACGAGAATGAGACCTCGGGAACGTAGATGCTATAGATTGCAAGCTGAAAGTCCGTGATTATGACTGGCCGCTGATTCCGAGAGCATCCTTGGTGATTGTAAGATCTATTTTGTATCTTTGGATTCTCACAGAAGCCTCAGATGACGTTTACCTAGGTATAGTATGGATGGTCTACGGAGTACTGCCCAGGTGGTGTATATCCATGCCACCTGCAGGTGATGATACTCATTCGAGTCCGCCCTAAGGATTTCAATTGAGAATTATTAGTATATGTCTCTACTCGTACCGTGTCAGGTTGCCAAGGTTATGAAGCATGTACACCTAGGCACAGGTGTTACAGGTGATGGAAGACTTGCATTCGGTTAAGGGGCCTGCAGTCAAACAGTCTCACATATCCGTGGAGGAACCTTGGAATGAGGACAGGTTGCGATCAACCAAAATCTGGGAACCTGGCAATCTTCCAAGGTTACGCATAGCACCGATTCCAAAGGAATCAATCTTTGATGGAAATTATCTGACGCATATATGTACAAAAGATGGGTATACACGTGTAACTTGATCATACGATCTTGTCGCACACCTGGGCAGTATAGTGTTTGATAGTGCCCAGGTGTGACCCGAACAGCCACCCCGAGAACGAAACAACCGAAATGTGACGAGAAAGTCTTGGAATAACCAAGCCTCATGTGGACGACAGGGGCCAAAGATACTCTTTAATAACACTCCAATACCGATCCGGCTCGGACCTCATGTGTCCAACGTGAGGGGATCCCTTGAACAACTCACGTCGCACCGCCCAGCCCTTGGACTCAGCCTCAGATGCATGGGACTCAGTATCTCTCCAATCAACCAAAGGATCGGTATCAGAGTATAGATAACACCGAGCGAGCCTCCCACCGCGACCAGCAGCTTGCACCAGAGAGGAATCATTAACGAGCTTCCTCGCAAGCGTGATAGGATCTGGGAATGATCGGGGGAAATGGATCAACATCACAAACAGCAACATGACAAAAAGCAAGCCTTTGCCAAGTATTCGCAGGATCCACATCTGCGGCAGCGCAAACGAGAAAGCCCTAAGTCCGGATCGCAGACTCAGGCTTCCAGGCGCACTATCCAGGACCATTGCCGAAATTGGCAATGGAGTCCCCGTTGTCATCTTCCAGGCTTCCAAGAGATGCGCTGTGTGAGACAGACCTCCGTTTGAGAAGAGGTGGAGGAACACCGGGTTTTCAGGGGTCACTAACCCCTGCATGGCGGCCACGGCGGGGGCCACGCGATCCCTACGAGTTTGGCTTTTCAAAGGCCAGAGGAAATCATTCGAGGAGCTTCTGACGAAGATGATTCGCGCCGATGGAACGAGGCGCCTGTACTCGAGTACATATTTTGTCAAGGCGCGAGCAGGGGCGTTCATCCAAAATGCAATGAAGATGACGGGTTTGGCTTTGTCGCTTGAGTCTGATTCCTGGAGATAAACCGAGCTGCCCAGCCTGGCAAATGATGCCAGCGGATCTTCGACCTTTGAAGACATGATGGGCGCTGAACAAAGAAAGTGGTCGATCTGTTGTTATTTTTTTCGCAATGCCGCGGCTGCCAAGAACCGTTCCACTTGGAACTATAAACGTCGAGGTCTCGATTTGCAGTGACTACTTCGTGCTCCGTGGGATGCCTTTAAATAGGACGCAGGACGCGGAATATGTAGCCAATATCAATACGGAGTACGGAGTAGACGGCCGCGGATAATGACAGCTGGTGATCAGACGTTGCGAGTGCCCGAAACCCTGGCAAACGAAAACCAACAAAGAACTAGGTATCAGTCAGGGGCAAGTTACATGATATGCAAATACAAAATAGTTGGCAAGTACATCTTATATTGAAGAGAAACTTTTTTAAAAAAAGGCACTGCCCCTTAACGCCAGGCGCAAGCTCTGCTATGCCCTAATAAAAGACTCCCGCCGTGAGATCCGGTGACTCCGATTTAAACCCGGGAGTGTCATAACAAAGGTAGGTAGAAGGTAGCCACAGGCTAGCGTTTTCCGAGGGTCCGTCCACCGTCAGATTTGTTGGAACTATTCTTGCCCTTCTGGCTTTCAGCCTCACTGCCAGAGGCGGTGGCGGAGTCAGCCAGATCCTTTCTCTTTCCTCGTAATGTTTGCCCGATTCCTTGGAACTTCGGTTGATCATCTGCAATGACCTGTCCATTCTCATCACGAGGCTTGACCGGCTTAATGGTATATCCAAAGAATAGCTGATTGGGGGGAAGTCGGAGGGGCTGGGGGCCGTTGGTTCTCCGAAGAGGAGGATTTTGGGAGCCCGAGGCGCCTGGAGTTGGGGTTGACGGGTTAGGAGTCGGGGCCTTGCTGCCCTTCTTTGCATTCAGACGCTGTCCCCCAGTCAGGAAGTTGGAGGATGCAGCGCGCGCACCTGCCGCTGCATCAGTCGCCTCGGGGGCGATGGCCGGGTAGTTGATTGATTGCGCCATGCTGCCATGAGGGTGTAATAGGCCTCCGGATGGAAGCTTGCCACCCCCGATGGCGCTGCCAGGAGTGCTGGTGCCGCTTGTACGTTGTGGTTCCTCGTAACCGACCGGAGGGGCGAAATCCACTTCCAAATCGGTTTCTAGAACAGAGACCGCATTTTTTGAACCAGAAGGCTTGGTCTCTAGCACAGCCATCTCGTAGACCTGGTCATTGTATCCGAATGTGAAAACGTCTCCTTTGGTAAGGCACGAAAAGTTGCGGAACGCATTTTCGAGGACGGCTTTGGGATCGCTAATATCGAGAAATGAGGTTGACTGTGCTTGAAGCTTGATAAACTGACCAGGAGGAAGGTCTGTCGATTTAATTTGGAGGAGGTCACCGGGCTCGAGCAGTAATGTTTGCATAAGCTAAAGAAAAAGCCGAGTCTTAGTATGAAGTCAACACACACAGAGAGGGGCTTGCCTAGCTTACCCAGAATGGTAAATAAATCTTCCCTTCTTCAGCGATAAATTCCAAGACACCCGCATGGGTATTCCTGTCTTTTGCGCCATTGTGAAGCTCGAACATCATTGGGTATGTAATGTGAAGTCGAGTAAGCTTGTCCAATGCACTCGGAGGCATGATGACCTTTCCACCGTGATTGACATTCTCCCTTTCGGGACCAGGAAGCATTGCAACGGGATAGCAGCGGTAGTATTCATCGAAGCGGCGGGCAGTAGCACCGGGGCGGGCCATGCCAGCGCCTAAGACACCATCCATAGGGTCGTCAGACCAGTAACCAGGTCGGAACTAGAAGATAGAGTTAGACTGAAGCTTGTGAACAGGCTCAGAATGCCCTCACCATATCGAAAGATGAGTTGTTGAAAGAGAGGTTGGAAACAAAGTGAAGTGTTAGCTCGGGTTTGAGGTACAACGCCGCCTTCTCGACTGCCGGTGACGCAGTTCGTTCCGCCATGATTTTCCGCTCCGACCCCAGACAAGCTCGAGTTACAGGTACATTTCTTTGTGGCACTTGTGCCAGGGACACAATTTGCACTTTTTTCGCACTTGGCAGCATCACAGTGAATCAAAATGTCGAGCTCCTACCCCCACCCTAAGCGCAGCGGCGAAGACTTTGCCGGCAGCCACTACGATGCCAACCCGCAGGAATCTTCAGAACAAAAGAAGCCACGCTTCGATCTCCGCAACCCCTCCGCCCTCGCTGCAGATGCTCCAGAGGACGACGCAGTTCTGGACGCCGATGAGATCGGCCGCCGAGGCCAGCAAATCAGGCGCAAAGCTGTCAATCTTGACGGCTATGATTCGGACAGCGAGAACGAGGGCTTCGGCGCGCGCGCGGAGGAGAAATCTAAGCGCAAGCAAGCCAAACAAGATGATGATGATGATGACATGTTCGCCGAGCTGCAGGAAGATTTTGGCGAGGAAGAAGTGGACGGCGACGAGGCTCTACACAAGAAGAAGTCCGTTCGCTTCCTACGGGACGATGAAATTGAGGGTCAGGTCGCTTCATCCAAAAGTGGCGGAGGCATCAACATTGATTTAGGCAAGGGTGCAAGTGCAACCAACGACGACGACGGTGATAGTGGCAGTGAAGTTGGGGAGGAAGAGCGCGCGCGAGCCGATGAAGTGGACCACGAGCTTGGCGCAGGCGCGAAAAAGAAACATGCGCCTCTTCTTGATGCCTTCAACATGTCGGCTGAGCAGGAAGAGGGTAAATTCGACGAAGCAGGCAATTACGTTCGCAAAGCCATCGACCCAGACGCGGTCCACGATTCGTGGTTGGACGGTCTTTCCAAGAAAGACATCAAGAAGGCCAAAGAAGCCGCCGATCAGCGTGAAGAAGAACGGAAGGCCAAGGACCGCATGGACGACAGTGTTCTGACAGCCGATGTTTTGAAAACTCTCATCACCAACCTGGAACGCGGCGAGACAATACTCGAAGCGCTCGCTCGTTTGGGCAAGGGCCTTCGCCGAAAGCCCAAGTGGCAGAACAAGAAAAACAAGAAAAACGTCCCCGAGGATGCCGAGATGGTCGACGAAGACCCTAATGAGGTAGCTCGGAAGCAGGCAATCGATGCTGTAACTGGAGCTGCGGACATTTTGATGGGACGTGGCCAAGAACAAATCTACGACACCGAACGCGAAATTCTTACTCGACAATATCGCTCCGAGACAGGCGAAGCATGGATTGACCCTTCTTCCGAGCATGAGGCAACAGAGCAAGGACCTGCAATGTGGGAGTACAGATGGTCCGATGCTCGAGATGGGGGAACTGTCAACGGACCATACGACAGCGCCATGATGGACTCGTGGAAGAACGCCGGTTACTTTGGTGAAGGTGTTGAATTCCGCCGGGCTGGCGACTCTGGGCCCTGGAGCAGTACTGTCGAATTTTTGTGATAACCCACAGCTACCTGGCTGGCTACATGAAACTACATAAGCAATATGATAAAAAAATAATATCAGGACCCCCAAAAGAGAGGACCGCAATTAAATTCCAAAGGCCCGAATACCTCAACAAGCGCCAATCCTATCATACATCATTGGATGTCACACAAAAAGCAAATTTAAATCAGAAAGTTCAGTGTAGTTTTACCCCGAAGACTCATGACGAGTGGGTTATTAAGATAGTTCCATCGCATCGCCATTGGCTCCGACAGTGAAGCTGACAGTACCTTGGTCGCCAATGAACCGCTGCTCGTATTGGTTGATGAACTTCACGCTCCGAGCGGGATCGTAAAAGAGTCGGAAGCTGCGCTGGACATCGTCGACACTAACCTCACTAGCCTTGCGTTTTTGAGTCAAGAGATGCGAAGTGGTAATGATGTTGCTGGCATAGCGGAGGTTTGACTCCTGGCCAATCTTGGTAAGGAGAGCGAGAGCGTCGGGCGAAAGGTCGATTTCTTCTTCCTGAGCACGAATGGCCAGGATTTGGCGAATCTCATCGCCGGAGTACAGCGCCGTGCTGACAATAACGACGCGGTCAAGGAAATCGAGCGGGAGACCGTGGGGGGAGGTGTATGTGGTACCGCGGATGCGCGCCTGGCCACGGTTGCTAGCCATAATAACGATGGGAGCTAGCTCGGCCTCTAGGGCACGGTTGATGTAGGAAAAGCACTCAATATCGAGCATGTGAACCTCGTCGATGAACAAGACACCGGGAATAATCTCTGCCTTGCCTTCTTCCTTCCACTCCGCGACCTTGGTGTTGATTTGATCCCGGACCTCGCTGCGGATCTCGCCTGTGTCTCCAGAGAAGAGGGCCAAGAAGCCTTGTGAGCGTGAGTTGATAACGTCGATTTCGTGCAGGCTGACAGTGTGGACGATCTCCTTGCGGACTTGAAGCTCGCCTTCGGGGCATTGAACAAATTTGGTGTCGGCGCCCATGGCATCGTAGTCGCGAGAGCGCGCGTATGACCGGCCGAGTTTGGTGATCTTGCCGGAGGACTTGTCAATCGAGATAACATCTCCGGCCATAACACGTTCCTTGGTCATCGAGTCGATCATCTTGGTTCCCATGTCATAAATCGTTTCCATATCCGTGGTCTTGATTGTGAGCTTTCCTTGTTTATTGCCCTGGGGGAGATTAGCATTCGTCAATGCAACAAGGCCGTCAAGTTTAGATGATACTCACACCAGTAACGCTCCGATCGATTTGAATTTCCACAACTTCACCCTCAATAATCTCGCTCTCCTCTTTAATGCGCACACCGATAGACTTTCGGAATGCCTGAGTCAAGGCCTCTGTCTTGGACATTTCCATGGAGAAGATTTCGGAGGCAGCGAGCATAGTAAATGGTACATCTGGACCAAGCGATTGTGCCATTCCCATTGCGATTGCTGTCTTTCCAGTGCTGGGGGGGCCCGCAATCAATACTGCGCGACCGGCAATCTTGCCTTCCTTGACCATCTGCAAGATCACGGCCGCGGCCTTCCGAGCCTTCTCCTGGCCCACAAGGCCCTGAGATGATGTGCGAGGCTGTAGAGAGTCTACATCGACACCGAGTCCTCTGATATGCGAGTGGGCGGCGATGAGGTTCAGTCCCCGGAGCTCCTTGCTCTCCGCGACGGTTGAGATTGGCTATTCAGGGTCAGCAACGGATGCGAAAATGGATGACTGGGATAACTCACGACAGCCATTTCTGAAAAGATTCAGCGCAATGTCGACTGAGATATTAGGTGTGATGAGGTTCGTCGGAGCTCTAAAAACGCAGACATGTAGGGGCGTGGTCTGCCCGCCCGGCAGAATTAAACAAAGAACTTTGCGCGACTGCGACGGTCTTGATCGCGTCGGCGTTAGTAGGGATTTGTGAAGCTAGTGACCTTCGCTTCGAGCTTCTGCTGTTTTCTTTGTCCTTTCTTCTTTCATCTCCTCACCCTGGATCCTCCGACTATAAGTACCGCTCTGGACCGCCTACACGGGCCCACGACTTCACGCTTTCACGTCAATTTCTGCCCAGCAGACGTTGACCACTCCAACGTTTTGAGTCGAGATCTATGCAAATCATCCCAACTTGACTTTGATCGAACCAGAATTTGGCTCTTTGGTAGCAAACCACTCCGGGGGCCTATACAACAAGCGTCCTGGTGACCTCACCTGCTGCCCCACTGATAAAGCGAATACTATCATGAGTATTTTGCGATCAGTGCAGCTCAAGGAAAGATGGCCGAACCAATGGATCTTGATTTGCCGAAGCGTCTAGGGGGTCCTCATTCGATGCTGGTTACAACCACAGCTCCGGGGCGTGATCCTCGTCGAACACCCAGAGATGTGCCATCATCACCCCTCAAAGCCTCGGGTCCAAATGCGTTGGGACTCAACGCTCCAACGTCACAATCGAATACTCCCACAGGTCCTATGTCCACCGAAACACCAAGCTCAGCCAGTTTTTCAAACGCGCCTTCCATTCTTGACATAGTGAACTCGTCTATCCAACTCAAGGAACATGAAACTGAGAGATCAAGACTTGAGAAAGAAATCACTTCTCTCACTAAACGGATGCAAAAGGCATCCCAGTCTCCTCAATTTTCGAACACTGTTACCTCATATCAATGCCAACTGCACAAGGCGAAAGATGAACTGACCGAGCTGAAAAATTTGATCAGCCAAAAGCGAACATTCTTAGCTCGGGCAGAAAGTCGTTTCAGTGGGGTGTCCTCTGAACCGAAGCCCGATTCTCGCATCGACATGCTGACCAGCGAACTTGAGTCTATGCGGAAGGAGGCCCGAGCAGACGCCTCTCAAATTCGGGAAACGATATCTCAAACCGAGCAAAAGACGAGAATCAACAACCAGGAGAAGGTCAAGGATGCGATAATGGGTGTCTTGAAAAACAGGGATACAGAGATACAAGCCATCAGAAACGACCTTGAGACTCTAAAAGCGCGATTGCAAGACCAACCATCGGGGATCAAAAAAGATACACCGAGTGACGCAGTCCTCCACGGAAATCTTTCCCAGAACATGGGAAACGATGCTGCCCGACTTGATCCCGAAACTGAAGCTCGAAGAAATGCACTGTCGGAAAGAATAGCTGCTGAGGAGGAACACATACGAGGTCTGAAGGCTTTACGTGGTGCACAGCAACAGATCGTTCCCACTGGCTCTAGGGCTACTCGTGATATGGAAGAATCAGCCCTCACCGAGCTCAGAAAAGTTACTCAGAGACACGATGGCATGCTAGAGGGAATCCAGAAAATACATTCCAACGCTCAGGAAACCCTCTCTAAACGACTTGAAGACATGCAGGTGGAACTCCATGGGCTTAAGACCAACATGACCAAAGTGGAGAATGCGCAGAAATCCCACTTCGATCTGTCTGAGGAGAGGGATCGGACCCATGCAAAAGCGATGGAGTCTTCTCAAACGGAGTTTGCTCAAAATTTCGGTAAACTCGCCCGCCAAGTGGATGTGAACATGGCCAACAAGGCGGAAGTCTTGAATATACAAAATCAACTGAACGCCACCGCCAAAGGGTTTGAAGAAACAAAAACGACGGTCGACTCTCTGCTTCACAATATGAAGAAGTGCGAGGACCTCGACCTTACCCACTCACGAGCCCTCCGATCGCTAGAGTCCCGGTATACTAACCTCACTACCGGTGATCTTGTCAACGCCATGGCCCAGGAGATGCAAAAAATGTACCCTTCTATGGGACAAGTCAGGCAAGAAATGGGACAATCTAAGAAGGCCTTCAATGAGCTGGCGCAAAGAGTCTCCATTTCCGAAAAGCAGGGTGCAACCAAAGTAGACGTGTCTCAGATGAGGGCAAACCTTGCTCAGATTCAACTAGAGCATACAGCGGGTATGGAGGCTATGAGAACGATCCAGAAAGAACAGTCGGACTCCAAAGAACAGCTCGAGAAAGCCAAGGCCTTGCTGGAAATGAACGGTTCGCAAAATAGCAACCTGGCACCAGACCAGCTGGTGGCTTTGCAGGGGCTCTCTGCTTTGACACCGAAATTACATGAGATGTCTGAAGCCTATGAAAAGTTTACCGATTTGAACGCGATTATTCATCGATATGATGAGACCCTTCTTCGGTACGATGATACTCTCCATCGCAATGATCACACCCTTCACGAGCATGGCGAGGACCTCAAGCGGCATAATGAGACCCTTTCTCGGCATGATGATGCGCTACGGGCCAGGCTTGAAGAATCCAGTACCTTGGAGAATAAGTTCGAGACTATGAACGGTTGCATTGAGGAGCTTTCCGAAAATGTCGATAAATTGAAAGGAAAGAATCAAGATTTCAGCGAGCTGGGACAAATGATTGGGGCGTTAGAAAAGCGTCTTGACAATCCCACCTGCACTACAAGACACGAGAGGCTCGATGCAGACGTGAAAGGTCTTTTGGACGCTAGGACTACTCAGGCTGAGTCCGCTGCCAAACTCGAGAAAAAGATCGAGCGACTGGAAAACATGATCACGTGTGGTGACATTCAAGCCCACGTGACGGACCGGAAAAATTTCGAAAAGATACGTAAAGAGACCGACGAGCTCAAGAAGAAAGTGGAGAGCGTGGAGAAAGTGAACCATGAGTGCAATGGGTTCTGCAACCGTTTGAGAATGGTCGAAGACGGCCTCGAGGACCTCAGGAAGAAAATGTCAGCCGGGGGCTCTGCTAAGCCTAATACGCCAATTAGCCAGCGGGTCGAAGCCCCTCAATCACAGCTAAAAAAGCAGCAGACATTATCAAAGCTTATTGGGTCACAAGGTAGCCAGTCCTCGGTTCCTGGGGGTAATCTAGAACCTCGTCAACTCGCGCTTGTCAAGGAAAAGCGCTCTCGCGAGTCATTTGGAACCGACTCCGGGGTGAGCACCCCCGAGCTAAATTTGGCCTCACGTCCTTCTACCGCGCCTGCTTCGCCAGCCTTCCTCAGTGGTATTCCCGCTACAATTTCCTCAAACAAGTCTCAGAAGGACAAGCAGCAGCGTGAGAGGGAGCGACTTAGCGCGGAGCGGAGGGAGAAGAAGAAGCTCCAAAGGAAAGCCGACAAAAATGCAACGAGGCCCGCGGCGAAACGGCAGAAGACTGGATAGGGGATATTTCTCTCTCCAGTCGTCCAAATGGCTATTTTTTCCAGTCCGCCGTCTCTGAATTACCCGTTTTGGCTCTGCGTCGACCAGTTGCCAAGAGTTGGCAATAATATTCCGCCATGCTTCGACAAATCCGAGTTATTTCCGAGTCACCCGATACCCAATACTTGATATCAAATATGCCTACAAAAATCACCTCTTACACCATTTGCCGACCGTATACATTGAACTAAGTGGATGTGTCTACTCCGTATACGGGCATCTATCGATCTATTTATAGAGTCACGTGATGTGCACGTGATCAGCCACAGATCACGTGGTCTGATATTTCACCAATCAGCGGTCACGATTTCTCATTCCAAGAACTTAACCACCGCTGGTTACGTGGTATTAGCACGTGACTCACGTTTAACGAACAAAGGACCTTACCTTGGCGGAACGCTTCGGGGTTCTCGGAGATCAGCCAGTGACCAGCCTCAACATCTGCAATCTTGGCATTAGGGAAAAATTTCTTGATAGCCGGTACAGTATCATCAGACACGTATCCGGACTTGGTACCGCGAACAAAGAGCGTGGGTCCGGTGTATTGGAGATTGTGCGATTCCTTAAAGGGGAAGTCGGCCATGTTGTCCAATGACCGACCAATGACCGAAAGCGGCACACGGAACTTCAACGTATTGTCTTCCTCTGACCTGATCAGGTTCGTAAGAAGAAACTGGCGAATAGGAAGCGACTATTTGATGTCAAGATTAAGGTAAAACCGGACGTTCAAGAAGGGCATACCTCTTCGTAATCTTCGAGGATCTTGCTAGCATCGGATTGCTTGGAGACCCTTTCCGCCTCCACTTTCTGCATGCCCCTGACGTATTTGGGGAAGTCACTTTTCAACGCAGCGTTGACCGGCGCATTGTCAACAGGAATCAGTGCTGAGACACGCTCCGGCGAACGGAGAGCTACTGCCATTGCAGCCTTGGCACCCCTTTGGTTTGGTTAGTAAATTTAGACAATACGGGCTTCATGCGCATAGCCTGGGGCTTCCGAGACAGTCACGTACATGGAGTGCCCAATCAAGACGCACTTGTCCAGTTTCTGCTGGTCAATGAACTCCTGCACGTCTTCGGCCATGACACTGTAATTGTGCTCTGGCGCATGGAACGATTGGCCATGGTTCCGCAAATCCTGATTCGCCATCAGCACTTGACATCCTCTCCGCATAATCCGGTAAACCCACCAGAGCAAAGATCTGACACTTCAGATCCCGTGCCAATGCCCTGTAGATGTTAGGATTCGTATCTGGAAGGACCAATCCTGCTTCAAACGTACTTTCCAATACTTCTGTTGTTTTGTTTTGATCCAAACAGGCCGTGCAGGATTAGGATGGGTTTTCGGACAGCTTGGCCGTTTTCCGGTCCGAATACCTGATATGCCAGCTCGGCTTGCATTGCGCGAGCTGTGGAGAAGGCGCGCAGGCCTCTTGCGCCACTCGTAGCTGCCCGGAGTGAGAACATGGTTGTGAAGTAGACAAAGAACAAAGTCGGACTCGCGATATGCCAATGACCTTCGGGAAACCAGGCCGATGACTAAGGGGGCTCGGCCCCATATGTGCACCCAGCGCGTCTTGGAGCTCCAGTCCGCCCTTACATCGTACATCTCATATCTTCACGAGTGAACTCTGAAAGTTTTTGCAGATATGATCCAGGCTCTTTTGGGTTCTGCTCTTGGGCAGCAGTACAGTCGATGGATGGAGTCGAGAACCTCACGATTACAAATGGACGGCTTGTTTACCTAGGTACATTACACGAAGTGCGGGGGAAAACGCTTATACTCACATCGTCATGACTTCATCGTGCTTGCCAATGCTGCAGCAGACATCCAAGGCGTCTACTTAAAGGCCAAAAGCACCCATGGAGTACACAACAAGAATTCACGATGACTGACCAACCGCAACCATACAACATTTCCATCGCTGACGATGGTCTCAAAGATCTTCAACAACGCTTGACACTAGCCAGGCTACCAACTCAACTCGAGGCCGACGAGCAAAATCTGTGGGACTTTGGGTCCCCCGTCAGCGACATTCAACGGCTGGTGGAATATTGGAAAAATGGCTTCGATTGGCGGAAGGCAGAAGCCAAATTGAACGAGTTGCCGCAGTACCAAGTCCAGATTCCAGTGGATGGGTTTGGCACTTTGGACATTCACTGTGAGTGATTTGATCGCTGGTTGAAAACTTCCGAATCTGTGAATGCTTACGTTTATATATGAAGATGTTCACCAAATTAACACGAACAAGGCTGCAATTCCATTGCTGTTCATCCATGGATGTGAGCTTTTCTTGTACTTTGTTCCCCTGCACAGTACACAATCTGACTCCGCTATATAGGGCCTGGATCTTTCATTGAAGTGTCAAAGCTTCTCCCTCTTCTCAAGGGAGATGAGAATCAACCCGGTTTCCATGTTGTGGCACCATCGCTTCCAAACTTCGGTTTCTCCTCAGGTGTGACTCGTCGTGGATTTGGCCTTGCACAGTACGCCGAAGTTCTCAACAAACTCATGATCAAGCTAGGTTATGATAAGTATGGTATGTCAAATGTCCATATGACTTCACAGCGCCAGAGCTAAACCCATCACCGCAGTGACTCAAGGAGGAGACTGGGGGTTCTGGATCACAAGAGTCATCGGGCACCTGTACCCAGAGCATTGCCAAGCATCCCACATCAACTCAGTCCTCGCCAGACCACCCAAATTCGCCAGCAACCCCTTGCTCGCGCTCCAGCACACACTGTTACCGTACAGCGATCGAGAGAAAAAGGGCCTCGAACGATCTCAATGGTTCGATACCGAAGGCTTCGGGTATAACAAGTTGCAAAGTACCAAGCCACAAACCATCGGCATTGCACTTCAAGATAGCCCGGTCGCCCTGCTCTCGTGGATCTACGAGAAGCTTCACGACTGGACAGACTCATATCCCTGGACAGATGACGAAGTCCTCACGTGGGTCTCAATCTACTGGTTCTCCGTCGGGGGACCGGCGGCCAGCGTTCGGATTTACTACGAAACCATGCATTCGGGCCCGATCAAAGGCAAATCCCTCGACGACTTACTGGGGTATGTCCCGGTTAAACTTGGGATTGCGCATCTTCCACTGGAGATCTCGGTCATGCCTAGTACCTGGGCTGCGGTGCTAGGGCCATTGGTGAGAGAAAGTGAGCATACCCATGGTGGTCACTTTGCTGCTTGGGAGGTCCCCACTGTAATTGTCGAGGACTTGCAGGCTATGTTCGGGAAGAGTGGCCCTTGCTATCGGATAATTGAAGGCAAAGAAGGGTATTAGGGTTGGGGGCTTGCGGGGCTTTTGAGCGCCAAGCAGCCTTTTCGGCTGGTGGCCGAACCTTAGCTCGAATGAAATTCGACCGTTGAAATATCCCCGGAGCGTGCATAGTAGATTGATTGTCAGAGCAGCTGTCAGAATGATACACATTACCGTTAAGGCCATTTCATCTTCTACCCGACGAGTCTACTATGGGGCAGTGTACTGTACTCCGTACTAGCTGTTCAGTCCATTCCGGCCTCGGGGGAGCTCCGCGATTTGACAAGTGGGATTTGTGTATGGATCCTCCCATTCGTATGCACCCATGGATATTTGGAAGGAAGGACTAGTATAACGCGAATGCGAAGTAAATTGATACATATGCCATATTTGGTATGCCCAGACAGCAGAAGTACAAAAGTCATGCTACCTTCTCGAAAGGAACAAGCGTGTGTTCAACCTTCAGGGCTGGAAGGAGCCAAAGATCATCAGATAAGGGTGATTTCGAGTGGGTCGGCGGGGGCTGTGCAGATGTTTTATCTGATGGATGATCTTGCCCGTGAAGGGGAAATGAAAACTTGAACATGAAATTTCGCACATACGCGTATCTTGGAGAAGATTCATGGGTTCATTGTTACCTGGTATTCGAGTTTCAAGAGTTCTATTGAAGCTGTAAAATCAAGTTGATCATCTTGTTCGGCACCGAAGAAGAAGCCTTTGATGGATCACTGGGCCCGAGGCCCGAAGCTTGATTAGAGCCCGGCTGACAGTAGCGCCTTAAATTCACATTGGAGAAACCGTTGGGTTTCGTTTTTGAACAGACTGTACATACTGTATGTAAAGATCGCAGGCAGAAATTTCAAGATCATTGTAGATCAATTGGACCCGAGAGTGCTGGGATTGAAAGGAACCGAACTTCCACCGTGCATCCCCACCAACTTTTGTTAATTCCAATCACAGATCCGTATTTGTCAAAACTTCTGACGCCACAATTAAAAGAAAGTGATGAGACGCGCAGGAACAGATGCCTTGCAGAATCTGGGCTACGTGAGACATTAACATCTAAGGATTGTGAGGAGGGCTGTGATGCTCGAACGGGATACAGACAATTTAGCCCTGAAGGGACAGCGCTGGAGGATATAATATTCATGTTTGACTAGACATATGAACCAATGATCCAACATGTCCGGTTCCCACGTGCTCGCTATTCGAGAAGAAACTGTCGCCAGCCTTATGTATTTTCCCACACTAGCTTCACCGGGTGCCAAAGCCAAGTCCGCTAGTTCGGACCTAAAAGGCTAATCACAATTGGTCTACGTATTACTTACTCGGACTGTTCCTATCCGGGTTTAGTTAACAGATGGATCGACCAGGGAATTGTCTCGCTAGTAGGTTTCATACCCCGAGATTGATAATCTGAATGATATCCCATGGGACCGTCCCTATATCTTTGTTGCTAGAAACCCATTCAACCATTGTATCGACCTCGACAGACTTTACCACTGTCCGCATTGGTTATGGTTTCTAAATTTGTTCGTCTGGCCCATAATGCCTGGAGTGTGAAGTACTTCGCTATAGCCATTGGGTCTATAATGAGTCTCTTCGTCATTTACCACTGGGTGGCTCTGATTCACCTGAAATATGACTCAAGAGGGCAGAGCAAATGGACCGGAGCATTAATACGGAATCACAGGTAAGACGGCAAGACCATAATTCACTTCAGAACAAGTTCTCACCGCACAAAGAGCAACGAAGCGATACTTGACAGGCTCCGTTTTTGGTCTCTATGTTGGTCGATGGGCCCTATACCTGATCTACTGGGCCATCAACGTGATATTGATTGCAACCAATGTGGAATATGAGCTGAAATTTGTGAGTAGAAGTGAGAGTGCTTGTGAAAAAACGGTGCTAACAGCTAGAAAGGTTGCAAAGCGTCTTGGGTGGTATCTAAATGTGCATTTACGTCCTTGGATGTATTGTATCTGACTACTTCTCTAGGATCTCAGTTGCAAATTTCGTCCTTTTGGTCTTTCTCGCTCTTCGAAACACGCCTCTAGCCCCACTATCTGGATCATCGTACGAAAAGCTTCGCCCACTGCATAAAACCGCTGGCCACACATGCATTGTCACCAGTCTTATACATGGGATCACATATGCGACAGCCTGGTCCCAAGCCGGGCACCTTCACAAATTCCGAGAGCTGGAGTATCTGGCTGGGGGAATTGCAGGACTAGCAATGGTGGTCATTGGGGCTTCCACCTTTACCTGGTTTGTCCGTCGATCATATGAAGGTAAGTCATTATTTTCAAATGCAAGAACGAGCTGATCCATGGCCAATCAGTATTCTATTTCATACACTTGGCTTTGTTCATTTTGATCATTATCATGGTCGCCCTTCACCGTCCCAAGATCTCGACGAAAAGTGTCACTATTATCATATTCATCGCATGCGCATGGAGTTTGGATCGGCTGTTCCGTCTCGCAAAGATCTGTTGGAACTTTTACGGCAACTATGCCAGTATTACCCCAATGTCTGACGGAGCAGTCAGGGTGAAGCTCAGCCGCGATTTGAAGTGTAAGCCTGGGTCTCATGCCTTCTTGTGGATACCATCCCTTCGACTCTTCGAGACTCATCCATTCACATTGGTCTGCAATGAGCCAGCTGAGTTTCTCATTCGCCCTTATGATGGCTTCACATCGGATCTGCTTAAAGCTGCTCAGAGGCAGCCTGGAAAGAAGTTGCGGTGCTCTTTGGATGGTGCATATGGCCAGATCCCGAGTTTCATGGACTTCGACAGTGTTGTTCTTGTAGCTGGTGGAAGTGGAGCCAGCTTCACCTTTTCCATTGCTCTTGATCTCATCAAGCAATTATCATGCAACGAGACTTCAAAACGTATTGACTTTGTGTGGGCAGTCAAGTCTCAAGGTGAGTTGAATAACCAGTCATTGTCTGAACTAAGCTCACATCCTCAAAGCCTCGCTAGAGTGGTTTGGGAAGGAGCTCCAGGAGCTCCGTGAAAGCGGAAAGGTCAACTTGCACATATACGTGACCCAAGGAGACCTTGAAAAGTCGATAGAGGTTGAAAGTCTGCATGCGGCGGATGGTTCATCCTCCGAGTCAAGCGTTCCGGACCCCGAAAAAGGATTCTCCATCAACGAAGCTTCGACAAAAGATGATCTTCAAGGTATCCGCAAAGGGCGACCGGATCTCGAAGCCCATATTGCTAGTCTCATTGAGCCTTGCGCTGCGGAATCACATATAGGAGTAGGTGCATGTGGACCGGCAAATATGCTAAACATCACAAGAAAAGCGCTGTCTCGCAGCATCTACGACAGTGGACCGTCCATCAGTTTCCATACTGAAGTGAGTCATATGGAATTCCAATTCTGGGAGGTCGAGTCCGGTTGGTGCAATGGCTAACAATTTATTGCGATTAGGAGTTCGAGTGGTGAGGTCGTGTCCACGGGTCCGTTCGGGGGATGATACAAGATAGAGAAATTGAGCTAGAGAGCCAAGATACGAATATACGTGTACATACAAAGCGTGAGCCCTGGACCTGGCCATAAGAGTCTAGCTGTCGAGGATTGCGATTTTTCTTATGTATATGACTGTTCCAATATTACAACCTTGGAACCTAGCTGTCCAGCAGCACAGGAACCTTCTCACACAAGTATTCGACAATGGCATCTGGGCCCCGCTCAACCTGCAAGCCCTCAGGGATGGCATGGAGCTTGATGTCCGGACGAACAGAGCGAGCAATTGCGTGGATCTGCTGGGCCTCCTCGGCGGTCCACATGGACGCGCTGAACTATATCACTGTCAGTCTCGGCGGTGCTCGGAATTGCCGAGCCCGACTTACCAGAACCTCGGGGTTGTGCTGCTTGACCTTAGCCTCAACCTCGTCGATCTCTGTTACTGTCAGTTGGTTCTTATGTCCTTCGGGGAGGATGTCCTTACTCTCGCAGTTGTCGACGTGAATGATAGTGTACTGGTCCTTCAGGGCCTCGGCGACGCGACCGATGAGGCGCTTGGCGCGCTCCGGCGCGGTGTTGACGGTAACGAGGTGGAAGGGACCCTTGGCAGACATTTTGAAGATGTTGAGAAAATTGAGAATCGCGCAATTCGCGAGGGGGATCCTGTCGTCTTTAATCGCGTCGCCACCAGACTTCCCCACAATTGTGGGAGGTCGACTGCCCCTCCGGCTTATCCCTCGGGGTAGATTTACTCCGCTATCGGTCATCGTTGCGAGCTCTAAATATCCAACTCCGCGCTCTCTCTTTCACTCAACACTATCGACATGTCTAAGATCGCATCTACCTTTTCGCGTAAGAGTTTTGAAACGGGAGAATCTACTCTGAGTGCTAATTGAAGAAAATAGGCCTGGTGCGCTTCGTCCCCAAGTCCAACCCCTCCAAGGTTTTGATTGGAGAGCCAGTCGACCCTAAGCTGGATGTAGGACTGGCACTCTACCAAGGCCAGGATGTTGCAGTGCGCCCTTTCTCAGGAACTTCCGTTCTGAACCCTGGCCAAGTCACCGACGCGACTGAGACCATCTCCCGCATTCTTTCCCCTCTGGCGCAATCTGAAATTGGAACTATTCGTTGCATTGGATTGAACGTGAGTGACACAGAGACGCAAGATTGAACCACTTTACTGAGAGTAGCAGTATGCCTCTCATGCCAAGGAGATGTCCCTTCCAATCCCGGATGTGCCGACCCTATTCATGAAGCCGTCTAGCTCTCTAGCAGACCCCTGGCCTGCGCCAACTGTTCTCCCCAAAATCACACAGCAGGATAATACCGGCGATTATGAATCCGAGATGGTCATTGTCATCGGCCGCGATGCCAAGGACGTTTCCGAGTCCGAGGCTCTAGATTATGTCCTCGGTTACACTGCGGCCAACGATGTGTCAAGTCGTACTTCTCAGATGAACCAGAGCCAGTGGTCTTTCTCCAAGGGCTTCGACGGCGCATGCCCGATCGGTGCGTTATTGTGCTTTCCATAATTCAAGCAACTTGACTAACCGGAGCTATTCAGGCCCCGTTCTCGCCTCCGCTGCTTTGATCCCCGATGTCAGCAAACTGCAGATCCGTGGTCTCAAGAGCGGCCGTGTGATGCAGGACTGCCCCCTGACGTAAGTCTTTCTACCGGGTTTCTATTACGACTCAGAAGGGACCGAAAAGACGACGCTAACTTGACATCTTCTGCAGTGATTTGATCTTCAGTGTCCCCCAGTTGATCAGCTTCCTTTCTCAGGGCACCACTCTGCCCGCTGGTACTATCATCTTGACCGGTACTCCTCCTGGTGTTGGCGCCGCTAAGAACCCCAAGGAATTCATCAAGGCTGGCGATGAGTTCGCCGTTGAGCTTCTTCCTCACATCGGTACTCTTATCAACAAGATTGAGCACCAATAGACAGTTTATAAATGACATATATGAGTTCACATGTTATATTTACCTTATGGAATACGCATAAGATTGATAGGCAGATCGCCTTACAGAGCAATATACACCTTTACTCCTAAGACTGTGAACTTGCAAGCTACCTAGGGATCCCGAGGTCGTCTCTAGTACTAGTAGAAATTCCGAGTAAAGTTGAATCACTGGACTTTGTATGCCCCTCAGGCCTCAGCTACCCGGAAAAACACCCACACTCACGGCTTAAAGCAAGATCATCTCCGCCATCGGACATCGATTATCCATCGGAGGTCTACATCTACTTAGGGTAGCCTTGAAGAAAAAGAGATATCTCCGAACTGTCACTCGGCCATTAGGCCACACTCTATGGCGGTTCTACGAAGCTTCGACCAATCAGAGAGCTCATAGGGATATGACTTCTTCCACGGCGGAGTAAGTCTGTTCCGCCTTCTTCTCCGGATATCTCTTGGTGTCAAACTCACAGCAAGGTTGCCAGAGCATGGAGAGAGTACATATATATCTAATTTGTCGGATCGAAGAAAGGTATGCGTCGCAAAAATTTGTTCAAAATGCCCAAAATGGGGCAAATTATGGTCATTCGTGCATAGCAGAATACTACCTAGGTAGCAAACAGTTACCCCATTAGTATGGGTAGACTACCTCGAAATGTTTATCCAGGGCAAGCCGATCTGACCACCCGGAGGACTCACTAGGCCTTTCGTGGGCCCTTCGTGGCCCGCGATGGTTCGATTTAAGCGCTACGGGATATTATCGGGTCGGGCTACCGAGCCCACTCGGAATTTTTTTTTGTAAAAGAAAAGCGATTCTGCTGATTTCTTCGCAACGATGATTTGATTTACTTACTGCTATTGTGCCTTAAAGCTGTCTACTGTCGCCTTTGCCTGCGCCAGTGCCATTTTGCCGCGGGCACAATGTGCGGGTCTAAAGCTCACCTACCTTTCAACCTACCTATGTACCTAGGTACACATATCTACACAAGCTTTGGTATGATCTTCAGAGACCTCCATCTACCCAGTCTCTTCTGTCTTGTTACGATGAATTCTACTAGGGCTGACTCTGTGGGTGTTTGTCTAGGACATCCTTTGTCTTAATCTATATACAATCTCGAAACGCCGTGCTGTGCCCGATGCCGAGCTTCCTCTAAACCCGAACCCGAACACGAACCCGATCGATTCGCTGATAATCTAAAACTGGAACGAAATCCGCAAATTGTGTGGACTGGAAGCTTCGAAGGAATGGCCTTATGACTTATATCCACCTACTCCTCCTTGCGCCAAACACGACCCTTCCAGTGCAGCAAGATGGTGGGGATAACACTGACGGCGACGACCAGCGCCGAGCCAATGCCCGCACTCGGAGCGATACCGACATTTTCGAACATGGCCGAGAACCTGATTTATTAGCGATGATGTTGACAGCATGGGAGGAAAGCACATACCAGAAGGGACCAAGGAAGCCCCAGATCTGTCGCACAAAAGTGACGAACACACCAATGCTGGCTGCCTCCTGCGGGAAGCAGTCAACCGCATAGGTGATCATCACGGTGGTGACAAGCTGGTTTCCCACAGCGCCAATGGCAGTGCCAATGATGGGCGTGACGTTCCAGTGTCCGCTCGGCGATGTCTCCGTGCAGACCAAGAACACAATCATACCAATGATGGTCAGCGCGAAGCCGAAATAACTGAGCCAGAGACGGAACTCGGGCTCAGCCTTGCGGTCAATACGGCGGGATCGACGGCTCATCCAGAAATCGGACAGCACGCCGCCCATTTGTTCGCCAATCACGGAGCCGATGATCACACCCAGGAACTGGAGGCCCAGTTGCTCGGCGTTCAACTCGAACTTCTTCTCGAGCAGCTGCGGCACTTCGACGGTTGCCAGAATGCTGCCGAACAGGAAGACCATTGCATATGCGCAGGCTGGGATCAGGATCGAGGGGTGGCGGGCCATTGTAAGTGGACGAATGAACTCATACCAGGTGAATGGTGTGGGATCGATTCGTCGCAGGGACATGTACTCGATCTTGCGAGCGGACATGCTGTCCACGCCGCTACCAAGGTAGCGGGTTTCGGGGCCAAAGAACAGGTACAGAATGAACTGACCGCCGTTGATCTACTTGCTTGTTAGCTAATGAGCAGCAGGGTCCCACACGGGTGAACACTTACCATAGCGAGGATCCAGTAGATCCAGTTATAGCCCGCACGGTAGCAGACGAAACCGAAGATGAACGGACCGATCGGAACACCCAGAGTGATCATCAGAGTCCAAACACCCATGTAACGGGCGCGGTCTTTCTTGAAGGTGGTTTCCATCACAACGGCACTACCGATGGCAGAGGCAGGGGAGATGAAGAACGCAACAAGGGCACGACATGCAGCAAGAGACGCATAATCCGTGCTCTTGGCACAGCCGATGTTACAGACCAGGCTGCAAATGAGAGAAAGAAGAAAGATTGGCCGGCGCCCATACCGGTTGGAAAGGGGCTTCCAGAACAGAGGGGCGCCTCCCAGAATGGCGATTTGCAACGAAGTCAAGTAACTGGCATCTTGGATACTGACGCTGAGATCCTTGGCGATGTCTGAATAGGCAGGAATGATGGCAGCGGCGGTAAATGTTCCCATGCAGGCGTGGAACGCCACAAGGATAAGGTTCATCATTTTCTACACAACTGATACATTAGTCTTCTGCCGAGGGATTTTTTGTGTTGTGTCTGCATTGGATTTGCAGGCTTGCAAGCCTCGGGAAGCAAACTCACTTTCCATTCAGGCCAATTGTAAGGATCAGTCGGGCCCATGCCGGGGATGGGATCGAGCTCCAAGGTACCATGTCGCTCCATCAAATAGTCTCGATGGGCTTTTGGCAGGCGAGCCGCCACCGACTCCTGGTAGGTGGCTGCTCGTCCATGCCCGGCACTCTCGATGAGATCAATGTCGGCTTTGGTGCCTGATGCTTCGGCTTCACCCCGAAGAGATGAAGTCCGTTGCAACTCCAGGGATGTCATGCTAATGATGCAGAAAGGTGAAGGATTGATACAAGTGCTTCAACACCTTTTCTGAAACAAGGGGTCAAACGCGGCTTGGGGGTTGATGATGTTGCCAAATTGACCAGACCCGTGTATCTTGAGGGGTTACGGAAGTCAATAATGCAAAAAGGTGAACAGACAGAGAAAGAAGAATGACTTGGGGGTTGTCCAACCCGAGCCATGAGGGAGCGAAAATCCCGAAGTGAGTGCGCATAGCCCAGCCGCTAAGCCCACGGCACTCGGACATACTTCACCTGGGGTATTCTCCGGGATTGTCGGCTCCGTGGGCCTTTTCGTGGGGAATGACATTGCGGAGACTCGCTTGATGAAAGGCCGAGGAGGCGAATCAGATCCCCGCTAATGAAATGTTATGGAGTTGGTTGGGCTCTGGCACTTGAGCACGGCTAGCCGATGGCCTCCTTCACTATGAGGCGCGGCTTCCAGCCCGAGCCAAGTACCGAAACCTACTCCGTTTTGACGTCTTGGCGCAATCTCTCTGGGGTTCTCGTCTCCATATCTTGCCCACCGTTCCTCTCGATGTTTCTCTGGGGTAGCTGGAATTACTCACCGCGGTATTTGTCCAGCCTCTGCAAGCCGCGCAATGTCTGAAACTGATTGGGTCCGAGCACAATGGGTGTACTAAACTCGGCAAGGGACATTATCGCCACGCTGCCGTAGTATTACCACGACCCGGCTCGGCTTCTCCGCTGGCCTCTGGTAAGTCCACCATTTTACTCCTCGATTCGTAGTTACGCGCAGATCTCCAAGACTACTCCGTACAGGGTGCATAAATGAACTATTGATGTTGAATGAAACCTGTTCAATTGGACTGGCAGTTCTATTTCTAGAGTGTAAATACGCGGACGTTGCAAAATATAAACCCGTGCTCGCATAAGCAGTGCCACACCCCACATTTCCTTCCCCACAATCACAGCGTCCTGTTCTTCCATCTTCACATATCTCGGAAATGGAAGAGATCACAGCAACGGAAAAGAAGCTGATATGCCGAGTATGCCAGAAAGGATTCTCCAAGGCTGAACACCTGAGGGTCAGTAACCTCGTCAAGTCTATTCTCCCACCTGGGCAACGGGTGCTTCATAGTACTCGGCTTCCCCACAATGAATGCCAAGGAACATGAGAAGCTACCACATGTACTAATAGCTTGCAGAGACATGAGCGATGCCGTATGTTCCTACGTATCCGATTGTATTCGATGCTATCAAGCCTGCTCCGAGAAGACTCCCAAGCTAACCAGAAGATGCAGATACGGGATCCAAACCCTACGTCTGCAAAGAGTGTCGACGGCCCTTCGCACGCCAAGATGCACTTACTCGCCACGAGAAGCTGCATGTTCGTGCCATGAATGCAAAACCGGATGCAAATGTTGTGCCTCAGCCTTCGGTTGATTCAGCTGCCTCATGGGACACGAATAGTACCTCGCCGTTTGATCAATCTACCTCGGCGACGAGTCAGTCCTGGGATGAGGCTCCCAGTGATGCTAGCATGCATGTGGCCTCGGAGCTGGATTTCACCTTGATCTGGCCAGATTCTGAAAATTTGCTTCAGAGTTTGATGTCATCTGATACAACAGATCAGTGGCAGATGCCCCTTGGGACTTTGCCCTTCCCACCTGTTGTACAAGACGTGAATAGCCTGGCATTTGGTTCACCGACTTCGTTTGATGATCGGACCTCCTCAATTGGGGCTTTACCCATGGGCGGTGGATATCAAGCGGTGCAGGATGTCACAGAGATGGTCACAAGCTCGGTGAGTCAAGTTTTGAAATCCACAACACGTCATGGTGTATGAATCAAGGCCAGCAAGAATCCGCTCTCGGAAATCGACATCCATATTGCAATTTCCGCTGAGGCCATTTGCTAACATCAGAACATTGAAGTCTTCCAGTGTTACTGCTGCCGTCAATGCCACGTCCATCACGTCGGTCTTTCTCGATGAATGTCTCCACATGTTCTTCATTCGGTTCATACCCACATTTCCAATCTTGCACCGAGCAACCTTCGTTTTCAAAGAGTGCACGCACGCACTACTCCTCAATGCTATTGCAATCGGTTCGTTATATTTGGGACCCAAAGACTCGGTTGCCAAAGGCGAGGCGTTGTGGCGGTTGGCACACACAGCAGTCGCGACCTCTTGGCAATCTCTCATCACCCACAGCGGTCCATATGATGCCTGCAAAGGCGTCCAGCTGATGCTCACAGCCTTACTAGGCCAGATATATGGAGCACTATCCAAGAATCGGGCAGTGCGAACCACTAGCCAGGTGTTTCGTCCGCTGGGATTTTTCTGGGCTCGACATTGTGGCATGTACGACAGCGAGTCGTACTCCATGGATAACCTCCCGTCAATGAATGCCCCCGCCGCAGAGAAAGAACACCAATGGCGCATCTGGTCAGCTCGCGAGATCCAGCAACGTGCCCTTTTGGCATATTATGTGCTAGACGGTCTTGTGGCTCAAATGTCCGGAGATGCCGCCTCTGCGAGACACGTCGCCAATCCACTTTTTCTTCCAAGCAGCGAAGAGGCCTTTGACGCTGCCACCGCTGACGAATGGCTCACTCACATGCATCCCCACGAACGTGACCAGTCCTCTTTCCGCGTTATCTTCCGTTCCCTATTCCCACCAGTCGGCAATTTCCGCCCGCTCGACCACCAATTTTCCGCCTTCGGGCTTCGGGTCGTCCTTGAAGGTCTTCAATCTCTGATTTCAGATTGCGATGACAACGATCTCGCTGTCGGCGTCCCTGGTCAATCGGACGTCCGCCGGGCTCTAGCCCAGGTCCATGAAACCATCACAATGAGCATCCACTTCACCGCCGCAGAAAGACTTGAGATTCTCCTTCGATGGCACACGATCTGTCTCGACACGATGGTCAACTCCACCGTCCTCTCACGCCACATCTGCTCCCGTTCCAATATTCCACAACATGTCTCAGGCGGCAGCCGAACCGTCTCACCAGGCTTCGACCTACTCAAGTGGGTTAACTCGGAGGATGCGCGTCGTGCCGTCCTACACGCCGTCGCGATCCAGGATATTGTTGAGCAGTTACCACGCGGCCGCGCGCACGTGGTTCACATGCCCAGCTCGCTTTTTGCTGCGGCGACCATCTATGTCGTCTTCTCGCTTGCTGGCGTCGCGACCGTGAGCCTACCGAGAAACATCACTTGGCAGGAGGCGCTGCTTTCATACTCAGACCTAAACCTGGGGCATGACGATCTGAAGTCGCCGAGGGGATCTGAGACGGGGAGGTTTGTCGAAGGGAAGGATCCTCGGTCTGTTCCGCTGCGCGGAGCGATGAGGAATTTGCTGTACGAGTTGAACTCCATACAGAAGCTTTTCCGGTGCTTGTCATCGCAGTGGGGTATTGCGCATGACATGGAAGGAATTGTTGCGGAGTGGATTGTGTTGTGCCATTAGATAGAGCCGGCCTCTATTGGCTTGGGATGGAGTTTTGGCCGTGCATATTGTATGATATATGATCTACTGTATAGTTCGTAGCACACCTTGGCAATGATTACTTTGATTTGATGATCATCTCGTTTCGGAATGGGTAAGAATCGCCATTATCATGGAGGAGCGTTCTACAGCACCGGGGTGGCGAGGAATCCTGAAGAATGCCGCCGATGATTGGCATTATCGTGCAGGCTTGGCAGAAGATAACCGATGCAAAAAGTCAAGACCGAAGTCGCCCCACGCTGTCTCAACAGCGACGCTAATGATGTACTGAGACCAATGTGTGGCACAGCCGGGGCTTGCGTGGTATTTCAGTTGTGTGTGGATCGTCGCTAGCAACATGAGATCGTTCTGCGCTAGATGAATGAGTTTTGTATCACTGACCCTTTCTATTTAGTCGTTTCTTGCCTCGCTGGTTTTGAGTGTCAGGAACGTTGCTCAAAGTGATGAAGGTATCGGCGTCCCCGATGCGAACTATCAATCGAGATGCAGAGCTAGTTTCGTGCCCCTGTTTGTTAATGCAATCCCAATAGAGGGGTAACAGTGAGGTGCGAGCAAACACAGCTGAAACGTGGTCCATAGAACTCCATCGGCAAAGATGTCCTGTCCAAATCAAGCCGCCTGCATGCGTGGATCTTCTCCCTCCACCAGATCAAGACCAATCCGAGTTTGATTGCTTTCTACACACCACAGCAGTTCATCGCTTCTTTTACTCAGTCATGGCGCTCCTAGACGACTGTGACTAGCCTGTGTCTTCTCGCCGTCTTCGGATGCCTTCAGACCAATTTATCTTCTGATCCTTGCTCGCCGCGCATGCAAGCAGCAGGGCTCCGTGTCGAGTATAAAGATGGAGTCTAAAGAACCAATTCCCCGTCTTCATGGTCCCCCTTTCGAAGTCTCTGCTCTTTTCCGGAACACCGCCTCGGCAACCCGAGTTTCATAGCAACAAAGATGAAAGCTGTCATCTATACTGGCGAAAACAAGATTTCGGTCGAGGATCAACCGAAGCCAGTTATTTTACAACCAACTGATGCCATCATCAGGGTCCTTCACACCACCATCTGCGGAACTGACTTGCACATTCTCCAAGGCCACGTCCCGTCATGTACCCCCGGTCGAATCTTGGGCCACGAAGGAGTTGGCGTTATCGAATCCCTGGGTGCTGATGTCACGAACTTCAATGTTGGCCAAGTGGTAGTTATCTCTTGCATCACCAGCTGTGGGAACTGCCATTATTGCCAGAGAAAGATGTCATCCCAATGTGAAACCGGTGGCTGGATACTTGGAAACGAGATCGATGGGACCCAGGCCGAGTACGTGCGTGTTCCTCACGCCGCATTCTCGCTGCATCTGCTACCAGAGAGCATCGACCAGAAAGTGGCTGTCACTCTATCTGATACCGTCCCGACCTCGTATGAGTGTGGAATTCTGAATGGTGACATCAAGCCAGGCTCTACCGTGGCAATCATAGGAACCGGTCCGATAGGCTTGATGATCCTACAAATGGCGAGAAAGCTGTTCAGTCCGTCGTTGACGGCGGTGATAGGCAGAAGCCAGGGTAGAATCGAAACAGCCAAGTCGATGGGTGCCGACCAAACCTTCAGTGTTCTTGGCGGAGAGGAAGCTGCAATTACTGCAGCTCGGTCTGCGACGAAGGGGCGAGGCTTCGATGTGGTTATTGAGGCAGTGGGAACACCCGAGTCTTTCAGCACTGCACAAGCACTGGTGGGTGCTGGCGGAACTATTGCCAGTTTGGGTGTCTTCGGCGAGTCATGCGAGTTGCACTTGGAGAAGCTTTGGAATCGCAATATATGTACGCTTCTGACAACTCTCCTGGGGCTCTGGTCATTGCTAATCACTTCGCGACAGGCTTGCGGACGCGACTCGTTGATGCTACCAGTACTCCAGATATCCTCAAAATGGTCCATGACGACGCTATAGATCCGCGATTCCTGATCTCCCATAGTGCGTGTCACGCATTCCTGCTCTTGGCGATACTAACTGCTTCTTAGACTTTTCATTCGATGATATCTATGGCGCGTACGAAGCATTCGAAGCACCCTCCAAGCATGGTACCTTGAAAGTTGCGGTGACCATGTCTCAGAAGGTGGTCAATGGCTCTCGATGATTTGACACATAACTGGCACGCCAAAACTATCTGTTGAGAGGGGATATTCGTTCAAACTGTGGCCTGGGATATGCATCATTACCAGGTTGCTGACTAGATTCTCTGACCCCTTCTCCCGAGGCCCAGTAGTCAATACTGGCAAGAATGAGAATATGATTCATGTTGAGAGCGAACCTCGACCCCAAGAAACAAGCTAGGAATAAACCTTCGATCGCATAGACATAACCGTCGAGCTGCTGGTAAAAGACCTAAACTTCCAGGAAAGTTTCGTACTTGAAGATAAATCAGCTAAAAGTACCATGTAGTATTCAGAAATCCACAAGTTCGAGACTCCGCATTTCAAAGACGCCATCCGGCCTTGGCCTCGTATATCTAAGACCTGAGATGCACTGTCCAATCGATTAAACTTCCTGTCACTGTTTGAAGTAGTGAGAGGCTTTCTCGTCACATCACGTTCCGGTGGCGCAACGGTGGCTTAGTCCCTGCAGTACATGTATCCCCATATATTGGGTTGGCAGGTAAGACCTCAAAACAAGGGTTCACGTCAGGCGAAGGATATTTCTTTTCCAACAATATAAATTCGGTGGATGGAGAATTTTCATGTGGGAAGGTGTGTGACCTCTGCCTTCCAAGATTTCCAAGATTTTGCATTTTCATAGTAAATTTCGATAGTGGAATGTACACCTTCTCACCGCGCGCAGAGAGACTTAATCACTAAGCGTTGTAGATTCTCACAAGTCGACATCCCGCGAAATTATGATGGGTCAAAATGTTTCTGTATATTATGCTCAATCATTATCGTGATCGTAAGATGGATGGCGCCGGTGCTGATGACAATGCAGACTAGGCATGCAGACTCGCTAAGATTGATTGTTTTGTGCATCAGAGTCCGGATCAAAACACGCTGAGACCCTTGGATGGAATTTTACCCCGCGATGGCTTGTTGAATATGTTCTTTGCAAGGAAGCTCTGCTTATTCTCCATCGAAGATTTGCTATAAAAGCCGGCTCTCACCCTGCCCTACTAACACTTCAACATCGACCTTGGAACATCCCGAGGTCACTGAATCGAGACAGCTTTGACAACATGCACTTCCCCCTATTCTCTATCCTCGCTCTCGTACCTGCAGTGATTGCGGTAACCCTCGATACACCCAAAATCAAATCACGGCGGACTTGGGATGTGACATGGAGACTTGACACGCCCCAGATCGGTCTTACTGTTACTCAGGACTTCAAAGAGTTCGAATGGATCGAGCTCGTCGATGCTGAGCCGGAGAAAGCTACCGTCAAGCTACCAAAAGATCTGCGTCTCAAGCCAGGGTGAGGGCAATTTTGATCTTGATCTATTTTTTGTCTAGAGTATACTAATAATGTTCCCAGTGATTACTGGTTAGTTGCGTGGACTAGCTGGGGTACAGGGCCTATCGGATATAGTGAGAAGTTCACTGTCAAATGAGTATGGTTCTTCCAAGTTGGACACTGAGTTCTTGATCATGCATGGGACTCGAGATATTTATTGTTTTACATCTCAACCTTGGAAGTTTTAACATTGGACAGCACATAAGCTATACTCGAGTGAAATCGAATGTTCTCTGCAATTGGTCAAGTAGTACTACTCAGGACAGGCATGATAGGACGAGAAGCCGAATTTACGTTTTTACATGGTTAAGGCTGTGGCAATACTGTTCAAGAAATGGACAGGAATCATATTGGAATTGAGAAGATCATCTTAACATTGATTCTATATCTATCGTCTCAATAGACCATGCTGTGGACGTTCAGGTGCTCTTGCGCACTACAACCCGTGGACCATTTCGAAGTCGAGATGGACGTCGCCCTTTCTCTCTCCATTTTTAAGAGGCCAAAAAATCAGTTCTTTTACTGCGATACTACACTTCTCTTATCATTTCTGATATTCCGCTATGACCAAAGGGGTTAAAAGCATCGCTAGTCTGGTGATGTCAAGAGGGGTAAAGAGACAAACACCAGCCGATCATTTTAACACGTTTCATATCAGGGATCAGCACCAGCATCTTTCTTTATTTAAGTCGCGTCAATCAGTTTCAATTATTGAACCTGCATCAGCTTCATCATGTCAAGCGATTATCAATCCTGGCTCCAGTCAACTGAAGACCCTGAGTACCGAGCTGCGCGCCCCCATGCAGAGGTCCTGAAGCGCCTGTTATCAAACACCATTTATCCAGCCACCACAGCCAAGGAACTAAGCCAGCTCGATTTTCTCGATGACGATACACCATGGGCCCTCTGGGGACTGGTTTATGAGGCCGCCGCCGAATTTCCATCAAGTCACGCCTCATTACTGGCCCTCTTGACTGAGCTCGAGAAATTGAATTCGCAACCCCACTCAGAATCGAAAGACATCCCACATAATTTGTTAGACTGCTTCGGCAGCACATGGCGGGATAAGTGGGACATATTCTCGCCTCATGCGTTGTCCGGATGGACAAAGTCTGCTTCCAAGTCAACCACAAGATGGATCAACATGAATGCATTTTCGGCTAAAATGCTGGCAACAACTTCTTTCACTCGAGGCTCAAAGCTTCGCTCCCTGGGCTTGGCCTTGTTGAAGAGATGTCTAGAGACGGACCCAGTCAAGTATATGGAAGAGACACGGCTGGCACAGTCCGGGGTCCAGAGGCAGTCACCGTGGTACAAAATGGAGGTATCTGGATTACTGGCAGCCGATGTATGTGCTGCTGCACAGTGGATCATTTATGCTGGGAAATACATGTGGGAGGACGATCGACCTGACAGTCCTGAGTTTATCCAAAAAGCTCTTCCAAGCAAATCAGACCTGTGGGAAGGAAGTCCTGGGTTTACGGCGGAGCGATGGCAGTTGTGGAAGAATCGGTTCGGCTTCATGGCACAATATGAAGAGATTGGCTTAGATTCTCGGAAGATTGTACATGAAGCAGAGGATATAATGGGTGAATTCATTTGATAGAAATGGTTGGAATCTCTCAAAGATGTATTACAGTGACCGGACTCTCATGCGAAAGCTTTTTGAAATTACTGTAGAAACATTTTCCTCTCCGCAGGGGGGAGTTGACTCGGGGCTCCGAGGGCGATTCGGGGTGAAGACCCTGGAGCCCATGCCCCCGGGTGCCCCATAGGCGACCTCGGGAGCTACCCCAAGGCCGGGGGCGACGCCCGGTCAGGTGACCTTGTCCCCTGTCCATCCATGGATGTGCTCCTTCTTCTTTCTTTCTTTCTCTCTCTATCTCTCTCTCTCTCTCCCAAAGACAAGAATTGATCGTCTCTTCCAGCCTGTGTCTGAAATTCCATCAGTCTTTTCACAATACTATACACTAACCAAACGCGTCGGAGCAGGAAAAGAGGGGGAAGCGGGAGAGATCTCCACAACATTGGCTGAGCAGCCAGTCCTGCACGATACACGCACGTGTTAGCAAGTCAAGCTCCGCCACGTCGATGTCTTGTGAGCTATCACGCTTTGAACATGCAAGATGAAGTCCTCCTGCTACTGCGAGATACCTTACGCTTGAATCAACACAGGCGTCGTTTGACTTTAACACTCCGCGTGCAACATACGATATCAGATCCAACACAAAGCTGTGGTCTTTGGCAGGTGACTCGCTGGTGAAAACGACCTCGGGAAGCTTGGTCGAGAAGGCTAAGGCTCGCAACATCTAACGAGACAAGGCCCTCCACGGAACTGGTCCAAATTTACATTTACTGCGTGGTGCTTGGAAGCTCAGTATGGACGAGATCCCTTCACAACTCGGAGAGTCCACAGACAAAAGTATACACTGGCAAATTGGGCACACTTTGGGCAAAGGCTCGGCTGCTCGTGTCAGACTGGCCACGCATGGTGCAACTGGAAAGACAGCGGCCATCAAAATAATTCCCAAATCGCCAGTTGGAAAGCAAGGAAGACAGCTTCCCGAAGCTCCCGACCAAACCGTGACGGGCCTCATCGGTAGTAGTCACGTTCAAGACCAGAGAGAACGTAGTATTCAACGCGAGATCGCAATCTTGAAGCTGTTACGGCACCCAAATGTGATGAGGCTGGAAAGTGTTTCCGAAAACGCCAAAGAAGTGTACGTTCTATCCATGAACACTTGAAAATATGCTGATGCAGACAGGCACCTCGTTTGTGAATATGCTGAAGGTGGCGAGCTCTTCGATTATATCTCAACTCATGGAGCATTGCCGGAGAAGGAAGTGGTTTCAATATTCCGCCAGATTATTCTGGGGGTGAGATATGGTCATTGCTTCCATATCTGTCACCGAGATTTGAAACTTGAGAATATCCTGCTCGACTCCGATCACAACGTCAAAATTGCTGATTACGGAATGGCCGCCTATCAATCCGAAGGTCATTGGCTTACCAAACACTGTGGAAGTCCGTACTACGCTGCCCCAGAGCTTGCTTCTTTTCAAAAGTACCATGGCGACAAAGTGGACATTTGGAGCTGTGGCGTCATCTTGTTTGCGCTTCTGACAGGCTATTTGCCGTTTGACGGCGGTGGCTTGAGGAATACATTATCACTGATTGTCAAGGGAGACTTCACAATACCCGCAGAGATGAGTGAGGAATCAGCCTGCCTAGTCCGACAAATGCTTCAAAAGAGCCCGGAGAATCGGATCTCTATACCAGACATCTTGTTGCACCCTTTACTAACCAAGTACGAACACCCTGCAAACCTTGCGGCCGAACCACATTGCGAAACCGTTCCCTCTCTATCCGTAGAAGATCATGGGAAAGCAATTGCCTCGTTTCCCGAAATTGACCCAGAGATATTCAAGGATGTCCAAATCTTGTGTGATTTCGGGGAAGATACTTTGACTGAGAGACTGCTGTGCACCGAGTAAGATAATGTCGTCTGAAACAACCTTCGGAGCATCATACTGACATGGATTTGAAGGCCCAATCTGGAAAAAATATTCTACAATACGCTTTTGAAATTCCGCAGCGAAAAGACGGGTATATATCATCAATATATCGCGCAACTGGATTCAACTAGCCCTCCAAGACGAAACACTCTTGGACAGGAAAATGGACAGCAAATAAGTCGACTCTCGATCAGTTCAATCGGATCCGTATAATAGCAAGGCACTTCGCTCAACGTTGGCCCAATTGAGGGATGGCAAAGGAGCCCAGAAATCATTGCGGCCCGCGCTAAGACCCCTCGGTTACTTGGTCACAAGCAAATTCCCAAGGTGTGATCCTCGGCTCATTGCCAAGAATACTGATCAAAACACGCGAAGCGTCTGTACATAGAAATGCAACTCATTCGATCAATTTGCGCACTCAATCCTTGGAACGTTCTTTTTGCTATATCTCGTGCCCAGCCTTCACAGGTCCATCATGTCGATTTCAGCCCCAGCATGGCTTCTGTTAGGATCGCTGCCTCTTTTGGCTTTGTCGGAATGGAATTCCACGTCATATACGGGTACAGCGGTATTCAAAATGCTTTGCTCCACTGCTTTTCTTAGCAAGTCGTTGCTTCTACCTTACGCCGAGTGGTCAGGTTATCACAGTCTCATCGCCATTGGTCTTGGCTTCTCTTTGATTGGCGATTTTTTCCTCATTCCCTCGCGACGAGAGTTCCGCGAATTGAAGCACAAGGCTTTGACACCCGACGACTCGTGCGCACAAAGGAGTGTTTCCATATCTTTCCAAGTCGGATTTTCGCCTTCGCAGCAGCGCATGTATCATACAGTCTTGCGTTTCTACAGAACTCTGGCAGTGTCTCTTTGATGTTGTTTTCTGTCACATTTCTAGGGACCCTAGGCGCTGCTAGATGGCTGGGTGTGGTATATCCACAGCGGGGTTCTTCACTCAAGCACAATGCACTGAATCTCAATATACCGATCGAGTTGAGGAACTTGGTTTTCTTCTATGCTGTTATCATTGGCACGATGTTCGCGGCTGCGACCTCCACATCTCCGCTGGCTCCAGTCAATTTGCTGAACTCGCGAGCTATTGGGGCTGCCATGTTTGTTCTGAGTGATCTTTTTGTTGCAAGGAATGCGTTTGGGAGTTTGTCTCCTTCAGGATCACGCGGTTGGATCGAAATTTTTGTAGGCCATGCATTTTATTTCTGGGCCCAGATGGTTATTGCCAGCACACTGGATCCATAATATGGGCCAGTGTTCTTCCCTCGCTTGAGCGAACTGCTGCATCCCGAGGTCGAAAGAAGATGAGATTGAATCCGCTCTGGGCAAACGCATTTTGCTTTTTTTTTTTTTTTCAACGGCCGTTGTCGGTCTGAGGTACTTTTTCTGAATGGCAGAACTGCAGCAGGAACATCTGAACTATACAAACCCCGTCGGCCTTGAAGTATAACCGTTGGCACCACGGAAGAACTGGCCAATTCCATGGTTGTGCACTGCGTCTTTTCAAACCTTCTGAGACTACGTTGCTTCGTCTCTCCCCTTTTCCTGCGCCGAATATCTCTTTTCGATTTCCATACTGCCCATCTTTTGCTTCACGATGGAATACTCCGCGCATTATCTTGCTCTTTTGCAATTGGTGCTCTGCCTGATTCTGAAAATCATCGCTTCCGATCTCCACCAAACGCTGTTGGTAACCCAGCGTTCTTCTCGGGGCGAACCGACTACGGTGGTATGGAAACTGTCCTGTCCCAGGTGTGGGGCGACAATGAAAATCAGTCAGACGATACGAGTGATGGCCGAACGACTTTCGAACGAGACACTACCCAAAGCTTGTTGGTCACGATCTGAGGATAATAAAGACATGGTGCGTGTTGCTGCGATCAAGTTTTGTGAAATGGACTGGGCTTCAGTGGGTTTCACCTCAACATTACCTGTGACCTTTGAACCGCAGAATAGCGGGACAGATGCAGCAAGCTTCGGCTGAACGGTGCTGGACCTGTGACTTTATTTGCATCATTTTTAGCTCTGTCTTTTGAGGACCAGTTTCTGTCATTAGATGCCCGTCGTTCTCATGGCTATTCTATACTGAAAAATGGAAATCTGGATCTTGGCTCTCGACTCCTACCGCGGCGACATTTGAATACCCGTGCTACGGCAGGATTCTAGTATCAAAGGGCCCTTTGTCTGCTGGTGTCGCAAATATCCTTGCGTCAGACCCCAATTTGCCTTTGGTTCTTTTATGGCGGATCTTTCGAAAGAATTGATCGATTGCAAGGAATCGGCTGTGCGCGTACGGAGTACACGTCGTTAGTATGACGAACAGGCTGGAATGGGCCATGAGCAGAGCTTTGGCATCCCTGGCTGTGAATTTGCTCTTCGTTTTTGCTTTTTCCAACTGCACAGAATGTGTGACGTCATACTAGCTAGTTATTTCACCCGGCCAACTTTGGAAGACTCAGTACGGAGCTCGCTGTATGCCGAATTCTGCATTGAAGAGTATAATCAATGACCGGTGAACGAAAATAGATATGTTGCTTCGCTTCCAAGATTGTAACAATGGGTACCTGGGGATGCCTTGGTTACACGAGGCTGCAATATACTTGGATTTAGTCGAGGCCTGCAGGTTCCCTCACGCATCGCTGGAATACAGCCACGATGACTTTGGAGTTCTATTGTTGCGCGTATTATCTTTTGGGGGCTCAACTTACTGAAAGGACTTAAATGGCCTAACTTTTCTGTCGTTTGAAGAATCGCCAATCTTTTACTCGAGGATCGAGGAGGCAATACTCAGCATGTACATGCAATGGTCCAATGGTTCCAACCTTGGAAGATTTCAGCACATTTCCAAGGTTACTGGGGTAGTGTATATACGGTTTGCCTCCTGCAACCAAACTGGCCTTTCGGACTGTTTGTCTACTCCGTACGGTCACGGAATTTAGGCAATTGCACACCTGGCACTTCTTTAAACACTTATGTTTTCTACCTAGGCATTATTTCCAGGTGGCCTCCTATGCCAGAACTTGGAAGCAGCGACCACTGCACTCGAGGTCATAGTCATCCCATCTTCCCGTCTACTTCGTCAGACCGCCATCCCGTTCTTCCTATTTCACTAGATACTACCACACGGATAAATACTCCGTATCACCGGATGTAGAAACCCATCCCTCGCTTTAACCTTAAAGTTGAGTAATTGTCCAATGAAGATTGCCGTAGAGTATACTCCGTACAGCCGCATAGCTATTGCAGTTCTATTGCATGTATGAGCTTTCAGTACTCCGTACAACCTTGTCAGTTCCACCAAGCGGTGATCTGAGTTCAGGAATCAACTATAAAAGGCCAAGTTTTTTTCTAGTGAATCAGACAATCCTTCCACGCAGCTCTGAGATCATCAAATTCACCCCTTCTTGCTCATCCACGATGATGTTGAAATCCCTTTTTGCTCTGACAGCCCTTGTCGCCTCTCTTGGGGCAGCTGCTGAAGTTAAGGTACGCATGATGTCAAGCACTGATAACATTGAGTATCCCATCTAACTCAGTCATATTTCAATAGATCACCTATGATTATGGAGGCAGTGCTGGTAAAGATGGCACCGCAACCCAGAGTGTCACGGCTGAGAAGTGTACAGACCTCGACCACAAAGGGTGAGTAGCGACCTTGATCTGAACGTCCTAATTCTTCTCTCTTCTTTGCTTATACCCAATTGCGCAGTTATATCTACGACTGGAGTCAGAGTGACGATAGCTACTTTTGCTACCTTTTCGAGTAAGTCGATCTTCAATTTACAGTCCGGTCATCTCTAATAACATCGCCAGGAAGGACAACTGCCTAGGCAAAAAGAGCCTGTATAGTGTTGTAAACTACAACAATTTTGGGTACAGTGTGAAATGCACGACGGAAGTGGATTACACCGATTTCTGATTGGCAGCTCAGTGGCCACCGACCACACAAGTGTCGAGCGAGATCCCAAGTGATGGTCATTGATGGGTTGAAAGACAAGAAAACTGGAATGTATGACAATGAAACACCGAGGAATACTGTTCTCAATTGTTCATAGTACATTGATTCATTGCGGCAAGCCCGCCAATGCGCTCTTGCCCGTGAAAGCTCACTGTCGATGCCAAGTAGCACTTAGATGATCCAGCCAATATTCACTGTGACGTCGATGTTATCCTCTAGATGCTCCTATTATTTGTGCCACTGGCATAACAAGCTGCAACCTTGAGCCTTGGAGTTTTCGACTTGACCTCAAGTTTGGCCCTAGCACTGACTCCTTATGTACAGCCGTCAGCGAGTCTGAGCTCAACATCGGTCCTGTTGAGGATAAGGAACTGGTGGAAATGGCAACCTAAACCGATTTCGCGGCCAAAAATGCTACAAGGACCCGCTGGCAGTCAATTTCAGCAGCCCCGAAGGCCTAGTGCGCGACATGATCTGCATGTCCACAAACCCTGTCCAGGTGGAAGTGAGAAGGTGCACGTGACGGGAACACGGAACCCACGCGTCGCGTCAACTGGTCCCGAGGTCGGATCTGCAGTTCCTCTCACTTGCGCCAAGACCATGAGCGAATCTCAGATTGGGTTGAGTTGGCAAGTGTTCAACTGCGAAACGGTGTGCTGTTCCCAGAAAGCCCAATCTACCAGGATCAGTCTTCTTGTCCATCCGAGAGATGTCAGCAACCTCGCTGCCCCCGACGTGGACTTCATCAGCACATGGAGCTATGATCTCCGACATCAAGATCGAAACCCTGCCAAAATCAAAACGCGGCAAAGGACTCACGCTTGCGCAGGAAAATGTTCTAAAGCGTCTGTATGAGTTAACTCAGCCACCATTAGCAGACGGAGAACGGCCTGTGACAGCATTCTGGATTGAGCTTGCGTCCTGCTTTTCCAAAGCTATTGGGCGAGAGTATTCCTGGCTATCGGTAAAACGAAAGATTATGGGCCCAGCCAGTCAACGCCCAAGACATGCCAAGCCAAGCCCGAGGGTGGAACAAGTTGGCGAGAAGATTATGAGTCCCTCAGCCGGGCTCACAGATGTTGCTACAAATCCACTGCCCGACAGAACCATTAAAGACGAATCTTTGACTTCGGAGAAGCAATATCAAACACCATCAACATCCCGGCATTCTGACGGCCCTGATTATACAAATCCCGAAGAATTGTCTCCTGCCTTTGGGGGTCGGGTACGCAGAGTCTTGTTCCCAGAGGCACCGAAGTCGACTTGCAATACCGACAAGACCTCCAATTCCCAGTGCGCCCATCAAACACATCCCCAAATGCGGCTACGAGATCCCGAATTGCCTCCTGAGAATCCCCAAACGTCGGACACGGCAAAAACGCAGACCAGTCATGCCACTCGCCGATTGAGCACTCAGTCAAATCCTGTTTCACATTCGGGCAGCTCGCCAGGGCCAACTGTTCCACTTTCATATTCACGTGGACCCCAGGGTAGTTCTTCGCGAAAACAGGTATCCCGGAAACGCAAAATTCCGGCGGTGGGCTGTGAGTCTCGAAAGAAAATACACACAGAGACCATGGAAGTTCAACGACAACGAGACGCAGAAAGCCCGGAATCGATTGGTGGCCAGTCTTATCCTTCTGACCCTGACGATTTACCTTTGGCGCCGGTTCGCATATCAAGGCCGTCTCATGTCAAGCGCAAAAGACGCTGACATAAAGCGACAACAAACAAGATCCGCAGGCGGACATTCCAACACATTGGGGTTTCTATGAAACTATTTGCACCTAAATTAATTCAACGATCAATAGAACATTAATGTATCCATATACACGTGCCATGAAATGTCAGGGCATAGCAGAGCTTCATTTTGTGTAATAATCAAGCCCACCTGAACTCCCTGGCTTCTATGAGTAGATGTAAGAAGATTTTGTCCTAGTTTCAGTGCCTCCTCAGTTTACCGCTGTCCACTAGATCTGTATGTTGGCAACAGGTAGGCCTTTTTCAACATGTCATCTATATTCACAGTGCAGTATCATCTCGGAGTTCCGTCGCTTTCACGTTACTTCAGCTGTCATAGTATCTCAGGTTATATCTCACACAGTCCTGTGAAGCCTCTTAACACTGGGTGTGGATGGACTATCTATTGTGAATGTCAGGATACTTCGGACGAGAATCTGCGCTGCTTATGAAGATCAGATGGGCAGTCGTCCGAAGTATTTGAACTAGTTGATGCTGCTTTTTGAAGGACGATCCTCAGTCTCTTACAATTCGAATGATTCCATCCTCCCAACAATTCCTCGTTGAAACGTGCATGCAGCATTTCGGACGGGGTATAAAACGCATTTTCTGACGCTTTCTCTCCTTCTCTCCTTCTTTCTCCTCTCACGTCTGTTCTTGAGCCTCATACTCACCTTCTGCCTTCTAGGTCTCTCCAAAACCTTGGGGGCTCTCAATACAGGCGTCTCTCTATCATACTTGAATTTCGACCGTGGCATAAAACGCAGTTTCTGAAACTTCCTCTCTCTCCCTCCTTCTTCTTCCTCCTCCTCCCACATCGATTCTACAAATTCCTTCTCTGCCTCCCAGCTTACCACAACACCTTGAAAGTACTTGAGACAGGCTTTATCTGCTCAAAACTTGCCATCTATCAACCTTCTGCATCTCATTAAACCGCCAAAATGGGAAAGGTCAGATGGGACAGCACAGCTGATCAGATCGTACGTATCTTCCTCGCATTTGTTCGCCCTGTGTTCCGTCTTCTTCGCACTTCATCGTCACTTTGTTGTTTCTGACCGTCAATCCTTCGCGCTTCTTCCTCACTTGCACCTGTTCGCTGTTTCTTTGCGTCTGTCCTTTATTCCCTCGCACTTCATCGTCACTTTGCTGTTCCTGCCAGTCAATTCTTCGCACTTCTGTATCACTTATCTGCCTCTCATGGCCATTTCTTCGCACTCTGTCCTCACTTTCGTCACTCTATCCGTCACTACCTTCTGCTCATCTATCACGCCTTTGCACCTCTTTGTTACTGTGTGATTCAGTGTCTTCCCAAGCTCTGACTTCAGCATCACTCCTCCTCACATGTCCGCCATTCTGCCGCACTTCGACGTCAGTTTGGTGCCTCTGTCAGCCATTCTTGGTGCTGATCTGATCAACCTTCACACTTCTTCGTCACCTTGCTACCTCCATACAGTATTCGTTGACACCCACCGGCTACCTGTTTTGCACCTATCTGTCATTCATCTGCACTGCTTCGTCGCTTCTTTACACCTGTCTGCTTTCTTTTTACGTCTCCCGTCAAACCCAAGGCCGTCTACGCCTGTCCGTCTCTTCATTGCATTTGCCTAGCACCCTTTCCACTTCTTGGCCACTTTCTCACAGCGGCTCGTCAAAATATCTGATTCACATTCTGGCTTTCTACTTGCAGAAATTTCGCACTACTGCACTCATTGTTTCGTGGTGTTTCAACTGACATGGTATCCATCATCAGCTCCTTACCAAGATCCTCGAAACGCATGAGATCAGTGTAGATGCTCAGCGTGTGGCCGAAGTCTGGCGTGAGTGGTCCCATCAAACATGCTGGAAACATATGCTGATATTTTTCTATAGCTGCTGAGGAGAATTCCAAACCAACTGCCCGTGCGATTAAGGAGCGAATTTCAAAGATCAAAGAGCTCAGCAAGAAAGCCACGACTGGTGGCTTGAGTGCCAGCAGCCCGAGCTCCGCGAGAAAGACGCCCCGTAAACAAGCTGCGGCAAAATCATCTCCCTTTGAAACCCCAACCAAGAAGCGCAAGCGTCCCTCCCAGGCTCAACAGGATGCCGAGGCAAAAGTAGCCGCATTCGCCGAAGAAGCGCAGGAGAGCATCGAGGTTGATGGAAGTGACGATGAGGAGGAGAACCCGGTCCATATCAAGCGCGAGAAGACCGAAGAGGAAACTGGCGTTATTATCAAAATCGAGGATCATGATGATCAGGAAGTCAATGTCAAGCCCAAGATGACCGCAGAACAGGAGGAAGCTCTCTTTGCCGATGATCCCGTGGTCGTGTCTTCGCGAAGCACTGCGGATCCCCAGGATAACACCTTCCTCCAGGCTCCTCAGCTCACGCCTGGCTTGGATAACCGATTCGGCCAAGTTGACTCACGCCTCCGTCAAACCTCGAGAAACCCTACTTTGAGTTCGGAATCTGCTGCTAGCAGCCAGACTTACACCTGGCCTGATAGGGAAAAGTCATGGGCCTAAAATCACATGTCCTGAACTATCCCTGAACGGCTCTATGGTTCGCTGTGCACATGGATTTCATTCATATCACGGACATTGCTTGCGAATATGATCAGAAAGATATCAACACATCTCCACTCTTGTTTCTTCAATGTGTGCCGCGGTGTTATGCATCACTCTTTGTGTTGATGGGCGAGTGGCTCAAGTTTGAAGATAGTGAATACATATGCAGACGAAGGAAAATCTTGAAAAGTACAAAAAGGCAGGTTGATCGGGGAGAGATGATCTACCTCTTACATACTGGAATCTACGTTAATGCCGTCTGTCTTCAGCTCCTATCCTCTAGGTAAACATACATGGTGCTACATAGATGTAGTAGTCTATCATTCTCTGCGGGAATATTCGGTGCGAATCATGAAAAGAAAAGAACATGTCTGACTTCAGATAGAAAAAGTAAAAGCTGCAGCCCTTAAAATGTTTGGTTCTCAGCTGATACATATATGCCAGGTTTACTTTCTTCCCTCAGCTTTGTTCCTCTTCCACCTACTTTCTGAGAACCCTGCCAGCATAACCATCAAACTTCATTCGCAAGATGCCTAAGTCCTGGGACCACATCAGAGAGCAAGAGGTATTTGCTCCATTTCGCACAGCCCGGTGACCCAATGATTCATCCTGGCACTACACATCCTTGGAAGCTGTCCACGCCCGTTCACCATGAGCTCGTCACTTCCTGTCCCATTGCTCAGAAGCTGATCATCAAATTCTCACTCTAGCTGCTGCTCGCCATTCATGCCACCAATCCTTCCTTTGATTGGGCCGCCGTCGCCGCCAAGATGGGAGATGGTAACCACAGCCGAGTCACACTTGTAATGCTCCAGCGCACTGATCATTTTATCGACAGGAACTACCGCGAACGCCATCAAAAAGCACCTCTTGTACATGAAGCAGCAGCAGACCAAAGGTGGCTTGAAAGCTGTCGGCGACAAGAAGAGGGCTTCGCCCACCAAGGCTAGCAAACCCGCCGTGAACAAGCGGGCCAAGAAGGTTGAGAAGGTCGAGAAAGTCGAGGATCCCGTGAAAGTCGAGAAGGTCGAGAGAGTCTTGTATCCCGTGGAGGTCGAGAGCCCCGATGAGGACTCTGACACTGACGTAAAATACGAGAGCGAGGATTAATAAAGTGGTCTGGCTGGTTTCGAGACTCGTGTGTTTCCGATTTGCCATTTCGCATACTCGAGAATTCGACACTGGACCTTGTGTCTGCGTTTGCTCTTACGTTATTTGAGATTGCTCTGTGCTACAGGGACTCAAGATGCATGTCCGTTCCCTGGTTTCGAGATGATGCTTCGATGCTCGCGTTTCTACTAGCTGGTGGCCTTTGAGGGCAGCCTGAATATCAATTCAATCGACGGCATTTACAGCCTAATTTCAGTTCTCGTATGCACATGTAGATACTCGCCTTTACATCAAACATCAAGCACAATCAAACAAGCAACATTCTCGACTGGGAATCTATAGACATTCATCAAAGCAACAACCAGACAACACAGACGCTGGAAATTCAGATAATGCACCATGTCGTCAAGCTCGTTCACACTACGATGTACGCATGCGCTTCCAGTTGACATCGCAGGCCCCTATCTAAGACTGCCCGGAAGAAGGGGGCGTGGCAGCCCATGGCCCACTGACAAACTGTGACCCCGCGGGTCTTCCTGGTCCCTCCACAGACTGCGTTTGATAATGGTTGGATGGGAGATAAGACATTTGATGAGCGGGTGCGGGTTCGGAGAATCCAGCTGGCCCGTCGTGCATATGGTGTGGTATGAATTGATTCGGATTGATCTGGGCCAACGGATTGGGCTGATTGCCGCCGTGTTGACCTTGTCCGCCCGCCCAGCCATGTGGGACGTCCGACCCGGAGTGTGTCCGTATCGTGTGTTGTTGCTGGTATTGGCTCTGCGCATGTTGCAGTGGTGAAAATCCATGGAGGGCTGGGTCTTTCGGGGCGTGCTGTGATTGCGAACGTGAGACGGGGTAACTCTGGAATCTGGGGTGATCAACCATCGACTGCGGTGAATGACTGTGGAATTTCTCCGCGGGGGTTTGATAATGTTGGGCATCTTGATACCCAGGAGGGATCATGCCTGAATTGCCGTACTCTCTGGAGGACGGTTCGGTGTGTTGTGGAGACGGGTACGAACCGAAGAATGGCTGTGATAAAGTGGACATGTGAGCTTTATCCCCACCGGATCCCATATGCCCTGGCAGAGCTTCGGATTGCCACTCAGGTTGGGATCCTCTTGCCCCAGCCATTGCTCGGTTCATGTGCTCTTGCTGACTACCGGTCGCTGCCCAAGATGCCGGAGGCTGATGGCCATGTATCGCTGCAGCGCCAGCGGAATACGCCTGGAAGGAGTCGGGATGCATGCCCATACCGTAAGTGCCAGGCTGTCCCTGGAATCCACCTCCGTTGGGACCCCATCCCAACGGTGGGACATTCTGGGACATGGCGTGGGGGTATCCGGGATGGGCCTGATTCGCATAAAACCCAGGCTGGGCGCCGTTTCCTTGCCCATCATCACCCCGAAGCGGACTCTGGGTACCGATTAGAAACTCTCCACAGGCTACCGTTTAAAATATCCCGAGATTGGATCGACTCGAACTCACCGGTCCGTACCCCGCATTTGCTGGTTGGTGATCGTACCCGCCGGACAGGCGTTGGAGAGTCTGATTTGGATACCAACCCGGTACACCACTCCCATGTAATGGGGCTTCCGGCTGCGGATAACCCTGAGGGTCAAGGGAGCTCTATCCCACCATCAGTGCCATTCTTGTAACGCTTCGCAGACATAATGAGCGCGATTCCCTACGGAAATTCTCGCACTGTCCATGGCGGAGTAGTTATCGCCCGCCGTATCGTTCATGGACTCCATCCCACGAGTGCTATTGTGCGCTTGTGGCGCCTGCGACGGTCCTCCTCCGATCGATGGTGTCGTGGATGGTGTTAGGTGGATCGGCTCGGTGGGAATTTCCCATTGTGACTTGCCGGTCGTTCGCTGGACGTAGTACCACTGCCTTCGGACGCCTTCCCATTGCGGGAGCCTGTCGGTGTGAGCTTATCGTCTTTGATGGCCAGGGTCTGGACGTACCAGCCTTCGGGGAGTTGAGGCGGTGGAGAGGACGGGCCTGCAGTGTCGGCAGGGGCCTCGGGCGCCATGGCCTATCGTTGATGTTTAGGTTAAAAGGAAGGAAGAGGCATACAAAGTGATGTGGAAGAAGCAGCTGGAGATGAGGTCCAGGCAAACTCTCGGATAAGAAGATCTTGTGGGGCTTTATCGTGCACAGACCGCATTGGAAGTCCGCTTGTCTCTCCAGGGCTGCTCGGTGTCCTCGATCATTAGTTGTCTCATATTGTATCGCTAATTTGAAATAACCTGCTGCTAAGAGATCGCTCCTGCAAAATAAAAACGCCATACACCTGCTCCATAAGTTGATGGTAGGGGAGTCATGTCTAAGCATGACAAGAACAGCAGAAACATGGGTATGGATACACCGTACACATTTCGAAAATCAAGTTTTAGGATCATGGCCGCATTACCACGCGTGTCCCGGGGCTGGTTCAATGTCATCGCCATTCCAGTCTTCGTCCCCACTGATTTCATCGTCAAGGAAATCATTCTCGTTGTATTGCATCTCGGTGGGTCGTTGGTTGTCGATTCGGATATTGACAATATCGCACATTCCTTGAATTTCCTCGGCATCCAAGGTTGAGTCCTTTCCTAATGAGTCGGTTGTGGTCTCGCTCACTTCGGTGGAGCTTTGTTGCGCCAAGCGGGTGCTCTGGCGCTTAGCTGAGTTTGACGGTCCGCGATCGGCAGATCGTGATTCATTCGCCTGGCCTTCATCTGCAACCCCTGGCGTTGAGATCAGATTTTTCGGATTCAACTGGCGCTTGCGAAGGGAGCGCAAGTTGGGATCTGGTGGCGGGCTGTGACGCAGGAAGACCCGTTCAAATCGACTGATCCACCTTTCACGGAAAGTAGCACGGTCTCGCCATCCGATTTTCAAGATTGCGCTGATTGCCAGTTTTCGCAGATCACAGAGATGGGGCGCAGCATTGACCAACGAAGTAAAGAAGACCTCTGCCGTGGCGTCATCCCATTTGCGCAGTTGGGTCAGCTCAATCTCTTGGAGGCTAGTTGGCCATGTGGGTATCTGTGTTTTCACAAGGAGGGCATCAAAGTGTGGCTCAACATCGTGGTAACTGGACCCGTCGTGCATGGAGACATCCATTCTGAAAATCTTGAGGCTGGGGCATGACTGGGCCAGACCTTGGATAAAGTACATGCTGAGATGTCGATTGTGGCTGAGGTTAAGTTCTTGAAGATTCGTACCGTGTGAGCCCAAGAAAGCTGTGAGCTCTTCCGACCACATTCGATCGCAGTTTCGCAACGTGAGAGAGCGAATAGTCTGCGGGAGGTGAGTCAAGACTTCGCGATTGACCAGTGAACTTTCAAGGAATTCAAGTCGCTGGATGTTGGGCAGAGCATTGAGGGCAGCCGCCAGGAAAGCCCCTTTGTCAGAAGACTCTTCGTGTTGATTATCATTGAGATGAAGCAGTTTGAGCTCTTTCAAGCTACGAAAAGCCGGTTCCATATGGCAAGCGAGCATGAGTTCGAGAAGCTTGTCAACTTCTAAAAAGCGGCTGTTCCAGTCCCAACTCCGGAGAATGATACCATTGTCTTTGATGGCGGAAAACACCGAGTCTGGGTATGTCCACCTCGAAGGTGTTATGTGCCATGGAGGGATCCCGACAGTATAGTCGTCTTTGTGATAAAGTCGAACGGTGTGCACTTGTGGGGTCTTTTCGATCAATTTGGCGAGGTCGAAATATCCGAGAGTAGGTCCACTCTTGTAAACTAGCAGTGGTTCCACTTCAAGGTGTAGGTTTTTGATTTTGCTGCAGTAATTCATGGACAGTGAGTTCAGTGGTAGGGACAACAGATTGAAGAGCGCATGGGTCTTGTGGGCTGGCAGAAGAGGTGGGCATTGGAACAAAGCCGCAAGCGCGGGCTCATGAAAGTTTCGACAGAGTAAAGCCATGCCCAGGAGCCATTTGACAGAATCGTTGCGATCTGACCGACCTTCGTCGAGCAGTGGGTAGGACGCGCGCAAGAAGATGTCGAGGAGGATGTGATATGGGAGGTTTTGCCAGGGTGGGATGACACCAGATCCCAGTACAATTCCAAAGCCTTCATCGACTTTGGCACGCTTGTGGAAGGCTTTTCCCACCTGACTGCTGCTTTTCGATGGACGTTTCGTCTGCTTTGGTTTTGGGGTCACGGTGCGCCGCGGACGAGGCTGTCGAGGAGGGCGAGGGGTAGGCACAGATTCGGAAAGAATGGTCTGTTCTTCTAATTCTGTGGGTGCCGGTGGTTCGGGCTCCTGGTCCTCCGCAGGCTCATCAAAGCTGGCATCGGTGGACGCCTCGCGATATGATCTTGGCATTCGGGTCGCGCTGCGCGAACGGAGGGATAACGATGCGCGCTCGGATCTTGGAGCACCGTCTGATTCTTCCGACGAAGTCTCTTCATGGTAAGTCTTCACTTTGGTGCGGCTGGACCGCATGGGACGAGTGGATCTCGATCGTGAACTCGAGGACGCCATGACGGATAAAGTCGCGCTAGGATAAGAGAGTGGGTAGCAGGAAAGCGGGCCACATCACCCACTTAACGGGTGGCGCACAACAAGACGAACAGCCGTCACACGTTCCTGATTCGGATACGACCAACCCACAGATGTCGTCGTTTGAATTAGCCCAGGCAGTCCGGATGCACCCGGTTCTTTGACGGATGAGGTCGAGGACGCCAAGACTGACCCTTATCGATAAGGTGATAATGGGATGGTCTCCACGTGACCGTTCCAGGCAGAAACCCCCGCCCTCAGGCGGAAACGCTAGTCCGGATTTGGCAGCACTAGATGGCCCCAAAATAGATTCTCAGCTTGAGCTTTTAAAGATGGGCGCTTCCAGCCACCTCGAGGGGAAACCTCCTGGAATCGTGCACAGTCGATCGATGCTCAGCATCTTATCTCCATGCTTCTTCTTTGCTAAATGACCAGGGCTGAACATACATACTGCTTACTCTACGATGACAGCCCATGCGATCCAGGATAATCAAAAGTACCTGTGAAAACTGGTCTGGCTTTGCTTTGCAAATGAGCGAACCTCGGAGCTTTGGATTCTGATACCTCCCATGGAAATCTCCTTTCCTCTCATGATGGACTCTGATCGATCGAATCGTGGTGAGGTCGGCGGACCGCAGATGGTCATCCAACAATATGCGCGATACCCCCCGACCATGGAATCAACACTACAGAGTGCTTCCTCTTTGGGAAGTACCAGGAGTCAATTGGACATTAACAAGTCTCCTCCTTTGCAACGGAGAGAGACGCCAAGAAGTCTCCAAGCTTCTCCCAGAGGGATGCGTTCCGTTATGTCGCCGCCACTATTTGATGCCCACCGTCAACAACCGTTAAAGGAAACGGCCGATCATGCAGATTCACGTACTCTTCCTCCTCGAGATATTACTGAAGATACTATTGATGACGCTTATGTGGCTTTCATTCTTTATTGCAATCCCAATGTTCCATCTTCAGTGGATACAGCAGAGCTGCGGAAAACGTTTCGCTGTCTGCCGCGAAGTGACGGTAAAAGTTTCAATATATTCACTTTATATGGGCTCATAAGAAGACGGCTACTGAACGAGGAGTTGAAGACCTGGATTCAACTAGCAATCGAGCTTGGAGTTGAACCGCCTTGCATAGAGAAAAAGCAAAGTACCCAAAAGGTTCAACAGTACACTGTCAGGCTCAAGGTATGTTTTTCAACTCTAGCATATCATCATGGATGACTATCTCTGACTCGTCTCAGCGTTGGATGCGTGCCATGCATATTGATGCGTTCTTCGAGTATTGCTTTGGCCTTCCCCATCAGTACTACACGCAACTTCCACCATCTGGTCCGTTTGTTGGTGAGCCCCGTGATGGTGTAGCGTTGGAAGAGGATCTAGCCCTCAGGGCGCTTGTCCCACAATGGAAGCCAAAGCGCGGACGGAAAAGAGTTGAAGACAGAGATGAAGACGATAAGACAACGAAGCGGCCTCAGCTGGACACATCAGTGGGGGCCCTCCACCAGGGTAGCTTTCAATCCCATTCAGTGACATTCCCACAAAGTGCTATTCCATTCAGTGCGTTTCCCGACGACATGGAAGCACACGACCCTTGGATGACAGCGACCTCATCATTTCCCAACAGCAATGGCCAGGATCACGGACAAGATTTACGTTGGCGATTGCCAGAGCGAGATGCTTCTCCGGCTAATTATCCCCAATCTGCCATCATTCCCCGAAGCCACATTCCGTCGGATGTCCTCATGTCTGCTGAACCGCGGTCTGCGGTGACTCCTTCGACGGGAGAAAAGGCCCGCGCCAGGAGGCGACATGGCCCTGCGGTCTCCTCTGCTTGGCCAAATAGCAATGGACTCTCCGCTGGAAAAGGCCGCGGGAGACCGCCCAATAAAGGGTCATCAACGGGGTCCTTCTCGACATTCCAGCTAAATCCAAGCCGGGAATCATCACAGGCGCCCAACACCGACCCCCAGTCTACTCCACTTGCACTTGACACAAATCCAACGCAAACCTTTCAACCTCCGTCCTACAATCAAGCCCCAACCCCTGTTGCCCAGGGAAGACCCAACAAGCTGCAACTACAGGTTCCTCAACACTCTGGGGCCCCGGTCAGACTCGCCACACCTCCCAGGTTACTCGTCAATGGTGTCAATGGTGCGGTCATCCCCGGTGCCGAAGGCATCAACGGCAACCGTCATCACAGTATCACCGACACCGAAAATACAGCGAACATGCCCCCCAAATCTCAAGAAAGCGCATCTAATCCTCCAAATCCTTCCGTCGACGATATTGTCCGCGCACTCTCTAGAGAGCTTCTGCAAGCTAGACTAGTAGGACACCCAAGCACCATGCAATCCGATGAGGCCGCTGCCCTAGCCTCGGCCATTGTGATCAACATATCCTCCATATACTCACAGTTCCAACTTGGCACCCCCTCTCTACTTCTGGCCTTTCACCTTGGAATCGGTCACCATTTTGGCTTCTCAGGCACTCAGCCGGGATCACTGGTCATAAAAGTGGAACGTGTCACAAACCCAGATGGGAGCCGAGCCTCTCTCTCCAACGGACACCTCGCTGGCTCACAATATACAATCTCTCACGAGTATAAAACCTCGAATCGATTCTCGATGCAAATCACACTTGCAAATGTCAACCCTGGTATAGCAGGAGCGGGAACTGCAGCTCATTTGAGTGTAGCCGATGCCCCAAATCATGCTAACAGCAACGCCCATGCTGTGGACTCTGGACTCGACAATGACGAGTTCGAGGAGCCTGCCACCGAGGCGACATGGAAGCAACGTTACAGTCGACTTCGGGCTCAGATGCAGAAAAGGGATCAGTCCTTGTCGCAGTACAAGCGGAAGATTGTAGAATCTGTTATGGCTGATATATGATCTAACCCCATTTTTTGGTTTCTGTACTAAGAATTCTGTTCTGTTTTCATTGCGCCAACCGCAGCTTGCAAGACTGCTTGACTTTTTCTTTGATAGGATACCCCTCTGATACATCACCGTCCAATATTGGGACACACATCTTTTCCAGGCATGTTTGTTTGTATCTCATATAGCCTTGCCGATCAGGTCCTTGATTTCTTTGCGTGCTTTTCCTCTCTTTCTAGATATGCTTTATTCATCTAAGTTTTGGGATATATCCGTGTCCTCCCAGCTGAAATTGGCGATTTTTCTTTCCACCTCGAGAGGTTTGTGCATTGTCAATGGATTTATGGATTGTACCGTTTGCTTTTGATCATAAGGTGTATTCCCAAGGTCATTCTACGCAAGTGTATTGTTTAAATATCTTGGAATAAACCTACTACAAAGGACTTCCGGATCCATGTCCAGGTCCACGGTGGATATAAAAGATGTTACCAACTTGAGAGCCTAGAGACTGCCATACTTTTTATCTCCGTGGTCATGAATGTCCACCTGGGCAGGTCTAGGTATCCCTGAGGTTGTGCCGACTGCCCAGGTAAATACTTACGTTTACAGCTGGGTATGTACATGGGTGCCGGGGCCCCAGAGAGGTCAGATAGACACGTGGTTGCCCGGATTTTCTAAAATTTACGTCTGCGCTGCTCTCAGCTGCACTTCATGATGATTCCAGAGTCGTACTAGGCCACTAGATCAATCTGTTTCGGGCTGTTTCCAGAGCCTGGAGGAACAAGCATTTCAGAATACAAGGCATGCCTGAGTAACCTAATTGCTACCTACCTACATAGGTAGGGCAACATCATGGATCCACGATGTACAAATACATACAATCAAGCAGGGTATCAAAAATCAAGACAAGAAAGGGACTCAATGTGCAAATAACCATAAATGACATACATAAATAGCACGCCAATATCGCAGATGAAGTGTGCGGTTCAAGAATGTTGCTATTTCGTAGATACAATGGAATCATGGACAATCAAGCATTCCAAAGTTATCGGGAACCCTAAAAGTGTCATTGGTAAGGAGCCGGATATTCAAGCTTATCCTGACCGTCCCGAGTACCCTGCGAAACAGGCCTGGCACGGCCAAGTGACGCTCCTTGTGGCTGTACAGGTGTCCGTGGTGTAGAGGTACCGGAAATAGGCAGAGACGGCTGGCTCGGGTTTGACGTGCGTGGTCTGTAATCCGCAGAGAGACGGGACCATATATTGTCGAGATCAGATTGTTTCACCTTAAAGCCTTGGAAGAAGGATTCGTATCCACCGCGGGTAACACTAATGTGGCCCCATGACATCCAGCGCTCAGACTCTGGGGTCATCCCCGTGGATGTCACAGCAAAGAAGTACTTGAAGCGTTGCATATTGAGGAGTGCCCAACCTGCAAAGAACTCGATGAGATTATCGGCATCACTTATAGCTCTTTCTTTGCTCTTTGGTTCATTGGACCCTGTGCGATCATAGCTGTGGACCGGGTGGGACATGACGGTGTTTGAGAGCTCGGGGTCGAGACTGGACTCTCTGAAAATTTCATGGCGAAGATCGGAAACATTCAGCTTCCATATCAGGGTTTGGACAAGCCCAAGCCTATAATTTTGATTCAGTCAATGAGTAAGGGGGGCTGCGTGAGAGAGGATGACTTACAGTGCATGGTCCTTCAAAAAGCGATCGTCGTCCAATCTCCTCTCTATCCACTCCATCACGCCCGGATGGAGCATGATATGATGGGCGACTGAGTGTGCCTTCAATTTTTCCTTGTTGCGAATCCACTGAAGCAGGATGGCGGTGCCTTTCAGGTCCCCAAGCATGTCCTCGGTCAGAAGTATCACGACATCCTTGAGCAAGATACGAGTGCAATGATCATCGGGCAAACAATATCGGTCATCCATCGTTTGGAGCGGGTTTTTAACACGAATCACCCAGAAGTTGAACCCAGCGCTACGGAGTGCGCGGCTCAGAGGAGGCTGCATGCTCTCGTATCTGCTGAACGATTCATGGAACTATGTTGTCTGAGTTAGCTGTTGTTTCTTCGAGGAACCCAGAGAGACATACTATAACCACGCCCATCTTGCTGTTTTCGCAGAATTTAGACCAGCCATCTGGGTCAAGATTCGTGAGGACAGTCATCCCATGAATAATTAAGTATGGCTTCAGGAGGTTGAGATCCATCTGCGCTTCGTCGTCATCGGAGGGGAAGTGCAAATAGAAGTAGTTCGCCTTCGAAAATTTCACACCATCTTCGATCGTGGCCAATTCTTCGGCCTTTATTTTGCGTTCAGCCATAAAACTCTCAAGTTGTGATTTTGCCTCCAGCTCTACATCAGCTGATGCAGGCGGTTGAAGTTGCATTCCGGGGCTGGCCGGGGTGGCAGGATCAGCAACTCGAGTTGACACTGGTAGAAAGGATACTGAAGATGAGACAGAGGATTGTCTGGACCTAGAAGTATGTTTGGGCCCCAACACATGATTAGGTCGAAGTTGAGTATGCACTGCAACAAGTAAAGGAATTTCCACGTCGAGTGGCAGACTTGCCTTGGACTTGGCTGGGAACTGGAAGGTTGGAGACCCATGAGACCACCCCACCAGTGCATAATTTGGCCCATTTGCTTGATTGTTGGGATAGTAGATTGCAATCTTGTCTTCATTTCGCAGATGTTCCGCCATGTGGAATAGGTCGGAGTTGTTGTCCGCAAATCCTTCAAGCCATCCAGTGCAGACGATGTTATCAGCCTAGGGTTGATTAGCTTCGCGGACCAGAAAGGAGATGATCACTGGAACTGACATTAGGGTCACGTAGCTTATTGAACTCCTCCAAGGTACACACATCTTTGAACCAGGCGTCAAACCTGGCAACCCCCACTTGTTTTCCACCAAAAAGCAGATCTTTCTTCACCTTGGGGGATAGACCGCAGAGTCTGAGAGGGCCAATTTCTTTCTTTTCGGGTCCATGATGCACATGTAAAAGAATCTCATTTCGGCTATTGTCCCACCAGTATTTCCCCATTTTGTACACAGGCCCCTCGGGTTCACGAACAGGCATTCGCGCTACAAGAGCAGCAGTGCGAGCCTCCACTAGATCCGCCGGGTATTCAGGCTTCAATGACGTTGTAGCTCTAAACGATACGGGGACAACAACTTGTTTATTTGCACGTGACTCGCTTCTGACGTTGGCAGACACTGAACGGTCTGGTGAACAATGCATACCAGGTCTGTAGCTATCAATCTCTCCAGTTCGATGGGGCTGGGTTGGCACATGGGGAGATCGGGATCTGCGACGCAGAGGCGAGCGACGAGGCGACTGAGATCTGTGACGCTGGAGCGAGTGATGGGGGGGAGACGACCGTCTCGAGGGAGGTGTCCGCCTTCTTGGTGGAGAAGGCCATTGTCTTGGTGGAGAATGCCATCGTCTGGGTGGAGACCATCTCCTGGGAGGAGACCATTGTCTTGGAGAGTGTCGCTTTCTTGGTGGAGAAGGCGACCGTCTTGGTGGGGGAGCCCACTGCGAGCAGTGTTGATCCAATGGAGACGAGTGTCGCCGTCGACTGCGAGACCGATTAGGCGATCCTGGGCGCTCATGATGTGAAGACTGTTGGGCGATGGGGGGTCTTTGCGCAGGCTCTGACGAACCGGGAAACTCGCCAGGCGGCGCAGGGGACACAAGGGAGAAAGGGCCGAATTGCCGAGCGCTATTGGGGCTATCTAGGGGGGTTCCATTTGTCGCAAGATCATCGGCCGCGTTCAACGGAGGTTTGAGAGCACTAAGATCTGAACTTAGAGGCTCAGTGCTCGGCAGAACAATTGTCTGTGGGGATCTGCGAAGAACGACCTCCCTAGAGCGTGTTGGGCTATGTGGGCTAGGCGGGCTGTGATGCTTGTCATTGTTTGATTCGGATTGAGCGTTAGCTGGCAGTGAAGTCGAATTGACGGCAGAAGGACTCGGAAGGCGTGGTTCTGGCACAGGCATGATGGGCGCGGGAGTTGGCGTTGAAACACTTTGTTCTGCTAACTGTTGATTTGGCATGTTGGCTGTTTTACCTGGAAAAGGCTCTGATAGACCATCCGGATCAGTTTGGGGCTTATTGGTACTATTCTGAGCTTCACCGGATGTAAGGCTCGCTGGTAGCAGCATGGCAGGGGTGTTATCACCCATCATTGTCCTCGCTGCGTAATCAGAAGGTTTCCTAACATCAATGGCAGATGTAAGAGGTGCTTCCTTTCCGCTCTGCTTGCCCTGAAGACTGCTTCGAAAAACACCAAACCCAGGCAATGCTGGTGTCCTGATAGGCGCGCTCTTCTTTGGTAGTGTTGCCTTATTCGTTTTTGACGCTGCCGACTTTGCTTTCAGTGGATGCTTGGGCTCAGCTGGCGGCAGATCTTGTGTGGTTTTGTGACCGAGGGAGCTATCTGTTGCAACTCGGGCAAGTGTAGGCCCTGATATGCGTGGATATGGCCGCACATTGACCGCAGTCCATCCGCTGCTGGGTCTTGGCTGTTGGAATGATGGGGCGGGAGCTGGTGCGGGAGCTGGAGCAGGAGCCGAGGCAGAGACCGGTGCAGGAGCCCGTGCAGATGTTAGCGCAAGAGCTGACGCAGGGGCCTTTGCGGGAGCTGGAGTAGAAGCCGAGACAGGAGCTGGTACAGGAGCCCGAGTAGGAGCCCGGGCAGATACTGGCGCAGGAGCTGGCGTAGAATCCTGAGTAGGAGCCCGAGCAGGGGTCCTCGCAGAAGCTGGCGCAAGATCCTGGATTGGGGCCTGTGCGGAAGCTGGAGCTGGAGCCGAGACGAATATCGGTGCAGGAGCCCGGGCAGATGTTGGCGTAGGAGCTGGTGTAGAATCCTGAGTAGGAGCCTTGGCTGGAGCCCGGGCAGATGCTGCAGGAGCTGGCGCAAGAGCCTGGACTGGGGCCTGTGCAGGAGCTGGAGCTGGAGCCGGGACAGATGCCGGTGCAGGGGCCCGGGCAGATGTTGGCGCAGTAGCTGGGGTAGAATCCTGAGTAGGAGCCCGGGCAGGAGCTGGTGCAGGAGCTGGTGCAGGAGCCTGGACTGGGGCCTGTGGGGGAGCCGAAGCTGGAGCCGAGACAGATACCGGTGCAGGAACCGGGGCAGATGTTGGCGTAGGAGCTGGCGTAGAAGCCTGAGTAGGAGCCTTGGCTGGAGCCCGGGCAGATGCTGCAGGAGCTCGCGCAAGAGCCTGGACTGGGGCCTGTGCAGGAGCTGGAGCTGGAGCCGGGACAGATGCCGGTGTTGGGGCCTGAGGAGGAGCCTGAGGAGCTTGGACTGGAACAGGTGCGGGCGCTGGAGCAGGAGCCGGGGCAGCGCCAGGGCCCTTCGGCGGAGGCGTAGCGATAGGAACAAACATTTCAGAGGAGACTGAGTCGATAGATAGACGTCGCTGGTTGATCTGGGGCACAGACGAACTTGCTTGCTGCTCGATATCTGGTTGGGCTTCCTGTTGTGCTTTGAGGACCCGCAAATTCCTTCTCCTTTCTTTTCGCGCTTGAGTCTGCTTTTCAACAGCTCTGCAATGTTTTTCCCATTGCTTAATATCGAATGGCTGTCTATTGCCTGCCTTTATCTGCCGCTTTTTGGCTTTCCAGTTGCGTAGAGTCTCGCCTGAGTTGAATGATGCTGCTGGCTCCCAGCTATGCCTATGGGCTTCATAGCCAGTCCAGCTCACCAGGTACTGAGCTATGACTCTACCATTGTCGCCGATGGAATTCCGTTCTGCGAGAATGTCTTCCACTTCGAATTCTTGGTCTTCATCACTTTCTACCGTAGACGTCAACGATATGTTATCACTCATATCATTCTCCTGGGAGAGATTGTCTGCTGCACGTTTTGACGGCATTATGGTGGTGTGGTGGTGTGGTATGCGACACAACCAGTGGGTGTTATATGCCACAGTGCTCTACTCCGTGAGCAATGTCAAGATCATCGGAAGACATGCACATGCATAGCCCAGGTCATGCATGCCATCGGTCCCCAGTTGAGTCAAGCACTGTACGGAGTATGATACTTGGTGTTGGGAATAGTCGAGAATGACGCAAACAAAGAAATATAAACCTTGGAAGTGATCGATTACTGCCAAAACGGGAAAGATGCCGCCCTGCGTTTTGGTCACGTGATCACAGCACTAGACCACAAAGGGCTCGGCACGATTAAGGAGACATTCGACCCGCGAGGCATCACTGATTGACCCCTGCTGATTTTCTCTGGTGTGTGTACAACCTACTCTATTTCTGCCTACCGAGTGCTGACATCGTTGACCCTTGTGCTCTTCAGTCCTCCCAGTTTGCACACATCCGCCACGTTTACCCGCACTTCATTACCCTTCGAGCTTGACGTGCTCGATCACATCCCAAGATGGCCAACGACGAATATGACGTGAGTTGATTATGGATCCTGAATGCTCATCTGTCTCAGACTGGTATGCTGACAATAATATCACTACAGTTCCTCTTCAAAGGTAATGTCGCCACCTTGAGCTGATGCCCGCCCTCGCCTCAACCCTCCTCCCCCTTGTATCCAGAGCCTCGAGACTGACTGCGGTGGTATTATGGGATAAACAGTGGTGCTTATTGGAGACTCTGGAGTCGGAAAGTCCAACCTTTTGAGTCGTTTCACCCGCAATGAATTCAACTTGGACTCCAAGTCAACCATCGGTGTGGAGTTCGCGACCCGATCCATTCAAGTCGACTCGAAAACGATCAAGGCACAGATTTGGGATACTGCTGGTCAGGAGCGCTACCGTGCGATCACCTCTGCCTACTACCGCGGCGCCGTCGGTGCCCTCCTTGTTTACGATATCAGCAAGCACCAGACCTATGAGAATGTAACACGGTGGTTGAAGGAGCTGCGGGATCATGCCGACTCGAACATCGTTATCATGCTTGTCGGTAACAAGAGCGATTTGCGTCATCTGCGTGCGGTCCCCACAGACGAGGCCAAGCAGTTTGCCAGTACGTTTCCCCGATATACACCTTGACTGTTGCGTCTGGCGCTAACCTCCAGCAGGCGAGAACAACCTTTCCTTCATTGAGACATCCGCCCTTGACGCCAGCAATGTTGAGTTGGCCTTCCAGAACATCCTCACAGGTTAGTGGCTCTTGGTTCGGGAATGTGCATACCAAAAGCTAATGGTACCAGAAATCTACCGCATCGTGTCCAGCAAGGCTATCGACAACGGGGACGGTGGTCAGCAGGTTCTTACTCGTGAGCCTGTGATCAACCCCAGCAAGAACGACAGTGAGCAGAAGCCGGGCTGCTGCTAATTTACCCCTCGCGAGGACGATGCCCCGACCGCCACGACTCTTCTTTTGCGATGTGATATTGAGATGGCTTTGATCTGTGTTGGAGTCTGGATTTCGACAGCTTACAAAGATGATACACAGGCGGGATCTGTGAAAGAGACTACCCAAGACTGAGGACCAGTGGGAGCTGATATCACCAGCTGTCAACCCCCTTTCTCCCGTCTGTCCTCTCGTTCTTCAAGTGGTCTCAACGAAATTGATCCCTATTTTTTTTCCGTTTCCCCAATTGTGTTTGATATGTTGTTACGGAATGGACACACTTGTTGGTGCAATGAATTTTGGCGTACAGTATTCTGTTGGCGCTGCCTATCAACCTTTGCCGTTCAGTACACCTTGTAAAATGTACAATCAGACCACGCAAAGAGGGCCAGGTTTGCCGTGTCAATGGAGACAGGGATCCACTGTGCTCCACAGGGCAATTTATTTCTCCGGCCTAGCCTTTTAGGGCCTTAGATTATTAATTAGCGTATACACAGTCTCCAGATATCCCTTCAAATGGCAGATCGTCATTTGTAGCCATCTCGCCAAAGGGGCTCGCATAATTTTTATTTCCAAGGTTACCGATCAAGGGTTGGAATAACAAGGATTTCCTGTGTTGCATGCCCAGGTGCACAGAAAGGGTTACCCAATTAGAAAGATCTTGGTGCAGGAACATTCAGACGTCTCAATATACTACTCTAGCACCCTAGGTTATCTCCTTTGATAATGAGGTTGAGTACTCTATAGTACTGTGTAATGTGTAATGAAAGAGATGCCTTAGTTATCCAGAAAAGCTGTCAAAATATCTAATTATGCACAATGCCCATTTCACAATCATTGACGGCAGATCGTACTTCACCAACATCCAGACCCCGTTCATTCATGACAAACTCCAGCGTATCGGCAAAGGTCTCACCGTTGTCACGAAACCATTCCCCGAGCGACCATACATACCCCTCCACTTGTTCTTTGAGCAATGCATGATCCCGCAGCCACAAAATTTGGCCCGGATCAAGCTTCAGCATGTCCTGCAGAACATAATAGTTTGGAATCTCGTCACCCCATCCCTCAGAACCTGGGTCATGGGACAGGTCATTGCGGAAGCGAGACCGGTATTTTGCCGAAGACCCGGTGAAATGACCGGGGTGCGCAGTGTGGAAATGATCCTGAATGGAGGTGCCTCGGCCCTTGTCGAACGAGGAATAATCATAAGATGATAGTGAAGGTAGTGGTGGAGGGTAGTTGAGGTGGATGTTGAACGAAAGCTGCTGGTTGCTGTGCGGGAAGCGCTTGCGGAACTTGCGCTGAATGGTTCCGTTACTCGGGCAGATGTGATTTTGAACGATATCTTTCATCACGATACGCAGATCTTCGATTTCGGCTAATTCTTCAGTGGACCAGTTGTGAAGGAGCTGAGCGCGCTCCAGTACCACATGACGAAGGCTGCGCGAGTGCCGGTCGTAGGCACAGGAATGGAAGGCATGATGGTAAAGCCATAATCGATACACTGCACGGCGAAGCCGCAATCGCTCATCGCTGGTGAGGGAACGCCGATTCTCGTAGTCGGACTTCCACTTTTTGAAAGGGAATATAGTCTCCCATTTCTTCGCCACCATTCCCAGCTTAACTACTTGCTTAAGCATAAAAGAGGACATATCCGTATGACGGATCTGATGGGCTGGCTGGCTGTCATTCTGTGTCACCACTTGTACTATGTCGTCAAGTGGACCGAATTCGTTCTCCGCGGCATCGACGAGGATTTGAAGCTTACTTGTCGAGTCAAGAACGCGATGAAGTCGACGGCAGCTGGCAGAGAGGTTCAAGACGTCGGATATTGAGTCACAGGCGTGAAACACGTGGAGCAGGAGCTCAGTTGCAAGATGGTCAATTCTCATGGTGGAGCTATGTTAATGAAGTATAAAACTGGATTGCCTTGAAGCTCTATGTATTAGCACAATCCTGGCTCATAAAACATTAAGAGGACATTCACCTCGTGAGATTTCGGGTGTCTGGCTGACAATCTTGTAGGGCAATAGGACAGAATTCTCGAGATTGTTGCTGATTCAACCAGTTGAACAGCGTTATCACCAAATCAGGCAATCAACACTGGTCGCGCGGAGGGTGGGTCTATTGACGAAGGACCCCGCCGTTGGGGCTGACAAGAGCGGACAATAGAAGAGGAACAGACTGATCAATGGAGGCGCGTTCTTGGAGCCATGGGCTCTCCACTACGGGTTGAGATGATTCCATGATGGATCTGAGAAGCGATGGAATGTGTCGCAATCACAGCCAGGGAGAGGGCTCGAGGGGGCCGGGGGGTCCACGCCCGGGCGGGTTTATATGGCGCTTAGCTAATGAGCTTTCAGTTCCAAGGTTTCACCAGTTGGCGCCTTCGCGAGGGCTCAAGTACACCCCCTTGCAGTGGACATGGTGAAATTTAGGATCAGTGACATGAAACTGGAGAGATCGAAATAATCAACTTTTAAAATAAACCAGAATGAGACATTGCCCCGACGCCTTAACGGACCATGATGAGAGCGTCGCATCAAATATACACACATAGTCGAAACATCATCCCGAGGGATATCAAGTCTAGAGACAAATAACATGAAACAAAAACGTAAACCCCCTATGCAAATAGCTTCCTTGTGTCCAATGCATCAACCTTCCGAACAGAGTTGTCTGACAGTCCCAAGTTGGAGCGCTTGGCGACCCGGTCGGTCTGAACATCCCGACGCTGGGAGTAACGGCCAGCCTTGCCCTGGCGAATCTCGCTACGGACTTGGTTGGGGCTGACATATTCCTTATTCTCGTAAATGACGGGACCGCCGAAGCTGCCCTCAAGGATCACAATGGGGGTCAGGACGAAACGGGGACCGATCTCGACCAGAGAAACCTCAGGCAGGCCATCCTTGCCCTTTGGTGTGGGCTTGACAGCCTCCTCGCCCTCCTTCTTCTTGCCACCAGCCTCGGACTCGCGGATCTCGTAGACACGGATCCAGATCTTGCCATCCACTCCGAAGATACCGATGATGCGGTCGACGAATGGCTTCATGCCGCGGACGCCGCGCTTGGGAACGCAGAACACTCCGCGAAGCATCTCTCGGACGAGCGCACGGTATTCACTGCCGGGCTTGCCCATGTCCGGGCCTTGCTCATCAAAGGAACGGTCGAAAACAACCAGGCCGCGACCACCCTTCAGGCAATTTCCTGCGAATCCAGCGCCGAGCTCGCCCATGGTGTGCAAGTTGTTGAGGTGGAACTTAATGGTGGGACCGTTAGGAGGGCGCGAGAGCCAAAGGTAGAGATCCTGTCCGTTCTTCTTGGCCTCGAGGAAGAAGATAACATTGCATGAGTGCAGGTCGGCAAGAGAGTTGAGGAGGAGGTTGTAGCCAGCGGCCTTCTTTTTCGTATCGAGCTTGGTCTCTTTGTGCGCGTGGGGAAGGAGACCACAGATATCGGACATCAAGTGACGGTGGCTATGGAAAACACAAATCGTTAAAACCCAAGAACATGCAGTGTTGCGAGGCGCATTGTACATACCGGTAAGAGGCACCTCTGGAAGTCAGAATGAGGACTCTGGTCTTGGGCATGAACCCAGAAGCAAGCTGCTTCTTAACGGCCTCGACGCCTTCGTCGTCGGACTCTTCCTCCTCGCTATCAGTGGTGTCGTTCTCGCCATCGAGGTACTCCTCCATCTGAATGTCCTCGTCGGACGAATCCTCGGCCTGCTGGGCAGCCTTCTTGGAGACACTCTTGTAAACTGACGCCATTGTAACGGGTGATGTTGTTAAAATGGTATTAAAATAAATCGTGCAAAAGAAGCTCGAGACCGAAAAGTTAGTGGCAGAATAATTTTTGTTTCACACCGCCGGATCGCACGTGATGTGGGCTCCGCAGAAATTCCGAGATCTGCTGGTAGTCACCGCCAACAGGCCAATGCATACTAGTAGTACCTACGGAGTAGGTAGGTCCACGATGATTCCTCCTCCATAAATCGTCCCAACCAATATAATCCAGCCTAGTATGAATCAGTCTGTAACGCCCTGTGCAGATCTGAGAATCCCACTTGTGCTACCTTCAGGCTAGCCAAGTAATTCGCAAACTTCAGTCTCTTGAGAAAGTCCCAGTCCTTACTCTGATATATGAGACCGTATAACAGACCAGCTATGAACGTATCACCTGCGCCGATAGTACTATGATTCTCAGCCCGTGCATTCGAGTATTGGGGTTGGGGAAATCTTAGCTCACTCTACAACCTGCTCAACGGTGTGTGCCGAGACATGAGCAAAATCCCCGGTCGTTGGCTCGAGTGCTGCGGCACCGTCATCACCCCAAGTACAACACAGTAATGATCTAGAAAATCTTAAGTTAAACGGTGTTTGAGGTGCTCTCTTGGCAGGAAAGCTTACGCCTGACGGGTTTTTGGCATTTGCTTCCTCAGGCAGTCTTCGGCTGTTGTATACCCCTGGTTCTGCTTGAATATCAGACATTTCCGTACAAGCTCGAGTATTTTGCGCATTGCTCCCTTACCTGTGCCCAGCCTTTGGAGTAGATGACAACGTCGGCCACCTCAGCAAGTTGTTGCAGGCCGGGCCGACCCGGTTTTTCAATCTCAACGCTGACGGACGCTTCTGGGAATCGGTGTCTGATATAACGAATGCACTCGATTGTAACTTCTGGCACACGACCCTTGTTCAAAGTCAGTGTATCCTTCGTGTGTCGTACCATCTGTGGAACCCACAATATTCGGGTTGAACATACCTCGAAGTGGAACCACGGAACTTCAGCCGCTGTATGAAAAGGCTCAATTGCAGATTCAAATTCATCACACCTCATTTCAGGCAGCTCATTATAGTTGACAATCGTTCGACTGCCGGAGGCCTGACTCATGATGATATAGCTGGATGCTGGTTCGCTGAATCGCTCTCGGTAAATGCAGTTCTTGATCTCAACCATATCTCCGAGTCCTTCCTGTATCCTATTTGATGATACCGATGATGCCGATGAAAGGACAGAGATCAAACTCAACGTTGACCCCTCTCTCCGGGGGCCATGTTGCAATAATTGTCCCAGCACTTCAAGGCTGTTTGGACAGTTTCCACCTCTGCGGCGACAGAGGCTGGAGGAACGTAGCTTTTCATCCTCGTCGGGATAGTAAGGAACTCTGGTCGAACTCTGTCAGATCCTGAATTTTCGTGCAAGTGGGGTGAGCTCACGTCAAGATTGTGTCGATATAGCATGCACCTATTGCTACTAAAGTCATGATGATACGGTCACAGAAAGCTTCCAAAACTTCTCATCATTTTCAGGTAGAAAATAGATGTTTCAACCAATCTGTGATATGGGACGAGTTCAATCTTGTGCTTTGCGTTCCATCTCTCGGGCCCACGCTCGGCAAGGACCTCGGGACCCGGGGCCGCGGGGGTGACTAAGTCGGTTTCTAGCGGGCCCACGGAGCGGCCCTAGCCTGAGCTCGGGTAGGCTACCCTAATTCTGGTCCCTAGGATATTATGGAGTTGGTGTCTTTGTCTTCCAAGGTTGTCTTGCCAATTCGTGCATGCATTAGAATTAACTTGGTAGAGCTTCCGCACGGAAAAATTGTTAAGAACATCTATGTATGTCAAGAGCATACTTACTCAAGATGACTTGCTCAACCATAACGTATCACATCCACTACACAAGCCTCTCAACGCCCATGCATGCTTTACTTTGACTTTGGGGGCCCGGGGTATAAGGGGGATACTCTGGTCTTGGAAAATGTTAAGATAAAGCCAGGAGGAATATTCCCCCCTTTTTTCTCACTCTAGAAAGTAAATCTGAAATCTCCTTGAGGATGCTGGATTGCACCATAAAGGAACAAACGGCCTCTGTATCACATACATACTTCTTGCTGAGGCAAACTGACTTGGTAGGCATCCGCTCCTAGAAAGTTACTTCATGAATATTCTATTGTTTCTCTCATCATAGGGCACAAAGAGACTGCTTGTTCCAATGACCAGTACTGTTCCACTGACCAGTACACAATATGCTTGCATTCTCTGGTGATCTGTCAATTTCCGATTCTTTATATAGCAGGCTGAAAGTGTTCATCTTTCCCATATCACACTGTGGATTTTGCTTCACTGAGTTTCAAATTCCACATCATGTCCCAGCGACAAAAGGTACTAGATACAGAGAGCACCACTGCGAAGTTTTTATATGCAATAATCAAGCAGACAGACTTGAAATCGGTCAGTTCTCTCCCAACGGCATTGGCCCGTGATCTCTCGTGGTTTTCCTAACTCCTGACTCCAGATCGATTGGAACCGAGTTGCATCCGATCTTCAGGTATCCAATGGCCATGCTGCCCGCATGCGATATTCACGATTCCGACAGCAAATGGAGGGCACCCTCGCCCCCAGGGCAAAACGAAAGCCCAAAAAGGCCAAAGTTGTGGACCCTCCTACAAATCTGCAAACTGACTTATCCACAAATCCGTCTCTGATGGTACCCCCAGTGCCTGCGGTGAATTCAACTTTCCCCGGCAATCCCTTCATAAAGCCTGAGCCCGGCACGCAAAGCAACTCAGCCCCAGGTCATATGCTGTATGGCTCCCAGTCGATGCAGGGAAACACCATGCCCGGGCAACAATGCTTTCCCCTAGACTATTGCTCAATGCAGTTTCAGCAAGCGGTCACCATGCAACCCGGGGCTTCGTCGTCCAGCGATACAGTCCCGTCATCTTCTATGAATACCTACCCAATTGAAGCCATGCAGACCAACTACCCGTACTTGCCACCAGGTATGCCATCGGGCTTTGGGGTGCAGGATCTTGGAATGCAAATGCCTTTCCCGGATCAACCCTCTGGCATGACCTGGGGGCAACAAGCTCCCTCGGCCCTTGGAGACCAGTTCATCAAGCCTGAGGAGGTACAACAGGGCGCCTCGATGATGGAATGGGAGCCTATGTCTCCTTTCCTATCAGATGCTATCGTCAAGTCTGAGGACCAGCAACAAGTGAACTCGGTCGGGTGGGAGTCCAGGTCCTTTGTTCAACAAGATGCCCCTGTGACAATGTCTGACAACCGGGGCCAAATCCACACAACTTTCCAGTGTGAGCCCCCGACCTCTCTTCAAGATTCTACGGCCTTCAAGCCTGATGAGCAGCAACATGGAAATCTGGCTGCGGTCTGGGGTAATGCACTGCCAGCTTCGCCCGTGCCAGCTTCGCCCGATGTTCCAGTTTCATGCGGCACGGAGAAGCCACCCAAAGAAGAGAAAATCAGTTGGGTCTCGATGCCTCCTCCGCCATGTTTTGCAAACCCACCAAGCCAGACTCAGGCACAGGGTAGGGTGAATGATAATTCGGGGTTGGTCTCTCTTCCCCCACAGGAATACTCGCCTGCAGAAGTCGAGGTAGAGAATCCGAGCACAGCACTTGTTCTCTGGCGGCCACCAGCTCTGTCTCAGCAGCTTTTGCCAGAAGATCATGACAACGAGCTGCAGTCGATCCGACTATAATCTGGCCATCGTTTCCTCTTGCCAACAACGCCATCGACGCACAGGTCATCGACATCGATTCGAATGAACCAAATGGGAGTGCCGAAAATGTGAAACGCCAGGATATTGTTGTCGAGCTTGAGTGAGCTTCCAAGGTTGAACTGCAGAAATCAGGTACCTAGGCAGTGGAACTTGTTTGTTTTCTTTCGTGTTTTTCTCTTTCCTTGTTTCTGGGGTCCAAAGGATATGGTTTTCTGGTTTGCATCCTTGTATGAATTTCAGTATTCCGTAGGTATCAATCAGGATTCAGGAACACATACTCCGTACTGTTGTTTTATCGATTTGCACCGTTTCCGCTCTAATCATTCGCTGCGATGTTTACCTAGGTACATGATCTCAATATGAATTTATCTTAGCTAACATTCATGGAGATAAAATTGTTTAACCAAATGGACACTCGTAAATATATTTCCGACGCCTCCGGTCAACGATGCCCACTGTAGAATCGGCTGGATGGCGCCCCGTAAAATCTTAGACGCTACCTAGTATACGACGGAAACCCTCTCACGACCTCGGGAGGATTGAACTTAATTCTGAACAATCCAACGAGCTTACCGGGAGAAAAAATCGCAGGTCTAAAAAAAAAAAAAAAACAAAAAGAAACCTCCCATGCGGGGATTCGAACCCCGGTCTGCACGGTACAAGAGGATGAAATCCTAATGAAAACGAGCGATGATAACCCCTACACCACATGGGACTTGAGTGAACGGTGAGACCATCTTTGCATACATGTCCTTACGAATCAATATTGATAGATGTCGGACGTTAACGAGGACACCATTTTACCGAACTCTAGTACGGTGCGCTCACCTGGCAGAATGTTGAACAGATTCCAAGGTTCTCCTTGGGAGAATTAAAGCATCGCTTATTGAAAGACTAACTACCGCCAATGCATACAACATAAAACCCACTAACCGTCACTGCGAACTGAAAAGCTAGGTACTATGTGCGGTTAACCAACAGCCTTAGACTTGCACTCTTGAAGATTCGAGGGACTAGAGCCTCCGTCTTCAGACTGAATCTTCTTCTTTTCCTGCTCCTTTCTTGTCTTTTCTTCCCACACGCTTTCCTCGGCGGAGATCATCGCATGGAACCGACCGCCCTGGCCACGGGCTAAATACACTGGCTTCTCCTTTCGCTCTGCGACAGCTTCGGTCACGAGAACGAACTTCACACTCGAGCCCGGCGCTTCGAACATGGCATCACTAAGTATCGTTTCCATCTCTGTGCGCAGGGCTCTTGCACCGGTGCCCATGGTGAAGGCGTTTCCGGCGACTTTATGTAGTGCCGGGGTCGTGAAGCGTAGCTCGATGCCCGAAAGGGAAAAGAGAGTCGTGTATTGGGCGAGTAAAGAGTTGCGCGGCTCTGTCAAGATGCGCATGAGCAGAGGCTGAGAAAGGGTAGAAAGGGCTGCCGTGACGGGGATTCGGCCAATCAATTCTGGGATGAAGCCGTAGCTTTGGAGGTCGGAGGGGGTTATGAGGTCGAGGGCGTTGAAGTAGGTTGGCTCGGCGCCAGAACCAGCTGGCGACGCGGAGGTGAAGAAAGGCAGGTGCTTCTTGTACAGAGCTTCTTCTTCGGATCCGGGGAGGATTGGAAGGGGTTGACTTGGAGAAACATTGGCGGAACCAGGGAAATCGTTTGTGTTTGAGGGTGTGCGGACGGGTTGACCAAATCCTATAGATCCACGGGATATCCGGTCCATGATCGCTTTGTGGAGTCCGACGAAGGCTCCGGAGAAGACGAAGAGGATGTTGTCTGTTCGCACATTGTATATCTCGCCTTTGGCGGCGGGGTTCGGGTTATTTGGTTGGAATGGTCCGTTGCCCAATGGGCTGTTGGATGGAAAGCTGTTTGGAGGGCTGGTTGCCCGTGGATTCTTCTCCGGCTTTGCTTGAACCTGCACGGTCGTGCCTTCTATGATCTTGAGAAGGGCCTGTTGAACTCCTTCTCCTCCGACATCCTTCCCATGGCTGACCTTGGCTGCTGCAAGCTTGTCAACCTCATCAAGAACGATGATTCCGCGCTCCGCCTGTTCCACATTATAGTCTGCAGCTGCCAAAAGTCGGTGAACACACTGTTCTGCGTCCTCTCCAATGTATCCAGCCTGTGTAAACACGGTGCAGTCGGAAATACTGAAGGGCACAGAAAGGACTCTGGCAAGTGTCTTTGCCATCAATGTCTTTCCTACACCAGACGGACCCAATAGCAAAACGTTGGATTTCTCGAGTTGTAGCGGTGATGAATCGGTGAGCTCCGGTTGCTCCAAAGGAATCGAGCCTTGGCGAGACTTGGCTGATTGAGTAGTTGTAGTACTTTTTGGAGAAGGTGGGAAATCATCTGTCGTATATAGTGTGTTAGAATATGACCGACGTCATCGGAGAACGGATGGGCAACATTACCGTCTAAGGGATGGCTCTCCAGCGCTTCTCTCCTCTGACGTTTAACCGTAGCTTCTGCCTGCTCTTCTTCACGCCGCACAGCCTCCTGTACTCGTTGATAATGGTTGTATACAGCGACACTGAGTATCTTCTTTGCGCGGTCTTGCCCCACAACAAACTGATCGAGGTACTGCTTCAGCACCTTGGGTGTGATGCGCGGGGCTCCAAAGGCCGGCGTCGAGCCCAGGGGGCCATTAGTCGGAGCACCGGGCTCATAGCTACCGGAAAATGGTTGGCTTGTGAACTCGGACCGGTTGAATTGTGACAGTGTTGGGTATCTAGATGCGCTGGACAACGGACGTGACCAGAGTCGCCGAGGAGCACGAGCCGTGCAACGGGCTACGGCTGGAAGCCGACGCTGAACAGGCCGTAGAAACATACCGAGACCGCGAGGATGAACAAGAAGTAAAGGAGTGCCCATCAGATGTGTTGGTAGCTTCTAAGGGTTCCCCGCAGGTGATCTTATCTGATGAGGTAATCGCTCCGAGCGCCGACATTCCGACATCATGAGCTCCCTCCGGTGAGTCCTTCACCGCATCACGCCTACGGAGTACATCGTATGGAGTATGGCCATTGCAGATCGCAGCTAATCTCTCTTCCTAATGCATGATTGCAGATCATAGGCCCATTTTTGGTAGCAGATTTTGCGCAATTGGGCAGATTTCTGGGAAACCATTGGGATACTCCATACTAGTACATCTTCGTAAAATGTGTATGGATGAGATATTTTACCCAAATATGGGAGACTATTGTATTAGGTGCATGAAATTTGTCCCACGTTGTGCTTGGAGTGCGAGTGGGATACGCACCGAAAGAAATATTTAATATTAAAGCTGTCATGCAAGGGGGCAAGAGAGCCCTTTTCGTCTCCAATAAACACCGTCAGCCCCAACCCCTGCCATACATCGCGTTATGGTGAGCTTGTCCTTGTTATCGCTCATTGCAGGGCTTGCCATTGCGGCTCCCGAGGCACAGCATTGTCGATGCCGACCGCATGAAGAGTGCTGGCCTTCCCATCAAGAATGGTCGAATCTGAATGACACAATCCATGGGAATTTGGTAGCAGTCCGGCCGGTCGCTTCGGTCTGCCATGGATCCGAATTTGACGAATCGGCATGCAAGGCTGTCACGGACCAGTGGCACGATTCTCGCTGGCGAGCTGCGCAGCCAGGTGCCGTGCAGTGGGAGAATTGGGAATCCTGGGCCGAACATGATCAAACCTGTTACATTGAATCGAAAAATGATACGAAATGCGGACAGGGAAGGGTTTCATTGTACTCGGCGAAAGTACAGACGGCGGAAGATATCCAGAAGGCCGTGAACTTCGCCCGGACGAATAACCTGCGACTGGCCATTCGGAACTCCGGTCACGACTATATCGGTCGCTCGACAGCCCCGGAATCACTGCAGATTTTCACCAATGGCATGAAGGATATCACCTTTGTGGACGATTTTATGCCCGCTGGTGCACCCAAGGGTAAAAACGAAGGACACGCAGTCACCATTGCGGCAGGTGTGAATTTGGCCGAACTATACCAGGCTGCTGGCGAGAAAAAAAGAACTGTTCAGGGCGGAGCTTCCCATACCGTTGGTGCTGCTGGAGGATATATCCAAGCTGGAGGCCATTCGCCCTTTGGCACTCGAGGGGGAATGGCATCTGATAATGCTCTTGAATTTCAAGTCGTGACGGCCAGTGTGAGTGAATGAAAATGCCAAAAAATGGTCGAGGAACGGTCGTGGATTCCCAGCTAACGAAAGCCAAGGGAACCCTTGTTATTGCAAACGAATACCAGAATATCGACCTATTCTGGGCCTTGAGAGGCGGCGGCGGAGGGACATTTGGTGTTGTGGTCAACGTGACTGTTCGGACACTCCCAGAGGTCCCAGTGGTAGTATCCAGCCTGAATATCACGACGTCTCTCGGAGATGACCAATTCTGGGATGCAGTGAGCGAGTACCATGGAGCACTGCCAGAACTCAACGACGCCGGCGGATCCGGCTTTTACTTCGGATATCCAATCTGGCCGGCCAATGCAACAACAGAAGTCTCCGCGATGACTTCATTCCTACTTTTTGCGGGATACACGAATACAAGTGCCGTAGATAAGCTTTATGCGCCGCTGCGGTCGAAACTTCACAAGCTCACTGGCGTCACGGTTCAATACGACACATTTGCTTTGCCGTCTGTGAACTCGACCCTCCAGCGCAAGTGGGGAGGGGAAGGAGGCGACTCCACCGGTGGAGTTGCAGCGATTATCTCGCGTCTGTATTCGAAGGACCTGTTGAAATCAAAGAATGGACCTGATCGATTGGTGAAGGCGTGGAGAAGGCTCAGATATGATTCTGGGGATTCATTCCGCGGTCACGCCGTGGGAGGAGGCGCCGTTACGACCAACGCTAAGAAGATTGACAGCGCTGTCAATCCGGCCTGGAGAAAAGCTCTCACTCATCTGGTGATCTCGAGAGCGTGGAAGACCAATGCAACGGTCGAAAGTCAGCATGCCATGATCAAGAATGCTACTGATGTCGAAATCCCTTTGATTCGTTCCGTAGAGGGCGAAGACCAGATGGGCGCCTATGGCAACGAGGCACACCCATACGAGCCAGGTTTCCAGCAATCATTTTGGGGACATAACTACCCTCGTCTGTACCAGATCAAGCAGAAATGGGACCCCGAGGGACTCTTCATTGCTCGGATAGGCGTGGGCAGTGAGGACTGGGATGATGCGGGGTTGTGTTTGAAGAAATGAGCTGGTTGGTGGGAAAACCTTGTTGTGTATAGATGGCGGTCTGTTTATAACCCTACGGTCGACCGCTTTGTAAGTTGAATGATCATACAACTTTCGAAGTCTTCTATTTCGACATTGCTGGGTATTTGATTATGGGCTGAGATTCACTATGTGATTTTGTGGCCTGATCCGGTCAAGGCCTTCCCTGGTCATACTTCGAGGACGACATTCGGGATGTAATGGGCTGTGGTTTCTTTCATCAAAACCTTTTGGGTGCGATGCCCTCGTGCTCCAGTGATGCAGATGACACTTCTTCGGATGCTACCGAATCCAATTCGCAAGTCATTCCTGCTGATCAACGTTGGTACATAACCAAAGCATGATACAGGCGTGCGCGAATTTCGCTGAAATTTGGTCTGAGCCGCAGTCGTGCTCATTTATTTTCCTTGAACACAGGTTGCTGCTCCATCGTCTGTGAGATGAAGTTACGTAGGGCAGACCACCGACTAGCCGTTGGATTTGACTGAGTTGTCTCGCCGGTGGCGGGAGCTGCAGTAGGCTTTGTGATGTTGGACATCTCGGTCAAATTTTTGTTGAAGCGGTCCCGTTCCAGTTTCTCCAGCCTCTCACGACGTTTCAGAGCGCCCGGCTTGTGTCGCAGGGTCTTCTGCTTGATGACGTTCGCTTGACTAACTGCATCGTTTTCTTCTGCGGCCTCGGGCAGGGCATCGGCGAGGGATTCGAGGTTTGCGACCAGTTTTTTAGAGGCCCGTCGACGCTTTGGCGTTTTCTGAGAATTCTTCTCAATTTTGGAGACCAGTGCGGCACGCTTGATCGTCCGCTTGTCCTTTTTGCTCGTGCGGAAGTCGTCACCGAACATGCTCGGCGTGGCCGCGCCTTTCGCGGGGGCAGTCTTTCCCATTTTTCGTATGGGCGCCTGTCAAAGAACGATAATTAACCGGCTGCAGGTGGAACAAGATAAGTAATCTTGCGTCTTACCATATTAAGCATGTGAGATCTACAGCGGAGAACAATCGGAACACGAATTTGCGACGGGAAAAGCGAAAAGCCCCGGTGCCTCAAAACACTCACCGCCTTCACCGCCTACGCACCCACTATCCCCACTGTGCGAAGCCCGATCTCAACGTTGTTTGGTGAATGCCCTACGAGCTAGACTCGACTAGCTCATCGCAACCACCAAGCCCTCTCAGAAGGACACTGTGACGTTATCGTGCTTCTTCCCACCTTGACTAATTGGTGCTGCGTGATTTTATCCCGAGAGACGCTGTCGATCCACAAGTGACATCAGAAGCCGACAATCCGGCTGCTGCTACTATTGGGTCCCCAGCACGAGACCTTTTATGGACAAACCTCTCACATTGCGTCGGGTCTGCTTTCCTCGTCTCTGCAAAGCTCCCCTACCTCGGCCACGGTTCTATCACCCGCATTTGATTCTCTTACCCCGATCGCCCCCGTCCACTTTTACTTTTAAATCCCTCTTCCCCAGATCTGGTTTCCGCAGATCATTTTCTTCACACACAATGGGTTTCCAACAAAAGCACAAGATCACTGTCGTCGGCTCTGGTAACTGGTAAGCTATGCGTCCTCAATTGGGAATCATTGACACCAACAATCTTTGTCTCAGGGGCTGCGCCATCGCTAAGATTGTTGCCGAAAATGCGGCAGCCAACCCCGAGCTCTTCGAGGAGAAGGTAGAGATGTGGGTGTACGAGGAGAACGTCGAGATCCCGCAAACATCCAAGAACTACAACGCCTCAGATGCCGGTCCCCAGAAGTTGACCGAGGTGATTAACAGCGTTCACGAGAACGTCAAATACCTGCCAGGAATTCAATTGCCCGTCAACCTTCACGCCAACCCCTCTCTGGAGGACGCTGTCAAGGACAGCACTCTGCTTGTCTTCAACCTGCCTCACCAGTTCATCATCAAGACCTGCGAGCAAATCAAGGGCAAGATCCTTCCTTACGCCCGCGGTATTTCCTGCATCAAGGGTGTTGATGTCAACGCCTCTGGCATTCACCTCTTCTCCGAGACCATTGGCCGAATCCTCGGCATTTACTGTGGTGCTCTTTCCGGTGCCAACATCGCCAACGAGGTTGCCCTCGAGAAGTGGTCCGAGACCAGTGTGGCTTACGACCCCCCTCACCTGGACTCCAAGGCGCCCACTCCCCAGATTACCCCCTCTCCCTCCCAGAGCAACTTGGTCGAGTTCCAACACAAGGATACCTCCGGTCAACTCTCCGAGGTCAAGCTCCAGGCTCTGCCCCCCAACTACCCTCCCGTTGACCACGCTGTGTTGAAGTCCCTCTTCCACCGCCCGTACTTCCACGTGCGCGTTGTCAACGACGTTGCTGGTGTCTCCATCAGCGGTGCCCTCAAGAACGTTGTCGCCCTGGCCGCTGGCTGGGTCGTCGGCATGGGCTGGGGTGACAACGCCAAGGCTGCTATCATGCGTGTTGGCCTCATGGAGATGGTGAAGTTCGGAGACACCTTCTTCAGTGCTACCATCGACAACCGCACTTTCACCGATGAGAGTGCCGGTGTGGCCGACCTGATCACTTCCTCCAGCGGTGGCCGCAACTTCCGCTGTGCCATGCACAGCGTTGAGCGCAACCTCCCCATTGAGGAGATTGAGAAGCAGGAGCTCAATGGCCAGAAGTTGCAAGGTACCCTCACCGCATACGAGGTCAACAGCTTCTTGAAGAACCAGGGCATGGAGGACGAATTCCCCTTGTTCACAGCTGTCTACCGTAAGTTTCTTGCCGTCATTTTACCATTTCATTTCTAACGGTCTCCAGGTGTCTTGGAGGGAACTATGAAGGTTGAGGATATTCCTCAGCACATTGAGCGGTAAAATCCCTGCAACCTTTCCTTCGCTGTTTGTGTTGCTTATCAGAGACCCTGCGTTTCCTTCACAGCCCTCCTTCGCGTACTTCGACCTCTCAAAATTCTGGTGGCAATGACAGTGCTCGGTTCGGTGGTGCACGACTATGATTTCAACCTGGATATTGTATAGATTTCTCATGACCTGTATTTATGAATTGCATGAATCGACTTTATAGACCTGACCGTGATCGGTATTAACTGTATTAACAGACTAGTTCAACAGACTGCATGTACTAATTCAATGGCACAGACTATATAGAAATGGCACAGACGATGCGCTTGCAGAGGTTGCAGCCAAGGAACATGCATGATGTCATCCTGCGGTCTGGGCTTTTCTCCAGGAACGAGATGAGGGGAACGCCGGGTCCTCTGTCCCCAGGTCTTTTCCTGCTTTTCTTCCCCCTTCTGCATTATATTTTATTTTTGACTTTCAATCTTCTTTTACGTTCGCTGTGAAAAGCTGGGTGAATCGTTCCAGATTCTCCTTGACTCTCACTATCCGTTGGTCTAGACCCGGAACTGTTGCTCGTCGCGATGGGCTCATCACGCCAGGTCTACCTGCTTCCATTGAAGGACGATGGAGCTCCAGATGTTCCTGGAGGCTTCATATACCTGGCCCCTCCGCCAAAGGAGGGATACGTTCTCCGGTTCATCATCGAGGGAACGAGCTCTATCTGCCGACAGGGTAGCCTCTGGGTGAATATACCCGAAGAAGGCAAGCCATTTGAGCGCCATTCGTTCCGGGAATTCAAGTAAGTCGTTCCGAATGCTGTGTCAAGCGCACCCAGGCGGGCAGTTACTAAAGGACCGCAGATTGCAACCCAACTTCAACGAGAACATCCAGATTGACATTTCTGTGACATTTGCTGGATCCTTTGCTTTCTACACAACCTTCTCTCCCCTGCCGGAGTTCTCCGTCGAGGATGTACCCACCCCTGAGCCTACTCAGACCCCGGTTCACTACATCGATGTGTCTCCAAGACTCACTGTGCAAGGGAAGGAACTGCCGCTAAATGCGCTGTCTATCTTCTCAGTGATCTCCAAGTTCATGGGCGAATACCCTACGGACTGGGACAGACATCTCCGTGGCATCGGACAGCGGAACTATAACATGGTTCATTTCACGCCCTTGATGCAGCGCGGTTCGTCAAACTCCCCGTACAGTATCTATGATCAATTGGCATTCGACAGCACCTTCTTCCCAAACGGAGAGGATGATGTAGCTGCTCTGGTCGCAAAGATGGAGAAGGAATACGGTCTTCTTACCTTGACTGATGTAGTCTGGAACCACACAGCTAATAATAGCAAGTGGCTGGAAGAGCACCCGGAGTCTGGCTACAGTGTAACAACCGCCCCCTGGCTGGAGGCGGCTCTTGAGCTCGACACCGCCCTTTTGGAGTTCGGCGAGAAGCTCCAGGATCAAGGCCTTCCCACGGAATTCAAGACGGAGGGGGAGCTAGTAACAGTCATGAACGCGGCGCGCAAGCAGGTCATCGATGGAATTCGTCTTTGGGAATTCTACGTCCTCGATGTCAAAAGCGACGTCAAGAACATCTTGGACGTGTGGATTCAAGCTGATATTGACCCCAAGCTCGTTGAACATAAGGATATGCAGCTGTTCAAGGGTTGGTCCCTGAACCAGCAAGCTAATGTTACTCGAGAGCTCGGCATTCCATCCGCCAAGCAGGTACTAGGCCGGTTTGGCCGCACCGTGGATCCGAAGTTTGGTGCCGTTGCTTTGAACGTTCTTTACGGAGATTACGACGAATCGAGCACAAACCTGGCCGAGGTTGAGCAGACCTTGACCAAGCTTCTTGACGAAGCAAACCTCCCCTTCTACAAGGAATACAATGCCGATGTCGACGCCATTATGGACCAGCTGTTCAACCGTGTCAAGTATCTGAGGATCGATGACCATGGCCCTAAGATGGGTCCTGTCACGAAGGATAACCCTTTGATTGAGACTTACTTCACTCGTCTGCCTCTCAATGAGACGACAAAGAAGCATGACCCTAAAGCTCTGGCTCTGGCCAACAACGGCTGGATCTGGAATGCTGATGCCATGCGAGACAATGCTGGTCCTGATTCTAGGGCTTACCTTCGCCGTGAAGTCATTGTCTGGGGTGATTGCGTCAAGCTCCGATACGGATCATCTCCTGAGGATAGCCCGTTCCTATGGGACTTCATGACTCGCTATACTCGCCTTATGGCCAAGTACTTTGTCGGATTCCGAATCGACAATTGCCACTCCACGCCATTGGCCGTTGCAGAATACCTGTTAGATGAAGCCCGCAAGGTCCGGCCTGATTTGACTGTGTTCGCAGAACTCTTCACCGGCTCCGAGGAGGCCGACTACGTCTTTGTGAAGCGGTTGGGTATCAATGCCCTCATTCGCGAAGCCATGCAGGCTTGGAGTACCGAAGAGCTGAGCCGTCTTGTCCATCGCCATGGAGGCCAACCAATTGGCAGCTTCGAGATGGATCTTCCGTCAGCTGGAAGCAGCCACGCCATCGCGTCTGCCAAGTCCGGAAAAAGCGACGAGAATATCACCCATATTCGACCATGCCCTGTGCCTGCTCTGTTTATGGACTGTACCCATGACAATGAGGTTCCTGCTCAGAAACGCGATGCTAGGGACACCCTTTCAAACGCTGCGCTTGTTTCAATGTGTGCATCCGCCACTGGCAGTGTGATGGGATACGATGAGGTTTACCCCAAGCTCATTGATCTGGTGCATGAGACCCGTCAATATGCCTCTGTGTCCTCGGATGCAGAGAAGCTTGATGTTGGAGCTGGCGAGGGGGGCATTGGCGGTGTCAAGAAGCTGTTGAACGAGCTTCACACCATGATGGGAGTTGAAGGCTACGACGAGACCCATATCCACCACGATGGTGAATACATCACCGTGCACAGAGTGCACCCCAAGACCAGAAAGGGTATTTTTTTGATTGCGCATACCGCCTTCCCGGGCAACGAAAGTGGTGCTATTTTAGACGCCACTCACATTGCCGGCACCAGTGCCAAGCACATCGGATCGTGGCAGCTCCAGGTCGAGGCTGGTGATGAGGAAAAGACGAAGGTCCTGGACGACGAAAAGTACTTGAAGGGTCTTCCCAGTCAAACCCGCGCCATTGAGAGCACTAACATCGAGCAAAACGACAAAGAAGTCATTGTCTCTGTCCTCGATACTCTTGTACCTGGATCCATTGCCCTTTTTGAGACTTGGATCCCGGGCGCAGACCACGCAGACGGATTTGAGAATAACCTCACCCACGGTGCAGATGAGGCATTTTCCGAACTCAGCTTGGTTGATCTCAACTTTGTGCTTTACCGCTGCGAAGCTGAGGAGAGGGACTCTAGCGACGGCCAGGACGGCATCTATGAGATCCCTAAGCTTGGCCCCATGGTCTATGCTGGTATTCAGGGCTGGTGGAGTGTTCTTGAGGACATCATCAAGTACAACCAGCTTGGTCACCCCCTCTGCGATCATTTGCGCGAGGGTCAATGGGCCTTGGAATACATAATTGGACGCTTGGAGAAGGCTGCCGCAAAGGAGGGTTATGTTTCCTTGAAGAGGCCTGCCGCATGGCTGCGTGGGAAGTTTGACGCTGTTCGCAACTTGCCCAACTTCCTTTTCCCGAGGTACTTCGCAATTATTGTGCAAGTCGCATACAATGCGGCATGGAAGAGGGGCATCCACCTGCTTGGAGACAATGTGCGACACGGCCAGGAGTTCATCCACCAGCTTGCGATGGTCAGCGTTCAACAGACCGGCTATGTCAAGTCCGCATCGCTGTGGCCTACCAAGATGGTCCCCAGTCTCGCGGCAGGATTGCCTCATTTCGCAGTCGATTGGACAAGATGCTGGGGTCGGGATATCTTTATCTCTATCCGCGGTCTTTTCCTTTGCACTCAGCGCTTTGACGATGCCAAGGAACATATTATTGCATTTGCTAGCGTACTGAAGCATGGTATGATCCCAAACCTGCTGAGTAGCGGCAAGCTACCGAGATACAATTCTCGTGACTCCGTTTGGTTCTTCATGCAGGCCATCCAAGACTACACTGAGATGGCACCCAACGGCATCGAAATCTTGCAAGAGAAGATCCCAAGACGCTTCTTGCCGTATGACGACACTTGGTTCCCCTTTGATGACCCTCGCGCGTATTCAGTGTCTCCGACCCTCCTCGAGTGCATTCAGGAAGTGTTCCAAAAACATGCCTCTGGCATGTCTTTCCGCGAATACAATGCCGGCCCGGACCTTGACTGCCAGATGAAGACCGAAGGATTCCAGATCGACGTGAATGTTGACTGGAATACGGGTCTTATCTTTGGTGGCAATCAGGACAACTGCGGTACCTGGCAAGACAAGATGGGCGAGAGTACCAAGGCTGGAAACAAGGGTGTGCCTGGCACACCGCGTGATGGCTCCGCCATCGAGATTACCGGACTCTCTTATAGCGCGCTGGCGTGGGTTGCCCGCCTTCATGAATCCAAGGCATACCCACACGAGGGTGTTGACATTGGCGATGGTAAGAAAATCCGCTTTGCCGAGTGGGCCGGCAAGATCAAGGACAACTTTGAACGTTGCTACTTCGTCCCTCTTGATCCCAATGAAGACGGCCAGCACGATGTGGATGCAAACATCGTCAACCGCCGCGGCATCTACAAGGACTTGTACAAGTCTGGCAAGCCCTACGAAGACTATCAGCTCCGCGCCAACTTCCCCATCGCCATGTCTGTTGCCCCAGAGCTATTCACACCGGCCAAGGCCCTTGTCGCACTCTCGATTGCCGACTCTGCCATTGTCGGTCCTGTCGGCATGTCGACCCTTGACCCTTCCGACCTGAACTATCGCCCCAATTACATTAACTCCGACGATTCGGGTGACTTTGCGACGGCCAAGGGTCGCAATTACCACCAGGGTCCGGAATGGGTCTGGCAACGCGGGTATTTCCTTCGTGCCTTACTGCACTTTGATCTTCTGCGCCGCAAGACGCCAGAAGAGCGAACCGAATGCTTCCAGCAGGTCACTCGCCGACTTGATGGTTGCAAGAAGGCTTTGCGAGAGAGCCCCTGGAAGGGCCTGACGGAGTTGTCTAACCAGGCCGGCGCACATTGCAATGACTCGGTGAGTCCCTCTTCAACATTTTCAAGGTTGCTGAGCTTGATACTGACGCACTATTAGTCTCCTACTCAATCCTGGTCCGCAGCCTGCCTGCTGGACGTTTATTACGACGCATCACATTCGTAAATTCCATCGACAATCATCGAACGTTGCAACATTTGGCCATGATTAATTGTTTTGAAGACAGCATACGAGAGATAGATATAATTGCATGAGAATCCAGCGTTTGGCCGTTAGCATACAATATGTACTTCACTGGAGACCAAATCCACTTAGACCCACTTGATGATCTCCGTCCCGTATGTTGTACATCACCCATCAGCTCTCCTGCGACCTTACCTGGATGTGACAGATCCATTGGCTCCTGGCCTGGCTGTACAATTCCCCGTTATGATTAGCTGGGTACTCAACAAGCTAGATCTCAGAAATATCGTCACTCCTGGCTTGCACAAGAACATACGTTGTGGAGGCCCCCACTAGTAAGAAAGCACCAACACGTCTCTAGCTCGACCTGAGTCACCGACATTTAGATGAATAACCAAATATAGAAATCTGTCTCGTCGCATCCCGTACATATATCAAGGGCTCGCTGCCCGTGTGCTCCTGGACCCGGTATGCCTCCCTGGATACGAATACGACCTGGGATAGGAACAGAAATCGGCTTTTGCAGAACTCGCACCCGTTTGAGCAGAGGAAATTGAATATTCTCTGAAGGCCTCTGCTCAAATTAACCTTTTGATCATGACATCAGACTTCAATGGACTCTGACGATCAATTGATACCTTATGATCTCGCCACTTACTACCTTGGGTATTTAACATGATGACTCATCCTATCCCAGGCCGGGAGTGCCGTCATTGTCCGACGAAAAACAAAGGGCCGTTGTCCTCACACTTGGATCAACTCGTTTGCTTTCACTTCGCTCCTGCCGCATGCCCTTGAAGACCTGAAGCTCCGACAGCCTCACGCTTGTCGATATCTAATCGGAGCCATGTCATCACTAGCACCAGCCACCGCGTCAAGTATGTTGGCTGATCGAGCCGGCGGGAAATGGGATTGGGCAGATCAGTTGGATCAGTCGCGCGATCTATACACGCAGTTTGTGATCAGCTCGGCGCTGGGCCTGAGCGCTTTCTTGACGTTCTGTGTATGTGGGAATCTGGGCGACGTTGATAATTACTGACGCGTTTGATTTTAGATCTTGCGACCAAAATGGACCGAGCTGTATGCTGCGCGACGTCGCCAAAGAAATGCCGCTTCCCGTCTCCCGGAGCTCCCTGATACATTTTTCGGCTGGATTCCCGTCCTTCATCGAATCACCGAGGAGGAAGTGCTGCAGTCTGCGGGCTTGGATGCTTATGTGGTAGGTTGGTCTTGGGGTATGTCGATTGACCGTCACTGACAAGTGTGCGCTGTGGCAGTTCTTGTCTTTCTTCAAGTTTGCGATTCGATTCCTCCTTGCCGTATTCATCTTCGCCGTTGCGATCATTCTTCCTCTGCACTACAAATACACTGGTCAATATGGAGTTCCTGGGTGGGACAACCTTCCTGGCAACGAAACGATGATAGAAGAGAAGGATAAACCAGTCACCGATCCAGGGTACCTGTGGATTTATGTTCTGTTTGCCTATGTTTTCAGCGGGCTCGCCATTTATATGCTTCTCCAGGAAACCAACACCATCATCCGCACTCGCCAAACCTACCTTGGAAACCAGACCAGTACGACCGACCGCACAATTCGCCTGTCAGGGATCCCGCATGATCTTTGCACCGAGGAGCAGATCAAGGATTTCATCGAAGGTCTACGCGTTGGCAAAGTCGAGAGTATCACAGTGTGCCGCAAGTGGCGCGAGTTGGACGAATTGATCGACGAGAGAATGAAGTTGATTCGTGAACTCGAAAGAGCTTGGACGAAACATCTAGGCTACAAGCGTCCGAAGAGAGACGGCGATACTTTGCCATTGACAAACCAATACTCTCCCGATGAGGACCATGAGCGGTCTGGTTTATTGTCCGGAAGCGAAAACGACCATACCAATGATTACTCCAACGAGAGACCCAAATATCGCTTGTGGTACGGTCCCTTGAAGCTTCGGTATCGCATGATCGACGCAATCGATTACTTCGAGGAGAAGCTGCGGAGGACCGATGAGCATATACACGCTGCCCGCGAGAAAGAATATCCTTCTACCGAGATTGCATTCGTGACCATGGAGTCGATTGCTGCATCTCAAATGCTCGTCCAAGCGATTCTCGACCCTCACCCTACGCAAATGTTTGCTCGACTCGCTCCTGCGCCGGCGGATGTCATTTGGAAGAATACGTATCTGTCTCGCCCACGCCGAATGACCCAGTCATGGTCGATTACTATTGCCATTGGTTTCCTCACTGTTTTCTGGTCTGTGCTTTTGGTTCCCATTGCCTCGCTGCTAGATCTGGAGACTCTCCGTAAGATTGTGCCTCAGCTCGCGGAATTCCTTGAGGAGCATCCGATTTTGAAGTCCTTGGTCCAGACTGGTTTGCCTACTCTTGCATTCTCGCTGTTGACTGTTGCCGTTCCTTATGTCTACGAGTGTAAGTCTACAAACCGATCTTCTCGATCTAAGTTTTAATTGCTGATATCTTTTACAGGGCTCTCAAACAATCAAGGAATGGTTTCGCGTGGTGATGTTGAACTGTCGGTTATTTCCAAGAACTTCTTCTTCTCGTTCTTCAACCTTTTCCTTCTGTTCACGGTGTTTGGCACAGCGAGTGGTTTCTATGGCTTCTGGGAGAATCTCCGGGATGCATTCAAAGATTCCACCACAATTGCATTTGCATTGGCGAAATCCCTCGAGGGTCTCGCCCCATTCTACATCAATCTGTTGATTCTTCAGGGCTTGGGTCTATTTCCGTTCCGACTGCTCGAGTTTGGTAGCGTTGCCCTTTACCCATTCCAGTTCCTTTCCGCTCGCACGCCTCGTGAATACGCCGAACTGGCCACTCCCCCCAAGTTCAGCTATGGGTTCTCAATCCCCCAGACCATCCTCATCTTGGTCATCTGTGTGGTGTACAGTGTCTTCCCCAGCTCGTGGCTGATCTGCCTCTTCGGTCTCATCTACTTCACGATCGGAAAATTCATCTATAAATACCAACTCCTCTACGCCATGGACCACCAACAGCACTCCACCGGCCGTGCCTGGCCGATGATCTGCAATCGTGTATTCGTCGGACTCCTCATCCACCAACTGGCCATGATCGGCGTCCTGGCCCTCCGCCGCGCCATCACCCGCTCGCTCCTCCTCGTGCCCCTTCTCGGTTTCACGGTCTGGTTCTCGTATTGGTTCGGTCGGACTTACGAACCCCTGATGAAGTTTATCGCTCTCAAGAGCATCAACCGAGACCAACCGGGCGGTGGCGACCTTTCCCCCTCGCCTTCTTCGACGTTCTCACCGCCATCAGGTCTCGATCGCGACAGTCTCCCGATCCGCATTGGCGGCCAGGATCTCGAGTTGCGGCTGAGGAAGTACGTCAACCCGAGCCTGATCGTCCCACTGCATGATGCCTGGCTTCCTGGTCGCGCCACTCGAGGCAATGGTGCGTCGGCCTTTGAGGCTCACCAGACGCCCAACGTTTGATATTTTCGTTCTTTTTTCTTTTTTTGCAGCGAATGCACTCGTTTGCATGTGTGACTCATGATATACGACTTTGATACCTCGTTCGCATTCCTCATTTACGATCTTTGACGTCTCTGATCTTTCCGATCACGATATAGGTGGTTTCTCTGTTTGATTTCATTCCTGTCCTACTGTATCTTCGCGCAATTGATGTTTTTTTTTTCGCGATTGTCTGATATTGTTTGTTCCATTCGCCCGTGTCCCCCGCACATAGATTCTGTACGATACTTATTTTAATACCCAATGTACGTAGTAATTTGACTCCCCGACCCAGTCTTGATTTCCAATCTGGCCCCCAAAGCAAAGACAATCGGCTAATCTGTCAGCCTCGGGGCTCGCTTGGGTTTACACTTTGCCCGCATTCCACGGCCAACGTGTCTGAGCGTGGATCCCAAGGTCAGCGCAATCCGTCATATGCCTCTGTCGCAGACAATGAGAATGTCAAACCTCACGCGCGAAGGGGATGTGCTGATTGGTGGTCCGGCCTTAGCCTCAGACATGATTCTGCGAGGGGTGAGACCGACTATTGGGCACGGGGGAGCAATACGAGGTCCGCTGGAAGCCGGCACTTGGACGGAGGGAGCATAGATTCGTGCAGGATGCTCCGTTTAGAGTCCAGGTGTCATTCTCTTTTGACGTGATATTGACAGTCCAGCTGGGTAGGATCCCATCGTTCTGGAAATTTCTTCACATTCCTGGTCCACATGGTCGGGCATTCCTAGGCAGTGGAGTGTCGGTGAGACTTCCACCCTGGACGATTGAAACCAAGTCCCAGTCGAGAAGAATGTGGAAGAAGTTGTTGACGGGTTGCCAAGCCATGTGCTGCATCCGGCATTCCTCCGAGAGGAATGTCAACGTTGCATAGATCTGAGTTGCCTTCTCTTATAGATACTCAATGTAGTTAATGTAGTTAATGTAGTTCATGTAATCAATCTAGTGAAGTTCTGAATGTCAGGTACTCAATATACTAAAAGTATTCTATTAAATAGAGTAAGGTAAAATGCCCCAAAGCCCGTGGAAATCGGGATATCCGTGAGTCTCGACGTCAGGATTTAATTTGGCCCTTACCTCGTCTCGCCCGCTTTCAGTTGCCAATACAACCCTGCCAAACATCTCTCCACTGCAACTATTCATTTTTCACATATAGCTTCGTGGCAATTCTCTGCGCTGATCAGTGGGCTTTATTTTCCCTCTTTCGATCGGGGACATTGACTCTACAGGCGATCATTACGCGATTGGTGGATAAACACTCGAGATCCCTTGGCCCTTTTGTTTCCCCCTCATATAGTGAGGAGTAAGAGCAAACAGATCGGACTCTCTCAATGCTCAGATCGCTGAGATGGCCATCACTGCCGGATACATCATGCCCGCTGTGCGATCACTATCAACTCAAGACTATACGTATGGTCTCTCACAAGAGTCAGCCTGCATGAGGCAAAGTCCATCAATACCACAAAATGAAGTCGACCATGTGCCATCAAAGGAAATCTCAACCGACTCCAATTTAACTGAACGGGAGCCATCGGCGGCGACCCGTGCGCCGCCAGAGATCTTGCTGCAAATATTCTCCCTGCTATCGCCGCGGGAATTCAATAGTGCTCGCCACACATGCTCCCGATGGATGCGGGTTAGTCTAAATGAAAGACTGATTGGACGCATGTTGAAAAGTGCCGGATGGTGGAATGCATGGCTACAGGATCACAGTCAGCCATGTGTATCAGGTCGAGACGAAAGCGATGTCTGGAGAATGAGTCGACGCCTCACAACCGAATCGCTGCTCTCCGGAAGAAAATCGAAATCGCGACCCAGGGACCGTGCCTTCGTGAAGAGCGCCGTGATCGACTTCTCGGCTCTTGTGACCACTTCAAGGAAGTCTCGGGCTATTGCACCTGGGTCGAAAGAGGAAATCAAAGAAGCGACCTCGACTTTCAGCCCAAGCAGCTGCAGTAATTATCTGCTGGTGACGACGGGCTGTAACATCCATGTCTTTCGCCTTCTGGGGCGGAGGATACAGACGAAGTCAGACTCGAGAGATGCAGACTTGGAACTCATCACATGTATCACTTGCCCCTTCGACGTTGTTGCAACCGCCATCGACGCAAGCACGCCCAAGCTCACCATTGCTGCCCTTCTCAGCAACCGGGCCGGCATGTATTGCAAAATAAACCTCTCATCTTCAAGCCCCAAACTCGAAATACCACACCTCTTCTACGACATCTGCAGCGAAGCAACCCCCCCTAAAACAATAGCCCTAAGCCCAGGCCGAGCCCTCGTCGCCTTCGGCAGCGTCTCCGGCATCGAACTACACACCCTGCACAAAGAGCGCGATGAACTCCGCAAACCATTCACTCTCCCCCAACCCTCCGAAGTGCTGCACTTCCTCCCCAGCACCGCCGAAGCCCCCGACGAGCTCCGTCTCATCTCATCTCTCTCCGGCCCACCCCCAAAATGCAAATGTCCCCCAACCCAACCAAAAGACCAATTCCACTTCCTAGCCGACGTGCAATCCTTCTCCCGCCACCGCATCCCCCACACTCCATCCCGCAGCCTCATCCGCGCAACCCACTGCCACCACTACCGTGCCGTCCCCATCAACGACGGTCTCCACATGACCTTCGTCGAACCCCGCTCCAACCTCCTCTGCATAGGCTCCGACGCGCCCATCGGCGGCCTAACAAGCCTAACCCGGGCCTTCGTCTGCATCCCGCCCTTCGCCAGCTCCAAATCAGAAAACTTCAGGGCCCCGTCTAGCTTCGCCGCAGCATCGGATTTACGATGGGGTCTGCGCGTCGCAGCTGTCTACGCAAATCGCTTGGTTCTCTACTCCATTCCAGGGGATCTCTTCAGTATTGTCCGCCGTGAACGCGAAAGACAGGTCAATGGCGTTATGGGCGATAGTGATCTTTCTCGGGATCTTTGCGCGGAAGCAGGTGCTTATATGGAGACGTTGGATGCGTACCGCTCCACGGCTATGAGGTGGCCGTTGCAGGTGCGCGGAAGGGAAATCGGCTTGGTCCATGGGGCTGTAGAGCTGTCCGTGCAGTGTGAGGGTGGTGGTGTGAGGGTTTGGGCGTTTGGGAAGAGTGGGACGGCGGAGGTGTTTGATCTTGATGCGGGGGATTTGAAGGGAATGTCTTTCGTGGTTGATGAGGATGGGGTGAAGGAGGGGAAAAAGGAAGCAGTGAAGGATGGTGCTGTGGAGTTGAGTCGGAAGAGGAAATTTGAGGAAGATGTTGCTTTTGCTGGGAAGTATGGGCCTAAGAAGGGGAGGCATTGTCGGGATGGGGATCATCATCCTGTGAGGAGGTCGTCGTCGTTTGCGGCTTGTATTATTGATTTCAAGATGCCTGATATGGATTGAGGGCTGTATATTGGTAAGGATTTCTGATGGATATATTGCAATGATATGTGTACAAATGAGTCTGAATGGGCTATTTACGTGTCAACTGGTAAGAGCAAAGCTATACGAACCATCCTGTCTTAGTGCGTTGTCACTTCACCCTTCTATATTTACATTGAGTTATTCAGCCCAGCGGCAATTTGTGGACGCTTCTCGATGAGAATACCCATTGCACTGCCAGGCTGGGATTATAATTGGTGCCCTGCTGGGCGGTTATGCACGAAAAGATCGGCTGGGTGAACTGGGCGCTAAATCACGATGCGGCCCTCGAAAAATAACAATAAGCCGGCCAGTAGAGGTTAGAAATATGTACGGAATACTTTATTCTTGTTGCTCTATCATATTCTTTTGTCTAGTTGTTCCGGATTTCCTTGCTTCTTTTCAGGATGAGACCCATTACCTCTACCTTGCCAGGGGGAATCGTGCGAAATATATGGACTTGGGCTCGGTCGTCCGTCTCATTTCGACGTCGTGAAATTGGTGAAAGCAATCAATCTAAGACAGAGCTATTCACAATTTCTACCCAGCAGTCAACTGCTTCTGACGCGCAAATCGTGCGTTCCTCAGATGAGACGCTCGTCATCCTTCATTTGAGCGACGCGACCAATAACGACAGAGATACGGGAGGCCCAAAACTTGCTCTCGAAAGCAGAAGCTTTCCGAACTCAAGGCCTGCCTGGATAAAGGGTATTGATTTATGTGGATACGCGACGGCTGGCTTTCTGTTGCTCAATGTCGTCTTCATTTCCGTGGCTGGCGCATTAGCGACCAAATACCAAGAATTTGAGGGATCGGCCAGCTCCAAGGTGATGTACGATGGTCCTTGTACTGCCGTAGGTTGGTGGAACTCGGCTCTTCACGCTGTGGTCAACATCATCAGCACCTGCACTTTGGGAGCAAGTAACTATTGCATGCAGACATTGGTTGCCCCGACCCGGGAAGAGATTGACGCTTCCCACGCGAAGCGTCGCTGGCTGGATGTTGGAGGCCAGAGCATCAGGAACCTCTCCGCTATATCGAATGCTCGACTTGGTCTTTGGGTTGTCCTATGCATGACTGCCATCCCATTTCATTTGCTGTATGAAAGCAGTCTGTTCCTACGGAGTATTTGCTGTGCTAATGCCACTTTAGTTACAACTCGTTCGTGTCTCGAAGCTTGAACTGCCAAGGAATGCGAGAATGTATTTGGAGGTAGAATTTTGCCTGGCTATAAAGGACTCATTCTTTTGACCAGCAACCGAAGTATGAGCGAGGGCGGAAATGAATCTTTCCTGGCACCCAGATGGTGCCCTCAAGAGAGCCCCTCCGGGAGCATTTGCGCCGTTCCTTTTATGAATTCGCATCCCCTGAGCACTCCGTCCCACCAATGCACCAATCTTACAATCTCGGATTGGGATACGGGCTCTGATGAACTCTCGCTATCAATGACCGAATGTGTGGCAATTGAAGGAAACTCCAATTGCCAATTGTCCTTCCAGCCTCTTATTGGTGTGATTATGATTATCGTCACTTTCGTAAAAGTCATTGCAATTTTCTTTGCCAGCCGGATTCATCGCTCTCGAACACCCCCACTGCTCACGACAGGTGATGCGATAGCCTCGTTCCTGGAAGCTGCAGACGAGACAACAAAGGGAATGTGCTGGGCATCTGCGAGTAGCATCAAACAGGGGGATTGGAGGCTATTACCGAGAATACCCGAGACCCATGGATTCACCGCGATATATCGACATCTTGATCGGCCTCAGAGATTGAGAAAAGCAGCTGGTGTGGCTTCCTGGACGATGACTTTGCTCATGTGAGAACCTTTGATTCGACAAGCAAGTTGAAGATTGACGAAACTGACACATCTGGAGTGTTCTCGGGAGCTTTGTGGGTGGATTGGTCCTCTACTTTCTTGATCCCCTAATTGGGAAACTTCGAGCAAATAAGCTCGATTCACCTTCTGGACGATGGTAAAGGTTGAGTTCTCACCTAGAAGCAAGTTTAGGCCCACGGAATATCCAGTGCTGCAAGGCATTGTCATCAGCAATTGCCCGCAATTGCTGATCACACTTGGTTACTATATTTACAACAGTGTTCTCACAAATATGCTATTTAGTGCCGAATATGCCTCATATGGATCTACTCGAAAGCCGCTTCGTGTCAGTTGGCCTGTCGAAGGTAGCAAACAACGCTCAACATATCGGCTGTCCATTCCTTACAGATACGGGATTCCAGTGATGGCCATTTTCGCAGGAATTCACTGGCTTTTCTCTCAAGGATTCAGTTACACGTTAGAGATTCCATACAATGTCCGCGGAAACTTGGTATACGAAGATAAGTGGGGTGGAATATCATCTTCATATATACCTTTCATCTGTGCCTCCATACCTCTCTTTGGTCTAGGCATCATGTTGATTGGAATGTCTTTCCGAAGACTCAAGTCAGACATACCACTCGGTGGATCTTGCAGTGTTGCTATCAGTGCAGCATGTCATCCCCTGGAAGGTGTTTGCAGAGCAACTGCAGCTCACGGTGCGCTGAAGTGAGGGGAAACTGGCCTGCCACCAGGCTGGAATGCTGGGAGAGGCAATGGAAATGAAACCCCAAGAGGCCATTGCAGTTTCTCCCCACTGCAGGCGAAAAAGCCATCTCTAGACAAGCTTTATGCTTGATCTTTGATGGCCGATTCAATGAAGACCATGACAACCAAAGAGGCTTTCCCGCTGCATGGAGACACGAGCTTTGAGCCGTACTACTCGCCGGGACAGAGTTATTTAACCGCTGATTTGGCGCCCAAAACGGGATACTATCCATAAGAGGTAGTCTGTCCATCTATGTTCCAAGCTTCGAACGCATCCATGGGTACTTCGACCATCTTCAATTCCCAAGGATATCTGCCGTGATTACCTCCTCCCCATCGCCAGATCCAACCTTGGAAATGGGTATGCCGGACACTCCAGCACGAAAGTCACCGGGTTTGCTTTCCCATCAACGAGAATCAGCTTCCCCACAGACCCAAATGATATCCTTCCCAGTGGCTGCTCCTTGTCATCGCCAAGCTTGATATAAAACTCATCCTCCTGTTCCAAACTAGCTCCTGCCCTCCGCAGTAGATTCAAAGACTTCAGAGTAAAAGTCCCCGCCGCATCTTTGGGATCTTGATGCAATAAGAATCTCTGGTACTCGGAAATCATCCGCGTATCTCTCAACTAGTAACTCTAGTCTTCAAAGTCGACCGAAATAATATAGCTACTACCAGGAAGAGCACTCCCTTGGGCATCAACCGTGCCGTGCATTCTGAAGCCAGTGGTATGATGCCTTCTCTCAGTGAACTTGGCAAAGCAAACGACACTGGGCGGTAAGGCGGGCAAACCTCCTTCTTCCAACTTGTCACAGAGGAAGTGGTCTGCTAATTTCTCGTATCGAGAATAATTTGGTTAGCTGCTTATCATTAGCATGACTCCATACCGTTATGTTGGTTACTTGATGGGCCGTACATATCATGCCCGAAAGGTATAGTTCGATTTCAAGCAGTCCTCCACGACCCTTGCTCTTCAAACAAATTGGGACAGTAAATTAGCTGAAAATCGGCTTTTCTTTCTCCTTTCCTCTTTTCTCTTGATTGGCCCTTTTGGCGTTATCGAGCATTTCGCTGGTGGATTCGTGCCCAGGTGCCCGGGAATCATTGATATCATATCTTCAATCGACAGGAGGTTTTCTTGCTTTTTTTTTTGCGGTCAGCAGGAATTCTTTTCGATGCTAGGAGCACAAATCTCGATGTACGCACCTTCACCACTCGCCAGCTATAAAAGGAAGCCACAATGGTACACCAAATAGGGGGACTTTCATGATCAGCAGGTCTCTCTGCTTCAACGCAAGGCTTTAATGAAAGACGTTCTTATCGCCAAGTGGGCTTCAACTACCCTTAGCCTCCCATGAAAGGCTCATGGTTACAGTGCTGGAGCTGGCCTCCGTGTTGTTTACCCGTCACGATCCATGACTAGCGCTAGCGGATGCCTGAACAAATGGTGATGAAAAACTTACGCTTGCTGTCGCTTTCATTGCTCGGGATTTTTCGGATGCCTTGGCTTTTCTCTCGGCGGTCGAGTCCTCTGTGGCGCGTAGTCTGCCACTGGGCATCAAGCGTAGCAAAGAAGGTACCTAGATATTGATTAGAAGTTAAACTCAGAAACCTTGGAATTCGATCGTTATCAGTGGTTCGTATACCGTATTTTGCTTTGAAGGAATCAACAGATACTTTATCCTTGACATATTTGATAGCTTCGGCCCATTCACTAGAAAGTTGTAGCCTTTCTTCGTCAAGGTGGAGGACCACATGAGGGAACTGGCCAAAAGTTAGTCAAGTGGGAGAATTTATGCAGAAGTTGAACTCACATTGTAAGTATTGATCATTTGTTTCTTTTTATGTGGCTCCAGCCTCTGAGTTGGAAGAGGTCTGTTCATTCTTGGCGCCAGTATTAGCCCTGGCGCTGAAACCAAAGAATCCCCCGCCGCTTGATTGTTCCATTAGCTTCCAAGATCTTTTTATACACAGGGGACACTAGATTCGCTTACACAGCCACCTCGGCAACAGTCTCCGAGGGTAAACTCGAAGCCATGGCCCACACCACGGAGGAATCGTTCTCGGACACAGAAACGTAGGAGTCATTTTCAACTCTATACCCGGGGATCAAGATATTTTTCTATAAAAGAGTTGTCAAATCAGTCTCTTCTCGCTTAGTGTGTTTGCTTCAGAAAGTTAAAAATACCTGAGGAATTACAATGTCTTCATTCTCCAACACAGCATCGAACTCATGAAATGGGCGAGGTCTCAATTCGAAAGCCGGGTACATGGCTCGCTCAACCTTTTTCAAACCCCCATGAAGAGGAAGTCAAGCGTAGCTACCTTGTAGGAGGGAATAGGTCTCCATGACAATGTTTCATTGCGCCTGGGTCATGTCCGTGGGGCGACTTTCAACATCAGTTAGCTGGGTGAATGGTCACATTCCAAAGAGAGGAGAAGATACACAACTTGGCCAGCTGTGGTTTTAGTCATAAAATCACCGTGATTATAGTATTTAGTCAGGATGTTTTGTTTGTCGAATGCGCTGGATTCTGATTTCTGTTAGTGTCAGTTGGTTCAAAGACTGAATAGCGCAAGGTTCTCACTCGTATCTCAAAGAACTTTCACTTGTAGCTCAACTAAAGTCTTTAGTCACATCATTCATTTCGGATGTCAAAGAACGCGACTTGAAGCAAATGTAGTATACTTGCGGCTCTGTAACGAGATCTTTTCTCTGGTAGGCTGCCGCGGCTATCAGTGAAGCTGCGTATTGAAGAAGATCAAAGAAACTTGGAGAGAATATCCCTGAGCGGACTTAGTCACCCCTTCTTCTCGCTCTCGATTTTCACTACCCCTCTATCGGGCGTTGCCAGTTATTTGTGAAAAGGCAAGCTCCCATTGGCAGCAGCACCGATCTTGTTGCAGAAGGAGGATCCTTGCCTGCAATCCATTCAGTATAAGCATAATCTCCGAGACCCTGGATTGTAATCTCGAACATACAGTTTAGCACTCAGCCCATTCTCGTTGTTTAGCATGGCACGAATATCTGACAAGTTCTTGCCCTGGACATTTTTGAAACTTCCCAGAGTAAATAATTTTTCTATTTTGGCTTTTCCAGATTTTTAATCGTAGACATAAATGTCAAAAGACTGCTTGAATGTCATTTTTGTTTGCTGTATCACTGTCAGTGTTGATACTACTAAGTCTGGCTCTTGGGTATAGCCCTGAAGTAGACTGTTGAGACTCACCTTTTTCAGCATTTCTGCTCTTTTCCTTGTCTGACTTTCTTTGCTCTTATCCCCTCTCCTTTTCTAGTGGCTCTTCGCTCAACTTGGTAAGTTGGTTCATATCCATTGTTACAATGGCTGCTTTGAATCTTCTTCGAATACCATAGAATATGATTGGAAGGTATATCCGCCACTATCCCTATATGCAATTGGACATATGGTCCATTGATGGAATATCTAGGTACTAGGTATGGGTCGTTGGATTTGCTTGTAGGGCTAAAGTGCGGCCCGACCCCGCCATTGGGCGAGGTCTAAGCCGAGGAGCCACCAGTCGTGGGCAATCACAACCACCGAAGGTCGACGGTCAGGAATACATCCATGGATTTGATATGGATATGCTGCAGTACTGTAAGGTTGACCTCGAGCCTAAAGAATGCCCCTTGCTCACGGGTGCGGTGATTCCTCTACCTCGAATATAGAAGCATGAGAGTAAATTCACCTCTCCTTTCTCTTACAACCTTAAAAGTTACAAGAATAACCATCAGAGATATCTCAAAGTCTCATAGATCTCACCCGGTGACCTCTCAGAGCGCTTCATGCTAGCATGACTTCCAATGAAAGGGCAGCAGTAGACACCGGTGCCGCTTGATGACAACAACCACGAAAGCACCGCACCCGCCATCGCCCCACGACTCCAACTTCTGCGGGCATACCAGGCCTGCGGAGGTTCCGGGAGTCTGCTGGTGAAAGCCTTCTTCACATGTGCCAGGACACCGCAAATAAAATGCCCAGCCAACCAATTCAACACTGGATACACAATAGCTGGTTCGAACAACGCGGCTTGGGTTTTATAGTTTTTTCCTTCCAGCAGCTACGTGCACTACAGTTGGCACTTAGTGGAGCATACGCGGGCTGTTGGATCAGTGACAGATTCTCGTACGGCCTTGCTGTCAGATGGGAGTGCGTCGAGCCACGATGCCTGGACCTGGATGGCAAAGACTTGACAGAATTGGAACTGCCGCTGTAGGAAAGTAGTCATTACATAGCGCTGACTTTCCACGATAGAATCAATTGCTCGGTGGTTATTTTAAGAGTACTAGCTTCTCGCTCTCAACCTTGTGTCCCGTAATGAATGGACTGTGGGCTTTCATAAGAGTAATCGGTGCCATGATATCTTATATCACTACTTTACTTCAGTCGAGTAGTCGAAAGTCATCCACAAAATATACCACAATGGCTGAAGGGATAAGACGTATGTAGCCAAGGGTTCTGCGTAGGCCTGCCAACGACGACCCCTTTGACGAGCAAACAAGCAAGGGTCTGTCAAGCGTGCTGCCTCGAACAATCCCTTTGCAGGGGCAAGGCATAGTTATCCTTTGCCCTCGACTTGTTCAAACTGTAGCGTAGAATTAAAGACAAGAAGAATAGATTTCATAGGTACCCCTGGAGCTGAAATGGTGACCTCAAGTATTTGCTACCGTCGAAGTGGAAGGGAAGATGAACACCGAGCAAGAAAGGCTCGGTTATATCAATATTTTAGACTCTTAAATATGGCATATTGCTTTTAGTAAAATAATCCCAGGTCCACTTATTTTGAGCCGAGTTTCTCGCGGCGCGCACGAACACCCTGAGCAAGAGTCTCCAGCACAGCCTCGGTATCCTCCCAGTGGATGCAAGCATCCGTGATACTGACACCGTACTTGAGGCCGGCCTTGCCCTCTGCAGGGACCTTCTGGTTGCCTAGAACAAGTTAGCATAAATATCATGACCCAAGAACGAATTCTAAACTCACCCTCGTTGATATTACTCTCAATCATAACACCCATAATGGCATCCTCGCCGGCAGCAAGCTGCTCCGCAAGAACAGTAGCAACCTTAGGCTGGTTCTTGTGGTTCTTCTCCGAGTTGCCGTGGCTACAGTCAACCATAAGACGAGGACGCATGCCCTTCGCACTAAGCTTAACCTTAGCCTCGGCAATACTGGCAGCATCGTAGTTTGGCCCCTTCTTACCACCGCGCAGAATAACGAAGCAGTCTGGGTTTCCAACTGTGCCGACGATCGAAACAACACCAGGTTTCGTCACGGACAGGAAGTGATGAGGGTGCTTTACTGAGCCGATAGCATCGACGGCCACGTCTAGGGAGCCGTCTGTGCCATTCTTGAATCCGACAGGGAAAGAGAGACCGGATGAGAGTTCGCGGTGGACTTGGGATTCGGTGGTGCGTGCACCGACCGCACCGACTGATAGACAATCGGCGAGGAACTGTGGGGAGATGGTGTCGAGCATTTCGGAGGCAATGGGCATACCCTTGTTTGTGAGGTCGATGAAGAGCTGGCGCGAGACACGCAGACCCTTGTTGATTTTGAAGGAGTTGTCAATGTCGGGGTCGTTAATGAGGCCCTTCCAGCCGACGGTTGTGCGGGGCTTCTCGAGGTAGGAGCGCATTACGATGAGGAGGTCGTCGGCGTATTTCTCCTTCATCTTCATTAAACGGTCGCAGTATTCGAGAGCCATTTCTGGGTCATGAATTGAGCATGGTCCAATGACGACCATTAGGCGCTGCTTCTTGTCTGTGCCGTGGACGACCTCGACGGATTCGGCACGCCCTTGGAGGACGGTTTGCCGAGACTTTTCAGTCAATGCGATTTCATGTTGGAGGAGGTTGGGAGGCGTCAGAGGGTTGTAGCCGAGAACTGAATTAGATTAGAAGGTGAGCCGTGGTTGATTTTTCGATTCCATTGACTTACTGCGTGAGTCTTCCAGGTGGTTTGTGTTGCCCACATTAGGGTTGTCAATGAAGAACTGGCGACGTCAGAGGTGGGACTGTTCAACGGTGAGGAGCCCTGCTTACCGACATGGTGGGGGTGTTGCACAGAGGCGGGAGAGCAATTGAGCAATTCAATGTCAATTGAAGAGAGGGATAGAGCAATATGTAGGAAGAGAGAAAGAGAGAAATCGAGAACAGGAGAAGAGAAACAAATGGTAATTAACCTATGACTCAATGGAAGTATAACTGCACGTGATCCCGGTGACCGGCGAGGCAGTCCCAATCACGGCGGCGCCTTTGGTAAGTGGATTCTTATAGATAATTTACGAATAACGGAGATGGCTTGCCCCATATCTTAAATCGGCCCCTGTTGCACCCGACGGTCCAGCTCTTGCAACCCACGAACGAGATCCTGACAGATATCCGCGTGCTGTTCTTTGACTTGTCGGATCTGTTGTCTGTATAACCCCATGCGCGCCTCTTGGGCTTGGAAAAGATCATCGAGGATCCGACCACACCCTTCTCGGTAAATCTCCAAGACACGGGTGATCGTGGCTTTCTCTGCGTCCAGTTGAATAGAGAGGTTCTGGGGCTGAGTTAGAAGACACACTTACATCATGGAAACGAAACTTACAGTGTTAGTCTGATGCAGTAAGTTGTGTGCGTCTTTTTGTGCGACTTTTAGTGTTGAGATCCATTCCATTGGATCCTCGTCTGAGAAGCGGTGTGATTTCACATCCGCCTGGCTTGACCCCGAGATATCAGTGCCAATTGATCTGTCGAACCGTCGATCTTGCCGCGCGTCCACTCCCCTTTGTCCGATGGTTCGGTGGGAAGATGGGCTGGTTTTGCTTATTGTCGATGCTTGGTCAGAGGCGGCGCCATCGGCAACCTCTTGTGAGAAGGAAGGCCTGTGCCTCGCCGATGACCAGGCGTGAGATCGGACCAATTCCTCGGTTCTAATCCCGTAAGCCAGGAAGATGTCTCTCTGGTATTTGGTCCAGGTGTGACCTCCGTTGTCACTTTCGCTGGAATGATAACTCAAGCTTCGGTCATACTGGCTTGGGCTTGTGTTGAGGTTGACGTCGTGATACTTTTCGCCATCGTAATCAACCCCGGGAATCATTTCTTTTGCTGACAAGGGGACAAGTCGAGGACTACCGTTGGTATCGACGATGCTGGTTCTCGGGGCAGACTTTGGTTCTGGTGGAGATTCAGAGTGACTTGTGACTACGGTTTCGCCCCGCAAAAGAGGCTTCTGTGACTCGGGCGTATGGTTGGACTCACACTTCTTGGTAGCTATTGCTGGGAGGTGAGCGTCCTCTTCCGTAGGGTGGCTGCCTGACGAGGTGTCTAGCCAGCTTTCGCAGCGTTTCGTGACTTGCGAGGACGTGGCCGGTTCAGAGATGATAGGTCGCAGACTTTCAAACCCAGACAGGTGTTCCATCTCCATGTGGTGGTCAAGGATGGAAGGCTCATCATTTATCAGACCTCTGCCAATTTCTACGCCAGGAGAGCTTTCAATGCTTGACGCATCGCTGTGCCCGAGAGAGCTCAAGAAAATTCCCCAGGGCACCATTCCACTTGTCGTGTCGATGGCTTCAGCCTCCTTCGTGTCATCTACAGCCGGGGAAGATGATCTGACTTCGGAGGACTTGGCTTGATACTTATGCTCGTCGACTCGAGCAGCTCCATGGCGTTCATGCTCAGTGTTCACAACTTTCGATGTTACATTCGCTGGCACATCAGAACGGTTCGTTAGGGTAGACTTCTCCGAGTCCACTGAATCAGATGAAATGACGATAAAACCCTGATCCTCGATGACTGGATCCTCGATGACTGGATCCTCGATGACTGGTCCCGGTTTAGAGACCTCCTCATCCACATGAAGCGCGAGCATGAGCTTGTTGCCAACGCTTTGTGCTCTTCTACCTCTTGGGTTGGAGAGTTTCGAGGCACGCGTTTTGCGCTTGGCTGTGGGCTCAGGGATCATTTGCTTAGACAGCTCTCTGGACTCCCGAATGGTGAGCCTGGAAAATTTGGCTCGGTGTGGCTTTCTGATATCGCCGCTGGAAGTCGAGTACGTATCAGAAGTCATCCGAGCAGCCTTCTCCTTATTCTTCAGTTCATTAAGCTGTGCCCTGTGCTCCAGGATGCTGACCATTGGGCCCTGCGATGGCCCTTTGACATCATAATCGAAGTTCAAGGATGAAACGCTTGCTGCTGATGAAGAACTTCGAATCTCGACACTCACTCGTTGGCGGTATTTCATAGCTGGCATTGGGCCATCTGCTGGAGGCGATGTCTGGTGAGAAGCCTCTGGCAGATCCACCTTGTTCTTCGTGGCCGCATTACTTTGGTCATTGGAGTGAGGGGGAACAGATGGCTTTTCTTGTTCAATGGTAGATGCGAGCGCACCTTTAGCGACAGTGATCAAGGGCAGCTGTGGGATTTCATTCGCTCGTTTTCCTGAGGTGCTCTTGGACACGTTTGGCTTCTTGCGCTTGACTGAGGTTGTCTGTCGTCTCAGTGGGCTTGCACGCTTTCTTCCTGCCTTGCCATTGTTCTTCGCTTTTTTGGGGTCCGTGTGGGCGTCAGTGGTTGGGTCATGGTCTGCCTGGTCCCCGTCTAGCGCAATGGGCGTTGGGCGGAGGTCCTCGTCCCAGTCCACCTCTTTGGGATCCCTTTTAGCTGGCCTTGGCTTGGTGAGCTTCAGTCGTACCATCTTCGATTTTCGAATTGTCGGTGGGGGTGGAAGAGCCAGCGACTTTGGGTGACTTGGGGGGATGAAAGGTTTTGCAGAGGTGCTTTGGTCTATGCCAACAGCTGTGGCTGACACGCGACGCTCTGTAGTCGTACCCATCATACAGGGCCCTCACATGGTGGATTGACTGGCAAGAGCTGGAAAAGGCGTGTTGGGTCACTTGTTTATTCCAGGTAGCTTGGAAGTCCAGGTGTAGACCAGTAGGCTGTACGAATGTGCAGAAGTAATTCATTCTTAAGTGCCAACATCCTTACACAGTCATAAGCCATTTCTTTTACACCTCGTTTTTATGTTCCTCTCCACTGCACCATGCCCATTAGCAGGGCTCATTTGTCTTCAGCCTTTCGTCGTCGACATCGTGCTTCCCAGGTTGCCAAAAGATTCGCATCGACGGCGTCGCTGAGAGTCTTCAATTGCCCGGGACTATTTCCTTGACACGCTCAAATTTATCCATTCCACCCCAGATGCGCACGAAACGAACGCCTGAGACAGCAATCACCATCTCGGTCCGTGCTAACTCCGAGCTCCGCGACAGTGCCAGGTTGCGCCGACTCCGCGATTAATAATCTCACGACGTGAACGAATTCGTCCGGATCCTGCGGCTGAAGGGTGGCGCTTTAAAATGTATCTCTACGCGTCTAATTCCCGAACTGATGCGCAGCCTCAACTTTCATACGTCCAAAATCACGCTATAACACCTCACAATGGCTAATCCGGGGAACTCGGCACCAGCGTCTGGGTGTCGCTTCGGTGCAACCGCAGCTCTAACCAAGCTACGGGGCTTCCCATCTGCTCTTTTGGGCAGGCAAAATGTCGAGATCGATCCCACTCCTATCCCAACCACGACCGTCAACCGTCGTCGGGCGACTAGTGTCGCCGCCTCCCTCGATCGTGACGAAACGCTCGCAGAGAAGATCTCCGAACAGCTGGATCATGGCGAAGAAGTGAAGGAAACAGAAGAGACGGTCTTGTACCTTGCGTACGGGTCGAATCTAGCCTCCAAGACATTCCGCGGCGTGCGAGGGATCAAACCGCTCTCGCAGATCGGGGTGTTTGTGCCTGAACTACGGCTTACCTTCGATCTGCCCGGGGTCCCATACATGGAGCCATGTTTCGCGGGTACACAATACCGAGATGGGTCGGATGATGATCTTGATGTCGAGTCAGACGTGTCGGAGAAGGCGGCGTTGATGGGCCAAAGCCAGCGGGAGTCATATCACAAGCGTCGATGGAGCGGGCCTCTCGTCGGCGTCGTTTACGAAGTCACTCTCGCGGACTATGCAAAGATCATTGCTACGGAGGGTGGTGGTCGAGGATACCGCGATGGGATCATTGATTGCTACCCTTTCCCTGAAAACTATGATTCCTCCTCTCCGGTCCCCGAGCATCCATCTACGCCAGCTTTCAAAGCACGCACACTTCTCTCGCCTGCTGCGGATGACGCTCGGCTTCGCTCGCAATCGCGGAAGGGCGGCGCGGTGGTCGCTAAGCCCGCGTTATCGTGGTGGTATACCATTGGCTTGCACTTCCGGCCTGATCCTGACTATGCCCAGCCCTCTGCTCGGTACCTGAATCTGATCAAGACCGGCGCTGCGGAGCATGATCTCCCCATCTCGTATCAGGAGTACCTGGCGCAGATTAGAACATACCATGTCACGACGGGGCGACAGAAGGCCGGGAAGACGATCTTCCTGGTTTTATGGGTGCCATGGCTCCTTTTGGTCATGACATTGTCTAGAACCTGTGCTGGACCTGATGGTCGGAGCCCACCGTGGCTGGTCGCGATGGCGAATATTCTGTTCACCGCGATGTGGAGCAGCTATGATTTGTTCTTCGCAAAAGTCTTTGGGAACGGTGAGCGGACTCTGACTGATATACCTGCCTGAGTTACTGCCACATGGGCAGTTATAGATAATTAGGAGCAGATAGAGCTAGAAGTACTGGGTGTATAGTGCGCTACCTAGGTATTTAGTCGCAATAGCGTTAATCAAATCCATTTGCATCTGTCTTCTATTACCATTCAGGAATGTCCATTTCAACCTTGAATACCTAAATGAGCATCTTGTAGATCATTTTCAAGAACTGTCAGGGCTCAATGGCTCCACAGCGAACTCTGCTATGGCCCTAGCTGTGTGAGATCGATCTGCGCGGTTGACCTCGGGAGCAATTCCAGCTTATTCCAGCTGCAAGCCGAAGCATTGAAATACGAGCACCCGGCATTCGCAAAGAGCGCAAAGATATCACTTAACCGAAAAACAGAGAGCTGCACAGTTATACACTGAAGTCTCTGTCATAATCACAAAGGAAATTAAATTCAGATGACTCCTCGAAGCACACAGTTTTCGAAAGGAAATGAAAAAAAGAATATATCTAGGATACAGATACAGGTGTTCGGGGAGCGTTCTAACAAAACACAGACACAGCGTAGATAGACACAGATAATGACGAAAGCGAGAGGCCGGAGGCCCAGACCAAGCTGGGGGTTGTGGTATGAATATTTCCCAGCGGTGCGGCCCCGGCCTCTCATATTTTCCCACTCAGAAACAAAAGGTCACGCTGCAGACTTAACGACGGGGACCGATGGGAGGGCTGTACACGATCTTGCGGGTCTTGAGAGGGGCCCACTTGTAGCGCTTGACCCAGACGGAGATGGCGAAGAGACCGGTCAGCAGAGCGACGGCCTTGACACCCATCTTCTTGCGGTCGTCCATCTCGGGCTCGGCGGACCAGTTGAGGAACTCGACGACGTCCTTGGCCATCTGGGAGGTGGTGGCGGGGGTACCGTCCTCGTACTCGACAACACCGTCGAACAGGACACGGCCCATGGCAATACCTATTCACTGTCAGCTCGAAATAACCCATGGAGAGATCCGTTTGTTTCACGTACCGGTACCGGGGAAGTAGGGGTTGAAGTTCATGCCCTCGGCGACGGCAGCACCGGCGGGAGCCTCATCGGGGTAACCGGTGAGCAGGGAGAAGACGTAGTTGCAGCCACCGTGACGGCCCTTGGTGATCAAGCTCAGATCGGGAGGCAGAGCACCGGCGTTGGCGGCACGGGCGGCCTCATCGTTGGGGTAGGGGGCAGGGATGTAGTCGGAGAGCTTTCCGGGGCGCTTCTCGATGTTGCCCTCGCTGTTGGGCTCGGTGTCGTACTCGTTGTCCTCGGCCATGGCCTTCATCTCATCGACGGTGTGCATGGTGCCGACCATGCTGCGCCATGGGACACGGGTAAGGGAGTGGCAGGAGGCGCAAACTTCACGGTAAACCTGGAAACCACGGCGGAGGCTTTCGATGGGATTAGATTGGCGGGAAGAAAAATAATGGGACTAGGGGGGATCGTCACTCACGCAGCGTGGTCGAAGGTCTTGTTGAAACGCTCGTGAACCCAAGGGTACTGAGTGGCGTGGAGTCTGAATAAATCCCATCCGTTAGCTTTGATCCTATCCGTCGAGATCGCACAATGCCCGGCTGGGTGCGCCGGAACCATGGTCGTGCTGATCTGCGGTGGTGGAATTCACTCACCCCTCCTCAGCGGGTGTCATGGCGAAGGCCTCCTGGCCGTAGAGGTGGTAGTACCATGCGGTGGAACCGGCGGCGGCGGCGGTTGCGAGGCCGGCAGTGAGTGTGAGGTAGAAGGGGGAGCTGGCGGCCTCGCCGGCGGAGGTGGAAGCGGCACGCTATGGAGGATTAGCAACGAGGTCCGATGGTGGAAACGACTTCCATAGGATTGATTGACCTCCTCGGCCAAGGTCAATGGGTTCGTACCGTGGACTTCCCGAGGGAGCGTGCGAAGGTCCGGTTGGACGCGCGCAGAATTGAACGTCCCAGCATGGCGAAATTTAACCCTCCAAGCAATTGAGAATGGATGGGAAGTGGTTCTGAATCGCCAAAGCGAGAGAGGGGTGGGGTGGGGAAGGGAAGGATGAACAGGAGAGAGGTGCTCGTTGGAGGTTGGACGTCGAAGTTGCAAGTTTCTTCGTTGATGATTACCCCTTCGTTCTGATTGGTCCGTCCGCTCCCCCGACCACAGCACCGTCAAAACTGCCACTTCCCTTGCGATCTTGCATCGCTTCTCTTCTTACAGTCTACGGGATTTACGGGGGAATTTACTGCCATCTTCAGCGGGTGTGGACGCGGGTGTTCACTCGGTCTTCTGTCGTCCTAATATTTTTGGGACTATTTTTTTTTCTCTGACCGGCTGAGCGCTTCCGAGTTTCACCGAAGAACACGCATCACCGGAACAACAGAACCGCACTGAGAGCTGCAAACCTCTGGATTCGACTTTCCACTAGTCTGTGAGAAGCTGTCGATTCCCCAGTTTTACTTCAGTCCCGATCTTCATGCCCAATTGACTGGTGTATCCTCCATACTACTAGTATGAGATCCACGCTCCATGCTTTGTGTACTCCGGACCCTTCTGCTTTCTTAGAGAACTGATGTTCTCGGCTCCAATGGCCTCCAAGGCTCAGAGCTGGGTTCGGTTTGCTTCGTAGGTATGATGGGTACGGGGGACTTCGTCGGCCAGTTGTCCTGGTCTAAGATATGTCCACCGGTGGAATATATAGAGCCGCATCTACTCCGTATATTCCCCGACCATGCACGATCCCGTAGGCCAAGTTTCACGCTGTAGACCTCTATTGACTATGACAGCCATTGAAATCACACCAATCAGACACCGCCAGCTCACTATCCTAACAATATCGAGTCAAGAATGACCTATACCGACCTTGAAACCTTGGAAGGGTTCAGTGTCTAGCATAACAATGGCATCCAAGCGGTGGGATTCTGCCGGAGGCGCTGGACCCTGTCCGTGCACGTAATGACAGTGGACTTGTAGCTCTTATCGCAGCGAAGCAAAGAGTCGAAAAAAGAGTCGAGAAGGTTTCTGATGCTGGCAATGCATTTATAAGACTCGGAAGCCAGCCTGAAGCAAGAAAGTTCGTGGTTGTGTCATACTAAGACAAGACGGACCCCCGCGGGGCCAGGAGTCTGAGGGTGTCTCAAATTACGGGCTACCCAGTGCGTTGTGTTCCCCGATGAAGAGGTCAAGAACACACAATGCCAGGCGCAAAGAAAGGACCCGCAGCCGTGGCCGGACCACGCAGAGATGTGTTGGCTTCGCTGCGCATGGCGTCAATGGAGGACATCTCCAGAGCGGCTCTTCCAGCAGGTGCGTGAGATCACATAACGTGGAGAGCAAGGTGTATTGACAAGCACAGAGATCGTATCCTCAATCCTCGACTACGTCGGCCCCGTTGATCTAATCCGAGCAGCACGGTCATGCAAGCTGATGCACGAGATGGCGTACGATGACACGCGATGGGTACACAGGCTGAAGAGAATCGGGTGTTGGGACGAAGCGGATGCCAGAAAGCACGCCGAAGTACTTTTTGGCACGGTTGCCAACATGGAAGCTGTCGAACAGCAAGAAGAGGCGGAAACGGGTGATGGGTCGGTCCCCGCTGTCACTGTTGGCAACGACCCTTCCAACCAGCTGAACAAGATGTCTGATGGATTCGATAAGATCGATCTGGTAAATACAGCATCGCAGAGTAATGCGCTGGACGATCTCAGCAACGATCCTAGCTTGATGGGTCTGAAACAGGTCAGGTCAATACGGGGCGAAGCCCGTCAGGAATACGGCAAGATCCATGCGGCCCTGGCACCTTACTATGAGGATATTGCGCAAAATGGACCGTCAACCGAGAATCTCGTGTTCACGAAATACCAAGATCCTCTGGCCCAAGCACAACTGTTGGCTCAGTTGCTTTCCTTCGCGAAATCAGACATAGAGCAAGGATGGGAACAGCGACTGGACCATCTACAGGGCACCGTCTCTCTGTTCGAAAACGCAGCCTTGAAAGAGTTCCGTCAAGCTTACGAATCCGAAGATATTGACGGAAAAATGCGAAAATACGCCCACGTTTTATGCACGCTTAACGGCGGACAATCTGCAGTCGATATCTTCATCCACCACAACCACATCATGACAAGGAAGTCTGATTTAGGAAACATCGCTGACTGCATTGATGGACAAGCTGGCACTGTCAAGATGGAGCAGACCCAGGCATTCTTCACACGCCTCAGTGTCGCTTTCAACGATGAGGTTTCCATCATGAACCGTGTATTCCCTTCCGACATGGATGTATCAACTGCTTTTATGGAAAAAGTGGGCCAGGATGTACTCTCCCCATTCCTCACGGCCATCTTCGACGAGCTTCATCGTGTCAGCATCGGCGCATATCTCACTGCAATTTCTGCAACCTTTGTGCAGTGCATGAACCTATCGGAAGCTCTGCTCCCCACAAAAAATTCCGATGCCAAATTTGATGAGTATCTTGATAATGTCGTAATCAAGATCTACGAGCCACACCTTGACTTGTACCTGGCAGAGGAGCTAGATCATTTTAAGAAAACATGCGAGGCGACCGTGAGTGATTGGGACCGGCAGCTTTCCGAGCAAGCCGCGTCGACCGAGTCTTTCTTGATGTCCAACGTGAATCGTCAAGCCGACAAACGAGACTTCCTAACATCCTTCAAAAAAGTGATCATGATGCCAGTGAACATTCTCCCGAGCTTCTCAAGCACGAAGACAGAAGAAACGAAACCGGAGACGGAGTTCAGCAATGACAATCCATTCCAGCAACCCAAGAGCCCCAACCGTTTCTCGACGATATCATCACCTGCCCCAGTGGCCGTTGAAGAAGTTCCAACTACCGAGCTGGCAGCAAAGGCGGCCATCATGAAAGTCAAGATGGAGGGTATCCGATCTTTGTTCAGCATTGAGATAGCCCTTGGCCTAGTTCATGCCGCGAAGTCCAGCCTGGAAAGAGCCGCTCAGTTTGTACGACTAGGTGGCGAGCTTGCGCTCTCAGCGAAACAACAGTGTGAGGCAATTTTCGTGACTCTGCTTCGCATTTTGGGACACCAGCACGTCATCGTTGGTTTCGACAAAGCCGTCAGCCACCTCTCCAACTACCGACCACGCGAGCAAGGAGAACGCGACCAATCCGGAGTCGAACCACTGGTCACCTTCTTGGAGTTGGTCAACGTTGGTGACCTGATTCTGCAGATGATGGACGTGTTCTACGAGCAGGAGCTGATCGGCACAAGATTAGCCGATCGAAATGACTTCATGGACCCTGCAAACAAAGAAAAGAAAAAGTTCGAACAAATGCTCGATGAGCGCGTCGCCGCTGGTTTGAACAAGGGAATCGACGTTCTCATGGAAGAGGTGGATTACATCCTAGCAACACGCCAGCTAGCCACCGACTTCAACCCTGGCGTCTCCTCAGACCCGCACCGCCAGACCATGGATGTCGGTGTGAGTGAAGTCGCCACCGCTGTGGTCGATGTCGTTTCCTCGCACACACAGATGCTAGTAGGAAGCACAGACAAGAGTACACTCGATGTCTTCAACCAGGAAGTTGGTCTCCGCCTCTTCACTGCCCTCTGCAAACATCTCAAGCGCCAGCGCGTGAGTGTTGAGGGCTCACTTAAGTTGATCAGCGACATGAACCACTACTTCAAGTATATCCAGACTCTGCGAAATACCGAGCTTCTTCTGTATTTCACGGCGTTCCGCGAACTTGTGCAGATCTACTTGGTAGATCCTTCTGATGCCAAAGAATTGGCAAACCTCATCGCCGATGCGGATCGGTTCCATGGTATCTGGCGCGTGGAAGAAGTGATTGAATTTGCGGAACGCCGGGCCGACTGGTATCAGGTCAAGCGTGATGTTGAACGAGCCATGTATGGCATTGGTTGCAATGTCATGTAAATAGATACAGATGTTGGATCATTCCGACTGCGGAGTATACGGATGTTGCTTTTAGCTGGCTCTGGAAGCATCCAGGTAGATAAAAAAATACATATTGTCCATCGCATCCAGGTAGATAAAAGAATACATATTATCCATAGGTCGATACACCACTCCGCGTCTGCACCTGGGCATTCATCCCGACCTCGGGAGGTTGTCCACGTCCACATTGTTCGAACAATGCCGGTCTGTAAAACACCCGTCATTTCCAAGGTTTGACGTCTAAATTAAGAATCAAATGGAATGGAACAAGACGAAACATAATCATAAGCGCCCAGTACAGTTCAAAGACCGATGCAGCCCTAGCGCATTTCATGCAGCCCCTAGCCCTAAGCCCCTGTGACGTTCTCGGCGGCTGCTGGAACACCAGTTGCGCCTGAAACTATTCCGATCCAACTACCAGCCTGCCCCAGTTGCATTGTCAAACATCTGCAGAATCATGCATTCATTGTGCTTATATTTAGGCCCTTCTCGCCATTTCCGGGGACCGCGAAGACCACCGCCATGCAAGAGACCATCGACGACACAATGAATCGCAACCGAGCTTGAATACCGAGAACAATAAAGAACCATTGAATGAATAGCCAAGGAACGCATTTGACCGCCGCGGCCTGATTGGGACCGGGGCATTTTTGAGCTTTCAGCTCTATTTCCACACCAAACGGCGTCGGTGGCTGGACGGCCTCCGCCACCTGAATAGGAAATCGACTGCAATGAACAGACTTGAACTTGTGACAAAAGACAAAGACTTTTACATCTTTTTCCACTTGTAAGAAAGGACGGCAAGGCTATTACTTCGACATCTACATCAATCCACATTCACCTCAACATCATACCAACTAGATCTTCGGCATCACTCTTCTCAAGGATAATATCACCCCCACATCATCTTTGATATTTCCATCCCAAAAACAAAAACCTACAAATCAATAACTCCCGAGGTCTAAAATGAGGTCCAGGAACCTCAACGCCAAAGGATGGCTGGCCATCTACATCCTCTTTACAGCTAGCATCGCCGATGCCAAAGAATTAACCACCATGACCCTGGGATCGCAAGGACATCCAACACTCAGGCTCGTGGTCGAAGCGCCCCCTCTACCAACAGCAACACCAGACCCATCCTACACCGATCCAAAAATCTTCGAGAAACAAGCTCTCGAAATATCGAACGAGTATCGCGAGCAGCACAGCGCCAAACCCTTAGTATGGAACAATACATTAGCCGAGTACGCAAAGAACTGGTCAGAAGCGTGTATCTGGAAACACTCTGCAAGTACCCCCATTGCCTTACATTCCACCAGCTTCAACCATAAGTCTAATAATTTCAATAGGGTGGTTATGGCGAGAACATAGCCGGAGGATTTCAAAACCTCTCTGGAGCAATCAGAGCCTGGGGTGATGAACGCGAGCTCTACGACTTCGATCTCCCAACCGGCTTCGACGAAAAGACTGGTCATTTCACACAACTAGTTTGGAAAGCTTCACGTCAGATGGGATGTGCTGCTTTCAACTGTGGATATCAATATGACAGGAAGAAGGTGGTGAATGATAGCCCCGAGAAAGACGGGAATGGAACGACTGGTTTGGTTAAGCGCGAGGGAAAGGGTGAAGACGGACCGAGGCGCGCGCAGGGCTGGTATCTTGTTTGTGAGTATCAGCCTGCGGGTAATATTTACTCGAACGGCACGAAATTATTTAAGAAGAATGTCATGCCTCGAAAGGTATCGAAGACATCTAAGACTTCGACGTCAACTTCGACATCGGCTACAGCTACAGCTACAGCTGCTACTGGGGAGCATTCTCCAGAAACGGGTGGTGCTTTCAAGGCTGGGTTTGGTAGGATGATGTTATTCATGGGAATGGCTTGTGCTGGGCTGGGACTTTAAGCTGACGGTATGGACGTCGTTGGCCTGGGATTTGTGAGTGATAATTTCGTGTTCGTACTGTATCCTCAAGGGGTTGATATACATGGGCGTTATTTTGGCGGCGAAGTGGTTGGAAAAGATGTCAAGATACAGGTCCTTTACTAAGTCTACAGATTTTCGCTAGTTGAATAGGGCAAGGTTGAACTTCACTAGGAACTGGTTTCGTAGCCATCTCTCATGCTTATCCACATTGCACATTTCGTCGGACGCACCGATCTATTGAATTTTGGAATGTCCCGATCCTCACAGGGCTTGCCCAGGGGACCTAAAAGAAACACAAGGGGACAGAAGGCTGGGCGCGAAACGCCAGCGTCGAAACAAGGGGGAAAAGAGGAACAAAAGGAAACACATTATTTGCGAAAATAGACACTGATTCATCCAATGACCTCCTCGGTCTCTTCGACAATCTCTTCGACAATCTCCTCGACCACGGAGTCGCCCTGGTCCTCGACAACGGGACGGGCGTCGCGGGCGGCCTTGGGTGAATCTGCGTCTTCGGCGAATCCAAGAACCTCCTTCTCCTCGGCCAGAAGCTCCTTCTCCCGACGGAGCCATGCGAGCCACTCGCTGAGCACACGCTTGCGGGTCTCCACAACGGCGGTGTTGGCAATGTCCACGGCGTACTTGTCCTCCTCGTCGAACTCCTTTGAGTACTCACGGAGGTTCTTGCGCACTTGCTTCTGCTCCTCCTTGCTGAGGAGAGTGGCGGGGCGCGGGCGCCAAAGGAACTGCTTGAACTTTTCGGTGGGGTTTTCGGAGAGGGTGGTACCGGAGAAGGTGTGCATGTTCCAACCGTTCTCCATCTATGAGGTAGTTAGTATCCGAGGATGAGTAAATCTTGATCATGTCTTACCGAGTGTGTCCAGACACTGGCGCTGCTGACAACGTAGCGACCAGTGGAGTCCCAGTCGATATCGGTGACACCGTAGTGTTCGGAGGTCTTCATGAGCTGAAGGTTAGCGGCAAGATCCTTCTCGGCCTCAACCTTCTCGCCCTCGAAGTCCATGTCCCAGAAGTCCATGTCGAAGCTGGTCTGGGAGTGAACAGTGGCGACAACGACGAAACGGCCCTTGGGGGACCAGTAGATACCGTTGCTGTTCTTCTTATCGACGGTGCGGACCAGCTTGAAGTTGCCGGTTTGGTGACCCTTCTTCTCGGGTGCGAAGAAAGAGACGGAGGTCTTAGGGGCGACAGCAGCGCCTTGGGCGGCCTCGCCGTTTGTGATAGCAACGAAACGAGCTCCATTGGGCTCCCAGGCGAAGTTAATAACGGTATCCTTAAGGCTGTCGACAACCTCGACGGGAACACCCTTCTCGCGAACACGGAAGATCTCAAGGTTAGTGGCCATGGACTTCTTAGACTTGGAGTGACGGTCGACCTTGACACAGACGTATGCACCCTGTGATTGCCAGTGCAGCTTGACATCGGAGACGTTGAAGAGGTTACGAGTACGGACAACCTCCTTTGAGGGCACGCTCATCATACCGACGCGGGCGGGGTTGCTGCCAATCTCGGGGGTCCAGAAGCAGAGCAGTTGCTCGTATTGCTTGACACCCTCACGGGCGACAGTGGCGGGAGACCACTCGAAGTCCATGACACCGTCGATCTTGACAGAGGTACGGCCGAGGAGGTTCATGTTGGGGAGCTCGTAGATGGAGATAGACTGGCCCTGGAGCATACGAGCGACGTACTTCTCATCAGCGGACCACTTGAAGGCAGGCCATTGGACCTTCTTCTTGGGTGCGACGTCACCATCGATGGCGACGGGAGCAGCAAGATCGTGGGAAACGAAAGAACGAAGGGGCTTGCCGGTCTCGATGTCCCAGACAATGATGTTCTTGCCGTCCTCCTCGTAGGTCAGGACGGGCTGGCCTTCCTCGACCTGGATGGGGCGGGCGGACCACGTTGTCAGGTAGCCCTCAAGCGGGGAGAACTCGATCAACTGGACGAAGGGGTGGGGGAATTGCTTTTGCTTGGAGAAAGACTCGCCTCCCCAGAGTTGGACACCCTGGGGGTGGACGGAGGCGAGGAAGGTTCCCTTGGGAGACCATTGGACGAAAAGTTGTGTCCAGTGAGCGCGATCGACGACGTTCTCGGGTGTGTTGGTCTTGTTGTTCCAGAAGACGCCGACCTTGTCGTTGCGGTAGAGGGCGAACTGATCACGGGCGTTGGCATCTCCCATCCACGAGCGCAGGTGCTCCTTCTCCTTGAATGGCTCCTGGGTAGGGGCCTTGTATTCTTCGTCGACGCGGCCTTCGCGGCCATAGCGCTCGATATCCATCAACTTGTTCACGGCCAGGGTGTGCTTCTTATCGAGGGGAACGCCGTGCAGCTGCTTGACGGCGGCACCAGCCTGTTCGGGGGTTGCGTATTCCACGAAGGCAAATCTACCAACAAAGATTAGAAATTGTCCACTGGGTCCTCCGTTCCTCGCTCGACATCCGATACGCACCCTTCGGTCATTTTCTTGTCGTTAACGGGCATGAACACCGCATCTTCGGAGGTGCTGCCGACGGAGTTGAGTTTTCTCAATAAGAATTTCACGAGCTTCTGTCGGCTGTCTTCGGGCACAACGGGGAGGCCATCGATGACGATAAATGTGTCCAATCCCTCCTCCATCTGAACTTCATATTGCGCCTTGAGATCTGGACAACAACGGGTTAGAGAGGGGCACACAGACGAGAAATCTTGCACTCACCAGAGAAGTCAATCTCCTCCTCCTCTTCCTCGTGGAGGTCCTGCTCGGACAGGGTATCGAAACTGGGCGCCATAATGGGTATATGATAATACCGAGGGCGTCTATAGGTTCCGGAGCAAAGATAGATCGGTGTAGTCCGCTGTTGGATTTTCGGGCAGAAACAAATCGCGGACGCCAAGCAATTCTTTGTGCGGACTGACATAAGCTCAGCGTGCATCGATTTGCTCTGTTTGCCTAATTTGCACTGTTTGACCAATCCCACACATTGGGACTAGTGCTTTTGCTGTTGAACGCTGCAGGGTGCCCGCCTGCCCAGGTTACTACTTCCAAGCCTTCCCAGCCCCAAGGTTGTCGCAAGTCTGCGATACGGCACTATTAAGGAAAAGTTCAAGTTCATATATATGGGGTTATCTTAAAAAGCTATCCATGGTGCTCTACCTAGGAGTCCCATATGAAAGCTGTGGAGAGTACTCTGCCTTGATATGGCAAGAGTATTCAACGGCGCTCAATTTCTTCTTAGCTTCAGAATGAGAGACCGACTGAAGACTGTATGATAACTGATTTCTCGTACTCGAGCTATCCTCTGCATGTCTTACTGCGAGCACTTTGTAGATCGGCTCTACACGTGACTGCTTACATACGGTTTCCCCAGCTTGAGCGTCAATCATCATAGATGTCTCCGGAGAGGCTCTCAATTGGATTCACTTGACACTCTAATGCATGTCATATGCTCAGCTCTTTATCTGACTTACCCTTTGTCTAATATCGCTCATAGACCAGCCTTCCTGCCCTCATTCAAGCCCTAACTTTATCTCTAATGCCCCGCCGGTCTTAAGCGCCAGTGCGACTTGAGTATAGCCCACCTGACAACTTCGAGCTCTTCTTCGACCAGCGTACCCCATTGCACACCCCGCAACATCCCCAATTGCACCCACCAAATCTCACCTCGGCCAAGAAGGACGACTCAAGGGACCCAACCTCTGTGATCTACTCCAGCCAAGATGTCGTGTAAGCTACCTCGGCGTTGTCCCGATCCCAACAGCCGACGCTTCCTCAGGCCTGCTAACCGCTCCGCAACCTTGCGCATTAGTATCCTTAGAGCTCCGCGACAAATATACTGCAATCATTGATGATATTTTGGCCAAGAGCGACCTTACCACCATCTCCGAGAAGCGGATTCGCAAGGGTCTTCAGGATGTCGTCGGGCATGATCTTACTCCGCAGAAGGTCAGTCAACCGTGGCAAGATTTGGCGCATCACCTGAAAAACCCGCACCGGGGTCGTCGGCAACGGAATATGACTGACATATGAAAAGGCTGCCATCAAGCAGCTCATCATGGAACGGTTCGACCGATATGCCGACCAGGATGGCCTGGGCGGGTCGCCCGAGGAGACAGCTACAAGCAACGGACAGCGCGACTCAGCCTCAGCTGCAGAGCGATCCCCGCCCGCTTCCTCATCCCCCGTGAAGCGCCAGGCCTCCAGCGACGGCACCTCCGAGCCCGCGAGCGCGTCGCCGCCTGCCAAGAAACAAAAGCCCGATGATGATTTCGATGCCGATGCAGCATTTGCCGCGAAACTGCAGGCCGAGGAAAATTCGCGCGCTCGGCCCACTCGAGGAGGTAACACCCGCCGTGCAGCACCTAAAAAGAAAAGCAAGGCCAAGACTTCCAAGAGGGTGAAGGCCTCTGATGATTCGGATATCGGCTCTGGCGAAGAATCCAAGAAGGAAGTTAACAGGAATACCGGATTCCATGTATGCAACCAAAATCATGTCCATCGATCTCCCTGTCTGTTCTAATCGTCGCACAGAAACCACTTAACCTTTCTGAGCCACTGTCCGCACTCCTTGGAGAAGTCACGGTGAGTCCTTATCCTTGAGCAACCTGGCGCCCATACTAACCAATCCTTTAGCTCTCACGGCCACAAACAGTGAAGAAAGTATGGCAATACATCCGCGAGAATGAGCTCCAAGATCCCAGCGACCGTCGCCAAATTCGATGCGACGATGCCATGCGCGCTGTCTTTAAACAAGACCGCGTTCACATGTTCACCATGACCAAAATTCTGAACCAGAATTTATACAACCCTGACGAATAGCCAGGGCTCAGGGCCATTGCTGTCATGCTGGAAGAACAGGCTCCAGTCCAAGTCCTGTTTCTTAACGATTCTCCTTGGTCTTTCTTGATAGGTTATGTTTTTTGCGATGCATGGGGATGCTGGCGCGAGTTTTGAGCACTTTACATCCACCATTTTTGTTGAATTTCCCAATCTCGACTTTGCTTCTGCCCTTGAATGTGACGTGGGCCTTTCACCGTTGCTATACCCAGGTGGCCTCTAAGGTCCTCGATTCAACTACAGGTCCTAGTTCAATCTGATCTAGATAGATGTAGAAATTGGCATCTTCAAACATAGGGCTGCACTCCTCCGAAAGAACGATTCAACATGTCAATAATGGATGTGAGTTGCGGGTTCACATTGTAGACACCCAGATGTTGAGCCAAGGGGCTATCATGGCCACCTTAAACCATGGATACTACAGCCTGAGCAAGGCCTTCGCGTCAGAAGTGAGAGGTGAGACGGGGTCGCAAACCCGTGGACAAGCGAGAGGCTGACAGCTCGCAGGTTTACTCCTCCAATGCGGCGTGCGGGATCAGTCAGCGACGTATACGGGCTTTTTTTCCCGCGGTCTCTCCCCCACCACTCCCCCACAATTCCAGAGCTCTGCAGCGTCAATAACCTGGCCACTGGCATCAGCCTTGTCCGAGACTCCCTGTTCATCCGCTTGTTTCCCCAATGGCCGACAACCAGACCCCTGAAGCACCCAGCCAACGTGGTGGACGTCGCCGCGGCCGCGGAGGGGCAGGCCCCTCTGGCCGTGTGGACTCTCAGAACAATGCCGACGGTGAAAAGCGTTCCAAGCCTCGTACACGAGGCAGTGGTCGGGGTGGCGGAGACTCCGGCCGCCAGAACCGCAAGAATGAGCAGACCAGCGATAAAGACACGCAGCCCAAACCTACGGTGACGTCGGCGACAAAGAAACCAGTGGAAGCTGCCACCGATGACGCAGATGATGGTGAGGTCTGCTTCATTTGCGCCTCACCTGTCGAACATACCTCGGTTTCCCCCTGCAACCACAGGACGTGTCATATTTGTGCGCTTCGACTGCGCGCACTCTACAAGAACAAGGCTTGTGCTCATTGTCGGGTACGGTACATCCTGCGGGTTATCATGGAACCTCTGAAATCGTGGTATGCTAACAGATTACTCAGACGGAATCGAACTTTGTTATATTCACGGATGACCCTGCACGGCGATATGAAGAGTTCCAGAAGAAGGACTTCGCTCGGACGGACGAGAACCTGGGGATCGAATACGAGAACGATGAGATCTTCGGAGACACGGTGCTTTTGCTCCGATACAACTGCCCAGATGAGGACTGCGATGTGGCTTGCTTGGGGTGGCCAGATCTACACCGCCATGTCAAGACGAAACACAACAAGATGATGTGGTACGTCGTGCCCATTAGGTAGAATGGTGACCCTTGAACCACTGGCTAACATACATTCAAAAGTGATCTATGCACTCGCAACAAAAAGGTCTTTACACACGAGCATGAGCTCTTTACTGCAGCGCAGTTGCGCAAGCACGAGAAGTCGGGCGACGACAAACCTGGAGCCATTGACCAAAGTGGTTTCCGAGGTCACCCCGAGTGTGGTTTCTGTCGTCAGAGATTCTACGGTGACGATGAGCTCTACGCCCACTGCCGTGATAAGCACGAACGCTGCCACATTTGTGACCGTCGCTCCTCCCACCGCCAGCAACAGTACTATATCGATTACAATGCCCTTGAGAACCATTTCTCAAAGGACCATTTTGTTTGCCTTGACAAAGAATGCTTGGAGAAAAAGTTCGTCGTTTTCGAATCTCAAATGGACCTGAAAGCCCACCAAATTGAAGCCCACCCGGACGGCCTATCGAAGGATATCCGCCGGGACGCTCGAATGGTTGATTTGGCCGAGTTTGACAACATGCGCACGCCATTCCAACAGCCGCGCCAGCGACGGGGAGCTGGCCGAGGCCGCGACCCCAATGCCGAGCCACTGCCACAGTCCAGTGCACAGCCATTAACTAGGGCCGAACTTGCATATCAGCGTCAAATGGCCATCCAGAGCTCACAGTCTGTTTCAACACGAAACTTCGGTGGCCAGCTCACCCGCGAAGACGTTCAGCCCGTGCGTGCGCCTGAACGCTCCGCCGCTGGCACCCCCGTTCAGTCCCCTCCTATGTCACGCCCCCAACCGCTTCCGACTGCAGCATTCGAGAACCTCAACCTTGCTGCCAACTCTGGACCTTCCACTCCTCAGGACCAGGCCCGCCGAATGCGCCATGAAGCCGTGGTTCAACGCGCATCCAACCTTCTTCGTAACGATGCCACCAAGCTTGGCGAGTTCCGCAGCAGAGTATCAAGCTTCCGCACCTCGTCAATCTCAGCAACCGAGCTCATCGATGCCTTCTTCTCATTGTTCGACACCTCCAGTACGGAACTCGGCAAGCTCGTCAAGGAACTCGCCGATATCTACGAAGAAGAATCAAAGCGCTCCGAACTTTTACGTGCCTGGAACGATTGGCGCGCCATCAACGAAGACTACCCGGCACTCCCAGGTCCCGGTGGCCTCCTTCCAGGCGTATCTCCCAGCACCATCAACACCGGTGGCAGCCGTGTTCTTCGCCTGAAGTCATCAACTGCGCGATCCTCGCGCTCTGCCGTCGGCAAAAGTGGCTCTCTCCCAACTGCACCATCCAACCCCTTCCCTCCCCTCTCTGCCGCAGCTGGTTCTTCGCGCCGTGGTAAAGCTGCCGCCGCGACACCCTGGGCTGCAGCGCCCCCACCTCCTCCCGTGGCCCGTCCCGTGGCCCGTCCCACTATGCCAACCCCCACCAGTTCCTACTCAGCGCCATCCTCCAGCCGGACTCCTGCTGCTCCAGCTCCCAGAAGTGCCGAGGCTTTCCCGTCTCTTCCTGCCGCGCCTAAGCCCAATGTTCTGATGGCTGGTAAGACGCGTGGCACTGTTCGCTGGAACACGAATCTTGGCCCCGCCCAGAACGCTTGGGACTCAAACCCTAGCTCAGGCACTGCCTCTCCTGCTGAGCCTAATTATGACAATGAAGGCAGTGCCGGCAAGAAGGGCAAGAAGAACAAGGGAAAGCAAACCCTGTTCCATTTCGGTTGATTTGACGCCGTTCTGGAGGTTTGTGCTGAATTTGCATTTGGCGAAATATTCCACTGGCGGCGCATATAAATGATCTCATGTGTCGGGCTAGGTCTTTCATGACTCTTTTCTTGTACCTAGCGACTACAGATAAAATGTATTGTACAGAAGTAATTCATAGCATTCTCATTATCTATGCGTGGTATCATACACCAGTAGATTCTATAGCCCTTCTCTCTTCTGTGGCATAGGAAGACGTGTTGAAAGTCTGGTGAATCAATAACATGGAGGATCGTTCACTTACTATCCGCACCTTTTGGTATGCTCAAATCAGCTGCTTATCATCCTCGACGCAATGCCCAGACTCCGTCGCGGACCAGACGTCGATGCTCGCCCGAGAAGCATGCGCACCCACACTGGCACGTGAACTGTTTGAAACCAGCTGTGAATGATCTGGTTCATCACCCGCCAGCTCAGATTCATGCTCAGAAGCAAACTCCGACTCACTTCCGTCGCTGTCGTTCAACTCCATACCGCGATTGATAGCAGTCATGCGCAAGGCGAAATCGTTCTGCAACTGAATTAACAATGTCCGAAGAGCCGAGTCATCCATAGTCTCCCGACGAGCAAGAAGTAGTCGTTCCCGGAGTGAGAGAAGCAACTTCCGCTTTTGAGCAATAGCCACGGCTCGGGATGAACTATTCCGTCGACGAGCCACTCGATCCATCGCTTCTGACACCTCTCGCGCCTTGGCCCAAACAGCCGAAGGCAAATCAGCGACTTGCGCAAGAGCAATTCCGTAGCGACGATCAGGCACTGGACCCTCGGCGATGCGGTACTGCATTGTCATTTTGGATGTATCGGACGCGATATCAGCGGCAAGATGGAGGTTAATAACGCCACTGCGTTGAGCAAGGATCTGAGCTAGATCGTGGAAGTGCGTAACAAACCAGACAAGTGCATTGCTGGAGATGAGTGCTTCGGCTAAGGCGATGGCAATGGCGAGACCGTCTGTAGTGCTTGTCCCGCGACCAAGTTCGTCAATTATAACCATGCTGCATGGCTGGATATTACGCAGAATGAAGGCCATTTCGCGCATCTCAGCGGCAAAGGTCGAGACATTGGCGTCTAAATCATCTGATGTTGCAATGCGAGCGAAGAGCTGGTGGGAAACTGGGAAAGAGGCATACTGGGCTGGAACGAAAGAGCCAATCTGCGCCATCACGGTCGTCAGTGCTAGAGAACGGATGTAAGTTGATTTGCCGCTCATGTTGCAACCTGTTATTATCTGGAATCGGGTTTGAGGTGTGGCGTACGCGTCATTGGGGACGAACTTGCTGGAATGAATTTGCTCGCGGATTGGATGCCGTCCTGCTTTGATGGCAAGGGTGTCTGTGAGCTCGGGTCTGATGTATTCGTGCTTTGTTGCTAGTTTTGCGAATGCGCCGAGCATGTCGAGCATTGCAATTGCTTCGCTTACTCGAAAGAGGCCGGAAATCTCGCTGCATACGTCGCGTAGCAGTTCTTGGATGGCACGGTTGCTCATCTTGATCACTTCGCTGTGCGAATCGGTAATCTTCTGGTTGAGCTTAACAAGATCAAGTGTCTGGCATTCGATGCGGTTGCGGTTGCGATACACATTGATGAAAATGTCTGGCAGTGGGCCTTTTTCTTTGGCCGGAATGCAGATGTAATAGTGCCTGGCTGTGTCATACTTCAAGTCTAAGACTATGTCGCAGGTTTCTGTAATGCGTTAGATCAATTTGCACAACCTTGACTGGAGCTTGCCTGATAATTTCTCAATCAGCTCCGTGGCATCGGTGTTGGCCTCCTTGTACGTCTGACGAGCAACATCAAGCAGGCTATTGACGCCGGCCTACATACCCTTAGTATAGCCGAGATATATCGACTATGGATAACTCTTACCTTCACACAGTAGATGCGTTGGTTTCTCAGATCAAGTGGCTTTGACTGGTACGTGACATGCTCGTTCAATGTTGTTTCGATGAGCTCCTCGATTGTCCGGTGACCTTCTGGCGCACAAAGCTATATGGCGTTAGGAGGAACCAGGCTCCTTATCCTGGATTAGCACTTACTTCGCGTATGGTGCGTAGCAGGGTGCTTTGTGCCGTTGCCAGGGCCTGGAAGATTGTCTTTATAGCAGACACATAAGTCTTGAGCATGATCACATTGTTCACTGACTGCTCGACGTATTGCACCGTTTGCTTGGTAGGGACCAGGATGATCTTGAACCACATTAGCGCGGCTCTGTCGCATCATTGGATACTCGAGGACGCTACCGCAGTCAACACCTTGTCGGCATCAATGAACCCTTTGAGAGCCTGTCTAACGGAAACAAACATATCTTCCTTGGTAGTGAGATCTTCCACGGCATCATATCTTGCTGTTAGCTTTACTCGTTCTGTTGAAGGCTGGAGGATGCTAGCCCGGAGCAATCTGGCTCCCATAGGCGTCAGTGTCTCATTGAGCAAACCAAACAGACTCTCCTTGGACTTGGCATTCTGCAGATTTTGGATGAGCTCGAGTGATACAATGGTTGCGAGATCAATTGTCATAGATCCTTCAGACGGCTCGAATCTGATCCGTAGCGAATGAGGGGTGAACGATCGCTGAAGCTCAACCTCGACATACTTGAGGACCTAGTTCAAATGTAAGTAGTCCTTTTAATCATATCTGGGTGTTCATACTGCTGCAAAGCAACAAGCTGCAAAGTAGTTGCCGCCCAGTGTCACTTTGAGCGAGTCAACCTCTTCCTGAAAGGAAAGCCGTTCCACAAATTCGTGGCCTGTCTGTTCGGACCACCATCGGCGGTCTAGGAAAGTGAAGATGGGGTCTGGTAAGTTCTCTTGGATGATAGAGCAAAGTTTGGACTCCTTGGCGGTATTCATAAATAGGATCTCGCTCGGCTCAAAGACACCAATCTTGACGATTGTCTTGACATAAGTTTGACTGTCGCATATCTGACAGAGCACTGCTTCGGCCGTTGCGAGGTTAATGAAAGCCAGGCCAATAGTGGACGAGACGCCCCGCGATTCACTAACAGCGCAAATGATGTCCTGGGATGCGACGCTGGTGGCAGTGGTTGTTGGCCTTGCCGTTGGGTGTCTACTGGTCGCTCTAGAGACCAACCGAGCTGTAGGATTCTGCGAATCCAATGAATTGAATGAATATTCGGACATTTTGCCAGTCACTGGGCAGTTATTGTGGTCGAAGTGTCCGCCGTGGAGGAACTGATAGCGATAAGCGATAAGCGTCGAGATAATTTTGCCGTCAAAAATTCTCTCTTCCCTCACGACGTCAAATTCCCCCATAATTCAGCCATGGCGACCTTGTATCCTCCCCCTAGCAAGCGCCAAAAGCTCGCCCAGGCCGACAGGGCCCGCGAGCAGCAAGAACTTGACACCATCCCCTCCGATCTGGGCAGTGTCCGAGTTCAATTCTATGATCAAGCAACCGGACAGCCCACCGGGCCTGCAGTCTCCGTCCCAGTCGCCGATGCCAATGTCAAGAACCTCGAAACTTTGTTGAACACATTACAGGGAAATGTAAGAGTCTCGCCCTATCACGCAATATGAAACACTTGGGATCAATGGTTCTGACAGCGATCTACAGGAAGATGATGAGCGGGTACCGTACCGCTTCGCCTACCACTCTGAAAAAGAAGGGCAAACAATCGATATCCTTCGTGATGTATACCACTCTCTCCTTGAGCCTGGAGTCAAGACCACCGAAGACACAGTCTCTCTGTTCTACACACCGCAGGCGGTCTTCCGCGTGAAAGCCGTTTCACGATGCGCCGCCTCCATCGCGGGACACGGCGAAGCAATTCTGGCAACCTCATTCTCCCCCGTCAACTCCTCCACCATGGTCTCTGGAAGTGGAGACAACACCGCCCGTATATGGGACTGCGACACCGGAACCCCGCAACACACGCTCAAGGGCCACACCAGCTGGGTGCTGGCCGTGGCATACTCGCCCAATGGTGCGATGATCGCAACGGGCAGTATGGATAACACCGTGCGATTCTGGGATGCGAAGAAAGGCACTGCCCTGGGTGGTCCGCTCAAGGGCCACTCGAAGTGGATCACGAACTTGGCTTGGGAGCCATACCATGTGCAGGAATCTGGACGCCCGCGTGTGGCGTCTGCGTCCAAGGACTCCACTGTGCGAGTTTGGGATGTCGTCTCTCGAGTAATTGACCATGTGCTCACGGGTCACAAGTCCTCTGTGACCTGCGTGCGTTGGGGTGGTACTGGCAAGGTCTACACTGCTTCCCACGATAAGACTATTAAGATCTGGAACCCCAAGGACGGTACCTTGCTACAGACCCTCTCGGCTCATGCCCATCGCGTTAATCACCTTGCTCTTTCGACTGACTTCGCTCTGCGCACTTCCTACCACGACCACACCGGCAAGGTCCCTGAGACCGAGGCCGAGAAGAGAACTGCGGCAAAGAAGAAGTTCGAGGAGGCAGCTACAGTGAACAACACCATCGTCGAGCGATTGGTGTCCGCCAGTGATGATTTCACAATGTATCTGTGGGAGCCGTCTACTTCAAACAAGCCCGTTGCACGCATGCTGGGTCATCAGAAGGAAGTGAACCACGTTACTTTCTCGCCTGACATGGCCTACATCGCCTCGGCTGGTTTCGACAACCACGTCAAGCTTTGGAACGGCCGTGACGGAAAGTGAGTATATTACCCTCATTTCACTTGACATAACTAACCGCTCCAGATTCATCACGACTTTCCGTGGCCACGTGGGCGCCGTCTACCAGTGCTGTTTCTCCGCCGACTCTCGCATGCTGGTGTCCTCGTCCAAAGACACCACTCTTAAGATCTGGGACGTACGCACCGGCAAATTGCGCATGGATCTTCCCGGGCACCGGGATGAGGTCTTCGCTGTTGACTGGAGTCCCGACGGACAAAAGGTCGGCAGTGGAGGTAAAGACAAGCAGATTAAGATTTGGCGAAACTAGATTCGCCCGCTTGTTTAAAACCTTTTCTTTTCTTTTTCAACGGCTGGTCCTCATGTCCATGCTGTTTTCTCGGAGCCGAGCGATATCCAATGCTGCTTGCAAGAACCTGACGACCACAGATAGGAGCCCGACCCGGGATATCAACCGTGGGTTCGCTTCCTGGGGTTTCTATCTCTGTTGAGGCAGATGCTCTTTGGCTGTCACGGCCAATTATGACGTGAAACAGAGGGCGAACTGCGAGCCTATTGAGCGTGGATACTCGATGGCACCTATACCTGATGACCGTCCTACTGCCTGGGGCACAAAATAGACACTTGATGTATTTAGCCGCGTCTTATGAACATTCTTTGGTATTTGGACTGATCGTAAATAGCATATCCGAGAGATCCATGGATTCCCACAAAACCACAAAGTCATCGGGAATGCCGAGATCGAACAATCAACTCTGAACCGTGGAATCTTCACGCCAATCTCCGAGGCTTACGGGTACCAGTATGGGCATTTCTAATAGTACCAACAGTCCATGGAATAAATCACATCATGCATTAAAAATCCAATGCTAAATACAATCAATATCACATTAAACCATCAGGCATCTAAATGTACTGCCAAGCAGGAACATCTCCATCATAATCAATAGCCAAAGCGGAGAAGCCAAGACACTCATCAACATCACCCTTAGGAACCGTGGCATTGTTGATAGCCGCAAAGACCTGCCAGCGCTGGTCATCAGTCGGGCAAGCCATGAACCCACTCGCGCCCCATCCGTTGAACGAGTAATGAGCCCAAGGCTCATCGGGGCTATACTTGAACGGGCCGACGGCGGAACCAGCAGGGATGTTGGCGGAGTGGGCCTGAGTGAAGCTCAGGGCGCCGTGGGGGTCAATGTAGACTTGTTGGCCACCGGGAACGTTGACGTCCTGGGATTGTTAGGTGCGAACTCTGTTGGTTATTGCGGTGGGGACATACCAGGGAGCCACCGCCGGGGGTGAAGACGGTTTCGTTGCCGGGGGGGCAGTGGGTGACTTGGGTGGGGCAGTAGGAGGCAGTTTCGCCGCCGAGGTAGAATTTCTGACCGGCGGCGTTCATCTGCAGGTAGTGGATTGGGGAGGCGGAGCGGACGGACATCACGCTGAAGTTGGGGTTGGTGCTGCGCTCGCTGGCTGGGGCGGCGGCGGCCAGCAGGGGCAGGGCGAGAAGAGCTGTGTACTTCATTGTTTGAGATTGTTTGTGGAATTGGAAGTGGGATTGTTTGTGTCTGAGGGATGGGAGTTGGGGTTAAGGGGTTGTTTATATAGATTTACGTCCGGAGTAGATTGCATCTTGAAGATCAACTGAGTACCGTGGGTCGTGAGATTGTGAACTGTCGGAGGGACCGAGGTGGCGAGGGTATCATTGGCTCGAATTTTGAGACATTCAGATATTGAAGCATTGAACTCGCTTAACGCAGTCTGCATGTAACGGTGACTACCTCTCAACCCCAAAACTGAAGCGAAGTGAGACAATTCAAGGTCAAAGAACATGCCAAGACGAGAGGTTTACTTGAAAAAGTGGAGGAATCGTGTTGTGGTTCGGGTAGTTTGGGAGATCTGCACTCATGTCTCACTTCTATACTTGGAGCACCCTTTCCTTGGCTTGTATCATCGCTTCGGCTCAGTCCGCATTGTCTGCGTCAATGACGCATTGCGTCCTTCGCTACCATCTATAACTCATCCATAACTGTGAACGTGAATAGACACACTGCCACACTGACCCATGGCACGGAAGTATAGAACCCTGAACACCCGCTCACATGAGTCTCATCAGACAGGAATACTGGCTCAAAATTCAGGTCTCGCAATGAGGTCCTCGTGCGAGCTACGTTGAAGGAGGCGATATCTTTGACTGCATGATCAATGAAGTCACCCGTTTAACGTCGCACATTGTCTGACGCGACTCGGCGGAAGTGCGGCCGGCCCAGGGACGGTGTGACGGGGTTCAGGGTCCTATGCTTGTGCTTGTGCATGGGAAACGGCACTGCAGTGGAAGACCTCAGACAGGGCTGAGACAATTTGGAGGGGAAGTAGGATTTTGGAGTTGCGTCGGTGTGGGGATGGCTGCAGATTGTTTGTGGTCCTATAATAGACAGAACTATAGACAGGGGTTGGGGTATTGAGAGAATACCTGCCAGTCATCGAACATTCAAGTTGAATGGTTGAGATCTCGCTGAACAGCACAATAGTATCATATATCAGTGTCTACCTCAGAAAGTATGGATTGAGTACGCAGCAATAGGATTGGATATCGAACTTTTCTCTAGCCTAAGAATGACAAGACATTCGATTCGCCGAAAGTATGTACGCGCGGGTCAGCCGCGGAGGTATGGATAAACACGACCAGAGGCCAAAAGCCAAACCAGAGACCAGATTTCCTCCCGATAGCAAGATCATATAAAGCGCCAGAAACACCGTAACGCGCCATTCCCACGCGCCATTCCTCCGTCTTAATTTATTGACCCGAAAAAGGAAAGGGATAAGGGATGAAAAGAGAAGCAAAAAAGAGAAGCAGCGCACGTTTTAATAGTCGCCTTCGTCATCGTCATCACCGTCGCCGCCTCGGCCGCGGGGCTTCATTCCGTCTTTGCGGATTGGGATCTTAATGCCTTGCAGGGCAAAGCATTTGCTGAGCTGGGTGCTCTCGATCACACCGGGGAACTTCTTGGCGGAGAAGACTTGGAACGGTTCCGAGAAGACGGAGGCTAGGACGGGAGCGGTTCCGTGGTTGATGACGGGAGCGCCGTTGGTGGTTTCGGAGGACTGCGTGCCAACGTCGACGAAGCTCATTTTTAGCCTGCAGGTGGATTAGTGATTGCTTCGCCATGATTCGGCGAGAGGAGCTTACCGGAAAGTGCCCTCGGTCCGAACGCTCAGGTCTTGCAGGATGAACCACACGCCGATCTTGTTGTCGGGATCCGTCAGGCGGAACGCACTGGCGCTGAGACTACCGATCAGATTGCGAGTAAACATCCCGCCGGGCCCTCCAGTGACGGGTTGTGTAGCTGGCGACATGGCTGGTGGGGCTTGCCCACCGGGGTAATATTGTTGGGGGTAGGTGACCGGCTGGCCGTATTGATTGGGGTAGGCCATCTGTTGACCTCCGTAGTAGTTGTTCATCTGGGGATATCCCACGGGGTACTGGCTTTGGCCGTAGCCGCCGTAGGTGGGCGACATGCTCTGGGGCGGGGGCGGATAGGATTGGGACATGGCGGTCGAGATGGAGGGAGAGGAGGCGGAGTGTTTGACCAGGTTGACTTCGCTGGTGCCATCGACGTTCCACAGGTCGACGGTGAGCACGTAGAAAGAGGTGTCGATCTCACTGGATGGGATTAGCAAAGACGTCGGACACGACTGGCGTTCCACATACTTGATGTCGATTTCTTTATTGGTCAGTTGGTCGCGTACAATGAGACGAATGCAAGGCGGGGGCGTGATCGGTCTCCGATCCTGGGTGCTGTTAGAGCTGAGAAGCCTGACGGGCGGAAAAATCACCCACCTTGTCACCAAATCCACACATGCGGGCTCGGATCGGCTGCTGGACCACCTCTAATGACCAAATGCGACCTCCGTATTCATTCTGCACGGGCGAGAGGTGGTCGGCCGGCCGTAACGTGTTCGGCCCTGGCGGATACGAAGGCGTGGGGATGCGATCCATTGAGAGCGGAGGCGGAACAGGATATTTTCGGTCTTCGACGGCGTACATGGTGGGCGTGAGGTCTGGGCGAGACACGGCTTCGACAGATGCGATGGCAAGTCTCGTAGCTTCCCTGGTTGTTCGAGAAGGAACTGCGACATGCGACCCCGCGATGGTTCAGACGTCACAGCTCGAGCATCGACGGGTCGACAACGGTATTGGCGTGAAGCAGAGGATTAACCAATTCGTAGTCTCCCAGGCGCGAGGCGGAGATCGAATTAGGCGGAGAGAGGGCGGAACCGCAGAATGCGCAGTGGACAGAGTGAACTTGTTCGGTTAGAAACTGATTTTCCATGAACCGCACGATGACGCTGTCAAAGGGAGAATCGCTAGTCATCCACGGATTTGCCGACTCCACCAACTTACTCAGGAGGATATAGGATTAAAGAAAGAAAATGAGAGCGGAGAAAGAGTGACGTTGGCAGATCGCAAATCCTCTCGTCCGCATTCGGGGGTTCCGCAAACGGCCTTATTCCACCATTTTTTCCCCATTGGAACCGGACTTGGACATTGTGAGCTATAGCGTCGGATCTTCGCTGTCTTAGTACGTCTACTCTACTCTAGACAACCCATGGGTCTCTAATGCCCACACCCTGGGCTGACCTCCGAGGGATCAGGGGCTTTGCCATCGCGTAACCCGACGAACTGGGTTCCTTGCAGCGAACCTCCCACTTGGGATTTCCGACGGAGCGGTAAGCTGTCACCCCTGCAAATAGCGCTTATGTGAGACCCTCTATCACATCCTCATCTTCAATTATTGTCGGGGGTACAGTGCTTGAACGCGGGCTCGTTGATCAGAGTACTCTTGAATTGCTACATTCCGTATATCGCGTGTGGAGTACTAGTACACCGTACTGCGTACTTTAGTGCTGTACAGACATCGCCTTTGGTACATCAACCGGGAACCCCGGCTTTGGGGAGCTCCACTGGGCGCTCAGATCATCTTCACGGCATCAGAGTCATCCCGTGGACCCGCGGACACTCGTGAAACTGGCAAGTCATGAGCGGGCTATACGAGTAGAAGACTCCCCACCGTGGGGTATCCTGTTGAACTGGCCCTTGGGGACTACAGTACTTGACTCTCTGGGGATTCTGACTCGGATCTGCACTGTCAAGGGATCAGATGTGGCCCGACCCACTGCATAACTAGTGTTGGGCAATCCTATCTCCTGGTGTTGTCCACTCCGTACGTATGTAGCCTTCAGATCAACCTTTCAAATTTCCAATGCAGACCTCTTCAGACAGATCCCAAGATCCAGGGATGATCCGTGCGGATTTCCGGCTTCACTGAGAGCACAAGTCGGCGCGGACCAGACATGAGGAACCTTCACCGCAAGTGTTGATCGTATCGTTTCTTCCAAAGACACTGGGTGTGGATTTCGCACCAAACAAAGATCAGGGTCCTGCCGCACTCTAAGCCCATCGGACATCAGAAGAGAAAATCTCACGATATCTCACCCCGCTCCCGTTGTCGCCAATCACCTGTTTTTCGTCTCACCGCTATCTCGACAGGACAACCTAGCTCCATGCAGAGTCAATGACAGGCGGGTCAAACATAAGCTGGACCCACTCGCGTCAAACACTTGGTTGTGTGATAGCCCTGTGAGCATTGAAGTTTGTCGACATCTTTAAGGCGTGCGAAGGGCTAATCCTCGGCAGTTGCGTCAACGCCCATTCCCCAACCCCGCCCGGTGGCTTTCATTGCCTCCGTGCTGGGGTCGTTAGCGGGAGATTGCCATACCGAGCAGTGCTCTGGCCCGGCACTGGTCTCATAACGGCGTGGCTTGGCTGCTTGCACCCTGGCAACCCTGCAAGGTTCGCTGGGGAACTTTATCTGATCTATCCCCAGCCCGAGGATCATATCATTGAATGCGGTTTCCTAATCTTCAATATAGACACCGTACAACAAGCGCACGAGCACTTTGTGGGACCGATAATGACATCGGGAAGATCAGAGGCCCAAGCGGTCTCGCTCGATCTAGCATACAACCCGAAAAGCCCTGAAGTGAAACAGCCATCGAAGCTTCCAACTGCATATGCTCCAATCTTATCCACCATTTGTCAGACAATTGTGACAGATCAGCGATGACTTCAGCCAAGACAAAAATATCAGTCCACCTTCAATTCAAGCGCAACCACAACAGCCAGATGGCCAAACACACAAACCCAAGCTGATATTGTCCTTGGATAGAAGCCGCCGCCCCAAGCTCGGTGTTATACCGGGGCAGAGTACAGTAATGGGCCCCAATGGTGCTGCTCTGCTTCGTCTGGCAAAGGGTGAAATTCCCCTGCAGCCACCGACTAGCCTCGACGTCATGGCCTGGTTCGGGTAGGTCTTGGAAAAAGCGATCAGGGATCTCGCACCATTGTGAGTTTTGAGATTCCGAGTGCACGGAATTGGGCGAGCAGCATGATTTGAGGGCTTGACTTGCGTTTCGTCCGGCTTCTCCGTCTTCAATATAGTACATGCAAAAGTTGGTTGACCTTTGCGTTGCACTAGGCAGAGAGGGCAGAGTTTGTACCGTTTCGGTCATTTTGATCTGCTCATTGTTTTAGGGTCATGATGTCAAGGCTAGTTTCTGCTGAGGTGCATTGGCTCTACGCGGCCCGAGCTTACCTGTGACGAGGCTGGTTGTGAAGGTTGTTGTTGCTTGAAACCTTGGAATTGCTGAAGCGGTCGTCTACTCGGATCGTCACGATGAACCTGCTACCACTTATAGCGGTCGTCTACGGAAGGGGCGGAAATGGAGCAAGAATGGAACCTGGATTGCTAACGACAGCCCAAAGGCCCTAAGAGGGCAGCCATCATGTGACGGGAAATGGATGTGCTCGGGAGTTCTTTTCGTTACATTCCCAGGTTGGTTTTAATTTCAGGGTCCAAAAAAATCAATTTCGTGAAAGCTCCACCGTGGGGGCCAAATTTATACTCTGAACAGCCTCTAGCACGTGTGGTTCAGCGACCCAACTTAGCGAGGCTGATTTCATTGATTTAAGCGTTTCGAGTGAGCTTCCAAGGTCAGACGCCTAGGTCCAGCGGTTTACAAGTTTGTTTTGTAGTCTGCCCGGTGGCTGGTATTGAGGTAATTGATCTTTGTCGTTAAGCAAGCCGCCCATGTGTATTTGTTTGATCATAGAAGCTATGCAGTCCTTCGATTGCGGTCTGTCTATGTCAAGTATCTTCCCCATAGCTATGATTTATCCACAGCTGGAGACAAATTTATAATTTTCTAGGCGCGCAACGTGGGCACTAACGAGAAAAGCTCACAGTGACCTCTGGAAGGTCATGATAGCACATCAGGAGTACAAGAGCCTCAGACAGCTAAGTGGCTTGAACGTAGTAGTTTTTACAGCCCGGGGGTATGCAGTCCATATGTGCACTAGTAGTCCTAAACAGGGATGAAAGAGGAGAGAGAAAAGTGAAAGGAAACCAGGACCCATATGTGTCCAAATCGGGAAGGTGGATATTCATCCGTGGTGCCACGTGACCTTAGCAGAGCCTCACCGCGCATCCCGTCTTCCCATTCTGGATCTCAGCACTCCGAACCCTGCATATATACTAGTATGTCTTGCTCTGCTTATTACTGTCACCCGATCTACTCACCTGGGCAATGGAACCTTGGGAAGTCAACAGAACGGTGTCGACTAGTCAAGCTCAAGTGTCTGCCTTTTCGTTCCAAGGTTCCAATGTCGGTTCCGTGTGTTTACTGTTTGCCCGGGTGCACGAGACAGATGACTGGTCTCCAGGGCTCCACCACATCCATCCATGGATGGATACAACCTGCATGTGTAAACAAACTGCAAAGGCATAATTGAAGTGCCATCTAAATTTGTTTGTCCAGACTTGAATCAATCCAGCAAGCAGGCCATAGCTATAGAGAAGAGTCTTCCAAGGTTTGTCATTGAATTAGTTGGATACCCCAAGGTGGACATGGTCCTCATATGACATCATAGAGTGAAATCAGAATTCTACATAAGACTCACGTAGGTATGCCCCAAGAGTCAGGAATGCATTGAACCAAGATAGATTATTGTACTCCGTGTTTGGAAAGGCTAATGCCGTGTGTATACATAGGTTGAGCTGTGGGGCTGCAGTGCTTCTCTATCTATTCAACCGTCTCGTCCCTGATACTAGGTATCAGATCCCCGACCCCAGTTTATTGAGCAAACCCCGTAGGGCCCTTGCAGAGATTGCCCCACGGACCTCGGATCTATATGCGCGGCGTGAACATCATCTCGCATGACCAGAGTTACTCAGCTTGGATGCTCTCCAGGGCTGGCTTTGATCGTCAGGGCAACATGTGGCCCGAGCGGACATTGGCTCCACCCTTCATGATCATGACGATGCAGGGGTATGGCTGGATCATACCATCCAACCCCATTGTCGATGACAAGGCAAGACGTTGTAATTGAAACCACATGGTCTCGGCAATTATCTAGTGTATCAAAGCGCAAGGAGCACATTCGGCTGTAGCCTGTTTGACAAGAGGCTCGAATGACAAACGAATCACCCACCTATATTTCTTTTCGGAGGCTGCTCTGGGCCTAAACGATTCCAATATCACGAATGGAGATTTATACCGTCACTTGGTGTAATGCTGTCAATGATGACCAGTCACCACCGTTTGTGACTTCGGGAGGGGTGCCCAGGTGAGATGTTTGACACAGTCTACCTGATTGGGTACCGAGGGCGCCTGGTAAACCAGTTGGATTTTGAATTGACGAACTGGCTTCAACCTTGGAAGTATCATCCATGGATGTTTTGGAGTACCTAGGTACTCTACATCTACGAGTCAGCGGTATTCTGAGTCATCTCGCAATCAAACCTTGAAATCCGGAAGTTTCGAAGACAAGGTGCACACCAGGAGGCGTTCAGCTGGACACAGTGCTTTGTTTGGACGAGCCTTCTCGCCCGGCGTGCATTACACATTTCCAAGTTTGTCTTAGATTCACTTATCCTGGCCTGGCAACAGGAAGGAGATATCTCGCTGGCGCGGTCGGGCTTGAAGCTCGGTCATTGGATATGACATTGAATTTAGCAGAAACGGATAATGGTCGCTGCAAATCGTGGGTCTAAAGTCAGATAATGAGTACGCCTGAATCGGGGCGTGTACGGTGAACAGATCCTCGATGTAAGGCGGCCTGTTGATCGTGAGACATAAAATATGGATGAGGCCACCAAGGCCAAGAACACTAAGCTGATAAGACCATGCAGTACTCTCCTGGGCCGTGCCCTGTTTGAAAATGAGAAATCTTCAACATGATAAGAGCTCACTCAGGAGTTTTTTATTCCAGCCAATAGGAGCTGATCTGACACAAGATCACGAAGTAACGAGATACAATAGGCGCTCAATCTTGGATGTCTCCCGAAGTTCATCTTTTCATCTCAGCCCTGGCGCCTAGTGGATTCTGAGATCACGGATATCCATATCCGCCCACGGAGTTAACCCAAACACTCCGTGCTCGCAGTCTGCGGCAGAAAAATCCTCTCGAGGCCCCTGAGCCCAACATTTGAAAGCAGAGAGCAAGATTTGAAGAGCACCTCCCTATGTGGGTAGCTCCATAGCCGATCCCTCAATCGACCCAGTGAGGTGGATGCGCTAGAATCAGTGCGCCGAAGGGACAATGTTGCCATTGACAAGCAATATTTCGCACCCCAGTACAAATAGTATCCAGTACTACTCCGTACGCGCAGTTGAGACGCTCAGCTGAGCGCAAAGTGCTGTATGGCGTGAGCAGGAGGCTGCAATAAGTAATAGAACCGCAACAGGGATCGTGCAGTGGATGAGTATATGTGGAGCGATCGCAAAATCTCCTGTGACGGGTCCACTCCGATTCCGGCGCCAGGAGGGCTCGAACTGCTCAGGTAGCCACGTCGCTACAGGCGCTGAGCGCCGGGCGATCTGCCGGACGCAAGGAGAGGTTTATGAGTCTGTGGATTGAGCCTGAATAAGTACAGTATGAGTACTCCGTGCATACTGAGTACAGTAGAACTAGTATACTAGTAGTGGTGGAATGACTGTAATCGGTATTGTATAAATACTGTAGCTACTCCGTCGATGCCTTCCCAGGTTGAAACTCGCTAACGAAATAAATTAAGTCAGAACCTAATCTTTTGGATCTCGATGGATTTCGATGGATTTCCGAAGATCTGATCAGCGTGGATCTTCTCCGTATATGACACATACATAGGCGGCTTGACGGGACGATGGATCTCATGGGTTCCTTCACATGGTTTCAGGGGGAGAACTTCTGTTCAATGTCCAATCAGGGATACTTTGAAGCTTACTCTGTTCAAGACGCGGTGAGAGCTGAACCGGCTTTGTTTTTTCTGTACATAGTATTTGGATTGCCTAGTCCGTACGCAGTGGTTCACTTCAATTCCAGACCGAACAATGCCGATATAAATCAGATGAAATCCCCCATTGTCCCTATACAGTCGAACTATCTATGTGTCTCCGGTTTTGTTTCCATTGAAGTACTAGTACACATGACATCAGACGCAGGTCAGCGGAATAGTCGCTAGCCCGGCGTACTCCGAGTACCTAGGTAACAGTAGACAGAGCTGTAGATACTGAGCTGAAGGGATTAAATCACTCATCTGACAAGTACATGGTCTATGTGTACTCCGTACGGGATAGCTGTACGGAGTATAGAGTACTCTGTGCCACCTGGGCTGTTGTGTGGTCATCTCGTCGGCCGTGATTGGCTGAATGGCCGAAAGAAAAAAACCACAGAAAAACCAATAGTGTATCCCTGGCGAGTACTCCGTACGGAGTACTACAATGTCCTACAAGGCTCCGTTTACTAGTCATAGTATGTCCGTAAGAAAAATGTAAGCTGCAGATCCAAAAGTACAGAGCAATTCCATCGGCCCACTTTTGCCTTTTTATTTTTGCTTCACCTTTTCTCCTTTTTTTCATTGCAGTATTTGTGAGTCACTCTTATAAATTGGTGTGTTCTCCCACACCCGTGCACTTCTTCAATACCTTATACCTTAATACTAATTGGTTAGCTTCTGACACAATGCCTCTCGTCAACACCACCGAAGTCAACGAGGACACTCGTGGTATGTGACACCGTTCACCACACACATCACAATTAGCTGACTGGTTGTAGTCCTCGGATATGACCCTTTGTTGTCGCCCTACTTCTTGCAGAATGAGATCCCCGCGGTGAGTCGCTCTTTTTTTTTCTCTCCCACTTCTGCACCCCCGCTTTCGGCGCAGCCCACTTCAAAAAAAAAAAATTGCCGCTGACAATGGCAACAGCCCGCTCGTGCCACCGAGGCCGTTCGTTCCGGTCGTAACCAGGCTGTCGAGATCATTGAGCAGCGCGATGACCGCCTCCTCGTTGTCGTGGGCCCCTGCTCCATCCACGACCCGGACACCGCGCTCGAGTACGCCCGTCGCCTGAAGGAATTGTCCACAAAGCTCGAGAAGGACATCTGCGTGATCATGCGCGCCTACCTCGAGAAGCCCCGCACAACCGTCGGCTGGAAGGGTCTGATCAACGACCCGGACATCGACGAGACCTACAACATCAACAAGGGTCTCCGTGTCTCCCGTAAGCTGTACACCGATCTCACCAGCACCGGTCTCCCCATTGCCTCCGAGATGCTCGACACCATCTCCCCGCAGTACCTGGCCGATCTGATCTCCCTGGGTGCCATTGGCGCTCGCACCACCGAGTCCCAGCTCCACCGTGAGCTGGCCTCCGGTCTCTCCTTCCCCATTGGATATAAGAACGGCACCGACGGCAACCTCACCGTGGCTGTCGATGCCATTGGCGCCGCCTCACACCCCCACCGCTTCCTCGGTGTCACCAAGCAGGGTCTGGCCGCCATCACCAAGACCGCCGGTAACGAGCACGGATTCGTCATCCTCCGCGGTGGCAGCAAGGGTACCAACTATGACCGCGCCAGCATCAAGGCGGCCCGCGAGGCTCTCCGCGCCAAGAAGCAGCGCGAGATCGTCATGGTCGACTGCTCCCACGGTAACTCCAACAAGAACCACCTCAACCAGCCTCTTGTCGCCAAGGAGGTCTCTGACCAGCTGCGTGAGGGCGAGACCGGTATCATCGGTGTCATGATCGAGTCCAACATCTACGAGGGTAACCAGAAGGTTCCCCCCGAGGGAGCTGAGGCTCTTCTCCGCGGTGTCAGCATCACTGATGCCTGTATCAACTGGGAGATGACAGTCGACGTTCTCGAGGATCTGGCCGCGGGTGTTCGTGCTCGTCGTGAGATCCTGAAGTCCCAGACCAACGGTCACTAAATCTGGTGATGCGGTTTTCTGTTCCGTGACGCTGGCATTAGTACTGAGTCTGTTTTGTGTTTCTCTTTCAGCGGTTTCTTTTGTAACTTTTTTTTCTTTTCCTTTGTATGAGGGTGTCAAAAAATATGAGGTTCGGTTTCTGAGAAATTCATCAGTGGGATGGCCACGAAAAATAGTTTGGAGAAAGGCATCTGCCCCTTAGATATCTTTTCACAAATTCCAAAACGTTTTTCCAGGGCCAATTCTTTCTTCTTATGGTCTTAGGGTTTTTTTTCGGTCGCTCCACTGGGCGTCGATGGACCAGTCGTGGTGTCTCGAACTGTGCCCGGGAAAGCGCTCTGCCGGAGATGAAAATGGGTCACCTCCCTATTTCAGACTTAGTGCCCTCCTGGGGGAGTTGTTTCGGCTATCGTCGGTCCAGTTCAGTCAGATACAGATCAGGATGAACTTGATAGGGAGTATGTGGGGTTAGATATCTAACCCTGGAGTATACTGCTACTGGACTGGTCTCATAGTGCGGAGTACGAGTATACAACACTCTGCTATGGATGTTGTGAAGTGTGCTACTAGGTAGACTAAAGATCAATTGAGAGCAGATAGAAACAGATCTATGTACTGTACACGATATACATTGAGACCCGCCCGATCGCCTAGAAAGCGTGGAGGCAGGCCAGATAGAGTGGAAACACATTCCAGAGAAAATGAAGATATAACGCCGTGAACCCCCGGGGTGGATGGAAGCAGGCCACAACGACCGTGGCTTGCTATGCAAGTGAAAAAAAGGTATTGTGGATGTCGAGAAGTGAAGATCGGCAGAGTGATAGATGGGTCCATCTGCGTGTTTATATTGCCCGTCCAATGTGCGTGACACGGTCATATCAACACTGCATGCTGCAGATAGCGCGCAGACAAGCAATACCCATCGTATCCAATTTGTACCGCCGTTCATATGATTGCGTCGAAGCCGGTCATTAGTCCATCTACCGCCCAGTCAACCAGGAAGTCCAGCCCTTCGTCTTGGTCTTGGCAGCCTCCTCCACATTCTCAGCCATAACATCCAGTTGACCCGGCAAAGGGGCGCCAGTCTTCGCGGAGGCGGCGTCAATTGCCTGCTTGGCCTGCACAGCCTCAGTAACGCTGCTGTTCTGTCCGCCCTCTGCCGGTGAGGCGGCACCGCTATCTTCCGTGTTGAACTTCTCGAAGAGGAATCGCTTTGCCTTGGCCCAGGGCTTCTGTGCCTTTTGCTCTTCGCGGTTTTGTTTCATGATATCGCCGATCTTCTCCTTCTTCACAAGTTCCTCCTGCTCGACAGTTGCGGTGCCGTTGGTGATAGCGAGCTCGGCCTGTCGGAGTGCGTCGAGCTCTCTTTCGATCCAAAGTTCACGTTGGCGACGATTGTACATAGTCAGGGAGACAAACGTGTAGACTGTCAGAGCAGCGCTGACACCTAGTAGCCCGGAGAGTCAGCTTCGGGCCCAGACCATACTAACATGTGCTGCTTCGACAAAGCTTCGAGTCGTATGATGTAACAGCTCGCTCAACTCAAGACAGAAAACATACCGGATGCAGCAATCAAAGAGTAAACCAGTCCCTTGTGCGCTTTATTGGCGAACTTCCGGCCAAACTCGATCCATCGATCCGCGCCGCTACCCGCAGCCTGTGCCTTCCTCGTGGCCCGAGCCTGGGCTCGGAGTCTTTCCACCTTCTCCTTGGGCGTCTCCGGTTGTCCATTGGGGCCGAGTTGTGGTGATGCGTTCTTGGACTTCTGTGCGGCGAAGTCGGAGGCTGCGTACGCGCCGCCAGTCTTGGAACTGGCGTAGGGCCCTGTGGCCGTGAACCGCGTTGCGTCGGCGGCTGATCGGGACATGGCGTGTGATTCCCAAAGCAATGGAGCTGGTATAGACAGAGTAATTGCTGAGAAGCCACTAGAAATTGAAGGACTCCGTTGTGGGGATTGAGCTGGGCGACGTTGTAAGCCGGGGGATTTGAAGTGGTAAATTTTCACGGGTTGCGCCAAGACATTCAAACCACCTTATGATATATGCACCTGCGCACTTCCTGTGGTCTTTTCTTACTTGATCTTTTCGTTTGACACTTGACTTGGTCTTAGGATCATTGCATACATTAGTTCCTTCGTCAATCATCTATCATAGGGGTTGTCCTCTTGGAATTGTTGATTCTAAGTGATTTGCATTTGACACCTAGGTCAACATGACCGGGAATAGTTACAATGCCGCGGACTTGAATTCAGTCCTGCAGACACTCTCAAGTCTCGCTCCTCAGGCACAATCTCAGATCCAATCTCAGGCTCAGGCCCAAGCCCAGCCTCAACCCTCTGCCTATAACACATCCCTTCCTACCCCACAAAAGAGGCCTTATTCAAGTACAAACACACCCGCACCCCGAACTCAAGATCCACGCCAGTTGCACTCAAAACCACCATCAACACGCCCAGCCTCAACTGGCCCGGAATCATCAACTATCACTACATGGCCCGCAGCGCTCCGTCATGTCATGCGAACCGTCAGTCTAAATGAAGAGACACAATTGCGGATCCGCGGAATGATCCGGAGCCAGCACCGCCATGAACAGAACTGGTTCGATGCTCGCCAAGCACTGATTAAACAACAAGAAGGGCGTCCTCAGAAGCAGCGGGAGTTAGATGCAGTGCTGTGAGTCTGTAATAGTCTATTAAGAATCAGGTTGCTAACGACGACAGCCGCTCGATAGGTGCCCCTGTCAAAGAAGATGATGGCTCTGTGGGTTTTATCATTTCATCCCTTTCTGGCCTTTGTTTACTGACCATGTCGCAGACCGAGAAAGAGGTTGCAGCAGAACTCGCGAAGTATGACCTCAAAGTCCATACTGCTGCTGTGAAAATGGCGGATGCCCTCTCTGCTGAATTGCGAGGGATGGACATTCCCTTCTTTACAATACGCAAAGATCTGGTACAAGATACCCCCCGGAAAGAAGAACATGGTGGCGTCGGTCTACAACGACAAGCTCAAACTAGTACACCTGCAGCTCCCTCACCAATCACCAAGTCCGAGTTAATGGCGTTACAAAATCGCATGCTTGGGCTATTGGAGGATCTATGCAAAGAGTGAAGAACTGCTCAAGCTACCATGATCTAAGGTTCATCTCATGGTGAATACAAATATCATATTTGCTATCCAGCTCAAATACGATCGCACATACCAGAACACAAGAGATCAAGGGTTCTTGTCAATAACCTCCAGGTTCTTAATTTGGAAAAGTGTTGCTAGAGATCGATTAGCGTCTGGCAAGGATAACAAAAGCAAACCGCAACATTCACTGGCGTGGTCTTGAGAACACGCCAGAACACCTTGGCCGATGGGGGAACTTACTTCCTTCTGGACCCGGGCTTCCACTGCTTCCCTCCATCTGCAGGTCGATGATCAAGTGCAATGGCTCGCCAACCAGACCTCCAGCGTACTGAGTGGTCACCAAGGACCCATCAAGATAGAAATTCACGCTGACATCGGCACCATTCTCATCCCGCAGCTCAGCCTTCACGGCGTGGAACTCCGTGGGCGACGGATACTCCACATCCTTGGCCTCAACCTCGCTGGATGAATTGAATGTGTTGAAGCTGATATCCCCAGAACCTTTCCACTCTGCAATGTCAATCTCGGGAGGCCACGAGTTCACGCCATTCAGCCAGAACGCCGGCCAAGTGCCCTTATCCACTGTCGCGATGAAGTCGACCGAGAAGTCTAGCCCGCCTCCGGCCTCGACTGTGAACTGTTGTTTCGCGTACACGGTTCCAGAGTCCCACGCGTAGTCGGAGGCACCGGTGTATGTCGCGTTCAACGTCAAGGTCCCAGCAGTTGAGATGACGGCATTGGATTCTTTCATGATCGCCGCGCCATTGTGGGTGTCGCCCCATGGATAGCCATACTCAAAGTACTCTGTCAAAGACGAGGTGGAGTCGAAACACGAGGTTGGAATCAGGGTGCTGTCGCGTTTGGCGATGTGGTGACCTGGCAATGCCAATGCCAGGCCTGGGAGGGCAGCGAGGATGTATGAATGCATTGTTCTGCACCGTGACTCTGGTCAAATTGCTGGCCCCAGCTGTAGCAGAATTGTCCTCAACTTATAGCCGCCCATCTTGTAAAACACTCTATTGCAGATAGAGCAAGATCGGCAATGGCCTGATATTATCCGTAGAGCTAATGCAAGTTACCCTGGACGAATAATTGTCCGATGCTTTAGCTGTGGGATCGACGAGATTCAGGGCCCTCTTGTCGTAGTGGCCCTACACCGGAACTGTGAATATTCACTTAGTCGACACCCCGCTCGGAGACGGATACTCTTTAGGAGATGGATTTGCACCCCACCGGAGCTGAGTGTTACATCCCTGGTTTGTGAAGCATTTCATTAATATACGAATACTCTGCATCGGGTGAATTTCCGAGACTTGTACTCGTGCGTGTTCTAAGTCCATGAGGGCGGTTCCGAGCCCACCGTTCGATCTATATGTGCATAAACACAGCATCTGATCGAAGACCATCCCGTTCCAAGTTTCAGGCGAATCAAGAGTTATGACGGTCGATCACCCGTGTTTCAAGTGTTGAAACAGAGCAAATGGGGTCGATTTTTGGAACACTTCTACTATGTAGTGTCGCAAGGCAACACTTCCTCGCCGATGCTAGGAACTGGCTTATCTAGGCCCGGTTAGTAACTGCTCATGCATGCTACGCACATATGTAGTAGATTCATGGTCTTACATACAAGGCATTCTGACAGCGACCTACACTTGGCCATGGAAAATGAACAACATACTTAGCCAAAGCTATCAGTGGAAGCTCTTATACTTCATGCAAATCAACAAGCACATACAAAGTGAACAGAGGTCGAGGGAGATGACGTGAAACGCGGGACATACCGCCCGCGTCAATCGCCGACCGTTTCTTCCCTCAACATGACTCCCAGAACAAAATCAAACGGGCTCGCCTCGCTGGCTTGTACCGAGTGCAGGAAACAGCATCTAAAATGTGATGCCGGCAAACCATCCTGTGCACGATGTGATCAGAATGGGCTTCCCTGCCAATATCTCCCCTCCCGACGAGGCGGCCGGCGGAAATCCCGACAAGAGAGTCCATACTCCCGTCCAGTGAGCGTGAGTCCCTAGTTGCATGGAAATTCTTGGTATTTTTTCTCGTTGAAACGAAACTAAATATTGAATAGACGAGATTTCAGCCTGTCCCCGTATTGCCAATTACCCCTGCGCAGTCCACGGGAAACCCTCCAGGAGAAACGCAACTGAGGATCCCCGCTGAGGCAGGTTCTTGGCCAGCGATGCTCCCTGGAAACAATGTCCAGCGGCCTATAGAATCATTGAGTAAGCATCCACTCTATGATGAGCGTTTGCCCCGTGTCTACTACGAGAACTTTCATGTCGCCCACCCGATCCTGGTACCAAGCTCCATGTACCATGATCGAAATTACCCTCGCTTCCTCCAGCTAGCAGTGCATTTCGTGGGCTCTCACTATATCTCTTCGGTGTCCAGTCAACCCTATAAAGAGCAAGTCCTCGCCGAGCTGAAGACCAGCCCAGACCGATCGGGTTGCATGGTCCAGGCTTGGCTTATATATTCCATCGCTCTATATGCGCGCGATGAATGGGAAGAGGCACAAGAGGCGCTCTCTGCCAGTGTCGATATTGCTTTAGAGCTCGGCTTGAACCGCTGGTCATTTGCTTCGTCTGCGAACCCTGAAAGATCCATTGAGGCCGAGAGCATGAGAAGGACGTGGTGGGAGCTATATGTCACCGAGATCTTCATGGCTGTTCCTTTCAAAACCACCTCCTTCCGGTGCAGCGCGGTCTCGCCAGAGGTTGGACTTCCCTCCGAAGAGATGGCTTATAATAGCGGTTCCGAGGTTTCGAAACCTCGACTGATGATCGAGTTCAAGCGAAGGATTCTCGCTGCAGAAGATACTGTCTTCTCCTCTTTCAGCTACCGTATTGAGGCTACTACCATCTTATCCCGCGTCCTTGTGCTGAACCGCATGCGAGACTGCCACCGGGATCATCTCCAAGCCGTCGAGAATGCCCTGGTAAGCTGGATAAATCATTTGCCTGCCAAAAAGCTCGACATTGTCGATTCGTACGGAAACGTCGACGAGATGATGTTCCAAGCACACCTGACAATCTCCTATGCCGCCATGCTCCTACATCTCCCTCGCAGTGATCTTCCCGCTGTCCTATCCCAGTCCCAACCAGACGACAGATTCTGGTCCGGTCTAACAGGCCAACTATCGTCAACCTTCAGCCGCTTAGTCCACAGCATCAAAGCCACCGAGGCCTCGAGACGCATCTCCGACTCCATCTCCATCTGTCCCAACGTCTCAAAACACACCCCATTCATCATTCCCGCCTTGGCTCTCTGCGGCCTGATCCAGCTCGCCACATCAACCAGTCATTCTGAAGAATGTTTCGATCACCATTGCAATCGAGTCACCCTCATTCTCGGATGCCTCAAAAGCACCCAGCGGACCTGGAAACTCACCGAGTCCGTCTACCACAGCCTCCGATCTTCTGCATCAGAGGTCCTATCTGACTCCATGGCAAAATGGAATACAGAGCCGATTCATCGCTTGACTCCCGCAGCCACAACTCCCAGCGACAACCGTCCAAGCAATGCCAACCCAGTGGCTGCCATGCCGGACGGTCACGACTTCATGCCGCCGGACTTCATCCCTGCTTTCATTGATCCATCTTGCTACAACGCTTCCTTTTTCAGCGCCATCCCTGATTTCGATATTAATTAAATCAGCTATCCCCGGATTATCCCCTGATAAATCGAGTCCGCCAATGGCCACCTTATCTCCAAATCGAAGGTTTCTGCGGAAACCAGCCAACCTCGTCATGCTGCATATATTGCATATTGGGCTTGGGGACATTGATCTTCACCGGTATACGTCAGATAGGGATATAAACATGATCTATCAATAATGCTGCGTACTTTGAGCCAAACGCCGATTGACGGTTCGCCGATTGTGCCATCCCTTGCTTGTGATTGGCCGGGGCGGCATGCTCCACTCGGGCATTCATTGAAAGCGCATGTACGGAGTACTCCGTACTGTACATGTCTTGTGCAACTGGGCTTTAAATTCCAAGGCCATTCTCATATCTCGAGGACGTTTTCGATCAAGAATGGCTTGTTACTAATGTCTAGACCGACACAATACTCCGGTACTCCGTATTGTCGGCACATATTATTCCAATTGGTCGGACTCGTCCCGACGCGCAGAGTATGCTTCACGCCCACTATACTGTACTGCGATAGATGGGACGGAACCGAGTCCAGATATGGGCATACATAGGTTTCACCGACTATTTGTTCTCCCGTGGCTTTACTCCGTACCAATTATCCGGGGATACCCGTATATCGATACGGGGGCAATGTGTTGATCGCCGAAGAGAAAAGACTGCATTGGCCTCGGGTTGAGCTGTGCTAGCATCTAGTCTTACATCATAAATCACACGAGAGTTGAACGAGCTGCATGTTCTATTGCGACTGAGGTCATGGCGATGGCGTTATGAGATGTCAAAAATCATCAAAATTGGCCGTTTCGAAATTGAGAAATTAGCAGGATCGTTCTGATTTTTGAATGAACAAATTTGGAACATTTTTGGGATCCCGGCCAATTATCGTCACCAGCGCATTAGACTATAACAATAGAGTATGTTGATTCTAACGAGATCATTGCAAAGCCCGTTTGGAATTCATGTTCAACGTCATCCCTGATACGTTCAGGCCTCTGTACATAGGCGAGACTGAAATCGGTCTGGGGAGCTGGATTGCCAGGCATTGGAGCAATCGGCGATTGAGTCCCATTTTTGCGACTCAAGATCACACGGGGAGTTCAGGGGAATGAAACACATGCATCAATCTCAGATATTTATCACTCGCTGTCCGCTAATTCAAATCTCGAAATCAACTCTTTTGTTTTTCATCTTCCACAATGCCTGCTGTCGTGCCCATACTTCCGCCTAGCGTCCTCCCGGACTACAAGCACTATACCCCCGAATACAACCTTGACGACCTCGTCCGGGACATCAAAGCATATCTAGGAACCAGCGGGGGCATTTCATCCGAGGAAGTGGATAACGAATACTTAATCTCGCTGGCGCACAAGTACATTTCAGATCCGAATGACTGGGCCCAGTATTTCTACAACGACACAAGCAAAAACTACACCCGCAACGCCATCGAGAACATCAACCAGAAAGCAAATATCGTATGTCGCATGTCTGTTCAAAATTGAATTGAAATTGAAGTTAATCCCCATCTAGCTCCTCCTCGTCTGGAACCCCGGGAAAGGCTCTCCCGTCCACGACCACGCCAACGCCCACTGCATCATGAAGATCCTGGCCGGCACTCTCCAAGAAACGGTCTATCGGATCCCGGACCAGGCATCCGAGCGGGCCCCGCTGGAGATCAAGTCTGATACGAGACATACCATGAACGATGTGGCTTATATCTCGGATGACATCGGGCTACATCGTGTCTATAACCCGAGTAGTGACCAAGTGGCTGTGTCTTTGCACTGTGAGTATACCTAGGTATAGAAATGGATTCGAACTGACTGGAGTTAGTGTACACTCCACCCAATGCCGCCGACTATGGGTATAATGTCTACAACGAAGCGACGGGCAAGGCGTGCTTCATGCCTCAGGCCAAGTCTGTGTCGAAAGAGTGATGGATATTCATTGGAATTGGAGTTTGAGCGTGGCGCAGGCGTCGACGTTAGGATAATTAAGAATAAGCAATATTAAAGAGTGGAGAGTCGGTGGTCGGAGGCCCCATTCGCCGCGAACGGTCGGCTTTTGGAGATGCGATGACATCGGCACTCGGCGGGCTTAGGCCCCGGATTTTGTACTCTTATAAGAGTCAATTGCATCGCAGATTTCAGATTTTACAATCAAACAAACATGTTCCGAACTATTCTATCTCGACCCAAGTCCGTCTCGGTGCTCGCCGTCGGGTCCGGCGCATACTTCGCCCAATCCTTCCTGTCAACCGCCCACGCCGAGTCCAAAGAGGCCCCTAAAGCCTTTGCAGGTTTCGGTTTCACCACCCTACGCCTACACAGCACTACAGATGTAAACCACAACACAAAAAGACTGGTCTTCGAATTCCCGGACCCGACTGCAACAAGCGGACTCTCCCTGACCTGTACGAATCCATATACTTACCCCATGTTCCCCATATTCTAACAATTCACAGCTGCCCTCCTCACAATCACCCGTCCAGAAGGACGATGGCTTCCCGTACCACGCCCCTACACCCCCATCAGCGACCTAAGTAAGTGACCAACCCGCACAGAGCTCACCCCAATCCTAACACCTTCCAGACCAAGCCGGCTTCATCGAATTCATGGTAAAGAAATACCCGGACGGCAAAGCAAGCACGCACATCCACTCCCTAGTTCCAGGCGACACACTCACCTTCGCAACGGCGCTGAAAGGACACGCCTGGACACCCAATCAAGCTCGCCAGGTCTACCTCATTGCTGGTGGCGCGGGCATCACGCCAATTTACCAGCTTGCGCAGGGCATCCTGAATAATCCGGCCGATCAGACGAAGATCAATCTCGTCTTTGGAGTGAATACTGAGCGGGATCTCTTGCTGAGAGAGGAATTGGAGAGTTTCAAGGCTCGGTTCCCCGATCGGTTTGAGTATACTTATGTTGTGAGTCATCCCGAGGGGATGGGTGAGGGATTCCAGACGGGGTATATCACGAAGGAGCTCTTGGGTGGTGTATTGAAGGATGCTGAGGCTAAGGTCTTTGTCTGTGGTCCGCCTGCGATGGAGACTTCGTTGGTGGGATCGGGTGGTGGGATTCTGGCTCAGCTTGGCTTTGAGAAGAGTCAGGTTGTGAAGTTCTAGAGTATTTCAGTTAATCGTGTATTATATCTTTCTTTGACTATTCAAGACTGGGTTCGAAGCATATTCCGATATTTGCGTGTCGTGAGATACACAAAAATATATACTTCGGGCTCTACGTACACCGAGGCATACCTTATGTAGGTAGGTAACCGGGCTTGGAACCGTTGAGCTTCAAGATTCCACGAGGGTACCTAAGTACCTAGGTATTGGGACTATCAGATCGAACTCGGAAGGAGTCCCATTTTTCTGCTTTGGCCATTCTCCCAAGCCTCAAATTTGCGACGATCAGATAGCGGTCTACTCCCGACCTCGGTCCGTACTCTTATGCTTATTTGAGTGGTCGATACGGCCTAACCCCGGAGGCAGACCGGTCGATCTCAGGTGCTATCACATTGGGAGTGTGGGCCCTGGAATGAACTAAGTATCAACAAGCCGTTTCATCGGGCAGTTTCGACTAAGCCAACGGCACGAACAGTGGATAGACCGATGATCGATTCCCAGAACGACCAGTCACGGATATATTCCTCGAACAGGCACTAATGCAAGTCCAAAACAATGGACCAACAACCGGGGTATGAGGAAAAGTGGCACAAATTGAGAGTTAACAGTATATACAATGTAGTCTGTACAAGATATTACAAGGAGATCACAGCTCAAATCCCCAAACCAAAAATACAAAAAGAATAGTAGATCGTTCAAGCGCAGCTTGGAGATCCCGTAACAAACAAACGCCAAAATGGGGGTATGATATGCATGAAAAGGCCCGGCATCAACTGTGCCTCTTTTTTCCTTTGTATCGACATGTCAGTCCTCGGGCCTGGCCCGGTTCGATATGATGCAAATGCGAAACGATATGCAATGCTAACCATGTGAAATGGAAGATGGTCCCTACTCGCGTCCGGTGGAGGTGAGTCGGATTTCTTCCGTCGGAAGACCCTCCTCGGAGGGGACGTGCTGGTAGCTGCGCTTGCGGCGGTCGCGGACGGATCGCCAGATGGCGTAACCGGCACCACCGAGGACACCGACGACCAAGAGGAAGACGAGGAGGCTACCGATGCCGCGGATGATGTCGTAGGCCTTGTAGACGGCCTTTGCGACTTCCTTGGCATCGGCGTACTGGGCCGCTGAGTGGTCGCTGGAGGCGATAGAGCCGGTGGAGTTGGAGGTGCTGTCGTTGATGAACTCAGTCCCTTTGTCGCTGGCGCTAGAGCCGGAGGATAGCTTGCTGGCATCGTTGGCAGCGGCAATGATGGACGGGTCATCGGGGCTGGGGCCGGAAGTGGCGCCGATCCAGCCTGCGGAGATCCAGTTGCTAGGAATCTCGGTGCGCATGACCTTGGAGGTGTGCATGACATTGCCCTCGGCATCGATGGCTTGGGCTGAGACCCAGTCCATGTAGCCATCGGCGATATACATGGTCTCGAAGTCGGTCTTGTTGGTGGAACCAATGTAGACCGGGTCGCCGCGATCATAGGACTGAGCATAGAACTTCCATTGGACAACGTCCGTCGCACCGTTCCAGCTGACGTGGATAAGGGTCGTTGTGTCCTTGTCATCAGTACCGTATACATTTGCGACCAGGTCCGGAGGAGCGACGGGGCGACCGGTGAACTCTCCCTTGAAAGAGCGGTATGTCGAGTAACGGTCCGATGTGAAGCGGGCGGTCATGAGAAGGTCACCGTTCGAGGCATGCTCGCTGGAATAGCCGCGCTCGCTCCATCCGGCGAAGTAGTTGCCGTTGGGCAGGGGGCGGAAGCTGCCCCGGAGTCGAGTGAGACCACTGTCGGGGCGGTTGATGCGGCGAATCACTCGGGCTGTCATGGGGGTGACAGAAGTATCCAACTCGATGATCAGGCCAGAGGAGGTGTTCTCGTCGTTACCACGCTCGTCCGAGGCATTATTCAGCACCGAGATAACGTGGTGGGTGCTGTTCGAGGAGACAAACTTGGCATCGTGCTGCTTGGAGAAAGTGAAGTCTTGGTCGAAGTTGCTCTCTGCCCCACCTAGGCGCCAAATGATGCTGCCATCCTGACCAGAGATCAGGTAGAGGGTATTGGTGAATCGCAGGGAGATCAGGTAGTCACCTGCCTCGTTTTTGTCGACCGCGTTGATGTGGACGTAATCCCAGCCAGGCTCACCGGTAGCCACGCCATCCGACGCGTGGAACATGTTCGATTCGTGGAGGGCGATCTTGTCGAGCGAGTCCCATTGCACCAAAACCTCGCTCGTCGCGACGTCCAGCTCAACGAATCCACCCACCGTGACCCAACTCTCTTCCGTGGGACGTCCAAAATCGGCGAGGTTGACGCGCGCATTACGGTAGGTACACGCTAGAGCTGTCTTTCCACCTTCCAAGATATTGAATTCGTGCATGTTGAAATCGTGCAGGTCGTTAATCACCTGGACCTCCTTCTCCACCTCATAATGCTGGCTCACCAGCGCGCCGTGGCCCTTCTTCGAATGGTCCGCAGCCCATCCCACCACAAACGAAAGGTGTGGTTTTGAGTCGATGTTGTTGACCGGCTTGAAATCGAAGGTGTTCTCGTTATCATACATGGGCGAACCAGCCCAGATCAGCATCTGTCGACGAGTCAGCTCGTGCTCCGCGTCCGGGGTTCTCCACATACACCACTGTCATCATAAATATAAGGACCGACTTGATATTGCTGGTACTTTTGTGTGGGGTGTTCCGGGGAAATCTGGCCGTACGGCGCCACGAAGATATACCCGGGCGCCATGCGCTCGCGGTCGTAGTGTTGAATCTCCCATTTCAAGGCTCGGACCTCGGGGAGCTAGACGAGGGTCAGCACTGCAAAGGCCTGATATTGGTCCTGGACCTACCGTCACAAAGGACATCAAGTCCGCATCGTGGCGCGATGCGACGGCATTGCTTGACAGGAGAAGCAATAACGCACCCCAGAACATAGTGAAGGAATGGATAGGAAGATCGACCTCCCAGAACAGCGCAAAAGGGAATGAAGGGAGAACTAAAAAGCCAACATCGGAGCGAACAGAGTGCAAGTCCAATCAGACGCAACGTCAGGAAGAGAGGAGCAACGTAATTATGGAGTCTTGGCATTGTTTCGGGTGGAGCAACGCACACGACGCCCTACGCCTGTCCACGTCGACGCCGGTCCTACGAGGCTGGTCCACAGCGGAGTTCCTCTCCTCTCGTATATTTTCCCGTCTTCGTCCTACTCCTATCACAGGCTCACATTGGCCGCTCAGACGTCCGACTCGGTCTTGTTTTCCTCAAATAGCCCACTGGACGCCGGACACAATGGTTCTACTCACGTCCTATTTATTTCTCCGGCTGCCGTTTTGCCGACGATAGGTGGGCATTGATCGGCCAGGGGAAGTCCTTGGCACGTACTCCGTGGAGTAGGGCGTTCTGGGAATAAGGATTGACACGGCTGGTTCTGTTAGTGCGAAGTGGAATCAGAATATGTACTCCTTTTATTAGAATCTTCGGCCGCTCTGCACAATAGTATAGTAAAGTACAGACTCTCATCCCCACGAAAAGCAATAGTATTCCAAAGTTCCAGATTCACGGCAGTTAGGCGATCTGACAGAGATCCACCTTGGCGTACGGAGTACGAAGCACGGAGTTCCACACTTGGGACACTCGGATGTTTGATGGACACGCAGATAATCTACTCCGTACTAGCACAGTGCAGTAGATGAATTCTGCCTGCATGGATTCTGAGGAACAGTCCGATGTATGTAGTTCGCGCTCGGATTCTCCATACGAAGTACGTTCGGGATTTCCAGTCCGCGTATACTAGTAGATGCAGCGTCAACAAAGTTTTCGGACACCTGCCGAGTCCGGATCGTCTCCAGGGGGTGATGAGAGACTGCTTAGAGACTGCTTAGCGCAGCTGAGGAACAAAAGTCAAAAAGAACTCGTGCTCTTGAGAGAAAGCACAATGAGCAAAAACAAAAATAAGACGACACCTGTGTGATTCGAACACACGCTCCCGAGGGAATTGCCTTAGCAGGGCAACGCGTTAACCACTCCGCCAAAGTGCCGTTGTTATTTAATTGCTCGGTGTCTTTGTGCATTATGTCCTACTATTTTAGTTCTATGGCTCAATCTTCAGATCTGCACGCTACGATCCTGACTACGCTCGGAGGGGTAATCTAGCCTGGGCTCTATATTAGATATCACAGGCCTTTAGACTAACAAGTTATAAATCTGATACCCCAAGCCGAGGTTGACCACCTGGGCAGTGTTGTACAAGTGGCACTGCTGAACTGGGCTGACCTCATATGTATCAAAGTATCCTTGGCAGCTTCTATCAGTATACTTCCAAGACGGTCATATTCTATTGCCAATTACATAGAATAGACATACTAGTATACTGCTAGTATACTGTACAGTACCATAGAAGCCAGAAGTCTCCGTAAGTAGTCCCATAAACCCCTAACCCAAGAAACCGATCTGATCTCCGATCGAATAGGCCCTAAGTACCCACGTAAACAAGCCCCGCAGCCCCTCTACGCCCCTCAGCTCTTCCATTGCATTCTGCTTCTTCTCTTTTCTGGTCAAACGAATCCTCCTTTTCTCTCTACTTCCCTCTACCAGTACTATAACCACATACCAAGATGTCCTACGGCAACCAACAATACGGCTCCGGCTCCGGCTCCGGCGCCAGCTCCAACTACTACGACCAAGGCCAAGACTTCTCCGGCCGCGACAACTACAACCAAGGCAACCAGAGCTACGGCAACGAAAGCTCCGGCTACGGCCGCGAAAGCTCCAACTACAACAACCAGGGCCACCAAGGCTACGGCAACTCCAACTACAACGGCAACAACGGAGGGTACAGCTCGAACCAAGACTACGGTCGCGAAGACCACGGCCGTCGCCACAGCGGTAACTACGGTGACGACGACTTCAGCAGTGCGGCTTCGCATGCGCAGGAGCACCACAGCAGCGAGGACAAGTCGCTTTTCAGCTCGGCGCTGAGCTTCATCCAGGAGCGGAAGAGCAAGTATTCTGGCTCGGAGGGTGAGGTTGATGAGCAGCATGCTGTGAATGCGCACCAGGCTATGTATGGTGGTGGTGGTTCTTCGCAGACTCATGATTCCAGCACTGTTGGGGCTGGTGCTGCCATGCAGGCGCTGAAGATGTTCACTGGTGGTGGCTCCGGTGGTAGCTCCAGTGATGGTGGTATGGATAAGAACAAGCTTATTGGGCTTGCTATGGCGCAGGCTGGAAAGCTGTGGGATGAGAAGCAGAGCAGTGGTGGTAATGTGGTGAGTCTTCGTTCTTTCTTGGATTTGGATGTTGGATCGGATACTAATTTGATTTGTTTCAGTCCGGTGATAAGCAGTCTGCTGTCAACTCTGCTGCTGAGATGGCTTTGAAGATGTACATGAAGAGCCAAGGTGGTGGTGTTGGTGGCACTGGAGGCCCTGGTGGTGCTAGTGGTCTCCTGAGCCTTGCGAGCAAGTTCCTGTAAATAGCTACCGAGTACATGTAGTTTGAAGAGACCCAGAATGATATGACTTTCTGATTTTGTTCGCATGAGACGGTATATAACAAAGTAGGCTTTGGTGGAAGCTTGAACTTGGAACAGGAAAAAATAAAGAATTCGCTGACCTGCACATGCAATGCACATGCCGCAGTCTCGCATGAAAATACAACGCAAATAAAGAGGCCAACGCTAAGCGCAAATGTCACCGCGACCGACCATAAACAATTCGCATCTAATCTACCACTCGTCATCGTCATCATGTTTGCCTTGCATCGCACTCTGTCGGGCGCGCAGTGCTTCGGCCAAGCCACCCGCAAGGCTAGCGTTCGATGCACTGTTCGGGGTACCGCGACCGCTGGCTCCGGATGAGTCGCCGGAGTTCATGCTCACGGCGCTGTCACGAGGAGCAGGCGGGGGTGCGGGTTTGCGACCGGCCATGTTGGGTCGCTTGGCGGGAGGAGCAGGCGGAGCGGGCTTGGTCTTTGCAGCGGCGGCAGCTCCAGCTCCGTTAGGTACGGGGCTTGGGGTTGCGCGGGGTGCTGCGGGGGGAGGGGGAGGTGCGGGCCTAGGCGTGGGAGCTGCGATGACCTCCTCGAGGTAGGCCTCGGGAGTCCATCCTTGAATCGAGGTTGTCGTGTTCATGCACAACCACCATCCTGATAAAGTTAGTCACGATTGAGGGTAAGTCTGAGTAGGTGGCTTACCATTTCCTTCCTTGGACATAATCTGAACAACTTCGCCCGTGCGGATAGAAAGCTCATTATCTCGGTCGCTGTTGAAGTCATACTTGACCTTCGCAGTGGGTTTCTGGGCCGCCGGGGGTGCCGAGGGGGGAGGAGGTGGAGGAGCTCTCACGGAGCCGGTAGACTCGTTACGAGAGTGGGCTGCCGCAACGGCAGCGACAGGCTGAGGCACAATCCGAGGCTGCGCGGCGGGTTGGGGTGCCGCAGCAGGCTGTGGGGTCGACCGAGGAAGCGGTTGCGCGGCGGGCACAGGTCTGCGAGCAGCCTGAGAGAGCTTCGAGGGACCCCCACCTGGGCCACCGGGTCGGAGGAGCTTGCCCTTTGTGACGGGCCGTGCAGCAACGGGCTTCGGCCGAGGAGTAGGCTTCGAGACAGAGCTGGGAGGCTCACCGGCACTGGTATGGATTGTGCTACTTTTGTAGCTGTCGACATTGCCGGCAGCTGGATCCTTGACTGCCTTGACTGTTGCCAGCTTGCCAGGCTTTTTGTTGTATTCAATGGTCTCTGCAATCTTCAGGTTGAGAGAACCACGTAGGACGGTAGAGAGATGGGTGAAGAATTCAGTCTTGAAGACACAGTTGACCAGGGGATCGGGCTCTTGGGCTCCGACAACAAGTGAGAACCAGTCATCCTTGAGGGTCGAGGTGCTGACAGACTTAATAGCCCCAACAGGAATGGTCCGCTCTGCCGAAATGGCAAGCTGGTTGTTGACGATGCTTTGTGAAATGATGTAGACATGGCGGCTGGTCAACACAAGAATCCGGGGCTCCGGCTTACTGGAACGACCGAATTTGGAGACCAGTACTTCCGCACGACAGGAGAATACAATGTCCTCTGAGCTACTAATGCCTGCACCATTGCGGATCATCTCACCAGGACCACCGGAGTTTCCAACGCCGAGATAGTCACCCAAGAAACGACGAGAACCGAGCAAACTCATTCTGCGCCTTTCCTTGCGACCCTGGAGCAATTTGTGACCTTCATCACGAACCTTGATGAACTCGAGTCCACCGGTCATGCGACGCCAGAAGCGCTGGATGCGGATCGCACACTCAATGCGATACCGGAGGTAGTTTCGCCAGGCACGTTGGATACGAATGGCCATGTTGTGCCAGTACTTGTCTCGCATGGCTTCCAGGGCAAACAGCGTCTCGGGGGTCTTGACGAAGACCTTGGTGATACCCATCTGGTATTCCTCTGTGGGAATGCGGGTGTCCTTCAGGATTTGCTTGGCGCCTGATTCCACGTCACCAGTCCATGTGTAGTCACCGGCGTAAGAAGTCTTGGGAGAAAGGAGGTAGAATCGCTCAGTGAACTTGTCAAAGGTCTGACGATAGGCGAAACCGGCACGTCGAATGCGAACGTTCTCTTGTAGACCAAGGTACTTGATCTGGTGCAGAACATTGCTGTGGTTGTACTCCCTAGGGGCCTTGTTGTCGTTGGGCTTGATCGTGCGGATGTAAGAGGGTTGTGCCTTCATGAGTGTAGCCACCAGGTCGTTGGCAGATGCCTTGATCTTGTCACCCGCGGTAGGCGGGCGACGCTTGTCATCTTGGTTCACCTGGTTGGGGAACAGCGTGTGGACGAATGGGTTGCTGCTAGATTGAGCAAGGTTCAGCAAATCCTTCAATAGCTGGTCCTTGTTCTTATCGGTCATTCCCTCAACAGCGTAGCTCACATCACCGGCGTAGTGCTTGATGATGAATTGGCCTTGGCGGCCCTCGAAGTTGGGATTCTGAGACAAGAAGTTGAGTCTGCCGACGAAAGTCTGGTCAGCAGCACCGGGATCGGCGTGGGCAGTCGCACAAGCGTCGTTCAGCGCAGCAAAAACACCAGGAGGACGCTTGTCCTCGATCAACGAGCACACGACCTTGTTGTCAAAGTACTGAATAGGGGTCCACTTGATTTGTTCACGGGCATATTCATCTTGCTCTGCCTTGAGAGTCAGTTGAATGAAGATCTGCTGCAGCTTCTCGTTGACGTAGTTGATGCAAAGTTGCTCGAATGAGTTCTTCTCAAAGATCTCAAATCCGTAGATATCCAGAATACCGATCGAGTTCGTGATGGATCCACGTGCGGTGAGCGATTGATTGACACGCTCAACGATCCAGTCAAACAGGTTGAAGTAGATCCCCTTGGACAACGCATCTCGGACGGCCGATGCTTGCGTTCTGTTCAAAGGCACTTCATAGACAGATCCTCTGCGTCCTCCACGCGCAGTCTCCATGAGACGGATCGTAAGGGCCTTGTTCACTTGCGCAGCGTCAACCTCCAGCAAGTAGGCAACGAAGTCAACGACCGATTGATCGCTGATCATAGCATTGCCTGAATCATCCTCGCTGAACTGCACGTTTCCGATCCACAGGATGGCGGCCAACATGCGGAAGACGTTATCCTGCTCGGCGTCGCTCATTCCAATCACCCCCATCGCGTCCAGTGTATCCTTGAACTCGGCAACATCGTCAATTCCCGGCACATCGAAACACTTGGAACGGCTGGTATAGAGGTAGGACTGTGGTTGCTGTAGGCCGAAGCTGTCGCGGTACTTTTGTGGGGCACCCTTTGTGAGTTGGTAGAAAATGTGGAAGTTTCGCTCGTTCGTAATTTGGCCCACGACTCGTGACTTCTCCAGCAGGTAGTTTGTGATGTTAGCTCCCACCGGTTCACCATTGGCGTTGAATTCCAACTCCAGGTACTTTCCGAATCGCGATGAGTTGTTGTTGCGGAGGGTCTTCGCATTACCGAATGACTCCAGCAACGGATTGGTTGCCAGCACCATCTCCTTGGTCTGTTGAATGGACGAATCGTTGCCGCCGGACACACTTGCGATGTATTGCATGATCCGCTTGGCTGCCTCCGTCTTTCCGGCACCGGACTCTCCTGAAATGATTACACATTGGTTGTCCTTGTAGGACTTCATGTTGTAGTATGCGGATTCGGCGACTCCGAATACATGAGGGGGGACTTCGAGGCGGTTCTTGCCGCGGTAGGAATCGAGGACACTGTCGGTGTAGATGCCCACTGGAATGGATTAGCCAGATGGCCCCCGTGCTTCGATCGCGGAGCTACTTACAGTCTCGGAAGGGGTTCACGGAGACCAACACATGGCCGATATAGGTCTATCATTCTCCCGTCAGCCTGTACTCGTGTTCGCGCACAACCCCGCAGTCCTCGTGGGAGAGGGATCCCTTACATAAATCTCGTCATGTTCGAACCGGAGCTTCAGGTTGTCGTTAATGGCCTCGTTGGAAATCTTGCTGAGGAGGGTAAGATCTGAGACACCGATCTCCTTCTTCTTGCTGCTCTCAAAGGTGGCCTTCTTGACTTGCGGCTTGCCCCCCGCCTGTCGGCCATCGCCCACATCGGCCACTGCTTTTGAGCGACCGAAGCGGCTCTTCTTCTCTCCCCCAGCGGGGCGTCGTGACTGACCCTATACCGGAGCCGGGTCAGTTTCAGGTTCCGACCTTATCTGGTCCGCGCGGAGTCAACCTACCATGTTGTGTCAATCTCTCGGGATCTCGCGCCCGAGAATCGTTCAATCTGACCTGTCAGCGGGGTCGCGTAGTGAAAGGTAAGTCCGCAAGACTCGGACGTGTAAGAGCGAATAGTCTAGAACCCAATGCTGTAGGGAGGAATGAAAGTGAGGGAGACTTACGTACTCGTCAAACGGAAGCAAACAGCTGCGCCACACCTCTCGGTTGCTGCCTCAGGGGGCGAATTGGGTATCAAATCAACGGGGCCAATTCGCGGCATTTACGGATCTCAAGGGTCTCGCTGCATTCTCATTGCTCCGTTTCGCCCGCATTTTTCTTTTTCGCAACGAACAGCCACGCGCGTCACGTCTTGTGGCTCGTGCAGTCAGGAATAGAAGCATCGACGTCATTGGGCTTATCCCTGTGCCTAACTGTTCATTGGAGCCTGTTTACTACTGTACTTTGTTCGTGCCCTAAATGGGGCATCTATGGATGTTTTATGTATAAACTCTTGGGTAGTGATAACTTGTTCCAAGACAGTCTTTTGAGAATATATAGTACATCAGGGGTACTACCTGGTAATTTATACAGTCGTCAACATTGAATATGTTCAAGCTTCTTCTGTATGTCATTTTTTGATGATACCTGAGCATTATTCGGGCATTCTCTATTTACCAGACCCGTCGAGTGCAAAATAATATACATAGAACATCACAGCTTCTCGTCGTCACCCAGCAACCACTGCACATGCCGATACGACACCCGACCTTGATCCTGGGACTGCCGATGGCCAGCCTGAAAAGTTTCCGCAAACATAAGGCCACGTTCATAATGTTGAACGCCCATAATGCCCTGGGGGCCATCAAGGTCCCCATAGTCCACCTGGGCATCGAAGACAGCAGCGTACTGCAAGTCCGGCATATCGATATGAACGGGCGTAGTAGGACGAGACTGGAATCCTAGCTCACCATTCCAGGTCATGTTCTGAATCGCGATCAGCGTTCCATTGGTAATGATCAAATAATCCCAAGCTCCGTTCGAGATCAGGACCCGATTGGTCGCTTCAATGACTCGGGGCAGAATGTGCTCGGTGGGATTCGGGGATTCATCATATAATTGCTGTGGTCCCGGGTCGGCACCGACAAAGACGCTCTCAATGCTGCAGAGCTCCCAGTTGATATCCTCGGGGACGTGGAGGGCTTTCTTGACGTCCGTGCGGTTGAAGTAGGATGTGGGGCCTGGTTGGTAGGAAAGGTCGGTGGGCATACCCAGGACATCCCACAAGAGTGGGCAGGTCTGGCTGACCTTGGAAGGACTCCAACATGGGTTCGGGTTGTAGGCTTCGCTGTAAATCATGTTGTAGATGTCGCATTCGACGTCGTCGTAGTCTGCGAACTTGGTGGGCTGGACCCCGGAGGCCGGGAAGGTGAGGTACTCGTCGTAATATTCTTTATAGCCGCATTGCTCGTAGGTGTCCTTGAGATCTGCCATGAAGGATTGGTTGAAGTTGAACAGCTCGGCATGTTGTTCAACGAAGGGGTAGGCGGGAAGTTCGGCTTGGACGTAGTCCCACTGGCCAATGCATGCCTCGTACATCATAGCTCCTGGTATGTGTGAGTAGACTTGACCGAGTGCGGCTGTAGTGTCGGGTCTTACCACTCAGATTGAAGTGTCGAGTATCGTTCTTGTCGAGCATCGCGGCAGAGATATAGGGCACGTAGCGTCCCGCATAACTTTCACCAGTCAAGAAAATCCGGAAGTTTTCAATCTCGTATTCTTCTTGAAACTCTTTGAAGAACTTGATGAAATCGGCAGCGAGGTCCTCTTCGCTAGTAGCAGTCGGCGTGCCGTTGGAGAATCCCACTCCAACCGGTTGATCGACCCTGGACGCCGGTCAGTTTATGTGCACCCCGGTACGTATCGGTTTTTCACCATCCACTTACCATAACATATTGGTCAAGTTCACCCATGAGTACTCGTTGATGACCGGTTCGTAGGTACCGGGTAACCAGGAAAAACGACCATTCTCCTGCAAGAACCCCTGCATTGAACTGCATCCTGGTCCACCATTGAACCACACCGTGAGGTCATTACTAGGCTCCCCAATCTTTGGCTGGAAGATGTAGAATAAGGACGTGTTATCGCGGGCGGGCAGAAAACCCGAATACATCTCGCCCAGTTCATAGTGGACGTCTGGTAAGCTCTCCACCACATGGGCTAAGGTTCATCATTAGTTCCAATTAGAGTTCAAAGGGGAGGAATTGAAGCGTACGCTTGGTTCTGTTTGTGAGGAAGCGATAGTTCGAGGTATCCACCGGCTCAGATGCAAGAGTATGTTGCGCACGATGCGTCCGAGTAGAAGGGCCCCGGGCAGCCAGGCGCTTTGCCTCTCCCCCACAGAGGAGAAGTGACGTGGCCAGCAATGTAGCGGTTATAGATCGAACAAACATTTCGGCTGTGTCCAATTGCTGGAACTCCGGAGCGACCGCAATACTACTGGTAGTACAAGTACAAAATAATCCCAGGGACAGAGTTGACTGGAAGCGGCTTCAGTCTACAGTGCAGTACTGGTTGAATTTGTCAGCCAGGGTTTTCAGGACGATCAGGTCCCTTTTGATCGTCCATGTCTTGCACCCTGAAGTCCACTTGGAGGATCGGCATTGCCAATGGCCGCCAAGTCTGTCCGAATGGGGCATGCTCGGCAATTTTTCCAACTTACCTAGCTCTGTATTCGATAGAATTGAAGTATTTGAGGGCAACTAGTAGGCTCAAAATTCACTAGTCGCCTGCAGCTACTAGCGGGAGTAGTCGAAGACGAATAAAAGAGGGCGAAGTTGGGATTACCCGGAGCTGAGCCGGATGTATTACTCCGATGCAAATACTCCGTAACCCTTGCATGGACCCACGACGAAAAAAGCAGTCTACCCAGTCGGCCGAAGCCGCTCCAAGTTAATCTCGTCTAATCAATCTACTTGGCATTCTCGTTGTGTGCAGATCACGCCATTCCGTTGGGATGTTAATACTACCAGTCGTACAACACTACTATGGAGTACATACAGCAGAGTACTGGTACTGCCTCGATGAATTCTAATGTGTTGTCAACCTTGGAAGGAGGAAAATTCAAGCCCGAGATATTTGCATTGTTGGGTTGAGTACTAGTAATTTTCATGATTTTGGAGTGTTGGGTTTATGGATTGGTCGTGGTCGTCAAAATTCGCTCTGACCACGGGTGCTGCGCCCCCAGTATGGAGTATAAGAACGTCAGCTGAAACGACCAAAGGTCTCGGCAAGAGCCCCAACAAGCTAAGCGGGCACTAAAGGCTGCATAAGAAACGCCTCTTCTTGGCAATATTTATGCTCCGCTGTGAGTGCTAGGCACTTAAGGCACTATCTCGGATCAGCATAGAGATCTCAGATGACCTCCCACCAAAGCGTGTGATGGATAACAATGGAAACATTGCCTGGGAGGCACGCCTCTTTCATTCCTCGTTAAGTTAGTTGTTTCTGAGTCCTCGAGAATCGGGAAAGACAACGCAGTATGTACTGTAGATATCATGCGATCAAATGCCGCACAGATCAAGCGTCGATAAATTGTAGGCTCGGAACTAGCCCTGGCTTGGACTAGGATGATTTCAAGTTTTTTTAGCATGAGTTGGGGCAGATCTGGAGTACGCAGATGGCTCCACAATAAGTAAAGCGCCGTGGGAGGCCAAGAGGATCCATTCACTAGAAGGTGGAAACTGTCCGGAGTAGCCGGCTACATCCAGAGGCCTAGATATCCGTTACCGGAGAGAATAAACACCCTTTGAAAGGTCCGTCTGTGGCATTGTTGAAAATGAATCAAATTTCAATTAACAAATCCATGGATATGTGGAGCTCATCGAGGCTAATCATCACGCTAATAAAGATGTGATTTTACTACAACGCCCCGATGATTCACAAATCAATACCAATATCTTGTCTTGAATTTCGTAGAATCCTTCCGGTGGACAAAATATGCGCAATCACTGATACCTGCCCACTGGCTTGCTCATTTGTGAGGCTTCGTGAATGGGCTTGAGGGCTTGGCGCCTGACTATACAGCTGTGTTAGCAAAGACCGGTAGACCCAGTGAGCCTGTAGCACCAGTAGACACTTACTGCAGCTTTGAGCACAGAGGTTGAACGATCAAACGCGCCAGGAGGCTATATACCGACGTGTGAGTGTGTTGTATAATGATGTATGGGAACTCTCTGTGTCTCGCTCACCGAACAAACCATGTCGGACGAACCAAATAGAGATGGCGAGGATGGACTAGGGGCTAGAGCCTATAAAAAATAACCTGTTAGTTTTAAAAAGTTGGCTGATGATACTCCTGATCCGACTTACCGGAGTGACCACACTGGAACTGGGGTCATGCTCGGAGCCGAGTCCAAACATCGATTTTCTTGTTTTGGGCATATTCAAGGTCGTCTGCATTTTAACGTGTAAGCTTCTTGGGGACACGCGAAAAGGACTCGATTCTCGCTCACAGGAGCCACCGAAGGCGATCTATCACTAGGTCCGAAACTAGTTCCGAATATAGAAGATTTTATCTCGGTCGGGGTACGAAACTGTACGGCGATGTGTCAGTATTACAAGAGTCCCACCTGGGCACAGGAACAATCCGAGTTTTGCCTACCAGAGATGGTGCGCTGGGTTTTCCGAAGAGAGACTCCCGATTGGCGGCGGTATCATGAGCCTGAACATGAGCCTGAACAGCAAGATTTGAGTCATTCGGCGTCGCCTCGGAATGATGCGAATGTAACTCACCTGAATAAATGGACTAGCTGTGCTGGCCCGAGGAAAATCACCGGGGGTTTCAAAGAAAGACGTCCGCTGGACGGTAGTTTCCGGAGTCTATACAGCGAAATTTGAGTGAGTACAATCCACCCCAGAATCATACGGATCTAACCCACCCTGGCAAAAGGACTGACCGTGTTCGCCAGAGAGACACTTGGCTTTCCAAATAGCGACTCTTGCTTCATGGTAGCCCTAGGAGCCTATAGCAAAGTTCAATAAGTTCTCGTCGCCCCGGAATGACATGAATCCAGCTCACCTGAGCGAAGGAACTTGTCACGTTTTCCTCAGTATGGCGTGTATGAGACAGACTCTTCATGTATCCCTCGATGCAGTCCGTGAAGTAAGATGCATCGGAAACAACGATCACGGGGGGTGCATCGGCGATACTAAGAGACAAGAAGTGATGCAGTGCATTGAGCGACTGAATCGCCTCGGCCTGCTGTTCGTGTGATGCGGTTGAATCCATCAGATAGATCAGGACGCCCGTGGATAATTGGTTGGCTTCAGTGAATTTTTGAATGTTCACGCCTGTCTGGCGGCGGCTCTTCACCTGGAAATGATCAGGCGAGAGGAGTAGGGCGTTGACCGTGACAGTCCTCACTAGGCGAGACGAATCGAATGTCTGAATTGGAGGAAATTGGTACTTCAGTTCGAAGGTGAAGTCGCGTTGCGATGTGTCGGGGAGAGCTTCGGTTACGGTTCCCAGTGCTTTGATCACCGGACCGATCCTGGGCCATTCCTGACGGTTGCGAAGCTCGGCGTTGTAAATGCCCCGCAACTCGGGGATGGGAGTGGGAGCCATGATGGGTGAAGTAGGTAGAGGAGGGAGTGAAGAAGCTAGTGGAAAGCCTCGCGTGAGGGCTGACCCTGTTTGGAGTCGCGCAGGAAATGTGCAAGGTGGGGGTAGAGGAGCAGGTTCGGCAACTGCGTTTAAAGCAGTAAGAGGAGAGCTCAGGGAAACCGATCTAGCAGTTGAGAAGAATAGCCCCGGGGGCATGGTTGTTGATGAAAGTCAGATGAAGTGTGAGTCGGACTAAAGCATGAGAAGAAAGAGAGGGGGGGAGAGAGGGAGAAGAGAGAGAAGAAGAGTTGAATTATGTAGAATAGCAAGTATGTACTGAGATTGTAAAGAGCGGGGAGGATCCGATATGTAGTCGACTCCGCTTACAGAGTCACCAAGACTGCTGCGAGCCAGCAGGGTAACCCTCAGTCTGTCCAATATGTAAGGGTATCTGGAGTAAAGCAACAGTGAAAAGCATATGCACGCCAGCCGTCTATGACCGGATATCGCTAAGAGAAAGATGAAGCAGACAATGATTACTGACTCTTAGATGCAGACGATGTGCCCTGAGCCGTTGGGGCAGCAGACGCATCTGAAGATTGAGTTGTTGACACAGCCTTGTCGGCTGTAGGCTGAACATCAGACGCGGGCTCGGGTGTCTTCTCAGAACTTTGCGCAAAGGTAAAATAAGAGGAGACACGCGACAGCCAGCCTTGCGCGACAGCCGGCTCGTCCACTTCAGGGGCTTGCTCGTAGATCTCTGGGGCCAGGATCCTCTGCGAGCTCATCTTAGGCATGTCACCATGCTTCGCTCGGAGCTGAAGAAGCTCTTTCTCCAGTGCCACCAGTGCCCCACGCGCAGCTTGCTCGGATTGTTCCAGCTCGGCCAGTCGACCTTCCACACCCTCTCTTCGAGTACTTTCTTTATTACGAGAGCGCCAGGACTCAAACAGGATCAGACCTCCGGCGACAAGGAAGAGGAATGATTCGGAGATGAAGTTGGCGCCGGACTCAATGGCTTTGGATTCGGACAAGGGTCGGATACGGTAGTGTTGTGGTTTGGCCGCTTCTTCTGCCGCAGCCTTGGCCTTGGCCTCAGCTTCCTCCGCGGCTTTGGTTTCGGAGGCATTCTTGACAGTGGGCATTGAGGGTTTGTGCTTTCGGGCTTCAGCTTCGGCGGCAGCCCTTCTCTGGGAGGCTGCAGAGTCACGGATCGATCCTAACCGGAGACGCATGTCGAATCGGTGGAGAGCTTGCGCCATAGAGACGCAGATATTGCGAAATCGTTCATGTTCGCGGGCTTGGGCTTTGATTTGCGACTGTGGGGGTCAGCTGCACAGTTCGAGGACGAGGGATGGGAAAGCCCGAGCTTAAGTTAGGCTTACAGCAATAGGTTTGGACAATGTCCGAATAGCCAAGGAGGAAAGCTTCAATGTCAGCGACATGGCTGTGGACTGGATGTTCAGCTTAAGATGAGTCGATCCAGGCACAAGCTTGGTCCCGCCCTGATGACATAAGGTAAGATGTGAGTGGCCAATCACAATGAGGCTCTTGTATGCGCTGCCCCAGGTGCTCTCCAGGGCTCTGTGCGAGTGCGTACTTCGTACTCCGTACTTCGCTCGTTTTACACATGCCAGAAAACAAGCTCAAGCCAAGGCATTTCTCATCTTTAGACTTCCCGTCAACCCCACACAGACCTTTCACGACTGTTTCGCGATCTACAACCCTTCCCGAACCCACACCTCGGAGGACTCCGAGGGCGTGCACGATACCCCGTGCGCGCCGTACATACTTACAATTATGGCTGGAGAGAATGCATTGAGCAATGGCACAATCTGCAGCCAATCACAAACTGCATGAAGCCCAACCCCAACCTCGGCCTTCAGCGACGCGAAGGATTGCGTCGCAATTTGAATCAGCGCCTTACCCAGATAAGCTAAATTAGCCTTCCTCATCCACCAGTCCGATGGTGTGATTGGTTGCCGTCCAATTCAGATTCTGGGTAGTTAGCTCCGAAACATTTTTCTATTTTCCTTCCTGCAACATGGCAGGGGAATTCCAGACCAAGACTGGTCAATACGTCCAGGATGTCGAGCAACCAGCGACCGCTTCGGCTTCAGCTTCGGGGTCGGGGTCGCGGGACGCTCCTGATCTTGGAGGAATCGTCACCCAGCATGAGCATCGGAGCTTAATCCGGGGTCTGGGACAGCGTCATATTCAAATGATCGCTATTGCGGGCGCAGTGGTATGTGAGTCGCAATCGCAGAGTGAGAATTGAACTGATCGCTTTGTAGGGCACGGGTCTCTTCCTCGGCTTGGGGGGCTCAATCGCTACTGGCGGTCCACTCGGTGCTTTGCTCGGATATATGTTCGTTGGTCTGATTGTATGCAGCATTCAGTTCGCGCTGGGTGAGGTCGCGGCGTTATTGCCCGTTACCGGTTCCTTTGTGCGACATGCAGAGATCTTGGTCGATCCGGCGCTGTCCTTCGCGATTGGCTGGAATGTCGTCTATGGGTGCTTTCTCAGCGTGCCTAGTGAGATATCTGCCAGTGTGGTCCTGATTCAGTACTGGACGGATATCAATGCGGCGGTTTGGGTCACCATCCTCATTGTGGTCTCCGCAGTGGTCGCATTCTCATTCATTCGCGTCTACGGCGAAATTGAATTCGTGTTCGCCATTCTCAAGATTCTTTTGGTCGTCTTCGTGGTCATTCTGGGTCTCGTTATCGACCTGGGTGGTGTGCCAGGCGTGCCTCGGAGAGGGTTTCACTACTGGAAAGACCCTGGTCCCTTTGTCGAGTACATCTCCACCGGGTCCTGGGGTCGCTTCCTAGGCTTCTGGGCAGTCATGACCAATGCGGTTTACTCTTTCGCAGGAGTGGAATCGTTGGCCATGGCGGCCGCAGAAACGCAAAATCCACGCCACAACATCCCCAAGGCCTGTAAGCGAGTGTTCGCGCGAGTGTCCATCTTCTACCTCGCCGCAGTACTGGTCGTGGGTATGGTGGTTTCCAGTGCCGATGAGCGCCTCGGCTCCGACTCCGGCACGGCAGCTACGAGTCCATTTGTCATCGCTGCTGGTGACGCTGGCATCAAGGCTATTCCATCTGTTGTGAATGCAGTCTGCTTAACATCGGCGTGGTCAGCATCTAACCAGAGTATGCTGGCAGGAACGAGAACTCTGTACGGTCTTGCCATCAAGGGCCATGCTCCTAAGATTTTCCTGCGCACGACCGCGTGGGGTATTCCGTACCTCTGTGTACTGGCGCAAGTGCTTTTCTCTCTGCTAGCTTACATGTGCGTTTCCAACGACGCCATGAATGTCTTCTGGTGGTTTGTTGATTTGACCGCCGCTGGTACTTTGGTCTCATGGATTGCGATTGCATGGAACCACATTCGTTTACTGAAGGCCATGGACAAACAAGGCATCCCGGCTTCTCAGTTGCCGTGGCATAATAAAATCACCAGTATGTTGAAGTTGAACCTTAAGACAAATGCCGATGCTAACGATACGATCTCAGGATTCACTTCATGGTTTGCATTGATCTCTTGCATTGTTATCCTCTTGACTGGAGGCTTCTCGGTATTTACAGCCGGAAATTGGGACCCGGCTTCGTTCGTGTCTTCCTATCTGTGAGTCACTTTACGCGCCGAAGATCAACAAACCCGACTAACAAGATAAATAGTGACATCCCACTTGTTCTTGCCGCTTACGGAGGATACAAGTTGATCCGTCGAACCAAGATCATTCCACTCGAATCTATACCGATTCAAGAGGCATTGGATGAAGCCAATGATGACCCAGACAACGTGCCAATCAAGAGGGATAGCATATGGGCAAAGATGAATATCTTCTGGGGCTAATAATACTAGCGCGATGAACGTGGATCAGATCCATTTATTCAACATTTACATCGTGATACCTCTTCTAATAATATATACCCATTCAACCACTCCAAGTTGTTAGGTTCAAGGCTCCAATAGCCCGAGGTCACTAGATGTTTTATAAAAGTCAAGTCTGTCTGCCGACCTCCCCAGGTGCTCGTGAGATGCGACATGCACCTTGGTTTGGAAATACCTAGGTATTCTGCGGATGCGAAATCCAAGGATGCTGCGATCTGTCAGGCCGACTGAACAGATCCATGAATATCTATACAGGTGGGCACCTGCCCAGCTGCGTACATACCCGTGGACATGACCCAATTTTAGGTTTGCTATTCGGGTGGATATACCGGCCAGTCTGGCGAGGGCATGTCGCCCGCCAGTGCTTGTACACAAGGGTTTTCTCGGGGCACAATTTGCGGTTTTACTTGGACTAGGTACCTTTCTTTATCCGCCGCTATGATCTTCCTGTCTACTGCCATGGTTGTTTCCATTGAGTGTCATGCTCTGTTACCTACCTAGGTATAGATCCAACTGGCTCTGTTAAATAGAACTGCGAAGAATATAGAAGTGAAATGTCTCCTACATACACAGACCACTTAAAATATACTAGGTAGGTCAATTTCCCCTAGAATAGGTACACCCCGATGTATGCAGATCTATACGCGGGCAGACCTCTAGCTGACCCAGACACCGAGCAATCTCCATTAATTGTCAAAATATGTGCCCAATATAATTTCTTCCTACGTACAAACAATCACATACGACCACAGGGTGTGGAAAACAGGGCTTCCCGTCCGCTCAGCCGTACTTAAGCCACACGCCGGTGAGTTAGTAGTTGGGTGGGTGACCACCAGCGAATCCTCACTGTTGTATGTTTTTGTTTTTTGCTGCTTCTTTGCCCTCTGTTAGCTGTTTGTTCAGTACTCGTAGTTGGCCTGTCACCGTAGCTTTGGCTGAAGGATACATGGATGGCAGGCAACCTTGGGAGAAACCACGGGGGAAAAGTTGGAATTTGAGCCAATGAGAAGAAACTTCCATGTTTGAGGGTGCTTCAGATCCAAGCAAATCCACCAGGTGGGAAGATCAATGGCCGAATCTGTCTGGGTAGGAAGCCCCGGGGCCCAATGCCAAAGTTATACACATGTGGAGGAGAGCTCTTGGAGCTGGCATGGAGAAGAAATATAACTAAGTGTCTTGTTTCTTTTGTCTTTTATCTATCCCTGGGAAATACCGGCTCACATCCCCAATTGGAATTGAGAGTTCAACTGATACCGACTGTAAAAGTCGAAAATAATCTCAGTGGCGTTGAACACATAGTGACCCATGGGGCATTTATCCCGTCCCATTGTCGCATAGTCATCATTCGAGTGTGTACAAGGCCAGCAGTGGCCATTGTCACCTTCTCGGTAGAATTCGACAATGTTCGTCTTGCCATCACAATCCCAGCCAGCACGCTTGACCAGCGGGTCTTCATGAATCGTCACATTCCGTGCCCATTTCTGATCTTTGTCGCACCCATTTCGCTCGGCCCAATTATGCAGGACATCAATTATGGGGACGATCTCGTCCTCCACGTCTCCCTCAATCGGGGCGGTTTGATCCACTGTGCCATGGAAGATGAGGAAGGGGTATCCTTCGTCCCGTTTCGCAGGCTCGCATGCACCAACGCCGGGTACATCGCCGGTTTCATGCCAGGCACCGCTCACCACCGAGAAAGCGGCAAAGCGACTTCCGACTGTGGCATTGCAGGCGATGACGGCAGTGAGTTCCCCTCCGTTTGATTTGCCGTTGGCGTAGATTCGACTCTGATCGACGCACAGGCTCTCTTCCAAATGCCTGAGAAGCTCGTCGGTAAAGTCTAGATCGTTGGGATGCGAGGTGTGGGCGTATTGGTTGGATAGCCATACTCCATTGTCGGTCTCCGGGTAGACGGCAATACCGTCCGGGTTGAATGCTGGGTTGGAGAATTGGGATAGACCCTCTTGCTCATGTCCGTCTTTGCCGGCGCCGCAGAAGGAAAAGTATACCGGGGCTTTTGTATCGTGTTGGTAGGTGGAGGGGATATGGATTCGATAGGAGCGATCACTGTTGGGTAAGGACAGTGTCTTGCTTGATCCGGGGCTTGGGAACTCATCGGGAATGGCCTTCCCGCAGCCCGATTTCGCCGAGCCAATGCCAAAAAGGGCAGTCAAAGTGAAGAGAAAAGAAACATGCATTTTCCGACTCGTTTTTGGTCACACGCATTGCTTTGATTGGGGAGGAATACTTATATAGAAGCAATTAATGACGCCATTTGATAGACAGGGGAAGTACTTTTGAATTTGCGGTTCCCATATTTGAGGCCCTGTTCTGATTCTATGCACAATGGACTTTGATACGATGCACGCACTCTGCATCCAGATGTACTCAACTTGTTGCAGTGGATGTGTGGTGCTCTAGTTCGGCGGATAGCCAAGGTTATGGCGGTACGCGATCCCCAATGCGTCAATGATATGCGGTTGATCATCGCGCATCAGCGGAGCTACATTTCCACCTCGAGTTCTTCTCATCCCTTACTATTCGCTACAACAGTAACCAATTCACCCCCTACCAACTGTACGCATCAAATGACGACGGGCATCGGTAAAGTCGTGACGTCGGCCAAATAACAAGTGCGGCGAAACCAAGCTACCCGCTGTGAGCTTCAGGGCTGGTCGAACATCCAAAAATTGAGCCCTCGCTATATCCTGATACTGGGCCGCTGCCCAGGTACAGACTTCATCACCGCTTATGATAGTACAAACTAGGCAGATTGATTGGTTATAACATTACAGCATGGAGAGGTGACGGGTTGATACGATACTAGGTATCAAGCCTCAAATGCTCAAGTGCTAGATCTGTTGCTGAGAAACATCATGTACATCATTGAACCCCCTGTTTTTAGCTAGACTACTATAGAGCGAATCTCACAGCCTGGAGCCTTCCAGGGCTGGAGTGGGGTCGCACATCCATGGGTCTACGAATGCTCGTATTTGTGTACTCTATACCCCGAACATCCGGTTGGCCATCCCCTAGGTATCCAAGGAGCCACCCATGGATGACCTCGAAGATAATGGTACAGATTCCGAATGCTTCCAAGGTTGCTAGCACTAGCAAGCCGTACCTAGGTACTGTACATATTGTAGGAAATCATACATCTCTTTATCTCGCTGTCTAGAAGATTTTCCACCTGGGCAACGACTCATCATTGAAACACGCAGTGGGTTTCAATCTGCATGCAGGAGATGGTATCCATGGATGGCTATTTGCTAGCTCTCGTCGGCGTAATCTCGGGGTTCCTGGTTATATCAAAGCTTGCGATAGCCCTGGAGTATATTCATCGTCTCATCAACGTATGAATTGTGAGCAAGAGACCTCGGGATTTATTTCCAAGTAAATTAGATCAAGACCCGTTCACATGTTTTTGCTATCAAAGTACCCAAGATGCTTCAAATCATTACTTTGTGGATGGACCGTGTGGCATCACGGCTCAGCTTGACACAGTTTTCTTTGGTTTCAATTAAATTATCTACCTAGTAACTTATAGAGTGCGTGCTCTTTCCAAGACTCTAAGGTTTATATTGGAACCTACGATTAAGTAGGGAGAAAAGGATCTCTTCAACTTGGTTGGATAGAAACAGAGACGAAAGAGCCCTGGAGGGAGAAGGGAAAACTAACTAAGACTAGGGCTGAGAGGGGAGAAACCCACTCTCCAAACAGTTCAGACACGACCCTCTAGTCGGTAGTAGAGGCCACTACGTAGTACATGTATCCTACAATTGGGGGGGTCTACTCCTTCCACGCCGTCATTGCTACCACACCTTTAAAATTTCCTGTATGAATGCAATTCGTTGAAGATTGGAAATGAATCATACTATTCTAACTTCATATCCTGGTGGGCTCAAATTTGCTCATGCGCTTGGGCACTGCTGCTGTTGTGCTCAAAAATCCGAGTTATTGGAAATGTCAGAACGTGGCGACGAGATGTTTAGCTCCGTCCCAGCAATCTTGACATCCTTTTTTTCCACTCGTTTCCTCGCGTAGTCCCTGCACTGTATCTTTCTCTGGGACTTTATTGTACAGATGAGCTCAAGGTTTCGTTTCAACTGAGCTGTCTTTCTTGGATGCGCCAGATCATGAGCCCAGGCACTCAAGGAAGTGAAATGAGGGTGGTCACGGTATTCTCCGCTTGCTAGAAATCTGTAGAGAAACCAGGATCAGTATATGGTATACTTCATATTCTGTAGTATGGCAGTACCCACTCTCGGAACTTTCCCCAGAAGTGATCAGTCCGACGCCATTTGAGCGGATCTCCAATAAAAAGAATACCACCATGCGGCCAATATTTCAGAAGGCACTTCCAGAGAAGCCAAGATGCATCCGCTGGTACGGGGGTGGCTTGAAAGGGCTCAAGCAAAACTTTTCTCTTCCATCCCAGATGAATAAGCCCTAAACTGGGTCCTTTGAAGTCTCTCTCGGCTATCGACACTCGATCTTCTGGCGAGGAAGCTATATCGGCAATTGTGTCCCTCCAGGATAGCCCGGTCTCTTTTTCCCACAGCTCAATAAGCTGGTTCCCCATATGAGCATTGTCTTGGCAGTGATGAAGCCTGCATACTGGAAACGTGGCCAAATTCTTGGAGCCCAAAGTTCCTGTCTGGGCCCGACAAGGAGTTCCAGACTCATCTTGAATGTCAATGCCATGGGGGGTACTAGGAAGTATTAACAAAGTCTTTTCCTATAGTTGACACAGTGATCACTCACAAAAAGATGAACTTTCGCACCCCGATGCTATTGTTGCGGTCTGATAGAGGGGGACGTAGGGTGAAAGTGACGTTACGCCGCTCACCTCGATTCCAGTAAATAGCGAAACTACCATTTCTCCAGGCATAAACTTCAGCTCCATGCCACCTTTCGAGAAATTGAGGAGAAATCCTCCCCTTACTTTTCCTGTGTGCGTCTGCCATTTGTAAAGGTCGCAAGCATTCACATATGGCAGACGTCAACAAGCGCACTGCTTCCCCGGGGGTTCTCTCATTCAAGGGGGCCAAAAAAGGGCGAATCCATGAGACCTCAGGTTTGGAGGACTCTGTCTGAAGGATGAACGTACGTCCACAAGCAAATTCCTCCTGTGGGGCGTGTTGATCTCTGGATTTAGATGGTTGGCGGGAAGTATCTCTTCCCTTCGCGTCTCTGGTATTGTCCATGACAGAGCTCACAGTGGCATTGGCAAAAAAAGAAGTTCCTTCTGCTATTCCACATGCCCAAGTCCACCACAAACTTTTGTGCTCTCGGCGAATGTGGTTATGCAATTCCGAAATATTGAGATCCCATAGATTGCGAACTTGTTGCCTTCGTTGTGCTGACATAGGAAGACCAAGCGCAAAACCGATAAAAAGAAATCTATCCTGAGAAATAATAAGTCATTGAATCTTCAAACCTCTTCCAGGCGCGATGAGCATATAGAAAGTCAGAGGCCCACATACTGTAACTGTTCTCGTTGCAATCCCGAGTCTTGACCGTCCTCTAAATGTAAGAATCGACTGAGATCTGGGGCCTTCGGAATGAAGCTTGGCTTTCAATCTATCAAAGCACTTGTAAAAGCCACTCTCTAGTAGCTTATTTTCCACAGTTGCCAGTATGTTTTGGCACCACACCTTTCGCGTCTGGTTTCGGAAGGCCTGTTCTGTCTTAATGCAAATCGTGACAGTGAGCAGGAGTATCCAAAGTGTCATGTCAAACACCTTGCTGAAGGTTCCAGGATTCCGACAGAACCTTCCTTTTCCCGGGTGAAAACATGCAACTTGAATGAATGGAGTATCTTCACAGTTGACTAATTCGAGCTTGCCAACCTTTTCTGTGAATAATTGGGTTGCGGGATAGCCAAAGGGGTGATGAAACCCGGATTTGGCGCTAGAGGAAGCCTTGGTCCCCAACGTGAGAATTATCATGGGCTTGGTCAAAAGCACATATCTTTTTGCGAACATCACTGCTTGTTAGAGATCTTTACCTCCTGCTTGCAGCCATGGGCACAAATTGATGAACGGTAGGACGCCTGCTGAGATCAATGCGCTGAGATCTTTCTCAAATACTGGTTTGCCTTGCTCCCAGCTCCACAGTCTCTTCAAATAATTCTTCATCAAAGTAGCAGAATCACTGCTCCCTTTGAAGAACTCCTGTGCGTTCCTCCAAGCATCAAGACTCATCTCAGCCCCGACTGTCAGGAAAATGACGAACCTTTCGCGGAACATGGCAGGTTGCGCTTGTCGGATAATTTTCGATCGAACGTCATTTGAGAACTCCAACGCCAGTCTCGTTGGGGGGCAAACTGAAAGTTTGTGGGCTCTATTGTAGTTTTGTATCTCTGTCGCCCACGCTATGATCGGCTCACGCTCTAGAAGCTTAAAACTCGAGGAGATGAGAAATGAGAAACTGTCAGTTTTGAGGTTGGCAAAGGCCATTTTGTGGTCTTCCGTTGGTGCGAACGACCAGGCTTCACAAATTCGTTGGTTTAGCAAAGAAGATAACCCAAGAAGGGCAATCATGGCTTGCTCTTTTTGCTCTCCAAACTGCTGTAGGCAAACCCCTGGAACTTCGTATAGCATCACGGCGTCGATGGCCAATGGATGTGTCCTTTCTAGCGCCGAGAGAAATTTCGAAAGAAACCCACTCTTGATTGATTGGAAGGCAATGTCGTGGCGATGGCGGAGAAGGGTAGATCTCTCCGTTCTTCCCACGTATCGAATATACACATTGTCATCCGACTTCAAGAACTCAACGCTTTCTGACCAAGCCAGAGTAGTTGCGGTCTCAAGCCCAGCTTCGCCAAATAGGGAGATCACATCCAAAAGTTGCTTCACGGTAAGTTGAAAAGACCTCACATAGAGTATCATCCTCCGCTCTTCCTTTTCGGGTGGTTGATTGTTTGTAGCGACTCGCAAGTTGAGCATCTTCGACAGTGTATGGTCTGTAACATGTATCGGATTGTGGATTATCCCCTCCCAGTCAATGTGATTGTTGTGATCTTTGGGTACACAGTGGTTGAGCAAAGCCGGTATTCACCCCGCCCATTTCCAATCGATCCATCAATATATCAAGGATGGCTTTACGGAGACCACGTTCACCAGTATGTGAAAGACATAGAGACGCTTCTGAGTATCGACGATTCCAACGAGGGTGTCTTCGATTTGCAGACTGGTCAGCGCAGGCGAAGCCACCGGTATGGCTGTTGGATCTTGGGCGCGAACTCATGACCGAAGAAAGAAAGTTGGTATTGGAGGGAGGAGAACTTTGTAGGCAATGAATATCAAATGTTCGTCGAGGGCAGAGGCTGGGGCCATCCGACTGTTAATTCATCTTGGGTGAATAGAGAAAGAAGACAAGAGAAACGAGAAACCAGACAGCCGTAAGATGGCTAACAAGTGCTCCACGTGCTCGGGTTTCTCCAGAGGGCTGCTCAACTTCAGCACTTACTATGATGTTTCTCATTCTCTCTGTGTGTGTCTCTGTCATGGCCTGACCAACAAGTCAGTCTCGTGGGTTAAAAATTCGCGCCTCGGGACCTCGGAGCTATAAACTAAACAATAGCTGGCCATATTTCACGGGGTCGCAAATGACGAATGGACTGAGTGAACTACAGTCATCGTGATTCTAAGCTCCGGAGGGGCGTATTGTTACGGCAATGAGCAGGATATTTCCGAGGCTCCCTTCATCCATGAGTGGCAGCAGGGAATGCCTGTGGGCCTAGGCGCCGCTTTTATTCAGTGTGCGGGCTGAATCCATAGTGAATAGGGAATTGCTAAAAGAGATGAAAGAAGGGCAAAAAGACTCGGGAGAAAGGGAAAAGGATAAGAAAAAAAAAAAAGAAAAAAAGAAAGTGAGGCTGACCCGTCTCGACCAGATAACCTTGCGAACTGGAGTCGCTGTGATGATGTTAGTGTGAATTCAGAACATTGGAATTGTAAATGGAAACGTACCACGCGCTACCAATTGCGCCACAGCCCCAATTTGGTGACATATCGGCCGTCAATTGGTATTATAAGCCTACAATACTTTCTGTGTAAACTTTCGTCTTGGAATTTACTCTACGCATCGCAGATGTCCTAGGTTTATTTTGAGTGATTAAAAGGACTCACATTCTGATTTCCATATCAGGTTGTAGAAGTCTTGATACCTGCTTGTATGTAGTTCCAATGTAACCGACAATTATGGTCTCGTCTCCAGTTTCATCTCTTTCCGATGTTATATATTTGCGTCACACACGAGTCTTGTCTACGATTTTCAGATCTGCTTCCAAGGTTGGAACTTCATCTATGCGCATATCTACTTCCCCAGTCGGAGATCCTAGCAGCCATCCCACTTGACACCAACATCCATGGATTCCAGCTATGATACCAACTTTGGAACGAGGGCGGTCGTTTTTTCTAAAAGACGTTTCGATGTTACTTCCATGGTTTGTTTCTGAGCCCTATCTGGGTTTTTATTCAAGGTAAAACTTGGAACTGGGTCCACGGGTTAATGGTGAGCGAGTCAAACATAGAGGCCATCCGGGGTCCCAGGTAGACCTCCGCACCAGCCCAGGAAGTCCAGAGCCCATAAGATTTTTCTAGGGGTTTATTGTGCCCCAAACATTACAAACAAGCTACTCCGTAGTTATTGGATTCTTCAAAAACAACCTTGGAATGCAGATCTCGGCGGTACATTCGAGTATTGAGAACTTTTGAACACTATGCGGTAGACTATTGTTGCACGATCCGTGGATTGTATGCCCAGGTGCTTAGTATTGGGGAAATAAGACAGCCTCTGAGTCTCAACTTACCATCCCAAGGCTTCGACATGTAGATATCCATAGCCTCGGCATCATTGGTAGTATGATCAGAAGCTTCCTGGGTTGCTTAGGTGTGCCTAGATGGTAGTGGGCTCTGGGCTGGGTTGGGCCCGAGATGCTGGCCGCGAGCTCAGCCCAGGTTGGGCTTTGGGCTTTGAGCGTAGGGCCCAAACCAGCGCACTGCGGAAGTCTGGTCCCGAGGTTGGAGAGTTGGGATCCAGCGTCAAGCTATCAATCCCACACTTCCAAGGTTCCAGCCACTATACTAGATCACGGGTATACCGAGATGGATACGGGTGTGAGAAGTGATACCTAGTATATATTAGAGACAGCCATCTTGGAATTACTGGTGGAGAGGTACTGGGTATCAATGGCCTTCCAAGGTTGAGTGTGCCTGAGAGCAACTTTGTCGCTTATTGGATACCTAACAAGCCCCATAAGCGCCTCCATGACAGTTAGCTGTGTAGGGGAGAAAAAAAAAGTTTCACTCCATTACCACTAGAAATGAAGGGGTAGGTAATGAGCATTATAAAATGTGCAAAAAAAAAGAGATGAGGCTGACCCGTCTCGACCAGATAACCTTGCGAACTGGAGTCGCTGTGATAATGTTAGTGAAAATTCGAAAGTCTAAGAGCGGAAATGTAAACGTACCACGCGCTACCAATTGCGCCACAGCCCCAACTTGGTGAAAGATTGGCTCACATGTAGTATTATAAGCCAGCCCAACCTCTGTCACTAAAAAGATTTAAAATTCTGAACAAACTGATACCATAAAATTCAATATGTAAGAACCATTTAGATATCTTAATATGATAGCCAAAGTTAACACATAGGGCAGGTGTACAAAAAACTAGCAAAAAAGAAAGTTGAGGCTGACCCGTCTCGACCAGATAACCTTGCGAACTGGAGTCGCTATTGAGATGTTAGAATCGTGTTTGAATGATTGTTGCAATCAGATGAACTTACCACGCGCTACCAATTGCGCCACAGCCCCAATTTGGTGAAATTTTGGCGGATTTGACGGGTTTTGAGCACCTTCATGTCCAGACCGAATGTTCCCCTTTGCCAAAATCTACTCTTCAACCTTCCAGAGTTATTGGCCTCGATAGCCTTAAAGAAAAAGAAAGAGAAATATCTCGGAAGAAGATATCATGACTCCGCATTCCCGCATCTTGGCACCTGCGCATGACCAGAAACGGAAGCATCGATGTAAACAATGGGCAACTTGGGTAGATGACCCTGGAACAAAATATGTCCACAGGTAATGGTTGACTCCCCTTAATAAGTTGAGACTGTCACATGCATCGAGATGAACACTTATGTACTTCGAGGGCAGATCCACATGGCTGCAAATTCACAGGCTGTCTTTGTCCAGGTGGCAGTCCTTGTGTTTATACCCACCTCTAACCAGCCGCGGCACCTTGAAAAGGCCCAATCCAGCCGCGCCCAGGTGCTCCAAGGTTCTCGGTCACTTCAATCTCGTCCATAAGCACTTACGTCCGTACAGATCAAAGAGCCCGAGAGCCCCGAAAGCTACGTGGGATGGATGTAAGCCATGCCAACCCATCTACATAGATAGAAGTTACTCTGCCATATAGCCGGGCCTTGGAGTTGCCCAGAGCTAAGGTAGCTACGGGGCTTTTCCGATAATCGCAGTCTCAAACGTAAGTGACAGCCAAGGCTAGATTTTGCGGATCAAATAATCGATGATGTTGCCGATTGGTCCACTCGCTCAACTTGGTCATCCTGACAGACAACATTGGAGCATATCGAGAGCCCGGTAAGACCGCTTTATATGTCCAGAAGTAAACATCAACTTCACGACAAAAGGCATTCTAGATTTTCATCTGAATGAGAAAGCGGCCTTAAAGAAGAGACTGTAATCTTTGCTCGCCTTTGGACCGGATATGCGACCAGGTGCATGCGATATACCGGGATGTGAGTGGATACAGCCCTGGAGAGATAGGCACTGCTGGACCTATACAAAGCCTCCTCCCGACCGGAGGCGCAAGAGTGACGCAATCTATATTTCAACCATAGAAAGTCGTTGCATGAAGGGACAATTTAACAGGAAAGAAACGGATTCGGTACGCATAAGATACCACGGAGGATTTAAGTCACGATACTGGCAGTGTTGGCAGTAACACAGAAGATAAAGAGAGAACAGATGCCTACAGACCCATGCACAGCAAAATCAAGGTATGTTTTACAAGTGATGAGGGTTGAACGTTTGAACGAGGTTGACGGAAGATCCCCATCTGCTTGCATCTAGATGTGCGCTGACCGCCTTCGAAAAGGAGTCCCGCTTTCACCTCTCAAAGTGATAGAGGGAAAAAGTAGAGCGTATACCTTTCCACCAAGTCTCCCTTTACGCTGGTCCGATGTGGCTCTTCCGAGTCTTCTCGTCGGCCCTGTTCCTGGCCGTCACCGTCTCGTCCATCCCACTAGCCTTCGACGTGGGCGGCAAGACATGCGGTCTGGCCTTTTCGCTATCCCTCGCAGCCTTCTACTTCCTGGTCTCACTGCTAAAGCTCTCGACCCCTGATCGATCCTGGTTCCGATCCTCTATTCTCGCGGTCATTCGCTTTACGCAATGGGCTATCATTCTAGTCCTCCTCATCTGGTCCCTGAACCGCTTCTCCGACCTGGACGATAACAGCTCCTGGGTCGAGCGCACTTTTAATTGGAAGAGGGCGCAGGATTCCTCCGTTCATGAATGGATCTTTGGTCGCGACGGTCTGATGGAGACTGTCGCTCTGGGAAACTGGGAGATCCTTCTGAGATGGTCGACACCCGTTTTCCAGCTCGCGGAGGGTTTCTGTAGCTTGTTGGTCATCCAGGCTGCGGGGCAGATCACTCGCTGGTTGGTGAATCGCGGCGGGCGCAGTGATAGTTGGATGGTGAGTCTTGTTTCGTAAACCCTTGTACGAGGCCCATACTAACACGCTCCAGATCGGTCTCCTCGTCTTGTCCGCTACCATCATCTCCAGTTCAGTCTACTTTTTGTGGCGCGTGCTACAATTCCCGGAGATCTCCAACGTCGATGCAGCTCTCATCGGTGTCTCCGTCACATGCGCCGTCATCCTCTGCGCCTGGGGAATTGGCAGCGGCCGTGGAAATCCAGTCGAGAGCTCCCTCCTCTTCGCCTACATCGTGCTCTGCATCTACCAGATCTTCACGGACTACCAGCCCTCCCACCCGGTCGAGCAGATTCCATCGCCCGCCCAGGCTGGCGATTTCCCGCCTTTCCCTCCTATCATCATGGCCTCGTACACAACGCTCATGCACGCCCTGTCGCTCCTCCCATCCATCATCCACGCCGCCTTCAACGTGATTACCGCCGTCTTCAGCGCAGTTACCCCATCTGTTCTTATCTCCCTCGCCTACCGCCTCTTGGTCCTCTACGCATCCACACGTATCATCCCCGCAGTTCGCGAGTCCGGCGCCCGCGCCCTGTCCCAGGAAGCCTCTATTGACGACTCCGACGCTGCAGGCCAGGTCCTAGGCTTCCTCAGTTACTTCGCCCCCACCATCCTCATCGCCGTGTACACCAGTCTTCTGATGCAGCACTTCTCATCAGCATCGCAGGCCATGGGAGGCAGCGGCGAGTGGTGGAGTAGTCAAGGGAGCGGCGGCGGCAATCTCTGGCGGTGGATCAACCTGGCGTGCACGATCGCCCTATACGCCGTTGAGCTGTGGCTCGGAGAGCACGACGATCTCGACAACGGCCTGGCTGGACACTGGAAGACAGACTGAGCGCAACACGGATGGCCTATTTGTCTCTACATCTCCCGCGCCGCCCTCGCTGCGACCAACACGTAAACGCCAGCTTGGATTGCTGGAACGAGCCCCGATAGCCCGGGAATCCGACCCCGGCTCGCTCAAACTCCCATTGCTATATGTTGGGTTGTGCAACCCCCTTTGTGGAGGGGGGGCCTGATATGTGCATTCATTCCCTCCTTGGGATACGCCTTTTCACGACACCTGAACTTGCTTTTTCTCTTTTATCTGCCCCTACTATCTGTGTCTCCTGTTCTTCGGCACTTATACCCTGTCTCGCTTGGGCCTTGGAATCCCGGGTCCATTTCCTGTACATAGTTTTCCTTCAGATGAAATAGATATTTCGATTGAACGATCATAGTGTTACCTGATACGTGTGGAGTCCAAAAATGGGGCCATTATCTTTGGTAGATATGAACAGTTTAGATGGCTTATCACATGGAACATGGAATTCCTTCGAAACCAGGACCCGACCGAGAGAACGATGAATCGTAGAAGAAACGAGAAGAGAGAGAAAAAAAAAGAGTCAACGTTAAAATGAAGAAGTAAATCCCAATGCCAAGCTGATGATAAAATTGATAGAAAACGAGACACTGCAGTCGATACTAGACCCAGTGGAATAGAGTATCGCGTGCCAACCCAAGCGCCAGCTTTTGAAACGAAAGATCAAAAGACATGCATACAACCCCTCGCTCACCTCTGAATGGGCACGCCCTCCCTCGCAGCGGGCGGACTCACACTCAGCTCCTGCTCCTTCTCATTCTCAGGCTCACCCTCGGAGAGACTCGAGTTGCGATGCAAGTAGCCATCCTTGACGGGGCTGCGGTTCTGGAAGCCGACCGAGCCTGGATGTCCGCTGATGCTTCCGGGGATTTGGCCTTGGGCGCTGCTGCCGGAGTTGGGCGAGGTGGCTGTGAGGTGGGGGATGTTCTCGGGGACTGGGTGGCGGGAGCCGACGTTGGTGACGCCTACGTCGGAGGCTTTGCCGGCTTTGCTGAGGGCGTAGTCGCCGGAATCGAAGTACTTGCGCTCCTGGGGGATTGTGAGATGGGTGAAGGTGGGGGCGGGGTTGTGTGCGGTGCATTACCTTGAGCTTGTTCTGGAGGACGTCTTTCTTGGTGGGCATTTTGCCGTAGAGGCGCAGCAGGCGCTGCTCCTCGGGCGTGAGGGACTGTGGATATTATGGTTAATGACCCGAGATGCACGATGGAGGCGGGGTAGGGGGAGACTCACGCTGATGTCCACTTTATTTTGCTGATGGGGATTCATGGTGCAGAGAGAGGAAGTAGATAGTCGAGGATGGAGGGGGGAAGTAGTTGCGAAGGTTAAAGTGAATCGCTAAGTGGAGTGACTTTGGAGTAACTAGATGACGCTGCAAGGCGAATATTCCACAGCCGAGTTTACCTGGACTATCGCTATTTCGTTCTGTTATTTGATTCGTCTATCCGTTTATTCTCTGTATCATATTCCACAAATACTGCAGTACACGCTTAATTCCCATGTCCATTTTCGAGGTTCTATCTACTCTGCACCAGTACAGAGCAAGTGGTACTACTATGCTATTAGGCTGTTGCCAGATTCTCCTTCGATTCTATAATATAGCCTCTAAATCGATAATCAATCTGGGTTTCTCTGTATAAATCTCACAGCACCCCGAGAAAAGACTTTCGTAACGCTGAAGTGCTGGAACGTGTGGGCCGAATCTTCACCTCTTCCCACTTCGTCTCTCCAACATACATAGACACCAAAATGGCCCCTACCTTTGTAGTCGAACACCTTGATCCCGAATTGGGACCCTGGTCAACTCTGGAATATGCCTGCATCGCGCGCGAATCCCACGCCCGCGGCGCTCGCTTCCTACTGAGTTCCGTCCCCGCCGAACTGAAGATGCCCGCCGATCTGGCCGCCACCCAGGGATTGGAGGTCGAGCAGCGCAGTGTCGAGGAGATTTTCGCCGATCGCAAAGACAAGGTCTGCTTGCTGGATCCCTCGGCAAAGACGGAGTTGAATCCTCAGGACGGCGAGACTTTCGATGTCTTCCTCTTTGGTGGTATCTTGGGTAAGGGTTTTTGATGCGACAGGCTGGACATCCCGCTAACGTGAATTTTTTTTTTCCACAGGCGATGACCCCCCTAGAGGTTGGTCCAAGTATTCTCGCTGAAGACGAGCAAGACTAATTGATTTAGATCGCACTTCGGAATTGAGGAAGAAGGGCTACGTTGGTCGCAGATTGGGTCCTAAGCAGATGACCACTGATACCGCGGTGCGCGTAACCCGCATGGTGGTCCACGAGAAGGGTGAGTAACGAGTTCCCCAGAGATCGAAGTCATGCTGATGTTGGTAGTCCCTCTCGAGGAGATCCCCTACCTGGACTACCCTGAGCTGCTGATCAACGACCATGAGCGCACTGAGATGCCTTTCCGCTACGTGAAGGATGCCGATGGCAAGCCCATCATGCCCGATGTGAGTGAAGCTAGGTATCTAGTGTTCAAGAGACCGCTGACAGTCGCAGGGAATGGTGGATCTGATCAAGAACGACGCTGACAAGTCCCTTGACGACTTGATGTAAGGATCCGATCCTAAAATTAGGTGATGCGTCCGCAGTTTCAGCGTCGCCCATAAAAAGAACAGACCGAATGGCTCCTACGGTAATAGGTAGCGCAGAGATAGACGTTATACACGATAATGAACTATCACGAACTCAGTAGTCAATAGACGCAATCAATAGACTGCAGTCTAAAGTAGCTGTTTGTACCTGACCAAAATTACAGAAAAGTTGCACAAAAATCCCACATAAGGTGATTGCTCGGCTAGTAATTACCGTACAATTACGGACCCCCTTCGACGTCGTCATCCCGATCTTAGAGTGCCTAGGCATCTTCTTGTCCTTTCTGTTTGTTCTCCCAATGATCTCTTGATTGGAGTTTACGAGTCCCTCCCGGGACAAACTTCTCTATTACATCCCCAACATGCCCTCAATACCATTCTCGGCCATCAGATGGCTGATTTCCACATTGTCATTGGTAAACGTGGCATCTGCCGCGTTGAACGCAGCAGATTACTATGTGCACTCCTTACCAGGAGCTCCGCAGGGGCCCTTCCTGAAGATGCATGCCGGGTGAGTGAAGCTACACCATTGACCGAATCCCTCTAATGCCACCACAGACACGTCGAAGTGAAACCCGAAATCAACGGAAACCTATTCTTCTGGCACTTCCAGAACCGCCACATCGCCAACCGACAGCGCACCGTGATCTGGCTGAATGGGGGTCCAGGATGTAGCTCTATGGACGGTGCGTTGATGGAGGTGGGCCCTTACCGTTTGAAGGACGACCATACACTGGAATACAACCCGGGCCGGTGGGATGAGTTTGCGAACCTCTTGTTTGTCGACAACCCTGTGGGAACCGGCTTCAGCTATGCGAGCAGCAATGGCTACATCCATGAGCTGGACGAGATGGCCGATCAGTTTATCGTCTTCATGGACAAGTTCTTTGAAATGTTCCCCGAGTTCGAATCCGACGATGTACGTACACCTTTCGCTTCGTTATGGAATTGCGCTGATCTTTCTAGCTCTACTTTGCGGGTGAGTCGTATGCTGGCCAGCATATCCCTTATATCGCGAAGGCCATCCAGGAGCGCAACAAGGCCGTTAAAGAATCCGGAGAAGGTCACCAATGGCCCCTCAAGGGCTTGCTTATTGGCAATGGATGGATCTCGCCGGAAGACCAGTACCCCTCGTATATGAAGTACATTGAGAGAGAACGTCTTATCGAGCTAGGCTCAACTCTTCATGCCAACCTGGACTCCCTCAATGAGGTCTGTCTCTCAAACCTGGAGACGCCCGCTGCAAAGAACAAGATCAGCGTCTCGTCTTGCGAGTTTGTCCTTGAATCGTTCTTGGACCTCACTACGGAAGATGGAAAATGCATGAACCAGTACGATATCCGCCTAAAGGAGGACTCTTCGTGTGGCATGAGCTGGCCACCAGATCTCACAAACATTCAGCCCTATCTGAGACGGCCAGATGTCATTAAGGCCCTGAATATCAACCCAGCCAAGAAAGAAGCTTGGCAGGAGTGCAATTACAAGGTTGGCTCAAACTTCAAGCCACAGACCGTCCCCGCCGTCAAGCTCCTGCCCGATCTCATCGAATCGGGAATCAACATTCTCCTATTCAGCGGTGACAAGGACCTTATCTGCAACCACATTGGCACCGAGACTATGATCCACAATATGAAGTGGAAAGGCGGGACTGGCTTTGAGACAAGCCCTGGTGTGTGGGCCCCGCGCCACGACTGGACTTTCGAAGGCGAGCCGGCAGGCATTTACCAGTATGCCCGCAACCTGACCTATGTCCTGTTCTACAACTCCAGTCATATGGTTCCCTTCGATGTCCCGCGCCAGAGTCGGGACATGCTCGATCGCTTTATGAAGGTCGACATCGCCAGCATCGGTGGCATGCCAACAGATTCCCGTATTGACGGAGAGAAGCTGCCGCAGACATCGGTCGGTGGTCAGGCTAACAGCACGGCGGCAGAGAAGCACGAGAAGGAGAAGCTCAAGCAGACCGAGATGAAAGCCTACACGAAGTCTGGAGAGGCGATTCTCGTCATTGTCATCATCGGTGTTACTATCTGGGGATTCTTCATTTGGCGCAGTCGCCGTGCGAACAAGGGGTACCGTGGCGTCAAGGATGATCAGCTCGATAGTTCGCCGTTGAACCGCTTCGCGAAGCGTTCTGGAAGAGACGTCGAGGTTGGTGATTTCGACGAGGCGGAGCTAGACAACCTTCATTCTCCCGATGGAGAGCACTATGCTGTTGGCGATGCCAGTGATGACGAGCATGAGCATGAACACGAGAGAAGGTGATCTGTCGGGCATATGCCAGCTGTGAGAATATACATGAAATCTAGAATGGAAGCTTTTCTATGCAATGCATTTATGTACACCAGACGGCGGTCCATTATTGTATGGTCCAGACCTTGACACTGCCGTCGTCAGCCGTAGAGACAAGAACCTCTTCCTCCTGGGAACCTCGGTCCGCCCTCTTCGCCCAAGCAACATGGTTGATCTCGTAGATTCCATGTGCCCCATCCTTGACAGACAGAAGCGTCCACTCGGATTGCGCCGCCGACGCATCCGCAGACTCCAAAATTCGCTCCTGATAAAGCGCAATGCGCCCATCGGCACCAGTAGACGCAACGAGGCCACTCGTCTTACTCCAAGCAACCGCATAGACCGCCAATTCATGCGCCTTGGGAAGCAAAGCCTCCTGCTCCCAGATCTCATCACCGCCAGCAGGCCGAATGATACTCGGAATGCCAGTTGAGGCCGAAGCAAGCGCCCCAGGCTCACTGGAAGCCTGAACCTGCCTCTTCCAAACCCTCACGGTCTTATCGTCCGAACACGAAAGCAACCGCGGCCCCGAGCCCCCTTCAACCTCCCTCTCCCAATCGACAAACCAAACCGTCCCCTCATGCCCCTTCAGACAAGCAACTTGTCCCCAATCATCCAGATCCTCCCTCCAGATCCGGATCGTATCATCATAACTCCCACTCGCAAGACATTCCTCCGAAGGATGCCACGAAACACACTTGACATCACCGCCATGCTCCTGCATCACAGCAACCGTCTCGAAATTATTATCACCATCATCCAGATCCTCCCAGATCCAAATACTCTTGTCCCGCGAACACGTCGCAAGAAGCATCCCCGATGCCGACCACGAAACAGACTTGACTTCACTGTCGTGGCCATCGAGAAGGACAGCAAAGCGCCATTCTTCGTCGTCGGCCTCGTCCCCGTTCGATTCCTCCGCGGCAGCGTTCCCGTAGTTGTCCCAGCGTCGCCAGATCCCGACTGTGGCGTCGAAGCTGCCGGTCGCGAGGACGGATTCGCCTTCAATGTGGGGCTTCCAGGCTGCGGTGCGGACGGACCGTTTGTGGCCGCCTGTTATTGTGGAGAGGAGGGTGAAGTTGGTTAGGGAGTAGATGCGGACGGTCTTGTCGCTGCTGCAGGTTGCGAGGAGGGGGAGGGTGGGATGGGGCGCTGTGAGCCAGGTGCGCTCTTGGGAGGGGGGTGTGAGGTCGCTTAGGTGGGTGATTTGCATTTTGGAGGGGTGGAGGGGTGGCCTCTATTGCAATGAGGTGGAACTAAGTAGAACGTAGAGTCGACGGGCGAGGGGGAGCCCTGGAGGATTTTTGGGTGTGGGGTTTACTGATAAGAGATAGATATGTCATACTTCCGAGGTGCGGTCGACGGCCCCGGAGAGTATACGGAGTACGAAGTACGGAGTAGACGGACATTGTAGCAATTGACAAAGAAACAGTCAAAGGTGGCATTAAAATCTATAACAACTCCGGCATTATAATCTAGGGACTCCCAACTGGGTAGTAGACAAAATCATCATACAACTCCTTACAACCCCTCATAAACACCGCCATGGCAAAGCCAATCGATTTCCCTGACCTTCTCTAACTCTTCAACCAACTTTCCAACTTCATTGACAAACTCTGGCATACCAGCAGCCGCGAGATTCTGACTGGCGGTGGTGGTAGCACGCACGCGCTCATTGGCACTTGACGCACTGAGGCGAGAGAGGACATGACTTCGTAGACGCGAGAGGATCAACCGGGCAACAGGATCCACGAAGCTGGGAATTGTCTCTGAGTGCGAAGGCATCTCCGAGGCCGATGTCTCAGTTGTCACGACCAGCTGTGGCGATGCGGCGAGACAGGCTGTCGCGACGGGGGAGAGGACTCGCTTGATAGTGCCTGCTAACTGGGCACTTGCAGATGGAGGCATGGGGTGTGTGGATTGGAGGATTGACTGAACGCGATCTGCACTGATTTCATTGAAGTCTAAGGAGAGGATGCGGTCTGCCTCGGTTTTCCATTGGGAGCGGGCGTCTCGTTTGAGTAGATTCTTCGCAGTGAGGAGGATGGAGGCAGTTGCGACGATCTGGAAGGCTCGTGCGTGGATCCGTTCTAGCCGGCGCCTGTCTAGACTGAGGGTTTCGGGGATGAGATCTTCGGATACCAGGGCGTTGCTGAAGACGGTGTCGGTGAGACCTTGGGCGTATACTCTAGCAGCTGCTGGATGCGGCTCGCCCTGAATGCCTTCGGGGTCTCGTTTCTTCATTTCATCCACTATGATCTTCCGGTGGATGCGCCAGAAGCGGTGGGTCTTCTGGAGGCTGATTGAGCCGTCGGCCACGCCGCGGTCGAATGTGCGCTGTTCGTAACCCGGTGCTTCCTCAATGAGTTGGGGAGCAGCGAGTTGGATCATGAAGTTCGTTTGATCAAGGGAGAGAAGATCGATGATACTCATTAGTCGTGCTAATCGGTCAATGGCGTCCCCAGAGGTGTCTTCGATGTAAGCTTTAACCACCGGGTCTCGGTAGGGAGCGCAGAGACGGGGTAGGATATTGTTCATGAACTCGAAGAAATTATCATAGGAAAAAGTGCCTGCCTCGCATTGTCCTTGGACCAGCTTTGGGTCCAGGACTTCACTTATGATCACATACAGCGAGTTGCCACGCTGAAGGGATCGGAGGAGGCGATCTTGGATGACTGTAGCCATCGCAACGGTCCAGTTCGTACCATGTCCGGCTTCGACGCTCGTTCTCATGGTTTCACACATCTGCTTCATGATTTGCCTGCGTGGCTCGGTGTAAGGTGCTTCTTCAATCTTGAATTCTTTATTGACCAAAAGCTCATGAACCAGCTCCCGGTTCTCGGGGAGCGGGGTCAGGATCTTGGTGAATCGTTCGTGAGGAGATGTCCGCTGCTTGTCCAGCTCTTGGAAAACTGCAGCATCAACGTTGTTGAACGACTCGCTCAGAGGTGAAGTCATACTCTCCGTCAAGACTTCCGTTGTGGGAGGAGCCGCCTCGGCAGATCGTGGAATGGCTTGCTTCGAGGCCGCACGCCTCTTCTCACGCTTAGCCTTCTTCAAGGAGTCGCGGATCAACTCCATATGGCGTTCAGGTCCTGCAAGTCGCTTCAGACGGGCAAGCAACAATACTTGGTTCTGACGGATCCCCTGCCTGTAGTCCTCTGCAGCACCGCCAGCCTTGTCGTTTTTGACAGTCTGCCAAATCAACTCTAATTCGACAAATTGCGCAACCATGATTTCAATCAAGACTGTCGAGTCATGGGACTTCCAGGCATGAAACGCAGAGAAGAACACATTGTGTGATTCACACAAAGTCTGGAGATCCGCAGTGATGACTGAAGGCGAGCAACAGCCCGATGAAAGGAGTGCCGTTACCTGATCAAAAACCACCAGCAGCTCTCGAGCCTTGGAGATCAAATCTTGCTCTTGATCTCCGTTACTGCTCAGGACCTCCTTTGGGTGAGTAACGATCAGATAGCTACTGAGAAAGGTGCGCACAGCGCCCCTCTCCCCCAACGGACCACCCTCCATGTCCTGCAGCCCGCAGAGCCGCAAAACCTTCGTCATCGTATCCAGCAATTCCCCACTGGAAAGAAGCGCCCCGACCTCCTCGAAGCTCATCTCCCGCACGCGATCCACGGACAGATTCAAGGTCCGGAACTGTCCCATTACCATCTTCGCATGGTGTGTTCTCCAGACGCGCTGGATCTGCCGTGCAGCGGCATCCTCCGTGATCGATTTCATGACCTCCTTCGACATCTTCTTTTCTTCCGTCGCAGGCAAGCTGCTTGTCCGCCGGCGCCGATGAGTCTGGTATGCTGCGCGTCGCTTTTCCGCCTCGGCGAACTTCTCTGTCATTTCCAGCCGCAGACGGGCTTCCTCTGCGGCTTTCTTGTCGCGCTGATCTTCCGCCTTCTTCTTGGCCCGTTTGACCTGATCTTCGCACTTGGCGGTAATGTCAGCCAACAGACGCTCGCGCGCTTGCTGTGCAGCTAGAGCTCGCTCTTCGATTTGCAGGTTCCGTGTTGCTGCTTTGGCCAGCGCGGCTCGCAGCCTTACTTTCTCCGCATGTGACGCCCGGTCTGCGAGCCTTGCCTTACGACTTTCTAGAATCGAGGTACGGCGCAGATGTTGGGCAATATGGTCTGCGCTTGGCGAGCCGGTGGAGGCGTGGGAATGTAGGGAGGAGATTGAGCTTCGTCGGGACGAGGAGGAGCGCCGGGCTTTGCTGCTCTTACGGTAGAATCGGGCTGCGATGTGTGGAGGAAGGTTGAGGATTGTTTCATCCGAGATCATTTCCACATCCGTGAGAGAGTCGGTGTCTGAGAGAGGTGTTGGCCCGGCGTCTGGCAGTTGGATTTCGATGTCGGAGTTGCGACGGACCATGGTAGACGGTCTGGACGCGCTTTCGGCGGGGCAAAACTGATAAGGGTTCAGGGCTGTAGCTTGAGGATTCACGACGTCTCCCCCAAAGCTGTTCACTATAAAAAGGCAGAGGCAAGGATAGGAAAAGGGGTGTTCTAGTGGACTCTCTGAGCTGGGAAATCGAGCAACGGATGCGAACGGATCCGTGCTTCGTTTCAGAGATCAAAGGGAGATTAACGGAGAAATATGAGACATGGGAACAGAAACCCCTGAATTCGATAAAGAGACCTAATGATAGACAGGCAGAGCCTTGGACGATTACTGATGCGAAGATGGAATCCGATGGCCGCATGCAGAACCCGATCTCAACACCGCTGATGTAATCACGCGATTTGGCCCCGAAGCACTTGGGCACTGGAGATCATCACGATTTCGTCGGTGTTGACGTGATTTCGATGTCGACTACAGTAGCCCCATCAAATGAAAAGTTCATTACGGAGTATATAGACGTCAGAATTGACAAAGGCTGTGAAACCTAGGCTTCCATGTTGCCTGTGTTTCAGGCCTTGAAATAGCGATCTACATCCATGGCATGTATACATACAGTACACATGGCTTCATATGTGGGGTATACTTGTTGACCAGTAGCTGTCTCGGCATCCATGGATGACATACAATGTACTAGTACTACCTGTACATTAGTTAGTGTACTTGACAGTAATCCAGCACTAGAATTATTCCTAGTCGAACCGATCTGGATCCTCTCTCACGCTTCCTCTATTCTTGCCAGAGCCTCATTTGCGCCTGAATTCTGCAATTGTTGCTCCAGATGGCGTGCTCCTAATGCTGGAGCCCAATGGCACTGAGAAATCCAGTCAACCGCTGTCTCATAATATTGCTGTACTGTAGGTGCCTTTCCATGCAAGTGCCCATGCAAGCGGAGAATATACCCCAAGTGGGTCTGGAAACTGATCGCCCTGAAGGGCAGTGGGGCCCCCTTTCTCTTGATTAGACGGTGCTTCCTAACATCCAACCTGCCGCCTTATTTGAAGCATTTTCTTTAAGGAACCATCTGAGACGGAGAGTGAGATTTGACTGCATGATTGAAACCAATTAGGAAAGGTCTTTGGCCTGGACATTGATACTGTCTCATGATTTGAGCCCTGTGAGATCATTCTCATAAGAAGCCATCCCCTGTATTCAAAATTGTGACCTGTCACTTGACAATCGCCCCGGAAGCTGAAAGTAGACCTTGGTGGCCAATTTTTCTTAATGGCCAACCCCGAACTCTGGAATAGGTTGCATACTAGTTGGAAACGACAGAGAGCTCTTTTTTCCTGTATCTCCTCGATTTCACTAAGGGGAGAGATAATTCAAAGAAGCAATTGAATCCGTTGGCAATCGAATGTTTGCCTGGGTTGAAGTACTGACCTTGAAACCTGGGGAAACTACCTCTCTTTGAGCCTTGGCGCTTAATTGAACTATGATGTGATCAAATATCTTTCGTTTTCCCCCATAGATCGCGCAAGCCCATAGATGCAGCTAGAAACCCCAAGATGCCAACCACAGTGGCCGGTATACCTATACCACCGTCCATAGCCCAGTGAATGCACAGCGGGGTCAATGTAGTTGTGATGGCCAGATCTTTCCGCCATTCTCGATAAATCGTTTTCGTCTCGGATTCCCATACCTTAGACTCCTGATCATTGTCCGGAAGATTCGACGATCCCTCCCGTTTCAAATCCGAGATGGTATGCTCAATGTTCGAGGGAGAATATTCACGCCATAATTTGAAGAGCTGGAGGACTACGCCCCCCAACAAAAAACGAGCACTCCAGATATACCATTTCCTGAGATTCCCATACTTCTCGAAGGATTTCGATAACACACCCTTGGCGCTCAGGTGAGCCATATTTTCCAACAATTGATACCAGACAAGCATGAAAATCTCTAGACGCGCAAGAGCATGGACCCAGGGATCTCGAGCAGGGTTCCGATTCAATCCCATAAATTGACTGGCAACTCTTATGAGACCAAACAATCGAAGGGTTTGTCTTGTATCAGAGGCCAGAGATGAGATAGCAAGAATGTCTGAAGATCTGACGAGACTCATTCGCACCTCGGGACGCCCGTGTCGTGATTTTTGGGGAGCCTCAAAGGGTAGCGAATGATAAAAGCTATATGAGGCGTACTCGATTGTTGCCAGTACTGCATCGGTCCCGGCTGATGTCGAAATGAGTCTGATAAAATATGCTCAGCATCTCCACCTGGGCAGCTCCTGATACTGAGTCCGATAGTCGGCATCGAAAGCTCTGCAGCGATATGGGTAGAGGGCATACTCACGCATTGAACCGGTCGATGACATTGGAAAGTCTCGATATCGCTGTGCGTGTCGAATCACCGAATGGGGTATCTTTCATTGCGGGGCTCAGTACTTGCGGGTTCACATACAGAATGGAGGACCATTGGAGCAGAGGATAAACGAAGCATCATTACAACCCCGGAGTGATGCAATAAAGGCCATGGAGTCGATGCGCGGCGAAAGATCGGAGGCTAAACGGGGGTTGGCGCAGTTGCCCTTTTGGGAAAGCGGGCCAATCTCGCTTTCCTCTTTGGGTCATATGTCGCATCCTCGGCATTTCCTGTTCCCCGCGAGATATACTGTGTGTCTCTTGGTTATTTAACAGGGTCAAGTCTACATATTCATCTAACATCCTACTATTGCAGCTATAATTAACTGACAATCTACATCGTACACTTTGAAGCAATGTCTGACTTGAACGGAATCTCACTGAAGGGCAAGACTGCCATTGTCACCGGCTCTTCCAGGTAAGCCTGCTTCAGACCCATCTGTATTGATCAATGGGCTAACCACAGCCCAGGGGAATCGGCGCCGGTATTGCGATCTTGCTTGCCAAGCGCGGAGCCAACGTCGTGGTCAATTATGTCTCTGAAGGGAGCAAGCAAAGAGCCCAGGAAGTCGTTGATCAAATTCACAAGATTGGCACAAAAGCCATTCTCTGCCAAGCCAGTCTCATGAAGCTGGATGAGATCCCAAGGCTGATCGAGGCGGCTTTGAAAATCAGTGAGACAGGAAAGATCGAGATCATCATTCATAAGTGAGTTGACTTTCCTCGTGCCTCTCACCGTGCCAACTGCTAACCCATATACAGTGCTGCCCTGGGCCTAGAGGCAAACCTGGTAGACACCTCACTTGACCTGTACACTACCCATTTCGATTGCAATGTTCGGGGACCGATCTTCCTGACCAAAGAGGCTCTCCCACATCTACCACGCGGGGGCCGTATTGTCTTTATCTCATCTGCTGCTGCTCGTCTCGGCGTTGCTGGACATACTGTGTATGGCCCCACTAAGGCAGCTAACGAAGCCCTGGTCCGCGTTTGGGCAAAGGAGCTGGGTCACTCTCATGGAATTACCGTCAACTGTGTGAACCCGGGACCTGTTGCGACTGGTAAGAGATATGATAATATTTTCTGGTACTTTTGACTAACGGCTCTGTGTTAGACCAATGGTTCCAAAGCGACGAGCAGTTCCTAAAGGATATGCAGCCGATGATTGATGAGACACCTGCCGCTCCCCGGGTTGGGGAGGTTGATGATATTGCTCCTTTGGTTGCTTTCCTTTGCAGTGAGGATGCTAAATGGACTACTGGATCCGTTCTATGCGCAAATGGCGGTCTTTACAACTAGCGCCCCGACTTGGATGGATATTCGGAGACCAAGCTTTAACTCCGGAGATCTAGGTGGTTCAATCAAATGTACAAAGTTAGAATCATTTAGAAACTGCACAATTATGAACATGATGTCGTTTGAACAAACTGCAATAAACTGCCTAGGTGTCTTCTAGTCAAGCTTCCAAGGCTGAAACAAGGTGTCTCCCGAGGTGTGAACTGCATTCTGTCTACCTAGTAGATCTATAGTATTCGATTTCATCTTATCATTTTCTCATCTTCCCTGAAGCTGCTCCTAGATGAAGCTGGGTTGATAAGTATCCCGCATACAGGTATAAACACCTAGGTAATTTTGTTTGTCAATGGATACCAGCAACTGGAATGAGCCTCATGTCGGGCTGCTGCTCAGAGGAAACCCTTTAACAAAGCCTAGATCAGCTTGTGTCAATTGACGAGACTGCTAGTTCACATAGATTCTAGATTTGTTGGTCTCAAGAATAATTGCAGCTTATATTGAAACTGGAATACATGGATCCCCTTGTTCATCAAACAGAATGATTTCAAACCCTTGCCCTAATACGAAATCTCAAAGCTATAGTCATCCTCATAATGCATGGCCCAATAAGTATCCCAGATCTTCTTGGTGATTGGACCGACCTTTCCATCCTTCACAGGCCGACCATCCAAGCTAGTAATTGGCATGATTCCACCAGCAGTTGTGGACATGAAAATCTCTTCCGCATCGTAGGCCATTGAAATGGGGACAAGTTCAACTCGGATTTCAAGACCATTCAATCTAGCAGCATCAATGACGCTCTTGCGGGTGATACCCTCAAGGACTCCTCTGGCGGGGGTGTACAGAACGCCATCCTTGACTAGGATAACATTGAATCCAGACCCCTCAGTGAGGTTGGTGTCACCATCCGTCAGGAAGGGGTAAGTTGCCCCACGGTCGGAGGCCTCGAAGAGTCCGCGGGTGAGATCACCCCATTGGAGATTCTTGACGGTCGGATCCATTGAGCCAGGAGGTGTACGTCGGACAGTGCGCGCGATGATGGCGCTGCCTCCACCGGGTTGATCTTCTGGCTCCATGACCCAGACGTAGGGTTGAATGAACATGTATATGTTATTGGTAATATCTTTTGGGTCGGTTCCGCGAACACCTTTCAGGCCGCGAGTGACGATGATCTCAACGAAGGCATCCTTGATTCCGCTCTTGGCTACCATATCAACGAGGATACGTTTCACTTCCTCTCGTGGAAGGGGTAGCTTCAGTCGCATTTTCGCACAACTGTTGTCGAGGCGAGTAATATGGTCGTCGAGACGGAAGAAGCGGCCATCCCACACCGCAGGAACATCGTAGGTCAGATCGCTGTGCATGAAGCCTTGGTCTAGGATTGGAATGCGAGCTTGGTGAAGTGGGGTGAGCTCACCCTCCACCCAGGCGACGCCGTTGGCAAAAGGATTCTTGCTCGTTGCGAGCACGGCTTGCCGGGAGTGGTAGCCCTCAAACACTTTTTGCATGGTAGTCATGGTGATGATTGTAGTGATAATAGCTGGAAGTGAATTTGCAATATATCAAGTCTTATGCAAATCAGGCATCTTTAAATGCAAACAGGAAGACCCCACGATGTTCTGAAAGAGGAAGGAATGACAGGACGAGGAAAGCGCGACGATGTGGCTGTCCCGCCTTCCTAATTAGGCAATCAACAACTTCCGAATCGGGTAATCCACATGTGCAACAGGAGATCCATGGCTCGCTCCATCAGCCCGGAGACATCGCATCTTGGCATTAACTGTCTTGCGCATCTGTATACATAACCCGACAGAGGAAGATGGCATTCCCTTCTCTCCCAATCGTCAATTTGCATTTGATTCACCATGTCTAAGAATATCGTTATCATTGGGTATGTGGATTTCCAACAGTATTCCTTACTATTTTCTGACGACAAACCAGAGCCGGCGTGGCTGGGCTGACCACGGCGCTGTTGGCGTCCAAGAAGCCGGGCTATAAGATCCATGTTGCAGCAAAACACATGCCAGGGGACTATGACATCGAATATGCCTCTCCCTGGGCTGGCGCAAACTACATGCCGTGGGTAGACTGCAGGCCCAGACAAAGTTGACATCGGTATGACTGACTGAATCGCAGAGTCTCCGTTGGCGGCACCCGGCCAGCGAAATGGGACTCTGAAACGTGGGGTCCGCTTGCAGACCTAGCGCAGAATCATCCAGAAGCAGGTGTTCATTTTCAAGGTGAGAGATGGATTATCCTCGCTCATTGAGAACGAGCCTTGACATGAAATGCTAGAGTGCGAGATACACAGCCGCACCAAAGACCTTGGCTCTGCAACTGCCACATGGTTTGCGGACCTTCTGTCCTCCAATCCGTGGTTTGCAAAAGTTGTGCCGAATGTAAGCTCCCATTCAACGAGCAGGAAAGCGACCTGTGGCTAATCAATGCAGTTCCGGGTATTACCAAAGAGCTCGCTCAGTCCCGGCGTCGACTCTGCCACGGCCTTCACATCTGTCTGTATCAACACGGCAATTTACCTCCCATGGCTTGTATCCCAATGCTTAGCCAATGGTGTGACATTCCAGAGAGCCACGTTTGGACATATTCGTGAAGCCACAGCCGCCGGTGCTCATCCACGCGGACATGTCGATCTGGTCGTCAACTGTACGGGGCTTATGGCTTCTAAGCTTGGTGGCGTACAGGATGCTACAGTTGTGCCTGCACGAGGACAAATTGTGATCGTGCGAAACGATGCAGGAAAAATGCTCGATGTCTCTGGTACAGATGATGGCGATGACGAGGCATGTTACGTGATGACACGAGCTGCTGGAGGAGGTACAATCCTCGGCGGCTCATATCAGAAGGGGAGCTGGGAGTCTCAACCGGACCCAAACCTTGCTATTAGAATTATGAAGAGAGCCGTTGCCATGTGTCCCGCGCTGACGAATGGCAAAGGCATTGAGCACCTAGACATTATCAGGCATGGCGTCGGACTACGGCCTGTTCGTGAAGGAGGTACTCGAATTGAGAAGGAAATGATCGGGGACATCTGTGTGGTGCATAACTACGGTGCTGGGGGTGCTGGCTACCAGTCATCCTACGGATGCGCCAACGAGACGGTGAACCTTATTGAAGAAGCACTTGGACCTCGCTCAAGGCTGTGAGGACGAAAATCCGTATCAAATGGTCGGATATCTGTATAAAAGCTTGGCCAGTTGCAAATTCAAAATTAACGTTGGGGAGTTATGCGTTGAGTGAGGTCCCAACAGAAACAAGCAAGATCTGGATTAATAAATAGACAGTTTCTCATTCTATTGAGTTGATTTTAAATGAGGACTAGTGGGAAATATCTCGCCTGTCATAACTTGTAGGCCGATGTGGGCCCCATAAGGTATAAAGCTGAGGGAATCCCCGCTTCCTTCTCTTTATTTCTTGCCATCGCAGTCAACATGAATGATCCATACTCTCGGTTGCTACAAGCTCTCTCGGCTCTGAATACTCCTGACAAATATGATTCATTCAAAGTTTCCAAAGCCTCTTACAAGCACCTCGGAGGCTCTTCCATCCATACTGATATTCTCATTCCTTCGCGTTTGTTATCGACCAAGGCGCAGTCAAGATGCCCCGTGATGGTGCGAGTACACGGAGGATTTTTGGTGAGAGCTTGTTCTTCTACTTGGTGGCCAACCCTACGATTTCTAGTGTTGATTGAATTCCTCCACAGGTCACGGGCTCTAGTCACTACCCTCCTTGGTTTGCAAACTGGACATTAGACTATGCTCTGTCAAAAAACGCAGTGATATTAGCCCCAAACTACCGTTTGCTACCAGAGGCCAGTGGGAAAGACATATTAGAAGACCTGGATGATTTCTGGCGATGGCTGCGCAGCCCAAAGTTCGTCGAGGTCATCAAAGCTGCCAGCTCCCAGCAAATAACTCCCGATCTTGATACGGTTCTCGTGGTAGGGGAGAGCGCAGGTGAGTAGGTATTGGTGTTCATAATGAGACACAGGCTAAATACACTTCAAGGTGGCTTTTTGGCCATGCACCTGGCACTTAGCTACCCATCTGAAATACATGCCCTCATCGGAGCTTATCCAATGCTCGATGTGGAATCGGAGTTTTACACACGAAAATACCCGAAGCCCATCATCGGCGTACCTAACATGCCCAATGAACTCATTGAGCAACACCTTTCAGCACTACGAGCCACTTCGACACCCACTCTGGTCACTGCAGCAGATCCACCGGACCGTCTGGAACTGGCATTTTCGATCTTCCAAAACGGTCGATTGCTCGAATTCTTAGGACCGGAGAACACCAATCTGTTTCCAATGAGAAGAGCACAAGATCTGGCAGCTTCTGGGAGGCTCAAACTTCCCCCAACTTTCATTTTCCATGGAAGACAGGACTCGGCTGTGCCATTCATAGGCTCGCAGCGATTCTTTGATATGGTGCGAGAGAAATCACCCGATACGTTGATTGAACTGCATGGAGAGGATGGGGACCATGGTGTGGACTTTGAAGCGACTCTGGAAACAGAGTGGTTAAAGATGGGGTTGGAAATGATATCGAACGCGTGGGTTGGTGCGATGAAAGTGCATTCCAATCTTTGAATGTCGCCCATACTTTATCTAGATATTATCAAGGCATTGATAGTACGTCACTCCACAATAACACTCATTTATGGCAATATCCTTATATGAGAGGGCCAATCAGGTTCCTGAATGTTTGACATTAGTTGGGTTTGAGGGAGCCTGGTTTTCTGCTCCGTGTGCGTGTCAATTGGCATCCAACCCCGAGAATAGAAGCATCTAGTTTGAAGGAAAATAGGTTGCTGAAGGATTTGATCCCCCCAGAAAGGGATGTTAGGTCCATGCGAACAAGGTTAGGGCTATTAGTATCATTGGTCAACCGGAGTGCCACGGAGTCGTGGATACGCCAGGCAAGGGGCAAAACAACGAAGAAATTACTCAACTAGGAAAGAGAGAGTAATCTTCGGGGCATGCAAGCTAGTAGAATCCATAGGCTAGAATTGTCTATCAGATTGGTGCAAATGTAGGAGCCTTGGAGGCCAGTCTTATCTTCTCCGCAGTCCGGGGTAAGTCGAGTGGATCTTGTCATCTACACCTATCAGCGATGTGAAGCCATTCCGAAGATATCACTTTATTATCGTGAATCAAGCTAACCTTGGAAGTCAATCCCCTCACACTGTGCAAGGTGTTTGGTTGGTTCGGCGCAAGGGAACCTCTCGCGTCCGACAAGTACGTCGGTATTTTCCATTTTAAAATGTAACTCTTCCCTACTTGGGTTGGCATAGGTTTTAAAAAGCGTTTTCTTCATCTTTGTATTCCTCACTTTCCCCTCATTCCGATATACCATCACTTCATGATGGATTCTTCAAAAGCCCAGTTGGATCGACAGACAGACCCAGACCAGAAATGTGATACCAAGGGTCTAGGCGAGTTCATCGACTTGGATGAGGCCGTGCTTCGGGCTCAAGGCCGTGAGGCACAATTGGGGCGTTCGTTTTCCTGGCTGGGTGCCCTTGGTTTAGCATTCAGGTGAGACCCCAAAGGCCGACAGGCGGACATTTAAAGGCTTACTAGCTTTACTACTAGTATTGTCAATTCCTGGTTGACATATGCCGCTTGTTTCGGTGTGGCATTCAGTTACGGGGGAGGTCAAATCGTGGTATACAGCCCTATTTTCTCCGCTCTTACGCAGTGGATCATGCTACAAGGCGTGTCTGAGCTGGCATCTGCATTTCCTTCCTCCGGCGTACGTTTATCCGCCAATTCTCGACTTTAATTATCTCTCACGCTTCGAATAGGGTCAATACCACTTCACCTATATCATCGCACCGGATCGGTTCAAGAATATCTCAGCCTTTGTCGTCGGGGCCATCAACGTCGTCGCTTGGTGGGTGAATACAGCATCAGGAACGATATACACCGCAATATCTGCTTTTGGGATCTGCCAGTTCTTGCGTGATGACTTTGTTGGCACCCAGTGGCAGGTCTACCTCTGTTATCTGCTGCTTATATTCCTCACCTGTAAGCACCATTCTGATCAAGAGAAGGCATACGCTTACCATACACCTGGCAGTACTTCCTCTGTTCATTATCCCTCAGCGTCAGATCGAGAACCTAACAAAAGCATCAATGTTTGCCTCAATCCTCGGCTTTGTGTTGGTAGTCATTATCTGTCTGGTCATGGGCCGAGGCCAGTACCATCCCAGTAACCTGGTCGAATATCGATCGACAAGCGGTTGGTCGCCTGCTCCAAGCTGGTTACTCGGTATTGGAAACGGAGAATATGCATTCGTTGCTGCTGGAGCCTGTGTGCATATCGCAGAAGAGATTCCTCAGCCAAACCGCAGGATCCCACTGGTCATGTCTGTGCCTGAGTATCACACTCGAGTTAACATCCAGCTAATATGCTCTCAGAAATCTTACTATTTTCATCGGTATCCTAACCCTCATCCCCTCAATAATTGCTATGACCTGCGTACTTCAAGACATGGACGCCGTCCAGAAGGCTTTTCTTCCAAGCTTGGAGCTATTCTATCAAGCCACCGGTAGCAAAACTGCATCAGTTTTCCTGCAGGTTTACCTCACCATCTTATACTATTGTTTGTTGGCTTTGAACACTTGCATTGACCGTTACTAACCCTTTTTAGCGTGCGTTCCAAGCCAGTGGATTACAAGCAGTCGGATGACTTGGGCCTTCTCTCGCGATGTAAGTACATGAAAGATTGGCCTCGAATCTCGCTAACTAAATAGCAGAATGGATTGCCTTTCTCTCAATACTGGGCAGAGGTGGATGAGAAAAGAGCCATTCCAGTACGGGCTCTTCTCCTATCTGCTGGATTTTGTGTCATATACGGTTTGCTATACATTGCCAGTACCCAAGCCTTCAACTCTATCATCAATACTGCGGTCTTGATGCTTAACATCACATACACTGTCCCTCAAGGGATTTTGGCCACTCAAGGGCGGCACCGGCTTCCAGCTCGATATTACGACCTAGGGATCTGGGGATATGCTGTGAATGTCTTCTCTGTGATTTGGCTAATCATTAGCGGCATTTTCTTTTGCTTCCCAACAAGCAACCCGCCAACGATCGGAAACATGAATTAGTGAGTTATAGCCGCCAAGTCTTCACAAAAGAAACAGAACTGATATATGACAGCAACTCGGTCGTTCTGTGTGGCATATTCGGCATTATCTCCCTTTGTTGGCTGGAACGACGCAAGAAGTTCACTGGTCCCGTCATAGACTGGGAAGCCTTGAACATAACACAAACTGCCAACTGAATCATACGCCCGATTTTGGATGATTGCATCAAGGGTTGTGCAGGATGGAAGAGTCCTTAGGAGTATTTGAACCCTCCTCCAGGTGTAATGATCATTTACCTGCTCACTTTGGATACATGGCATCTTCAAATCATATTTATCCGAATAACAGCTGTGTCTGTCCTTGTCCATTGCCAGGCGACTTGGTCTTACCATCAATGACTTCACCCCACCATTTCCCCGTTGTCCACATCTCATCCAACAATACCGGCGTTGAGTTGAACATGCCGTAGCGACTCTTTTCGCCCCAGTAAGAACAATAATCCTTCACAAAATCGCGCATGGCTTCATCCGATGTTTCGCTGCCTGCCAAGAACACGGGCAGAAGAAGCTGTTTCTGTGTTTGTGATGTTTGTCGACAGCATCGAATTGAATCAATCGTCTGGCGAACTAGTTTATTGATGGCAAAATGACGTTTCTGTCGATCACTCTTGAAAACACTTTCGATGTACAAAAGCAAAGTGAAACGCCAGGCCTCTGCACAGTAAAAACGATCCTGTTGCTCGTGGAATTGTTTTTCGGCTTCTGTATCTGACATTTCTGGATCACTTTCGACTGGCGAGATATTGTTGGTCCACGCCGTGACTTTCTCTTCGATCGCAATGACGGATGCGATGTTGAAGGATAACCACTTCATAGACCGCGCGATTTCGCTTTGTCGAGCCAACTCCGCAAGATGAAATAGATGAACTATCAAGTCACCGGGGCATCCGGTGAGATCAAAAAATGACCAATTATCTTTCCTCTCCCATTTGATGAGGAATTCCAAATAAGAAGGGTCCATGATAGGGCCGTGCCGAGATATCAGTGCCAGTGTAGCGTCCCACCTAGGGCTTTCTTAGCAATGATCAATGCGGAATGCGCACAGAACTTACCAAAGCAACATACCAACCTGAGATCGCACACGGGGAGTGGTGAGAGACATCGGCCCCCCGCATACTTGCAGCATTGTATGAGCTCGATGGAGGTGGGTGGTCCATTTGCCGGCGGCGGAAAGCGTACACTGGAGTACATTCCACGTTAGCTATGGTATATGATGGTTAAAATTGTCATCTCACATCAAGCGTAAAAAGAATCAAAATAGGCTCCAAGAGGCTCAGCTTGCTATGAGCCTGCTGGTGCTGTACAGCCTCGTCTAGCAGTTGAAGGGCCTTGCGGCGATGTTCATCTGCTTCAGTGGCCCAGCTGCCAGTGAGGCGTCGCAGGTGCTGGCAGCATAGAGCTAAAATGGAATGAAAGAGTAAAAGAGACCCCTGCGAGGTTTGACGTTGGCAGCGAAAAGGGTTGATGGATATGTCGGATGTCAAGGGAAGCACGCAAAACTCGTAGTCATCTATCGGCGATCAGTGGCTGATGGGATACAACAAAATGAATCACTCGAAGTGAGATTCAAGTAACTTACACATTTGCAGAAGCCACTCGTGGTCGTGCGGCGAGAGTCCTGCAGGTTCGGGATCTGCTGGAAGACGCGGGGATGTCCACACCTGGGATGTGCTTTGATCAACACCCTGCGGTGGTCCATCTTTTGGCGTAGACACCAGAACCTGGGGATCAATATCGGTCGGCAATGAGTTGAATTGGACCTCATCATCATTTCTTGCATCGGTCAGTCTCTCGGTGCCGGATGGTGGTGTTTTGGACAGAGATATAAGAGCAGACATGTCAGTTAAGTCCTGACCGAGATCGAAAAGATTTGTAGACCCAAAGATGTTAGGCATGAAAGAGTCGAAAGCCCAGAGGTCATGCAAAGGGTCCGGATCCTGTATTCCTAGAATGGAAATTAGACTCCCTCGCTGCGGACCCAGGCCATCGCTGCTCTGAGATCTTACCTGCAATGCCCAACTCATGATCGACATGATCGTAATCCGTCGGGTCCAGACTTGTGATTCTTGGCATGGTTTCCGTATTCTCATCTTGTGCCGATCGAGCTCGGACTGAGTTATGGCCCCGACATATCTTGCGCTTCTTTGGCCGAGAGGCACCTCCAATGAACCGAAACCGCCGCGGGGTCGGTCTTTTCGACGACGGCTCTGGACCATTGACTACGTCCCCGCTGAAGTCCCCCGTTCCGTTTTCTCTATTCACGGACGGGTTATCGGACCACATTCTTCGGGTGTCCCAGGACAGCGGCGTTGCAAATCCGCCGCATTTGCGGCCATGATCGAGACATGTTGAGCACCGAGGGCGGCGACGGTCGCACTGCTCATTTGCCGCCGCACAGGTATGACAATCCGATCGAGCAAATGCCAGTGAGTTGGTCCTCTTATCCTTGCATGCGTTCTCCATCCTGGGCTATAGTGGATCGGATTGGGGTTGGAGGGGATGGTGAGATGGTAGGATGAGGTCCGAGAGTTTACGTTTCTGCGAAGCGAGACCAAAGATGGGGAAACTTGGAAGTCCGAGGCATTTCCTGATTTGAGCGATCCATTTTACCCCATGGGGGAGCGTGTTCCTTTACTTGATTCGTGACTCATTTTCTTTTCGCACTGAAAGCACAATGTTTACACAGATCAATTCTATTGCCAAAAACACTTGAGCTCAAAAGTACAATGGTTTCAGTGCTCTAACTAATCCTGGCGAACCAGATTGCGGTAGGGATTATTGGGATCTTGCTCCTCTTCCTCCGCAGACTGAATCGTCTTCCTCACTCGGCATGGACTGCCCACGGCCACCGAATATGCAGGGATGTCCTTGGTCACAATAGATCCAGCCCCAATGGTCGAACCTTTTCCAATGCGCACACCAGGAAGAATTATGACGTTTCCACCAATCCAGCAATCGTCCTCAATGAAAACCGGGTGACCGAACTCGACGAACTTCTGACGGGAGAGAATGCTGGTATCGTGGCCGGCAGTGAAAATACTGGCGCCGGTGCCAATTTGGACTCGATCGCCGATCACAACAAGACTGGTGTCTAATATAGTGACACTGATGCCTGGTCAGTGATAGCGCCAATGCCTCAATGTGTTCAGATACTCACTTCCAGTTGATAAAGCAATCCTTTCCGATAATCACGTTGCAGCCATAGTCTGGTAGGAAGGGCGGCTCGATGAAGGTGCCGTCGCCGACTTTACCAACCAACTTTCGGAGCAATTCGAGTCTCTTCTCAAAGACTTGATCGTAGGAAATGGTTTTGGTGTCGAGATTATTATAGTCCGCTGCAAGACCACGGCATTGGTGGCGCGCTTCCAGCAATTTGGGGGTATTGGGATTGTACCTGCATTGTCAATGATTCCCCTCGCTTCAAAGGCAATGGCGTTCACCTACATCATCCCAGAAATCATGCGTTCATAGTCCTCGCATTGTGGAATTCCTCGTAGATCACGGGAAAGTTCGATGATCTCGGGGCGTTTCGCGGTGGCTGCCATTTCGTGGTGATTGTCAGAAATGATAAGAAAGGAAATCAGAATGTCAGTGTAGAATATTTCTATCTCATTTTTGGTGAAAGACACGGAGGATTTCCTACTCCACGTAGCCTTTCAACTTGCCTTCCCAATGCGGTATAAGAGGCAACCCCGAAGATTCTCCGCTCTGATCCACCCGGGGAAACCGATGTTTAACCGCTTCACGGTGGATTGTTACCGTAGTCTCAATCATCTACCCCGTAATACCGTCTATATTTACTGAAAGCAAAATATTCATTCAGATCACAAGGTCTGGGTCTGGGGAAAACGCCTGCGTTATGACCATCCACAAGGGCAGTTGACTGGAACTAATGCAACAAACGCTAGTGGCAAATGCAGACTCAAACTCAGTTTCATCTCTATACTCTTGTTGATTACCTATGTATTTGACTCAGCTTTGCGTAACGTTTTACCTTGAGCCTTTTGCTTTCAAGGTTATTTGCGAATAGCTAATAGGGCATTGACAACATGTATACTTGAACGTGACTGTAGTCTTTCCGTGCCTTGAGATAGGAGAGTAGATTGAAAAGTGAATAATTGATCACTACTAAAACTTGGACTTCACCGTCTTTTGTTCTGTCTCCATTTTCTCCGCAGCAATTTCCCTCGCCGCCAATGCCCCTTGCTCCAAAGCACCGTCGATAGCGGCTCTCCAGCCATGGGCCCAATCTGCGGAAGCAAAGAGAACATTTCCATGGCGGCTCTGTAACACATCTTGGTATTTGGACATATACTCTGGGGACCACCAGGCAGGTCCGCCTCTTGAATAAGGGTCAGTCGCCCAATTGTGAAAGATCTAGCTGGTCAATCAAATTATGCGCCTGAGAGATTGGAAATTCTTACCATTTTCTTCACCTCCATGGGATGTAGCTTCTGGAAGGCATTGACCGCTTCTTCAGGGTCCCGTTCAGGAATGAAATTGGTCCCCTCATTCTTTCCAAAACCAACAATATGAGCATTGCCATTGGTAGTGATTCCATCCCCATATCCGAACATCAAGTTATTCGGGTATCGCATTCCATTCCAGGATGCCAGCCCGGTCCCCGCCACCTCGGCGTGAATCTTGGTCATGAAATTCACATGTCCAATGTTGAGTGCTTCTTGTCGCTCTGCTGATAGTGGGGGGTTGAATTGAATCGTGCGTAGTACATTGAGAGGAATAGTGCATACAACACGTCGCGCCCGAAATGAGAGCCCCGAAGTTGCTTTGACCTCGGAGAAGCCTTCGTGGTTGTGGATGGACTGGATAGGTGTTTTGAATGCATAGTGCAAGCCATGATTTACGGAGTCTTGGAACATGCGCCGTGCTAATTCGGATTGACCTTCGCGGAGCTTATAGGTAGTCCAAATCGGGCCGAAGTTATCTGTGCTGTATGACATGAGTGCGTGGGAGCGAATCATATCCCACAGACTGGTGTTTTCCATACTTCCTCCTGAGATATGAAGCAGCAAGGCGACAAGAACGCCAGATTCTTCGTTCGTCAGCAAGTGCTTAATTTCCTCAAACCTGTCCTGACAGGACATTTTGTCGTAACTCTCTACCGTCTTTCTGTCGACGAGAACATTGTCCAAGGCTGCGTGGGGAAGGGGGCAGATGCGTCGACAATTGGCCCCGTCCACGTTCACGAAAATATTCCAAGCTCGAGAAGCAATCTGACCCCCTTCCTCGTGGGTAATCTTTCGGGGGTTTGCGCCTAGATGAAATGTTGAGCAATTTGATCGCCGTGTTGGAGATGTCACACGTTACCAGGAACGTTCAGCGTGTAGTAGTCGTTCTCATACTCGCGATGGTGTGTAATCAGAAGGTCACGATCCATCTCATATCGAATCATTTCGGTGAACAAGTATGCCATGTGGTGCGTCACCCATGTCCCACCCATTTCATAGAGAATGCCTGCGGTCATTAAGTGTCGGCCGCGCATAGAGACGATGGAAGGGCTCCTTACCATCTGATTCAACAGTATAGGTCCGTCCGCCAACTCGGTCACGGGCCTCGAGCATCAAAACTGACAGTCCTGTGAAATGGTAAGGGCTGTTCTGGGAGTCAATGTCTTTGAGATTGACATACTACGGTCAGTCATTTCACGGGCAGCCATGAGACCAGTATACCCAGCCCCAATGACGATAGCATCGTAGATATGACCAGCAGGTGCGTCTCTTTTCTCGGGGGGTTGCATTACGCCCCGGCATTGCAAATTGCCCAGTCGCACCCCAGTCGCTCTCGTCCATGTAAACCCATCTTGAGTTTTCGTTGTAACCATTTTCGAAGAGAAGGGATCAAGCTTGGCACGAGAAGATTGAACTGGGTCCACATACAAGTCGAAGTGTCAGAATTGTGGACTTATAGCCGCCCGAGAGTGAGATCCACCAGTGGACTCGGACCCCAAGGAGTAGGTTTTTTTCCTAATCGGGCAACCGAGAACATCAAAATGGGCAATCCCTCAGACGTGGCATGATTTGACCCAAATTCACCACATCCAGTAACATGGACTCCAAAGTGATATCTCTGGTCCAAGCTTGGAAGTCTGGAAGTTGTGGAAAGTCAGGTGAGTGCTCAGTAGTGTGGCTACCTCCAGGGCTCTCTTCGATCAATATTTCTTTCAAATCTTCGCCTATTCCAACTCAAGCGCCCCTAGCCTGTCCTTCAACATTGATCGCTCTGTCCAAGGTGACTTCGAATATCAGAAAAATGCCGTCCACCACCTATCAATACCTCCCCGGCCCAGTGGGGGACTGCTTAAAGCCGAGCTCCCTCTCAACCACTGCCACGATCCCAGTGTCGCCTACAACGTCTCTTGTGGTCACCACAGGCCATCTGGGCTTAGACCTGATGACGGGAGAGCTTATAAACAGCTCAGCTGAAGCTGAGTTCAACGCCATATTCTCCTGCCTGCATGCAGCCCTACAGAATGCCGGAATCAAAGAAGGGCTGCATCAGGCATATAAGCTCGTCAGCTATCTAAAACATGCTGAAGACGAATCTTTGATGCTCCGCATATTTCAACAACGGTTTCCTGGTCACACCCCTACTTGGTCAACCGTGATTGTCAAGGATATCAATGTTCCTAGTATGCGGGCCGAAATTGCAGCTGAAGGGGTGTTGTACTCCTAGTCAATTTGAGATTATTACCTATCGATGGTACACTATGTGAGCTCACGGTAATCGTGTTTCTGGGTGTGCTCTTGTGGAGGAGCACTGTATCTGTTTGGAAAGTGTGTTATACAAAATCATAATTGAATTATTTTCTCAATATGGCCCTGGAATGTATCAAGTGCAAGGGTCGAACTTCGCTCACAACATCTCTGGTCAAGCTATCGAATTCTCGATGGCCCTGGGGTCAACTACGTAAATTGTGTAATGTCTTAGTACACCAAAGCCTTCTAGGCTCAGGCTCTAGGGAAGACTATATTGACTAAAACCTCAGGAATTGATGTCACATCCTGGGCTGGACTAATTTGCCGTGACCACTTTAACAATCTCCTCAACCACGTTAGGGTCGGCCAACTAAATCGAGGTCAGTATCCTGAAAAAGTCCCAGTATATGGAAAGTTCTCTTACGGTTGATATATCCCCAAATTCTCTCTCGCCAATCAGAGCCTTTCGCAGGATCCGACGCACAATCTTTCCACTTCTGGTCTTTGGAAGATCTGTCACAATAAAGACTGCTTTTGGGGCCGCAAAGGGCGCAATCGTCCGGCGTATGTGAAGAATCAACTCGTCTTTAATATCAATAGGGTTCTCTCTTTCTTTAAGGGAGACAACCGCGTTGATCGCCTCGCCAGTGAGGTTGTCCGGGACTCCAATTATTGCCGTTTCTGCCACAGCAGCTTCAAAAAGGTCAGCTTGCTCCATGCCGCATATGCTTGATAGTTTCATATGAAAGGCGCCACTCACGGTGCTCAAGAAGGGCGCTTTCGATTTCTGAGGTCGAGATTCGATGACCTGAGACATTGATAACATCGTCCACTCGCCCTCTGATCCAAACATAGCCATCATGGTCTCGATAGGCACCGTCGCCAGTGAACTAAACATGTGTTAGAGTTGCAGTTTTTATAGGGGTTATATGGCGTTGCTGGGGTCAATCACATAATATCCCTTGTAAATGTTGAAGTATGTGTCCATGTATCGGTCGTGATTGTCTTTGATAGTTCGAGCCATGCTTGGCCAAGGTTGCTTGATTGCTAGAACACCCACAACGAGATTCCCTGTAAGCTCTTCGCCACTGACTGGATCAATGATTGCCAGATCGATTCCAAAGCATGGAAGAGAGGCACAACCCGGTTTCATCGGAGTCACACCGGCTAATGAAGCGACAACGTGAGATCCAGTCTCGGTTTGCCAATATGTCTGGTTACTGTCAGTCACGGCATCTCAAGACAAATAGGGAACCCAAGGCTGGATATCTTACATCAGTCAGGGTCGTTTGATTAGATCCAAAGAAATTGTGAAACCATTTCCAGATTTCCGGTGCGATCGGCTCGCCAACTGAGCCAAGTATTCGCAATTGACTCATGTCAAAGCATTCGATTTCCTCCTTCTTGATTTTGCTTTTCAAAAGTCGCAGGGCGGTTGGTGCCGTATAAAAATGAGTCGCAGCGCATTTTGCGACAACTTCCCAGTACCGTTTGAAGCTAGGATAAGCCGGCGTGCCCTCAAAAATGATAGTCGTACACCCGAGTACCAAGGGGGCATAGACTGTGTATGTATGACCAGTGATCCATCCAATGTCTCCACTGCAAAAGAAGCGATCTTTTTGATGAATATCAAAGACATACTTACCGGTAACCGCGGCACCGAGAAGATATCCTGCAGTGCTGTGCAGCACGCCTTTGGGCTTCCCAGTCGAGCCAGACGTATACAGCAAAAAGAGAGGATCCTCTGACTGCATGGGCTCAGGCGAGATATAAGCAGGATACTTCTTGACTTCCTCATCCCACCACAGGTCTCTGCCAACAGTCCAAGGGACATCACCACCCGTTCGTCTGAAAGTCAGAATAGTCGATACACACGAGCAATCTTTCACAGCATCATCCACCACAGACTTAGTATGAATGACCTTTCCACCTCGCCGGCCTTCATCAGTAGTAATCACCACCTTCGATTTCGCATCAACAATTCTGTCCTGCAGAGCACCCGCAGAAAACCCCGCAAAGACAACCGAATGCACAGCCCCGATTCGAGCACACGCAAGCAAAGCAAGAACAGCTTCCGGGATCATAGGCATATAAATAGTGACAATGTCGCCCTTTCTCACGCCCCGGGCCCGCAAACATCCAGCTAGTCGGGAAACATGTCTGAGCAGCTCAGAATACGTGATACTTTGACTGCCATCCTGCGGATCATCTGGTTCATAGATGATTGCCACTCGATCTGGGTCCTGGATTGCATGTCGGTCGACGCAGCAGAAGGAAGCGTTCAGTTGTCCGCCCAGGAACCACGCGTTATCACCGTTCTGAAACGATCCGATACGGGTGGTGTGGAAGTCTTGAGTGAAGGAAAGAAGTTCGCGTGCTTGTTTGGCCCAGAATGTGTCTGGAGAGCGAATCGATTCTTCGTATAGAGTTCGGTACTCTAGAAATCCATTGAGATGGGCTCCATGAGGGTGTTTTGCTCGCCATTTTGAAGGGACATGAACAATTTCCGAGGTCATGGTGCTTGAGAATCCAAGGTAAGCTGGGATACCGTAGGTATGAGGCGCAAGCTAGGTAATCAAACTCAACAGAGGTTCCAAGGTTGAGATTGGCAATCGATTGTTGGCAGAAGTAGCCATGGCCGTGGGGACTGTAGCAAACGCTCCTATGTATCTCCGTGGCCTGGGGAGTATGGAGCGCGCACTTGCCTGTTTCGGCCTCGTGGTCCCACCTTCCTAATCAGGTAATATCCTCAATCCGCCGGCCTCAGGCAAAAGCACCCGCGATCAAATTGGAGTTGGTTCTCCATCTGCGCGATCCTCGATTCATTGGTATTTGCTCCCACATCGGGATATAATTCGGAGCCTGTCCCAACGTTGTGCTTTGATAGCATCTCCAAACTTGAGCCAACATGAGCTCCACAATTTCCACAGCTGCCACCGATGAGGCTCGCTCCGTGATTGACAGTTATACAGTCGGCGATACCCCACGGATAGCCGGTCTGGTCTACTGTGCAGTGGACAAGAGTGGAGAAATCATATTCAGCCATGCGTCGGGCAAAACAGGCATCGGCTGCTCTCCCATGACGCTTGATACGACATTCTGGCTGGCTTCCTGCACAAAGTTGATCACAAGCATAGCTTGCATGCAGCTAGTCGAGAGCGGGGCGCTGAGCCTAGACGACAGCGATCAAGTGGAAACAATAGCACCAGAGCTGAAAGCGGTCCAAGTACTCGAGCGAGCTCCCTCCGGTGAATTCCGTCTGGTACCGAGGCATAGAAGCATCACGTTGCGCATGCTATTGAACAATACCTGTAAGATGAACTCACTACTTTCCAATGTCCGTGATTGTTGACTTTGACAGCTGGGTTCGGATATGCCTTTGAAGACTTCAACCTGCGTGACTGGTCACGGCCCATCGGTATGGATGATTTCTCAGGGAACATCAACGACGTTCTCCACCGTCCACTTGTGAACCAGCCAGGAACCAAGTTTCAATATGGTGTTGGTGTGGATTGGGCGGGAGTTCTCGTGGAACGAGTCTCGGGAATGGACTTGGAGCAGTATTTTCACACCTTCATTTTGCAGCCTCTTGGTATCGAGAGGATTTCATTCTATCCCACCGCGGAAATGAAAAGTGCCTTGGCATATATGCATCGACGAGAGAAGGATGGCTCCCTGGGTGTCACCGATCATCTTTACCGACGACCTTTGCTTCCGAGCAAATCGGAAAAGTCTCGCTTTTGCATGGGTGGCGCTGGTTGTTTTGGAACGCCAATCGAATATTGTCGTATGTCTGAACCCTATCAACATATAACAGATCTGATCGTCTAGGCATAATTGCGACTCTCTTGAACGATGGAGTGAGCCCTAGTACAGGCGCGAGACTTCTCAAATCAGAAATGGTGAAAGGTAAGATATAGCCCTGGATTATTCCTCCAACAAGTATGTTCTTGCGCATGCTGATCTATGCAGAAATGTTCACTGATCAGATCCCCACCTTGCCACGATACTGTAATGAGTACACTCCGACGGGCAAGCCAGAAGTTGCGAATTCGACACCCCTCACTCCTTGCCCGGACGACTTGACCGAAGGATGGGGGTTATCCTTCTCCCTAAGTCATAGCCAAAGTGCTACGGGAAGGGCCGCAGGGTCGGGATCTTGGGAAGGAGTCGCGAATCTGTTCTGGTTTGCTGATCGCGAAAATGGAATTGGGGGAATCATCGCCTCCCAGATTCTTCCATACGGTGGTAAGTTATCAATCTTCGAGTGGGAAACCTCAAGCTGGTTGGCTAATCGATGTCAGATCCCGATATGGTCGAATGCTCTGAGTCGGTGGAAAAGATTATATACAGGGAGATCCCAAGATGATGGCTCACACTACCCACAAAAGCAAACATCAGCAGGAGGAACCCTGGAAGACATCATCCTCATTACCCTGTTAACCCTGTTCATACCTAGACACAATGAGAGAACAAGTGGATAATACCGTTGACTAATTTCGAAGATGCGAAGCGGCTCAAAGTCAGCCTGGAGGCCTCCGAAAGAACCTTGGAAGGTCAATGCCGAACAGAAGGACGTTGGTTCAAGGATGCGTGTTGGTCTCGTATATGAGCCAATCCCCAAGGTTTTGGACCCTTGGAAAAGCCCCGGAACCTAAATCGTAAACCTTGGAATAGACTTTCAATTAAGCTACGTACACTGCATGTGTTTAACAGTGCCGATCATGGGCATATGCGAGGCACTGTGTATTTGGCAAGACTCCGTTGAGCCATTGGACCTGGTGATTCACTATTTGGTTCTTGTTGCGTCGAGCCTGCATACAGGGAAGAGTGAAGCTTGCTCTCTGATCTCCCGCTACGTTGTGAAATACATCACCATGTCGTCAACACTATTAGACTTCAAAAGTAAATCGAAGATCGAAGATCGAACATGAAAAAGGTTGTATGGTATTGGAAATGGGAATATAACTGCATGCGTAAATTCGCATGAAAAGAACAAAGCTTTGCATCATGGCACATGAAATGTAGGAATCCAGTCTAAGGAGTAAGTCAAAAGTTCGAAACCACCCAACCATCGACATTGCATGTCGAGGTCTTCTCAGGTCGATCGTAATTCAAACCGACATGACAAAGGATATCAGAAGTCCTCTAGCCTGAGACCCGAAAATTGCAACCATCGATGGTCGAAAATGGGTACATGCGGAGAGATGGTGGAGAGAAAAAAGAGAAAGGAAGTCTATGAAAAATGGCATGACATCAAAAACGCCGGAAGAAACCTTCTCAGGTCCAGATGTGTTTTTTGAGTTTCGTGAAAGCGTGAAAAGATCGACCAATCAGGATCTTTTGTGACTTTACTCAATGGCGGAGGCACCGTCACCGTGGGTGACAGGGTTAACCTTGGGGTTCCACTTGAGCTTGAAGTCCTCACCGAGCTCCTTGGCGAGGGCAGCCTTGACAGCCTCGAGGACGTGGGGGAAGACACCGAAGTTGGCAGGGGAGTTGAGGTCGTTCTCGCCACCCTGGAAGACACCGGTGCGGACCAGACAGGTGTTCCAGCCGTACATGTTACCACCGATGATGTCGGAGGCGGGGTTGTCACCGACCATGTAGATGTTGTCGGGAAGGCGGGCCACGCCGTGGAGCTCCTCCATCCAGGACTTCATGACCTCGTCGGCGTAGGTGTAAGTAGCACGCTCGGGCTTACCGTAGACAACACGCTCGAGGTCGACACCGGTGAGGGTCTTGTACTGAGCCTCAATGGAGATACGGAAGGCACCCTGGGTCAGACGGGGGAGACCCTTGTGCTCAGTGGGCATGAGGAGATCGCCCTGGGAGAAGTAGATGGGGATGCGGGTAGCGACGGGGTCTTCGGCCTTGGTGAAGATCTTGCCGTCGTCGGCAAGGAGCAGATCCATGATGAGCTGCATATCGGTCTGGTAGTCACGGGAATCGGCGAAGACCATGATAGCGTCGAACTTGGTCTTAGTGAAGTCACGAGGGCGAGCCTCAGCCTTCTCCTCCTCGGTGAGAGTGGCCCAGGGAGAGATAGTGGGGTCCCAGGCGAGGAGATCCTTGGGGTGGACAACGTCCTTGAAGCCGTAGTTCTCGGCAACCTCGCGGATCTTGAAGCCGTCACCACCAAGGACCAGGACAGTCTCGTAGTACTCGGACAAGGCCTGCATGGGAGTGTGGGACTGGATGAACTGGTCGGTGGAGATGGGCTGCTCGAGGATCTCGGAGAGCTGGGCGCAGCGAGCCTCCTCGGTCTTACCACCACCGTTGGTCAGGAGAATGTGGGGAATGCGGATACCCAACTCGTTGTCACCGTTGAGGATCTTGAGGGCGACCTTGGCCTCCTCAATGGCGTGGTTACCGTGTGCCAGCACACCGTCAATGTCGAAAGCGAAGGCCATGTTCTTGGCCTTGGCGGTCTTCTCCTTGTTGATGTCCTGGACCTGAGAGGCCAGGATGTCACGGGAGACGGAAGGAGCACCGCTGCCCCGCTGCACCGATGAGAGACGGGACATGCGGGGGGAGCGGGGGATGGGCAGAGAAGTTCCGAAGGAGTTGCGGGAGTTGCGGCGGTCCTTCATGGAAGGAGCCAAGCTCAGGTTGTGCATGAAGGAAGCGGCATCACTGATGGCGCTGCGGGTGGCGGGGACCTCAATGGTGTTGCCCTCCTGGCCGGGGATAGCAATGCCGGAGCCAGAGCGAGGCTGAGTGCTGCCGCGGGGGTCAGCGTTCAGCTCAGCGTCGTCGAAGCGAGCCATTGTGAAGGTTGTGGATAAAAGGAGTAGAAGGGATAAGGTTCTACTGGAGAGTCACTGAAGGCAGGACTCGAAAAAGGATTCAAAAAGGTGAAGAAGGAAAATGGCACAGATAACAAATTGGAGGGAGATTCAGAGAGTATATATACAACTATCTCATACCGGATTCAAGACAAACGGAAAATGGTGTATTTGACCATTGCGGTTACGAGGGATCCACTCACCGGGTACGAGTAGTATCATCATTCCTAGGAATTATCGTCATCATTTGGCAACCAAGATATCAATTGCGGGTGGACTATGAAACCGACGGGTTTGTACAGAGTACCTGCGTCATTGTGGCTGACACCGTGTCTGACCATGTACCCAGTACGCGGGATCCATTACTTCCGTGGCCGACTGAATCAAGCGCACAATGATTGGAGGAGGAGGGGCTGGCTAGGCCGAGTTTGAAGCAACGCAGCACGCCGAGTGGGTAAGAAGAGGTCTGAGACGGAGGGACGATTGGCTTGGAGTGCAGTTCGCACCGTGGGCCGGCATGAGATCGATGGAGCCGATGACGATCGGCTCACAACGCTCCCCCCCGTTTCGGTCGGTGATGTCATCTCGGAGCTCTGAAAATTACTAGCGGCAATTTTGCGTCTTTTTTTTCATTTGATTGCTTTTTTGTCCGGTTTGGGTATTTTATTGTTATTATTCCGTAATTCCTTTTTTTTTTTTTTTTTTTTTTTTTTTTTTTTTTTTTTTTTTTTTGGCGTAAGATGCTTTCATTCCCGATTGAGCCTTTCATGCCCAAAACACAGCATTGGGTAGTGACAGATAGGCTCACTACCTCCGCGACTAGGAGTATTCTGTCTAGCATTGTACTAGTATGTACTGATGGTAGAGAACGCAAGGTTCGTGATCGACGTCAAAGGAGGGGTTGCGGCTTGCCTTGGAGGGGAGGCCAACTTGATGATTAGATAAGTTGGCTTGCCCCTCCACCCCACTTTCCATCGTCATTGCCTTCCAGCTCCACCCACTCTACTATCTTCTATAGCTCAAGCTCTTCTTCCTTCCTACACACCACTATACACAATTATATTCACTATGTCGTCTGGACAAACTCTTACTCTGAGCAATGGCGTGAAGATGCCCGCCGTCGGCTTCGGCACCTTCGCCAGCGAGGGCTCCAAGGGCGAGACCTACGCCGCCGTCACCGCTGCTCTCAACACCGGCTACCGTCACCTCGACTGTGCCTGGTTCTACCTGAACGAGGACGAGGTCGGTGATGGTATCCGTGACTTCCTTAAGGCCAACCCCTCCGTTAAGCGTTCCGACATCTTTGTCACCACCAAGGTCTGGAACCACCTGCACCGCTACGACGACGTCCTCTGGTCCGTCAACAACTCTCTCGAGCGTATGGGGCTTGATTACATTGATCTCTTCCTTGTTCACTGGCCCATTGCTTCCGAGAAGGAGACCCAGGAGAAGCCTAAGATCGGCCCCGATGGAAAGGTACAGTAACACAGCAACGAGCAGCAAGGTACCCGAGCTCACAGATTACACAGTACGTCATTCTTAAGGACCTCACCGAGAACCACGAGGAGACATGGCGCGCCATGGAGAAGCTCTATGCGGACGGCAAGGCCAAGGCCATTGGTGTCTCCAACTGGACCATTCCCCAGCTTGAGGCCATGACCAAGTTCGCCAAGGTCCAGCCCATGGTCAACCAGATCGAGATTCACCCCTTCCTGCCCAACGACGAGCTGGTCCAGTACTGCTTCTCCAAGAACATCCTGCCCCAGGCCTACTCTCCTCTGGGCTCCCAGAACCAGGTCCCAACCACCGGTGAGCGGGTGGCTGAGAACAAGACCCTCAACGCCATTGCCGAGAAGGGCGGCAACACCCTCGCCCAGGTCCTCATTGCCTGGGGTCTTCGCCGCGGTTACTCCGTGCTCCCCAAGAGCTCGAACCCCAAGCGTATTGAGTCCAACTTCAAGATCATCGAACTCAGCGATGAGGACTTTGCGGCTGTCAACGAGGTCGCCAAGGGCCGTCACTGCCGCTTCGTCAACATGCACGATACCTTCGGCTACAACGTCTGGCCCGAGGAGACTGCCCAGGGTCTGTCCCTGTAGATTCGACTGAATCTATAAGATTAAAATAATATCCCCAACTTTGGGGCCCAAGTGGGAATGTGATCACGAACGGACTACGAACTCTGTCGAATGAATAGAACATACCATTGATCTCATAACTTGATTCTCACGCGTAAACTTAGCTCTCTCCATTCCCTTGTATTTCATCCTTTCACCCGTACCGAACTTGCCCAAATATGCCTTCGGGATTCCGCCGACTATACCATTCGAGATGCCAACTTTACACACCGGTTGGCACAGCCCTCCGATCCCTCAACCCGCCAGGTTCCACGACCCCTCCATAGCGTCTGAGGGGTCCAATAAATGAGGATGAAACCAAGCAGTTCCAAGTAAGATTACCAAAGCCGCGGAAATTTGCAAATTTCGTCCCAGCAACGACCGTACGTACTGAACCGTAATTTGCATCTGAAAAATGGTCTGGGACTCCAGCCAATCAGAACACAGACCCCCTCCAGTGATTGGACTATCAATAAACACCTGGGGATCTTGCAGGGTCACAGCGGACAAGGTTGCAATGTAAATACCACTCTGCCGAGGACTAGTACAATAGCATGCAATTCAGACAATGCCTCTCCTATATGAGTATAGTAGAATGGATCAGGAACGGATACCATTTCCACCCTTCCAAGGAGCAGTGTGCTCCGAAATGCAGACGATGTCATCCCGCGTTGACCTGTGGCTCCCGAAAGCCCCTGCGCCACTAAGGGGCTTAGCGTTGCCGCTTACCGTTTCGGGACTTGGCGCCCTGTAGCAGAACCCGGAAGATGTCGGAGTGACTGGATTCAACACCGAGACGCCGAATAGGGTAATGCGACTGGTTTCTCGTCTACAGTGTGCATTGTCTGAGGTTGTCCGGAGTAGAGTGTTTCGAGATTTGACACTTGGCCTGGGATGTGTACCGTGGACTCGGGACTTGAGAAGGCGCTCCATGGCCTGATGTATAGTACTAGACCTACGGACTTGCGGAGTATGCAGTATGCAGTACTCCGTACTCCGTGCTATACTATTCTGGATGCCACATATTCAAAAGTATAGGAGAACCCATTACCTAAGATCCCTAGTATTGCAACTTTCAGCCTTGGAAATTACATGCATCGTACTAGCGTCCGCATTGGATGATCAATGACGGAAAGTACTTGCTAAAGGCCTCAGAAATCTGCTAGTGGGACATTTAATGCCTCAATCGACGGTAAACTCTACGTGTTGCGCCTTGAATCTTTTGCCGGTGGTTTCGGCTTCCAGCGCGCTTCCGGTACCGATCGTGATCGGGATCCCCGATTGTTGAGCCGATGAGGACAAACTTCGGGGGAACCTCGTAGACTGACATCTCCATCCTCGTACATCCTGTACTCCGTATTCCGGACATTGGGCTGATCTACCTTACATCGTACATCGTTGGGGGTATGTGCATATATGGATACTGGAGTACATGCAGTATACAAGTTCCATGCGAGGCCAGTTGCCATGTGATACGGCTGCCAGACAGTAGAGTATAACTACATATGAAAAGCCCTGGGGTCATCGGCGTTTCGCAGACTGCTCTAGCCTTGCGGTTTGCAAAATATCAAGACCAGGATCAGCATGGTACCGGCTATCCATACAGGTATCAAGCCACATGGATCTCAATGCAGCAAAAGATTGCCCATGTCTGGCTCTCTTCAGGGCTGGGATCATCTTGAACTTCGGCCCAAACGCGCTGCCCGCGAAACCCTTTGTCAAAGCGGCTAGCTGCATGCGCTAGCCGTATACGGGGAGGAACAGACTCAATAGCAAGGTCGGAAGCATCTCCCGAAAGTGAAAGGTGAGCCTGGGACCCTAAGAGACCCGAGGCGCAAGGCGTGGCGCAACGGCACAGACGTCATTCTGCATGGGGGTGAACCGTGCAGCTACACGATCTTATCTTTGATCAGATGAAAACTTCCATGAATTGGGTAAATAATGCAAATAAAAGAGCACAAAGAAGCAAGTTGGTATCTCAAAAGACAGGCAAACTCCCTGAGCGATATATAAAAGAGCGACAGTACGGAAATCAGGGTATCGAGGACATAATTAGAAGCATAAGCAGAGCAGAATCAGATCTCGGCGCCATTGTCGGCGAGGATCACGATCTCGACCGCACCCGCCGGGCTGGGGTGCACCCAGCGCTCGCCTGGAGCATGCTGTGGGAGGGCTCATCTGTGCCTTTAGTGCTGCGGGTGGGAATGCCGCTGACGAAAGGTTGGTCCGTGGGCGTTTTAGCACCCTTGGGTGGCGCAGGAAGCTTAGACAAGCTGGGGGACTTGGGGGTAGCCTTGCGGCGGCCCTTGATGGGTGTGGAGGGGGCTGCTTCCCCCTCGGGCACCGAGGCTGCGGGTGGCTTGGTGGTGCTGCGGCCCCCGGTCTTGACAGGGGTGCCAGATCCCATCTTTCCTAAATCGCCCAAGCGTCTCACCCGGCGTGAGCGCGGGGTTGCGGTACTAGCCTGAGCGGTTGGATCGCTGGCGGTGGCCCCACTTGCTCCGTCTCGCTCTGCCTTCTCCGTCTGGCGACGGCTGCTGCGCTGAGCAGGCGTGGCTTTCTTTGCTGGACGCTTGCTCTCTGCTCGTGGGCGAGGTGTGGTGCCGACATCATCTTTGCACTGATCGGCTTCTTCGTCTTCGATGTATTCCGGTGCTTCTTTGTACTCTTCATACTCAGCCATGCGCTCCTCATTCCAAGACACCTGCTTCTGCTTCTTTGAGCTGGTGTTGCCAGATGAGGTCGTATACTGATCGGCGGCGGCTTGTGCCCCGTCCTCGGTTGACTGCTGAGCGAGAGCTTCCAAAGCGGCATTGGGGCTCACGGATTTGCCTTTGTTGAAACGGGTGTTTCGCTTCGTTGCCAAAGCCATCTGCTGGGCATCAGTCCGCTGCAGGAAGATAAACTCGGTACCTTTAGCGCGGCGGAGCGAGATCGTGTTGCGCACAGAAGATGTATCGGGAGCGCTCGATGCTTTGGCGCGAGTGCTTCGGCGACATGCAGGACTCGAGGGCACTGGCTCCTCCATGACTTCTTTGTGAAGGATCTCTTCCTGTGCCTGGTTCTCGTTGCCAATAGTCGCGATCTTTACGTCATGCTTACTCGGCGATAGTTGAATCTTGACTGGGGAAGGCGAGTTTGTGGTCAGGTCTTCCAACACGCGTCGCGCCCGCGGCGTTGCGCGTTCGGTTTCGGGGGACTCTTCCATGCTGGAGGACGACTCTGCTAGGTCGGCATCCTCGGGATGCGTGGCCTTGGCGGCGCGCTTCGCCTTGGCCCTCGACAGGAAGTCGTTGAGCAGCTCTGCATCTTCACCGTCCAGCGAACTACGCAGCGCAGATCGCACCAACTTCACTTCCTGCTCCTGGGTGAGGTCTTGCACGGGTTCTGTAGGGGACGTAGCGTCGCCCTTGTCATCCGTTGCTTCCTTGACCGCGGCCGGCACCGCTTGATCAGGGGAGTCGGATTGTAGATCCTCAGGGGTCTTGTCGTCAGATGCCTCCGAGCTTGCATTTGCGGCCTGAGCATCATTGTAAACAGGTGTCTTGACAGACTGCCACATATCGCTGAGCGGCTGGGGAGAATCGTTCATAGCAACGTCATTGCTAGCCAGCTGGTTGCCAGTAAAACCAAAGACTTGCTGGGTGTTATCATTGTGGATGCTGAAGTTGAATTCGGGCATCTTGCCTGCGAGGCATTAGAAAAAAGAGTCCACGATAACATCAAGTGGGACAATCACTTACGGGGCTTGCGAGCGGCCTGCATTTCCCATTTAGTTTCGAGGAACGACCGACCGCGTTGTTCCATCTCGGTCTCTTCCTCTGCATCAGCGGGGTCCACACATCGACGCTTCACGCCGCGCTGGTAGTCTGAGTTCTTAGAGGCCCCGATGGCAGTGTTCCTGGCTTCTGGTTCGCTCTTCATGCCGCCAAAGGGGAAGCGGATGCGCTTCCACAGCTTTCGCGACTTGTCACCAGCGCGCACAGGGGTCGAAGGCTTGCGATCCCACAGTCGAGGGAGGGCGCTCAGAGCTTTGATTGGAGTGAAACTAAATGAGCTCTCTGCTGGAGGATTTGCGATAGCGCTATATTACGAAAGGCTCGGCGTTAGTGTCGATAATGTATGGCGGTGTGGACCAGAATGATAGAAAGGAGGCAAAACACAAGTGCAACAAAGGCGTGAACAAGACAAGATTCCAAGTTCCCGCGAAAATCAAGGAGAATGGGGGAGAAGACATACCCTTTCTGCGCTGGCGAAGGAGGGTTCTCCATGTTGACGCGTGTGGAATGTGTCAAAAAGAAAATCTGTCGGAATCCTGGAAGGAGTATGTACAATCCAACTGATCAGAGTGGATTAAGGCGATGCAATTAGTAGCATGTAAACTGGAAATACAGCCCGCTATACAGTGTCGAAAAGTCGTGATGGATGCGAAAGTGAAGCGGGATGTTAGTTTTGCTTTGTTGGCCGTGGCTTGCCCGTTGCCCGGTCAACCCGGCCCTATACTGTTATTAGCCCTACTGCTCATGCTTTGTTGGTCTGCCATTGGCTTGGGTTTATGATTTAGTTGGTAAACTGTATTCCATGCCTGTACCCGGCGTGGACACGTTTATAGATTCCAGGTAGATGTATCTCGCCGTTCACCCACTCCCAGTGGCCAATACGCCGCAGGATATGTCTCTATCCCGGTGACATATCCATCGACCGCCATCATACAACTGGGCAACTTAGTACCTAGTTACCACTTAACTAGCCATGATCTCTTATATTGAAACATGCATCAGTAGCTGGCTTGTTTCTAAGTTCACTCCGAGGTCTGTACAGTGCACACAGTGGGAGTTTCTCTACTTTCCGAGGCCAATATACCGAAAGCCTGACATATAGTTAGACGTGGAGGACTTCGTACTGTCTGCCCCGTTTCCTACTAGGTACCTACATACCTATTTACCCACCTAGGTAGGTACTGACCTGTACCAAGTCACCTAGGAATTTCTACCCAGTATATACAAGCCCTGAAGGTTAAAAACGAAATTTCAAGGTTGGAAGATGGGAAGTTGCTCCCGAGGTCTAGTATAACCGTGGAACTTCCAAGGTTCAAGGTTGGAAGTCCCGTGCGATTGATTGATTTGAAGAGGTATTGGACAGTGATAAGTAAAGGGAACTTTGGAAGTTCCTTCATTTGATTATCCTCGTTAATATATCTATGGGTGCCCATGCCCAGGTGCCCAGGTGGGAGCTTCCAAGGTTTGGACTGCCCTGCACTGCATCAGTTAATACATAGGAACTAAGGAAGCTGTCTAGCGTGGAACGAAACTGAACGCCTCAGCCCACGAACTTGATCATATCTCATTAATCATATCATGCGACGCTAGCAATTTACCCGATAAAGCCTGCTAGAATCACCGAAGCTTCTCATGCAACTCTGTTTCATCAAAGGGGTCTCCAAACTCATCTATACAGGAGTCCCGTAATCAGCATACGGCCCAGAAAAGCCCATTGCTCAACAGAGAACCTACCGAGAGAGAAGTCTCTGTCAACGACAAACTCCATAGCACGCTGGAAGTCTTCCTGCGCGCGCTTGGTGTTCCACGATGCCAAGGTGGGCTCGGCCGCTGGTCCCGGTCGGCTCTCCAGTGTCCGCTGTTCGACAGATGCGCCTGGTACTTGGGTGTGGGAACCTGGAGGGGATATTTCTGATGGGTTCATACTGGAGGACGGGGGCTCGGTGCCGGTGGGAGTGCGAACGCCGGCCCTGGCGCCCTCGGGGCGAATGGAGTCGACGGAAGAGGTCATCGCGGAATCGCCGTCTTGATCTGGATGATGTAGTTAGCGGATGATCTTGCGGAGCTAGAATGAGATGGGCCCATATTGCACCAAATAGGCCGCATCACTTACCAATAGCCATGGCTGAAAGTTGATGGATAGCGCAGAGGTGCCTGGCGGGGAACAACAGCTCGGGCTGCGACAGGCGGTGGCCTCGGGGTTCGCACCGCGAATTTTTCTTCTTCCTTTCTCTGTCAGCTATATATCTCCTGCACATAAGGGTTATTCTTTTATTTGTTCCTGCAATACCTGACGCTTTGTTTCTCTGTGTCTATTCTTTCTACCCTTGAAACCGAACTATTCGTGTGCAATGAATATCAACTCCGGTGCGGTTCCCGACGCCTGGGAAGATTCGTGGGAAAACCAAGCAGATGTATGAGCAGAACCTCCATGGCCCATTGGGCCCGCATTGAGAGTCGACAGCGCCTCGTAATCTGGAAAATCACGTACTGATGGCCACTGTCCAACAGAAACTAGACTCGCAGTCTACCCCGCCGTCCGACAAGAAAGTCTCATCCAAAGTGACCAAGGCACAACGCAGGGCACAGCAGGCAGAATTCAATCGACAGCTATGGGCTGAGGCGTAAGTCTGCGATCTGCAATCCATTCGATTCAAAGACTGAATGTGTCCCAGCGATTCCTCAGAGACATTCCACTTCGCCGAATCGCGCGCCGACGTCCCTCTCAAGCAGGATATTAAACCGGCAGTCAAGCTTCTAAGTCGAAAACCCCAGCTGGTCACCAGAAATTCATCCTCTTCGGGTACAATCGATGCTGCGACTGCGGGACTTGGTCAACTTGGGCTAGATGACGATGACGACTCAGAAGATGAAAAGGCGCCCGAGCCAACACCCGAGGAGCGCCAGGCGATTGCCATCAAGAACAGAGAGGAAAAGCAGCGGAAGTACGAAGAGGTGCGTGAACGTCTCTTTGGGAGCCCGTCCGCCACCGCTTCTGGTACGTCGTCGCCTGGCAGCACGACCCCGCCTCGTCAGAACTCAGGTCATTCTGGGGAAGGTCGAGGGCGAGGAAAGGGCCGTGGTGGAGGCAGGGATCATCGCGAGAAAAGAGACTCTTCGTCGGCCCCCAGCAAGTCTAAACATCTTTACGACCCATCTATATCGGCCAAGCCAAACGCATCCTTTGGACGTGGTCGTGGCCAGCTCGAGCGAAATGGCTCAGACCCTCTCGCTCCGCAGCAGCCACTACGCAACCCGCGAGGACCTGATGCAAGTGGAAGAGGTGGCTTCAATTTCAACCGCGGCGCTCGAACAAGCTAAACGACATATTGCCATGATCCCCTTTCTACAATGCTTGTGTGTTCAAGTTTCAGAGCTCAGGGCAGACTTCGTCCTGCGTTGATCGCATTGGCGAGCTGTGACGTGTTCGGGCGGTTTTCTGCAGTATGGGGAGCATCAGTACGCCGGCAACGCCTTTGAGAAAGAAAACAACACGAGCAAACTCACGGGCATAACGCTCATAACTATCCAAGTACAGATCATCCGTACTAGTCGTCGCTTGGACATGCGGATCGGTCTCGATGGCATCTACCCAAGCCGCCAACCTGCTTCCCTGATCGGGATCTGGCCAACCCCGATAGGGTTTCAGGACTCGCCTCAGACGAAGAATCCAAGGGGCAGCCTGGATGTCTACAAGAGACATCTGCGGGCCCATGAAGAAAGGTCCTGTGGAATGTGCTACTTCAAGTAGCTGCTCCATGGATACCCTCAGCTCCTGTGCCTTTTCCAGCTGCCCCTGCTGATCCTGCTCTTGCAGGACCCGATAGAAACCTGGCACGAGATGCCGGTTGACCTGCACTAAATCAGTACTGGATTTTCGGAACAGGTACAAATCTTTGACCTACATGGTCAGCCCACAAGCGACAGTGGGCACGCAGCTTTGGATCTGCTGGGAGCATCGCTGCCCCCACCCCGAGGTCCTCGAGCTGCGATTTATTGGTTAGTTTGTGAAATGAGACTTGGACTGGGTTGGCTTTACATATTCCAACAATACGTTACTCTCATAGCATCCCCAGTTGTCATGTCGCAAAGCAGGAACAAGCCCCCTGGGATTCACCTCCAACAGCGAAGCGGGCTTTTGATACGGGTCCACCTCGATGTATTGATAGGGAATGCCCTTCAGCTCCAATGCAATCCACACACGCTGCACAAATGGACTATGAAGCAGATCGGATCAGAATTGGCTTCTTTCAAGGTTGTTTCAAGACAAAAGCATCTTACCAAAAGCAACTTCCGTATAGTTTGAGATTGACCTCCTCGGAGTGCTTGACAACGGTATCGGCGGCCAGGCCCGTTGCTTTTGTATGATATGTTTTTGGGTCCGGTTGAGACATGACTCGGTCCTAGGATAATTGATTAGATCTCATGTACGAAGTTGTCATGAAGCAGAAACTGCATCAGCGCGTCGAAGATCCAAAACTTGATAATGACGTAGTCACAATCATGCGGGGCTGTATCTTTGCCAATTGGAACCTTGGAAGATGAACATACCACTCTCGTTCTTCTGTCCTTTTTATCCTTCATAACAGATCGCTGGACACTGCTTTTCTTCACGCGATCGCTTTCTTCAAGCGTATGTTGATGACCTCCACTGATCCCGTCGTCCTTGCCATTAGCACCGTTTCCATTCACTCGCTGAATGGTGTAGTATCTCCCACCATTTGCCCCGGGGTGGCTAGGAGGCAAGCCTGTATTTGTCGGCAGCATGCCAAATGTCTGAACATTTCGGATTGCAGGATCGCCGCCCAAAGAAAATGTATACATGCCAGGTACGCTGGACGGCCCAGCTTCAACTGACTGATCCACGTCCAGTAGTTCTGACCTTGGGAAGTATTCCATTACCTTGATTTTGACATGGCAGAGATCCCTTTCCCGGGCCGTGCGCTTTCGCTTCTTTTTTTCTGGGTTGTCGGACTTGGGTGTACCTGGAGGCCGGCCCTTCAATCGACAGTCCCAGTAATGGGACACAAATGGTTTGCGCTTGTATCGCTGAGTTGACCGATGTGAATAGACATTGTCCACATGGGGGAAATACGTATTGAATCTTGGAAAGGTGACAGGACGGATTAGTTCAAAGCCGGCAGACAAACACTATTAGATGTCTACGTACTCATCCTCGCTCAGGGTGATCAATTCGTCGACATTGAACAGCCTTTCCCTCCAGTAGTCCAGGTTAGGAGGGTCGGGTATCGCCTTGAAGCCTCGCAGCTCGCCAGGTGCAACCAATGCAGTCGGATCAACAGGGTCGGTGTTCATCTCGACAAACTCCTGCTGAAACGCCTGGGTAGGTGACTGCAGCATTGAAAACCCGTCATTATGCGCTGGATGCGCGTGGTTCACCATAGCGAGTCCATTTTGCGACAGGGACGCTGGAGGTAGCATCTGGCCTGCGCCAGAGCCATGAAACGATCCCGCGGAAGCATTGAGCAGCTGTCCATTCTCAAAGTCGTCCCCATAATCTCGGCGTTGCTGCAAACTGTCCCGATTCGGTGGCCGCCCTTGCTGGAATTGGGAACTATCATTGCCAGGCTGATGCGATTGATGGTGATTTGGTTGGGCCGCAATCACAAAGTCGTGTACTGCCTCACCTGGCAGTCCAGGGCGAATGAACGTATTTGCATGTCGCGTAGTTCGCGGCCGCGTCTCGGCAGGACGATAAGCAATGAAGTTATGTGACCCCTCGTCGAAGGGGACCATATGAGAAAGATTGGGCTCCGTCATACTCAAGATGGCGATCGCCCAAGTAGCGACAAATAAGAATATTAGAGTTGTGGGGAGGGGGTGCTGCTTTTGAAAGGGGGACGTCGCGGCTGAAGCGGCGTTGTGGGGTTGCGAACCTGGGAAGCTCGGATCTTTTTGGATTTCTGCTACAACAATACTGGTACACTCCAACGTCGCCATTTCCAATTGATGATTACTTGGAATAGTCTAATCTCGGTACATAATTGTATCTCCTCAATCATAAACTTCAATCGCGGGACATGTAGACTCAGAGACTTTTGCCTCCATGCTTCTTTGCTGCTTCGGAGTTCTTGAAAGGGTACCCAGTAGTCCTTTTGTCCGCTCCAGTACGACGACTGATTCTTCCATTGCTGCTGGCAAAGAGCATGCACCATAGCCCAATGGCTGCGAGACCGGAATATCCAGCCACCCCGATAGCAAACAAACCTTGTCCGCCAGAAACGTACCAAGTGTATGCGTAGAAAGCACACGCACTATGGAAGACGGATGTCACCATCAGAGTGGGTACGGCGTACGGGGCTTTGGGGTCACTTTCATCTGTCGAAACGGACTCTTTGATGTCGGCAGTCAAAGGAATCGAGCCCGTCAACATCACGGTCAGAACAGCGATGGTAAGAAGACTGAATCCGAGACACCGGGCAAAGTAAAGCTCCATGGCTATAAGAGGCGATGGTCAATGATCTGTCACATGTGTTGTGATCTACATGGGGTCACTCACGGGAGGCAGGTCTGGTCTCGTCTAGTAGCATGGTCACAATCATGCTTGGACCGGCGATGAGAGGTAAGCTTTGGAGAGACAGCCATCCGGCTGTCGAATAGGTATAGGCGTGGAAGACCTTTGGAAGATGTCAATTCAAGTTTCAGTGAATCGTATAGCAGTTCACAGCTCGAAGGCTATGGCTGAGTGTTGACTCACATCCATGTTGATCTCGTATAGTGTGTAATGGCAATGCTATGGAGGGGCGATTGAAGTCTTGACGGGGGAGAGACCGGCTTGGCGGAAAGAAAAGCTCCCCGTCTTCATTTTAAGGCTGAAGCATTGTAGCGTATGACATCATAGCAACAAGAACATCGGATCACATGATACGGTGTATCACCCCGGGGCCGTTGACCTCCAGGGCTCCAGGGCCGTCCAGGTTTGCCTAAGACATGGGCAATTCTAAATCTCACCTTTCCTCGACGCAATTCATATTTGAGGCAATAGCTACGATCGACTTGGAAGTACGAACTATGTCTCCGAGGGTTGCCGGGTTGTCTTGGATGAACGTCAACTTGGAACTCACCCGAGAACCGCGAGCTTAACCCGTACGTTGGCATCCCAAGGGGAGCCTTGTTCTTAAAGGTATAGAAGGATTCAAATTCATTTCATACGTGTATTTTAAATGCAAGAAACAAAAAGCGCCCCGATCCCATAAACACCCAAAGTCGCAAGGTCCTCTGAACCCCAAGGAATGCAATCAAATACCGATGTCGGTTTAATGACACTTCACTGTTGCATATTGCTTGCACGAAGGTATCTGGTGAAGCTGTTGTCTGAGTCTGACGGAGCACTCTGACCGCCTGAAAGTGCCTCTTTGTAACGCTGGGCGAGGCCCTCATCGTTGCCAGCATCAGGACCCACATAGTCCTCGTAGTCGCTGTCGTCCTCGCCATCTGCCAGACCGCGCTTGATGATTTCATCTTCTTCATCTTCAGCTTCACTGACAGTCTCGGGCTCCGCGCGAGTTTGCTTGGGGGGTTGTCTGCTTGACCCCGAGACACTCATGTCCTTCATGAGCTTTCCAAGCTCAAGCTCGCGCTGGGATTCCTTCTGCTCCTCCCGCTCCTTCTTCTTGCGCTCCAATTCGGGTTTGTAGTCGCGCTCGAACTCTTGACGTTTGGTCTCAACAGCCTCGAAGAATTCATCAACGCCGTCGCCGGTCATCGAGCTGACGCCGACAATGCTCAAGTGACGGTAGAACTCTTCCAGCATCAAACTCATACTGTTCAAGAGAGAACCCATATATCCACTACCGGAGCCAAAGCCACCGGCGCCGCCTTCAGTTCCAAATGCACCGGACTCTTCCTCCTGCCGCAAAGCCTGCTGGAATGCATCGAAATCAGTCATCCATTCCTTGGCAAACTCAGCATCCTTGACATCGGTTTTGTTGAAGACCAAGATCATGGGAAGTTTAGTTTTATACAAGATACTGCAAGCGTAGAGCATGTTACTCATAAACGTGCTGGTGGAGCTCGCGCGGGGTGTATCGATAACGTAGGCAATAACCGTGGGGAAGGATGATGCAAGCGTCTCAAGAAGAATGCTACCGGACGCACTCCAGACAAAAACTTCGATCTGACCAGGCGTATCCACCAAAATATGTTCGATTGGCTTTGCGGCGGGATTTTCGGGGTTCGGGGCTGTACGCTTCTCCAGGAGAGAGATGATTTGGTCGACCTTGGTGGCGAACAGATTCAATGAAGTCAAGATTCCTCCGTTAGGACCCAGGTTGTACTGCTTCATCACTTCCTTGTAGTTGATCGAATCACGGATGTCGATGTTGCTGTCGAAGGGCACTGAGTGCACCGCAGGGTCCAGGTTGAGCACATATGGGACAGTCTTCTTTTCATGGAGATGAGAGTTGATTCTCTGCATGAAGGTAGTCTTTCCAGAGCCTGTTCAATCCCGCAACATATATGATTAGACTAATTCAGCAAGCGGGTGATTGCAAATCCATACCTGCCATGCCCACGCAGACCACGGACACCGGAGACGCCATGACGAAGAATTTGAACGAAGGTGATTAAAGAGAGATTATAAGAATGCGAGTATTGCCACTGAGCCAGTATGTGGAAATGTCGAAATTGCGCAGGAGGGGAAGGATAAGCTCTTTTTTTTTGCCCGAAATCTTTTTGTCGCGGGGAAGCCGAGATCTGCGACTGGACCGCCCGGCACTTTGAAACGTCATTCCGTTGGTCCTGGGATTCTGCAACCTCCACCTCTCAAAGCGCAATGACTTTGGAAGATTTCGAAAAGTCCCTGGCAGAGGGTCAGGAGCGACACGCAAAGTCTGATCGCGAAAGACACCATCATGATCGGCGTCACGATCGCGATCGCAGCCAAGACCGCTCGAGACAACATCGCCATCATCGTTCAAGCCATCATCGACGACACTCCTCCAGATCCCGTGAACGCGAAAGTAACCGAGACCGTGAACATAGGCGTCGCGACGAGGATGGCCACCGACACAAGCGCTCGCGTCGCTCTAACGACGAAGGAGAAGATCATGGCCACAAACGGCGCCACCGCGATACAAAAGACGATGAGCCATCTGCGACTCCAGCTGTGGCTCAAGCTGAGCCTAGCAACCTGAAACGAGACTCATGGATGGAAGCGCCTTCGGCTCTGGACATTGATTATGTTCATCGACCAAACTCTACGCGACAGGAGGAGGAAGCCAAGCCAAAAATGCTCCACGCGGGCTACGAATTGAAAATTCATGATAAAGAACTCAACAGTCATCTTCGCGATCTCAATGATGGAAAAACACTTGAGGATATCGAGGATGAGCCTGCCCAGCATGAGGTTGACTACACCTTTGGAGACTCCGGGTCACAATGGAGGATGACGAAGCTCAAAGGTGTCTATAGGGAAGCAGAAGAAAGCGGCCGAGCCTTGGAAGAGGTGGCTGCCGAGCGATTTGGAGATATCAGGTCCTTCGACGATGCTCGGGAAGAAGAAACCGAGATGGATCGACGCAACACCTACGGCAAGTCCTACGTGGGCAAGGAGAAGCCCAGCGGTGAACTTTTCCAGGAACGGAAGCTTCAGAATGACGTTCGCCGAGCCCCGCTTGAGCATGTCCGTGATCCGGAGCAGGAGCTTCATGCCGAGGGCCAAGGCAAGAAGGTCGACACTGCACCCCCTCAGAGGACCACCCAGCATCTGGATATGACGGCATTGAATCGTCTCAAGGCCCAAATGATGAAAGCAAAACTCAAGAAATCCCCAGACGCTGCGCAGCTTGAAGAGCAATACAATACGGCGGCCGCCGCTATGTCGAACCGCAAGGAATCTGACGTTGTGGTTCTGGATGTTATGCACAACCCCATGCTAGCAGGCCCAAGAAATGAGGTCAAATCTATCGACACCAAGAGAGGCCGCGAGAGAGGCCAGGTGGAAGCAAATGAGGACATGACCATCGAAGACATGGTACGGGAAGAACGCAAGACTCGAGGTCAAGCTGGCGGAGAAGGCCGGCGGTTGGCTGACCAAATTGGTCGAGACTCCAAATTCGAAGTGAGTCCGACTACTTTTAAGAAATTTCATTCAATATGCTAACCTCATACCACAGAATGACTTGGAGTACATGGATGACAATGCGTCCAAGCTAGCCAAGCGGGTGCATAGATCTGAAATCGATCTCAAGAACAACACAATCAGCGAATTCCACAAGATGAACAGGATCCTGGACAACTGCCCCCTCTGCCACAACGAAGATAAGGGTACACCCCCTCTCGCCCCCGTGGTATCTCTTGCAACTCGCGTCTTCTTGACGCTCCCCACCGAGCCCGAAATCAGCGAGGGTGGTGCAACCATCGTACCAATCCAGCACCGGACCAACCTCATGGAATGTGATGACGACGAGTGGGAAGAAATTCGCAACTTCATGAAGAGCCTCACTCGCATGTACCACGACCAAGGCCGGGATGTAATTTTCTACGAAAACGCGGCCCAGCCGCAACGGAAGAAGCATGCTTCCATGGAAGCCGTGCCTTTACCCTACAGTCTGGGAGAGACTTCTCCTGCATTCTTCAAGGAAGCCATTCTTAGCGCTGAATCCGAGTGGTCGCAGCACAAGAAGTTGATCGACACTCTTGCCAAGTCAAAGCAAGGCCTGGGTCGCTCCGCTTTCCGCCGAAGCTTGGTGAAGGAGATGCCCTACTTCCACGTCTGGTTCGAGCTTGACGGCGGTCTGGGTCACATTGTGGAGGACGACAACCGCTGGCCCCGCGGAGATCTCTTTGCCCGAGAGATCATCGGAGGAATGCTGGATGTTGCGCCAGACGTCGTCAAGCGACAAGGACGGTGGAATCGTGGTGATCGTAGAGTCGATGGATTCAGAAAGCGATGGAGGAAGTTTGACTGGACTCGCGTTTTGGTCGAAGGGCAGTAGTTCCAGCGTAGATCCTGGAACTGTTCATATATGTAATACAACCCTGTGGTTTTAGAATAACCCCATTTCTTCTAGGCGCCAAGATCGTTACCTGCCTTATCTACGGAGGAAACACTTTCCGGGTCCGGAGAGATATCAAACGTCTGCGGGGAACTCACCCGAGAGTATCGGCTTTTCGGCCGATTCCCAGTTTATGATTGATGACTCTTCGCTAGTATTAGTCTCTTGTATTCCTCGCCACTGAGAGCTCAGACAGTCCCGGAGCCTCCAATCGGTCCTCAACCTCTTTCTGTGCCCAGGTGAGTCAAATGAATGTTTGGAGAAGGCGCTTCGGCATGTTCCGATCCGCTGACTGCATTTAAAGGTCGAGCCCTGAGTCGTTCATTCTGAATCTACTCCGTACAACATACGCATTACGCTACTAAATAAATTTCCTTGGTGACAATGACTTATACCAGCGTTAAACCCAAAGTGCTCCTTATCGGAGGCATTGAGCAGTAAGTATAGCCTGTACCATTTACGACAGAAACTGGCCTGGATGTGTTTCTGACTAAAACAGCGCGCAATCAGCTTGGGATGCATTGGGGCAGTTGGCAGAGCTGGTAGAACCCAAAGCAACCAATCGAGCCGAATTCATCAAAGAGTGCAAGGACGGCAAGTTTGACGGGGTGATTGCGCTGTATCGGACGATTGGCTCCGTCAACCTCACAGGGTTAGTAGATGAGGAGCTGTTGGGCGTGCTCCCCAAGTCGCTTCGATACATTGCGCATTGCGGTATGTATTCACTATGTCGACAACCAGGGCTTGATGTGTATTGATTTGGGATCTGTATAGGCGCGGGCTATGACCAAGTGGACGTCCATGCCTGTAGTGCGCGCAGTCCTCCCATTCGGGTATCTAACGTTCCAACCGTTGTGGACGATGCCACTGCCGATGTGAACATGTTTCTCATACTTGGAGCGTTGCGCAACTTCAACACTGGCATGAACGGTCTGCGACAGGGCAAGTGGCGTGGCAACCCATCACCACCTCGTGGCCATGATCCTCAAGGCAAGGTTCTTGGAATCCTGGGAATGGGTGGCATCGGGCGCAATCTAAAGAAGAAGGCCGAGGCTTTTGGCATGAAGGTTATCTACCATAACCGCCGTGAGCTCAGCGACGAGATGTCCGCCGGGGCTCAGTATGTTTCATTTGACGAGCTTTTGTCCATCAGCGACGTGGTGAGCTTGAATTTGCCTCTGAACGTGAGTGATATCAACTTCTATTGCTGGACAGGGCTGAAGCTGATCGTTCGAAGAAAAACACCCGCCACATTATCAGCAGGGCCGAGTTCGCCAAGATGAAAGATGGGGTGGTAGTGGTCAACACTGCCCGAGGCGCCGTTATGGATGAAGCCGCTCTGGTCGAAGCCCTGGACAGTGGCAAAGTCTTCTCGGCTGGATTGGATGTATTTGAGGAGGAGCCCAAGGTTCATCCAGGACTACTGAGCAACCAGAACGTGATGTTGGTGCCACACATGGGTACTTGGACAATCGAGGTGAGTCCTGAACAACCTTGATATAGGGGGCGCATCAACTGACCAGGCATACAGACCATACGTGCCATGGAAGAATGGACGATCGAGAACATTCGCATGGCTCTCGAAGTCGGATCACTGAAAAGCCCAGTCCCAGAGCAAGCTGACCTGTAATTGCCTTGGGTGATCAAATATACATAGATAACAAGACAGTCAGGCAATAAAGTCTTATATTCTCTCAAGTCTGATTTGTTAATGACCGTGAGTCTCCTGGCTTTTTTGAAATGGTCCACGGGTTGTTCAACCCTTGACTTTAGGTCAAGATTGATGTCCAAGGTTGTGTCAAAACAGGCATCCCGAGGTCATTAGTACCAATGAGCTGAATGGAGTGTTTCAAAAGAGCTCATGAAACACGAGTGGAGCAAGATGAGTAAATAATAGCATGTCGACGGAGTATGCAGTAGTCAAGCCCGAAGCCGCGGCCTTAGGCGGAGAGTCCCTGCGAGACCACCCGTTGATCTTATCACTCCTACACCTTTTCTGTCCAAAGTCATGGCTGAATACTGGAAATCCGCGGTAAGTGAAACAAGTAACGAAATTCAGCCTAGTTCACTGCTAATAGCCCTACAGCCGCGCTTCTGGTGCAAACAGTGCAAGATCTTCATTCGCGACACGCCTTTCGAGAAGACCCAACACGAGGCCAGCCCAAAACATCAAGGCAATCTGAGACGGTTCCTCAACCAAATCCACAAGGATAATGAGCAACAACAACGAGATTCACAGCGAGCAAAATCCGAGGTCGAGCGATTAAGACAGGCTGTCAACGGCGGCTCGACAGATAAAGGTGGCGCCGCGCCAGTGAAACGAAATGCGCCGCCAGCCTCAAAACCCGCGCAAAGGCCTGCCAGTCTTGAAGAACGAAAGAAGCAAATTGCGCAGCTCGCAGAAATGGGAGTCGCTGTCCCGGAGGAATACCGAGCCGACATGGCTTTAGCAGGCGAATGGCAGACCACCTCAGAGACGAGGGTCGAGCCTCGACAGGGATTAGAAGGCCCTACCAAGTCGATTGGAGTGCGCAAGCGCAAGCATGACGGAGAAGAGGACGAGGACGAGCCCGCGCCAGAAATGGTTGTTAACAAAGGCTGGGGCTCCCGGCTGAAACAATATCCTGGCGCTCAAGACGACAGGGATCTGGATGACTTGCTTGCATCAGCGAAAGATATAAAAATGACCAGAACGTTCATACCCAAGCCGGAAGTTGTTGAAGACGAGACCGCTCCCGAGGAACCTGCACGCGTCACCGTGAAAGAAGATGACCCTCCCAAGGTTGAGGAACAAGTGAAAGTTGAACCAGGCTCACAGCCCGAGGCAGCGCCAGAAACTGAAACGAAAGAGAATTCCCAAAACGAAGACGCTGCCCCTAGCGTTGTTTTCAAGAAGCGCAAGGCGAAAACAATGAGGAAGTAATCCTCTCGCCCTGGGACGCTACGAAACGCACAGAATTGGCGTTTATGCCAATATTCCAAAAGACGCTTGAGTCAGAGCTACCGGATCTGCGGCATCTCATGCTTCGTCCTCTGCTATGTTCCAAGGTTGGCCGTGTCAGCGATGTCAGCGATGTCAGCCACGGCCCACCCAGGTGCCATTGCCCGGCTTCACGCAAGAGGCACATTACGCTGAATCTGTTCACGTTGCCAATTGAACATGCCCCGCCCTCAATAGTCTTTAATTAGGCAATTTGCAGCCAAGACCGCTCAGCTGGTGCCGGGTGAACTGGTCAAATTTATAGATCATTATGAATCCCCAGTATTCCGACTGTAAGGGGCTCATAAGCATTACAATTTATGTGGAAATCATACAATCAACAGTGGCACTGTAAAGAGCTAAGTTGAATAAAAATACAGAGCAGTAATGAAAAATCCCCCCAAAAGTGTCGTAGTGATGCTGTAGAAAGCGGTGTTGCCACTATAATTTTTTTTCGATCGCAATCAAAGCGGAGAGTTTCATCGCCGGAAAGGAAAGCTCCTTTAGCCTCATTCGCGCTTTTCATGACCCTCGACATCTGGATCTGCACAGTTCCTCAACTCGTGCACTGATCAATTTAATCTCTCTACATTTACCTGGTGAGTCCTTTCAATTCCAGATGTGATTCCCGTGATCCCCGCAGCCCTGCCCGTGTGTTCGACCGTCTCGCGCCAGACCCCCGACCACCTCATGCGATACCATGCCCGGGATCTCCAGTCTCAAAAGAGCTCATTGACCTCCCGGTACCCTCCCCGCGATATATGCCTGAAGTTTCGTGGAGGTTCCGAGCAAAGGTGGCTGCATTTGAGGCTGGTCGGCCACTGCGAATGCGACGTACAAAACCTGAGTGGCCGGCAGAACACCGCAACCTGCAATCCCTGCGGTACTGTTGGACGGAAAATATGGAGAAAACTCATAAGAAGAGTTCTCGCAGCGCTTGTTCTCGGCACTAGAATCTCAACATGGTTTAGACCACGGTTCAATTCGAGTGCATTTGCACTTGCCTCGTGGAGGCACAGGGCCTGCGCTACTCCGGTGTTTCTTTTTCGACTGGATTTCCATGAGTGAAACCGGGGACTCAGTCTTCATCGTTTTGGGCTTTGCTGCGGGGATTTCTCCACGAAATTGCTGCTGGCCGAGCGAGCGCTTTACTGACCAAAGTTGAACCCCACAGATTACTGGGAATAAATGATTTCTATCTCTCTATCCGTCCGACCTGGTGTGATCACTTCGCTCAGCGATAAACCAGACGACCTTTGACCGTGAATAATCGAACTCCCGGCCTCACGCAGAGAGGCTTTTTCAGCCTACTGGCTAAACTCCAACTGATTCTCTCATCCGATCGAGCACACTTTTATTGTTGGGGTGACCGCAACATCCAATATGGCGGAGCCGACGGACTCGAGCGCCCCGCCTGGCGAAACGCCCAATCCCGCGACTGAGCCGAATGCGCCAGCCACCGAGACAAGCCAACCATTGCCCCCGAGCGAGCCACTCCCAGCGACGGCGCCGGAGAGCCTTCCAATCGAACCTTCGGCCGGAACTGAGGCAAGCCAACCACCATTGCAGACAGAGCAAGCCACCGCAGAATCAAATCCCCTCGCCGTAGGCCCACCGCCAGCAGGTCCACCACCATCAGAGCTCATACCGACCGACCAAGCACCGGCGGATCCAACATCAGCAGAGCCTACACCCGCAGAGCCCACAGCAGTAGGGCCAGTGCACAATGCGAGCACGTATCATCCCACAGAAGAGCCCATGGAGGTAGGGCCAATACACGATGCGAACTTGTATCATCCCTCAGACGAGCCCACCCAGTCAACACAAGAACCCGATGCGACCCTACCGTCAATTGAATCATCCCTTCCTCCAATTGATTCCTCGATCCCAGCCATGGACACTTCGGAGGCTTTTGGAGACTCCGAGCTGAACTCTTTTGATGCGCTGCCTTCGATTGGCTCAACTACGGGTCAGGACATGTCACTACCCTCGATTGACACGACGCTTCCATCGCTTGATCATTCTTTGCCAGCAATCGGAATTGACGATATTCCAACTATGGACGAGCATGAGTTTCGCGACGACAGTCATTTAGACCACCATGACTCGAACTCGGGCCTGCATGACCCTACAGGTAATGGACATGACCCAAATCAACACTCGGGGACAAATGGCGTATCGCACTACCAACCATCCTCTAATGGAACCTATCAATATTCGCATAGTCCTGCCCAGTCACAACAACCCGGAACACCGCAGGCACAGACCCATACCCAGCACCAATTCCAGGCGCAGCCGCAACAGCACTATCAACAGAACGATATGTACCACAACTCTGGCGCACAAGGACAGGTACCACAGGCGCCAATCGGATCACCACTGCCAAACAACATGCCCCCAATGGCATCTATGGGACAATACATGACTGGCTATCCGTCGAACATGGGGCAAGGCAATGCGCAGATGCGATATCAACTACCGGGCGACCCAAACAAAATGCTATCTGGAAATAGACATAAGAAAGAAGTCAAGCGACGTACAAAAACCGGCTGTCTGACTTGTCGCAAACGAAGAATCAAGGTGAGTCGCATATATGTGACCTTGGTAGTTCGCGGGGCGGAGTCTCGCTTGTGCCCGCAGACCCCGCCGCATTTTGTCTTCCGCGCAAACCCACCTCCCCAACTCACTTTTTTACATCTTCACGATTCGATCTCTAACTTTATCTTTAGTGTGACGAGGCACATCCTGTCTGCAGAAATTGCGTGAAAAGCAAACGCGAGTGCTTAGGCTACGACCCGGTGTTTCGCACTCAAGCTTCAACGCCATCGGCTATCCAGCCAGCTCCCAACCCTCCTCCATCTTTGGTGGTCAATCCCCAGGGTCCTTCTACCACGACCCCAACAGCACCTTCTTACCCGTCCGCGCCCCCGGGCTACATGCCCGCCTCCTCTCAGCCATTTGCACCCTCTCTCCATTCCGAATCGCCTACTGCCTCTGTTGAGCAGCACGCGCACCGAGCTTCCATCGATCCTTCATTAAGTGCAAGCAGCCAGCCAACCCATACCGAAATGCAAAATACTACCGCGCCCCGCCCTCAGGGCTCCGAGCCTGCATACAAAGGTAACCCTTATCCACTTGCAGGTGGGTCACGACGCGAAGCTAATCATTGTATGCCTGCAGCCAAGAATATCTACATAATCGACCTTTTCTCCCTCAGAGGAATTGCCCCTCCTCCTCCACATGCCATTGGTACCCTCCCCCCTGGCCGCCTCGAAGAAATCCAGGCGGTCTTCTTGGCCACCTACGCACCGGCTATCGACAAACTCCTCGAGGTCCGATGGTACTCCGATAAGGCTCTCTCATATCTTATGGCCGATTCCCAGCTCATGGCGGAATATTCAGCCTTGATCGACGCCTTCAACGAATGGAACCTACAGGATGGCGAAACCCTTGCGCGGTTAGAGAGCTTCGAGGCCTCGATCATCTGGAAGAGTATGGCACTGTGCCGTAAGGTACCTGATGGAGAGACTGGGCAACAAGGGCGGGACTGGAACTTATGCGCCGCCTGCGCAAGGCTCAACGTGGTCGAGGCATTGCTCACATGGAACCACCTCGACACAAATCCCCTGTCGCGGGAGCTTGTCATGGATGCTGCCAATCCCCCGAATACCCCAGACCAGTTCCAGGCCCGCCAGCTTGACTTCTGGGATCAGGTGGGAGAATTCCTCACACTATACGACAATGAAGCGAGCTCCGCCAAGCAAATTGATGACACGCTCAGTCGGTGCCGACAACTGCTGGATACATACGAGAACCGTGATATCATCTACTCGATTTCTGTTGCCCGCCACCTGGGTCAGCGCTGGGCCGACTTCCCCAACAGCCTGCCCAAGGTGGGATACACGACCGAGAAGGAATCAGGGACCAAACTTTTCGTTGCTCAGAAGTTCCTTGAAGAAGAAGCCGAGGGCAAGGGCACTACGCAGATCTACAAGCGAGTCTGTTGCATGGCAGTCCGCTCTTGGTGGGTCGCCCGTGGATAATCAAGCCTCGAAGACTAGCCCTTTTCCTGTCATCGGCCCTCTCTCGTTCTCTCCTATACTCTTTGCATAATGTGTTCCCAAGGACCATTACACCATTCTCAATCTTGCTTTAACAAGATCTCTTGTTCTTTTGCGCTCGACCAAAAAAAGCATCATGGCTACGGCGTTGTCTTTTCTGCTGAATGATATGATCTGAAATATTTTCCCTCTTAACGTGTCTTTTCTTTTTTTTATATCGTTATTGGGGCTTGGGAACTAGGCAGGGGATGGGCAAAGTACTCAGGCGTTCTGACCTTTTCTTCTCCCTTGAACGTGTGGACTATTTGCTTCCACGCGTTTTGTATGCATACATCTGTTTCTTGCGGGAGTCTCATACCCCGAAGATCTCCTAGGCCACGGCCTGAGGATTCATTACTTTATACCAGTTGGTAATCATATAAAACAAAGGAAAAAAATTTCAAATTCCCAAAATATTGTATTAGATCGAGCAAGTAGTGATATGGACCTAGGAACTATGAAAGCCCGACCTTTGCCGCGGAATGGTCGCATTCAACACGGACTCTGATATCTCCCACTTGATCCTGGAATAGGAATCCAATATCCCTGGTCGATTCCACTAAATTGACCTCCCGTCGCACAAATCTGCGCTCGTCAGGACTGTCACCATCTGGACCAGCTGGAGTCGAATCAGGCTGAACCTCATCATCGCTCTCATCCCAGTCAGCAGCTTCATCAGCAGCTTCCTTCTCTATAGGGTCCCACTCGTCTGTCTCCCAGATCAATCTGAACCCAAACGCTGGAAGTCCAAAGAGCCGAGACACCAGCGCTTTAACCTGGTATGTGTCGAACGAGCCAGGGATCTCCTTTATCTGAACTCGATCATGACATGACTCACCATTGCCACTATCCTGGACTAAACGGAACGCCATCTTGACTAATCGCGCCGCTACGGATCGCGGATGAATCACCCGCGTACCGGAGGCATCTGACACGGCCGTCCTGGTGATGGTTGGTTCGACGTATAGATTGCACAGCTCGCTGTAGCGTGGATGCGTGGCTAGGATGGCGGGTTCTTCTGCTTCCGTTGTTGCGGAGAGTTCCTTGCCGATGAGGGAGAGGTAGTACATTTCTGCATTTAATCGGTCTTGTGGTGAGATGGTGCTGTAGTTTAGGGTTGTAAGGGTTGATGGGAAGCGTGAGAGGGTTAACATGAATGCTTCGTCGATGGTCATTGGTTTGGAGTCCGATGCTGCGGCTGTGATGGATGGTGGAAGGGGCGATTGGTCAAAGAGGGGATTTCCGGAGATACGGAGGGTGGTCAGGCCTGGGAAGACGGTAGGTAGTTCGTTGAGAATCGACCAGGAGCCGATGTTGTTGCGGGAGAGATCGAGAGAGCGTAGGGTTGGGGGGAACTGAAATTTTGAGGTTGTGTCCTGGATTACGGTGCTGATGGAGTTCCCACGGACAGAGAGATGCTCTAGGTTTGGGAGTGCAGATAGGTGGCGCAAGGCTGATATTGAGGTGATCTCGTTGTGCTCAAGAGTCAGTGTCGTTATTGTGCTTGGGAGTTCACACGATGTCTCAGTGAGCTGATTTGCGGATGCAGTTAGAGATGTCAAGCCCGGGAACCGTGATGCAACTGCAGCAATCTATAACAGCGTTAGGGATAGCCATTGGTACGTTGGATTTGAGGGCATACTTCATTCCAGCTGAGTAGGGTTTCCTCTAAATGCAACTCGGTGATTCCCTCGAAGACCAAGTTGTCCTCCAAAGGTTGCAAACGATTGCCACTTTCCTCAAGTCAGATATACCCGTGAATCATACCAAGACATTTGTAGACTTACTTCAACCTCAACCGCTTCAGGTGCTTGAGCTGGTTGCATATTTGCCAGACGTCACGCCAGTGAGTCAGTAGACTTCGACCTAGATCAAGTTCTATGATCTTGGGACAAGTCAGGCCAATCTGTTGAGCTGCATTGCTGTCTGGATCATGGTCCTGCTCATACGATGGCAAGACTCCCACAATCCTTAGGCCGTCAAGTAGAACAATGCGCAATTCTTGGAGCTCTGCGAGTTGTCTCCGAATCTTGTCGAAGCCAACTTCCTCAACGACCTTCCCGCTGATTTCAATTGCATTTTTCTGGGTTGTTGATCCAGTCAAGTCATTTGAGGAAGCATTCTGTACCGGCTCAGAAGCATACTTCTCCCGAAGAGCTTCCAGAAAGCTCCGGGGCTTGTCTGATGGTCTGGAGGGACGGACAAAAGACCCCGCGGTGAGTTGGTTGCTCTTGCCTGGGAGAAGAGGTTAACGAGATGACTCTCACGAAGAGACCCTACTTACACGAGAAATAACGTATTCCCTTATGCTCTCCTGAGTGCTTGCCACGAGTTGCGTCGTCCCATTCAACACCTAACCAGTCGCCGGTGGTTCCTTGCACAGTGCCAACATACCGGACGGTGCACAAATGACCATCAAACGATCGGCGTTGGCCTAGGCTCGAGGAACTCATCACTGAGGTCCAGCCGAACCTTTTATGTATGTTTGTGATTTGAAGTGAAGCCCCTCAAGTTTCTACTGATCGATGCAACAGCCCGCTTACTAAGCCCGACGCTCTCCCGGTCCTGAGGTTCAACGCCCAGATTGGATCTTCATCTGCTCGACTATCACCAAAATGGATTACCAGGTACGTGAACCTCATGGTCCGCAACAAACCAGAACATTCCAGGCTAACAATATCCCTAGAATCGCGCAGGATCCAAATTCGGCGGTGGTGGCGTCGCCTCCCAATCCGCATCCAACGCTGACCGTCGCGAGCGATTGCGCAAGCTTGCTCTGGAATCAATCGACCTCGATAAAGATCCTTACTTCTTCAAAAACCACGTCGGTAGTTTCGAGTGTCGTCTATGTTTGACCGTCCACCAAAATGACGGCTCCTACCTCGCCCACACCCAAGGTCGCAAGCACCAAACGAACCTCGCCCGACGAGCCGCGCGCGAGCAGCGCGAGGGCAAAGGCCAGGATGCCGCTGGCATGCATGGATTCGCTGGTGTGCAAGTCAAGAAGCAGTTGATCAAGATCGGCCGGCCGGGTTACAAAATCACCAAAATCCAGGACCCTCTGACGCGCCAGCAGGGATTGCTCTTTCAGCTGTTGTATCAGGAGATCACGCCTGGTGTTGTGCCGCGTGTGCGATTCATGTCTGCCTACGAGCAGAAAATTGAGGAGCCGGATAATAATTACCAGTACCTGGTCGTTGCGGCTGAGCCTTACCAGACTTGTGGCTTCAAGTTGCAGGCCAAGGAGATTGATCGCCGCGAGGGTCAATACTGGACTTGGTTCGACGAAGATAGCAAGGAATTCTGGGTGCAAATCATGTTCAAGACCGAGCGTGAAGAGCGTTTCAGTGGTGTCCCCGGTCTGGCGCCCATGCAGGCTTGATAAAATGTTTGGGGGAAAGTGATTGCTTTGTACTCCATGTCGCCATATTCAAAAGACGGTTGTTTCTACGGGGAGAAGATCTGGGCCAGGCGTTTCGGTGTGTTTTTATGTGCATTTTCATTTTATTTGATCCTCGAGCGACTCGCTTTTATGACAATTCACATACCAGTGGCATATTTGCCATGAATGGCACTTTTTGTGCTTATGAGTTTTAAAGACTCTACCTAGGTAGTGTTCCAATACCAGTTCACCTCAAAGAAGTTGTTTCATTCGTTCGGGGGATGCAGACTATTTTACGCAGTTGATACATCAATGTTGCAAGATGGCGACGGCCTTCTCGGTCAGGTTGCCCTGAGCATGTAACGACGGGTAGTATGTATTGGTCTTGAGAAAATGCAGGGCGTATGAGATCAACAAGTGAAATCAAAGACGGGTCATAATTTGGGATAGGGGGAAAAACAACGTCGCGCTGATATGCTCAATGATGATGTGTGATGAGACATGAAAATGGACTCGAGCTTTTTGTATCTGATCATCAAATGTATACGATGAGAGACCAAGGAATCAAGCCCTGCTTGCTTCCAAGTTTCTCCAGTGACAGAGGCCAGTCAGTCTCGAAGCACAAGAAGCGGGTCTAATTACTCTGGAAGGCATTGAATGCCTTGTAGGTGTAACCGATGAAAGGCAGACTCATCTCAGCCTCTTGCGAGTCGGGCATGGCACGGGCTTGCGCACGGTGAATAGCACTGGTGTCTTCCTGAGGGATCTCATCAATTGGGAAGTACGACACATCGATGTTAGAGCTGAGACGCGGCTCGAAGGGAGCGCGGATTCCGCGCAGCTGATCCCAAACGACACCTCGGAAGAATGGGTGGTTTTTGATCTGCTGGGCACCTCCGTGCTGGCCACCGTCACTGCCAATACGGTGGTCTGGATCACACAAGAAACTAAATTTACACATTAGCAAGCGTCCGGTACCACATAGCCTGAGCCGGGACTTACCTTCGGATCAAACCCTCGGAATCGCGCGAAAGAACCAACTCATCGGGGAAGTACAGGCAATCCCTCCAGTTAACAATCTTGCGGTAGGTGTCATTTGTGTCTTCGGCACAGAATGGCGGCCAGCCAACAAGACATTCAAACATGATCGCACCAACAGACCACCAATCACAAAGATAGGTGTAACCTTGCCCGTTGAAGATTTCAGGAGCAATGTAGTCAGGAGTTCCAACTGTAGAATAGGCCATCGCACGGCGAGACTTACGCCAGGTGTTGATCTGACCTCGGTTCGACACGGTAAGGTTAATGGCATCGTTAAAGTATCCAGAGTTGCGGTTCCGGTCTTTGGACGTAGAGTTCTTCAACAGGTTTTGATAGTAGGCATTATCGTGGGTCTTCTTGCCTCCGGTCGAAAGACCGAAGTCAGTGAGTTTGACGTGACCGCCCCGATCGAGCAGAATGTTGTCGGGCTTGATGTCACTGTATATTTGAGAGTCGTAAGTATGGGAGGACAAAAAGCGACGACTTCGGGCGAACCCAGGAAACTAGATTTAACTGACCGATGAAGGAAACCAAGCTTGTGCACGGCCTCAATAGCCATAACAACCTCAGCCATGTAGAATCGAGTAATATCCTCGGAGAAAATTTCATACTTGATCAGCATGGTCATCAGATCACCACCAGGCAAGAATTCCATCAGCAGGTAAAGGTACGCAGTGTCCTGGAACGATGCGTGCAGTTTGACGAGCCAAGGATTGTCCTTTGAATCAGCCAAAATATCACGCTCGGCACGAACGTGAGCCAGCTGATCCTTCTTGAACATCTCCGTCTTGATCAACGACTTCAGGGCGTAGATCTTGCCATCCGTCTTGCGCTGCACGAGCTTGACCTCTCCGAAAGCACCCTTTCCAATGATCTTGATAGTCTGGAAGTTTGCCGGCGTCTCCTTTGTTCGCAGGAATCGAAGGAAATCGGATTCTCTCTTTGAGATGGCATCTGCGTCCTGGCGCTTCTTTTCAACGGGGACATTGGGTTCGCGGATCGTTTGGTCGAGTTCCGCGGATCTACAGATTGAATTGTCAGTATGCTATCATTGCAAATGATGGATTCATCTGCAAGAAATATCGATACATACCGCATGTTGCGATCACGAGCTCGCTCGATGTTCTCGTGGAAAAACACTGTCACCAGCTCCTTCGCAGCCTTGCCACGCTTGTGCACATTTTCCGAGTACCGGTCAGGGAAGCGCTGCAATTCTTCATTCTCGGAAGGTGGGCGAGGACTGCGGGGTACTGGGGGAATCAGGTGTGATGCTTGGCCAGGTGCTTGAGCGGGAGAGCCGCCAGCGGTACGAGGTCGCTGCGCTGGGGACGCAGCACGGTTGTTGAAGAATCCTGCGCGGTTTGCATTGAGGTCCTGGTTGGAGAATTGCTGGATCAGGCCGTTGGTGCCGTCAGGGTAGCCCGGGCGTGCTTGGTAGGCGGGCTGGGGTGATTGCAAGGCTTGTTGTTGCGCATACTGTTGTTGCTGGGCATATTGTGCTTGCTGCTGCATCTGAGGTGGGTAGTTGTTTGGCATGAAGTACCCCGGAGCGTAGGCTGGGTTCGAAGGATCGACATAATCCTGGGCCCCCTGAGACTGATAGATGGGCTGGGGGAAAGCGGAGGGGGTGGTGGGATAGGCGCGATTGTTGGCGTTGTAGTTACGATCGTAACCGTAATTCATGTTGTTGCGATTGTTGGGATCCATCTTTGCGACCTGACTCCCCAGAGGGTTTCAAGCAGAAGGAATGGAAGGTGGATGGAGGAGAGAAAGAAAGAGGGCGGGGAGGTTTAAAGAAGCGGTGGCTCAGGAGGCAATCTAGCCCCCCCAATTATGTAGTCGACACCAGTCGTCCTGAAACACCGTGTTCCTGTGTTACTTTGGATCGTCCGTTTTACTGTCCGATATGTCTGGCATAATTCGTTTGGGGCACTTGAAACAGTTGCCAGGTTGCTAGCTATGGAGGGGGTACTACATCAATTGCTACTAGTACTATTGCTACTCTGTATATGGCTCCCCTGACAGCTCTCAAGTTCATGACACCCATTCTCTCAAACCAGTCTTCAGGGTACGAGTATAGAAGAAGAGAGAAGCACTCCTCGACACTTTCCTCTAGAATTGCCCCCAAATCAAGGGGGAGGGGCAGACGGACAGGTATGCTGGGCTGTGCACGGATGCGAGGATTCTAGTCTGGGCTGTCACTTGACCAAGGACGAGGTAGATTTCTGTAAGCCGAGCATGTCACAGTTGACCGGGAGACTTTGCAGCAATCAGAATTGGCATTCAGCGTTGTCCTTGTCCTGAGGACTTGCAGCTGCGCCAGTCACCCCCCTCGTGAGAACGATGCGCTTGCTATCAGACCCTGGAATATGAGCCCTGTCAATGTGCTGTTCAAACCATCGGGGCAAAGACTGCAATATCAACTCCGCTGAATCATCTATCTTCAGCGATTGAAAAGTGCATATGGAGTAGTGAAGACGGTCCTGAGACGGTCCACGGCCTCGGGGATGTGATACAAGGTCACGTGGATCGGGGCAATGTATATCCGGGGCATCGAGATAACTTTTTGAGGACATACCCCGGGTGGACTTGGTTAAGATACAGTCTCCCCACACCTATATACAGCATCAATGGCAGAAGCTCCAAGCTCTGCTGCGCCTGCGGGCGCCAGCAAGCCTCCTGTGGCCGAGAAGCCGCCCAACCCCGTATTCAAGATGATGGGTATGTTTGTGTTTCCCCGGGTTTCGATGGTTGACCGTGCTGATACTTCTTGTGGTCAGGTCTGCCTAATATGCGCTTCAAATTACCCTCTCGCAATTGGATGATCTTCCTCACAATCACCGGATCCTTCGCTGGCGCAGTCATCTATGATCGCCGAGAGAAGCGTCGCGTACAACGAAAATGGTCGGAGCTCGTGGCTCACATTTCGAAGGAATCCCTAGAAACCACCCAGATGCGCCGCAAATTGACCGTCTACCTCTCTTCTCCCCCGGGAGATGGGTTGCGCGTGGCTCGGGACCACTTTAAGGAATACGTCAAGCCCATCCTGGTCGCCGCGGCACTGGATTACACTGTTGTTGAGGGTCGGCGCGAGGGAGATGTTAGGGCCGGTACGGCGGAGAACATTCGCAAGCTACGCCGCAAGGCTGGTGAATCAAGCTCGACCGTCGAGGAACCCAGCGTGGAAGCCGTTGTCACTGCCGTCCGCGACCAAATTGGCATCACCGACGAGCCTGGCCCTAAGGGCGACTTGGTCATTGGCCGACACACCTGGAAAGAATACATCCGCGGTCTCCACGAGGGCTGGCTCGGTCCTCTAGATGCGCCACCGCCCCCCGAGGAACCCATCGTTGATGCGCTCGATGCCCCCGTCGCGGATGAGGCCCCCATTGCAGACCAAATCCCCGCGGCCACCAGCCCAGAGATCTCAAGCATCGAATCTCTAGAGTCCTCCCTCGATTCCGACAAGAAAGACGACACTCCAGACCCCAAGGCCGAGGAAGCCAAGAAGGCCGAGGAAGAAGCCGAGAAAAAGAAGTCCGAGAAGCCTGCCGGACCTACTCCCGCATACATCTCCACTGCCGATTACTCGTCCGCCAGCATCCCCCCCTCTCTTCCTCAATCATTCGACAGCTCTGTTCCGGTCGAATTCCCTCATATCCTTGGATTCCTCAACACTCCCATTAGAATGTACCGCTTCCTCACACAACGCCACCTAGCCGAGAACGTTGGTCGCGACGTCGCAGCCGTTGTCCTCGCGGCTAACGCCCGCTCATACCGCGATGACACCTTCAGCGCGGAGTCCGAGCCCACTTCCTCCGCAGACGGCTCATCCTCAGATCTCCCTTCTCAGACCCACGAGCAGCAGACTGTCCTAGATGTTGCCGAGAAGGAATGGCACAAGTCTGTACGCAAGCGCGAAGAAGACGGCAAGGAGCGTGAGTGGCTTGATGATGTTGTTCTGGATCAGCGCATTGCCTCGCGCATGCAGCGTGCTCTTCTCTCGCCCGAAGATGAGGCGCGCTCTCAGCGCATTGGCGAGCTGCAGGAATATATTCTTGGTGAAGAACGACCGGCTCATGTGCCCTTCTGGAAGCGCATGTGGATCAACTATGGCTACGGCGAGAGCGAGGAGGCTCTGCGCCGTAAGCCCATCTTGGGTAACATCGATGGAGAGGATGGGCAGTGATAACGCCTGTCTGGTGATTGTTTTAGCCATATCTTCACGATTTCCGGTTTGTTGATTTGATAGAATGATTAAGGGATGGTTGATTCCCTGGCATTGAGCACGGCACGTGTTGGTCTGTTTGTTTTGCATATTGTGACTCCCTCCTCGGCTTGTATAATAATGGCGCTGTTTAATCCTCTCACTAGAAATGTACATGTTCATCTGATCTTGAATAGCTAGAAATCTAGGGTTGTAATAAATTATGTCTACTTTTGGCCCTTGGTCTCAAGGCTGGCAATCGATACTGGTACATTGGACTCTCCCAGCATACGTCTGCTGTAACTCCATTGAAATTTTGTTGAATACCAGAGTCGTTCTCTTCGCTTGTCTTCCCCAAAATCTGGTACTCGTTCTTCCATCACAGTTGTAGCTGCAATTTCTAATATAATTGCACAACACATCATTGTAGCGGAGAAATCATTCGCAAATGATGATTTAGTGAAGGTCTGAGGTTCCACCCAGTTCTATCAAATCAGTTCAGATCAAAAACCGAAGACTCGGGCCACTTCTTGCTGGCCTTCTCGGCATAGGCAGTCTTGTCACTGCCCCACTCGTTCAAAAGATCAAAGGCAACAGTAGCCTCGTTGATGGTGATCTCAGGCAAATCAAGAGTAGCGAGCAGCTCCTTCTCGCACTGGGACTTGGATTCCGCCTTCAGAACCTGGCGGGCAGACAGAGCAGCCTGTACGTGGGTGGCGCTTCCTTTGTTGGATGAAAGGTAGGACTCGTTCCACTCTTCAAGGTTCTGGGACTTGGGAAGAAGCTTGTCGAATTCAGCATTGACAGCTTCGGCGACCTGCTCAGGGAGGGGCTCGGAAAGACCATCAAGGGTCTTGCGGAAGCGAAGCAGTTGGAGGTGGAGAGTGGGGTTGGAGGGATCAATAGCATGAGCGGCTGCGAGGCACTTAACAGCAAGAAGGTGCTTGTCTGTGTAGTTGTTAGTAAAAGGCCAGGGTGCTTTTTGGTAAGTGTAGACGTACTTCTTCTGCTGTAGACCTCAAATCCAAGGCATTGACCCTCGATGTTCTTAGGGGTACATTCGAGCAAGGGGGTCAAGAATTTCATGGCATCCTGCAAAGGATCTTGAGTCTGGACCAGAGCGTTACCCAGAGGATCCGCATCTTCCTTCTTAGTCTCTCCGTCAACACTCTTAGCATTTGCGGCGGCGGCCTTGCGTGCCTCGCGCTTGTCAGATTCAATCTTCTCCAGGCGCTGCTGCTCCTTCTTTGCCTTCTTGAGGGCCTTCTTTCTTTCATTCTCGTCGGTAGAGTTGAGCCCATCAGGGCCGCCGGGGATGGGTCCATATGCGAGATCTGGCTGGTCGTGAAGGAGCAGGTAAGTTTTGACGGCTCCGATGGCAATTCTCGTGTAGAAGGGGTGCTCGCGCAAACGGTCCTCCCAGCGAACCATATCGACATAAGCTCTGATCATACCCTTACGGAGGGAGAAACTGTGGAAGTCAAACTGGTCCTCCGCCCAGGTCTCAAAGATGTTGTAAACGGAGTGGAAGCGCTTCAGGGCAAGACCAATCTTCTTCTGTCGAAGGAACGCCTCCGCATCTTCGGTCAAGAACCAGGTGCATTGCATCTCGTGGAGATCACCCAGTGTGCCGCCAACGGTCTCGTTGCGCGTGAACTTGCTCATAAGCTCCAAGCCCTTCTCGTTCTCGTTGTTTCTGAGAACGTACTTGGCGGCCTTGGTGTTGCCGTGGCGATCCTTCTCGTCCAAGAGTCGGGCTTTCTCCATCTCTTCGGCTGCCTTGATGGGGTTACCATAGTGCTTCCAGATTCGGGCCTTGGTCATTTGGTATTCCACGGCCTTGGGGAGGAGCTCGATGGCCTTCTCAACATTCTCCATGGCCTTAGGGAGGTTGCGGCTGAGGTGATAGTTGTAGTGTTGGGCGAGGAAGTAGTATATGCAGGACAGATATTCGTTGTTGTCTCCGTTAGCTTCCGCAGAGCCGTTACTTTGTTGGCTAGAAATTTTTTCTTCCACCAACGCTTGCACCGTGTCGCGCTTAGCCGGGTTGACGTAGAGATGCTTAACGTTCACGAATAGTGAGGGAACGCGCTTCTTCAACATGCGCTCCAGATAGGCATCCGCTGCCTGCTTGAAATCCTCTCCTTCCAAGAAGTCGAGGGGGATGCGGCGAGCAGCATCACAGCGGGGAAATTTCTCGACCCATTCATTGTATAGAGCCTTCAATGCCTTGTGATCATTTTCAGGGATGGATTTTGCCAGAATCAAGCCATTGTAGTAGATTGAGTTGTCCGGGTTGCGCTCGAGGAGAGCAGTGTATGCTGCCTCCGCATCGGCCTTGCGGTCAAGGCGCAGCAGATAGTCCGCCTTCATTTCCAGAACGGCGAGTGGGTCGGTGCATCGGTATCCAGTGGCCTCGAGGTGCTCCAGGGCTCTCTCGATGTTTCCAGTCTCTGCAATGATCGTGTTCTTGTACAGGACAGCCTCGGAGTTTTCCATGTCAGCTACAGGCGGCGTGGCACCCTTCAATGTCTCTTCGTAGGTAGTCAAGACCTTCTCGGCTTCTGCGAGATCTCCGGCCAAATGGTGCGCGATAGCGAGTGCAGTCCAGTTTGAGCGAATGCCCGGCCGAGCTTGCAACATCGAACTGCGGCTCTGGATGTATCCCTGGTAATCCCGCATCTGCATCTGGAGCAAAGCCAAGTCGCGCTGAATGGGCTGCGACTCAGGCTCGAGACGCAGCGCAAATCTATATGCCTTGATGGCCTCCTCGTAGTTCTTCTCCTGGCGGTAGAGCAGTCCATAAACGTGCCAGGTGATATGCGACTTCATGTCATTTCGGAGAGCCTCCTTGGCGAGCGCGAAGGCCTCCTCCGATTGTCCAATCTGGCTCATGTTGAGAGCCTTCATGGCTTGAGTGTCGCCATGGGTGGGGTTTTTTCGAAGAACCTGGTCTGCGGTCTTGATGCCTGTCGGGAGACGTGGTTAGAAGAGCTTGGGTCAGGGACCGGTTTGAGGCCAACCTTTCTTATACTGTTTCATCTCGAAGTGGCGAACCACCTGACGAAACAAGGACTGATCCTTGGAAGGCAATGGTTGCGGCATTTTGGGCGATGCTGGCTTGACTTGTGCGAGTGAGGAATCGATGTGTGCGGGGGACGACTTCTCCGAGTTCAATCTTGGCGGTGCGAACGTGCCGATAAGCCCACTATCGTACTCAACCGTCACTGAACTTCCAGCTTGTTCAGCTCGCCCTCGGCTGATTTATTATTTGAAATTTGTGAATGACTTTCGTTCTTTGCACTTTATCTAGAGCTAGTTCATTCTGCAACTCAATTTAAGCAATGCACATGTGGTTTACCGTGTGACCAAAGCTTCCAACTGAACGTATGAGCTTGAACACAACTAGTACCTACGTTTATGCAATACATCTGGCTATGTATAGCCTTGAAGTGTATATGAAAGTGCCAATGGAGTTTGATATAGCTATATTCCAAGGTTATGAAACTTGTTGGACGTCGTGCTCACTCTGGGGCATCCGAGGACACTAGTTCGGGGTTTAAGCAGGCTCTCAGCGCAAGAAGTTGTCATCTTATAGGGGGTCTTCGGGGGCTGGACATCAGAGACTGAAAAAAGGAAGCCTAAATTCCATCTAGGTAGGGTTGATCAAATATCATAAAGTTTTGAAATTATCAGAAAAGTCATATACAGATGAGATCCGATTCACTCAAGGGAGGACCTGGGGAGAGAGAAAGAGTTGAGATATGTACAGAGGTGTCCTGAAAACTGCAGTGAATTTACACGCGGTATACCTTTATCATAGGGTCTATTTCTGGTGAGATTGGCGCCAGTCATTGAGCGCCTCTTCCCAGGTAGAAGAGCCAGTACATTTCTCTGAAACCATCCCCCAAGTCCGGGCCCGGATGATTTCTTCGATCGTACGCTCATTGCGGATGAGATTGGCAAGCGACTCGGTACGTGCCTCTCGAGGGAAGAACCGGGCAGAGTAGGGGTCGAGGCGCTCATTGACTTCTCTTTCCCGGTCTCGTGCGGATTCCGTCTGGCGAAGGATCAAGTCTGGATCTTCGGGATCTGGACTTGTCGCCACACCGGCGCAGTAGGTAAGAACATCTGATCTGGTCTGCCAGGAAGGAAACAGCACATTGTCCTTGAAGCTTTGGCAGGCGACGGGGTTGATAGTCTTCCGTGACCCGGGCTCTGTCTGTCGCACTGCGGTTGATGAAGGGTCGAACCCTTCTTGGGCAGGCGTCATCAAGGCATTCAAGTTTTGCGTAATTGAGTCATCAATGGTGGATCTTGATAGTCGGAGGAAATCTGCAGGGAAGGGCGCGGTGTCAACACATATCTGTCATACGATGTCATATCCAAACGTTACCTCTGAACAATCTTTCGTCGAAGCAAAACCGAGGATTCAGCGTTGGAGCTGCCGTTGATGAGGTCTGTACCATTCTCCCCGAGTGTCTTTCCTCCGTATTGTGATTTGACTTGACCCAAAACCACTCCAGCTTGTATAAATGTCGAAGATGCTAGGAACGGATGTTGTCACCAAGATAACGAAAATCGCATCCAGTAATTTCGCTTATAAGCTAGCGACTTTCTTGAGAGTGAATGCTGAACAATTCCATGCACTGTAATGTTGCGAAGATTGACGCTGGACTTGACGAATGCTGATGAGGACGCAGCTCAGCTCCCCATCGTCATGCCGATTTCGTCCTCTTCTGGACTAGCGTGCTTTTGCCACCGCCCTTGACCGGTGGATGTTGGCAGTAATTCACTATCACCACGTGACAGCGCGCGCTCACCAAGACGCGCCAAGGACAGTCGGGAACCAGCCGAGGTGCATCTCAAATCAAGGAATATCACTGTACATATTCTCACTGTTCTGATTCTGATACCCTTTCGTTTACACCTCCACTGTATCAACATGCCCGAGCTAGCGGAAATCCACCGCATTGTGCATTTCATCCGCCAGCACCTTGTTGGAAAAACACTGTCCAAGGTACAAGCACAAAATGATGACATTGTGTTTGGCAAAGTTGGCACCAGTGCCTCCGAATTTCAAAAGGCGATGCAAGGAAAGCAGATTATGGGAGCAGGGCAACAAGGCAAATACTTCTGGATCACAATGTCTTCCCCACCCCATGCTGTGATGCATTTTGGAATGGCTGGCTGGTTAAAGATCAAGGATGCCGACACTTACTATTACCGGTCTGACAAGCCTGCCGACAAGGAGTGGCCGCCCAAGTACTGGAAATTCCTATTGGAAACCAGCGATGAACCGAAAACAGAGGCAGCGTTCGTGGATGCCCGCAGGCTTGCGCGCATCAGACTGGTGGATTGTCCAGCCGATGATATCCGAAACCACACTCCTCTCAAAGAAAATGGGCCGGATCCTGTCACCGACAAGGATATCGTGAATGAGGCCTGGCTGAAGGAAAAGGTTGGGAAGAAGAAAGTGCCAATCAAAGCCCTTCTGCTCGACCAAGCCAATATCAGTGGTATTGGCAATTGGATGGGGTAAGTGATCTTTCGGGCTGGTCACTTACGCGGAAGCTAATTGGTCTTAGTGATGAGATCCTCTATCATTCCAAAATCCATCCAGAGCAGTACAGTAATACTCTGAATGATGACCAAATCAAAGAGCTCCATGCTGCTATCCATTATGTCTGTTCGACATCTATAGGTGTGCTGGCTGACTCGGAGAAGTTCCCAGAGCATTGGCTCTTCAAACACCGATGGGGAAAGGGCAAGAAGAACCAACCGGCAGTTCTTCCGAATGGTGACAAAATCACTTTCCTCACTGTCGGGGGCCGCACAAGTGCCGTTGTTCCGGCAGTACAGAAAAAGACGGGTGCAGTTGCTAAAGATGTCGATGAAGATGCTGCCGACGGTACCCCAGCGAACACGAAACGGAAACGTATAGCTCCGAAGAAAGAAAGCGACTCAGAGGCGGAAGAGACGCCCAAGACCAAGAAGCGAGGGGCATCCCCAAAACAATCAATCAAGAGTGAAGAAGAGTCGGAAGAGGAGAAGCCGAAGCCAGCTGTCATCGGCAGAAGACGATCGACTCGCACAAAATAGAGTGGAAAAACTACATATGCTGATAATCAATCACGGGATAGGTGAACCAGATACCTAGTACATTTGAGCTTTGATGACTAGCTATCGATGAATACGTGGGTGAACTAATGGTAACGGCTCAAAGTCGACAGAACGATTCCTTTGAAGTTTGGGTTGTGCTACAAGCCCTGGAGGTCCACGGGTACCTAGGTAGGTATCCATCTCTGTTGCCCTCGCGGGAGGTCTTTCTTACACAGTGTGTTTAATTCAAGAATATGTGTTTCGTGTATACTAGCTTTGGAGATATCACGGCATTCCCTCATTGTGCTTCTACTTATGCCCGAGTAAACTTGTCCAGGCAATACCTTATGTAGCTATCCAACCACAAAATAAATCTTAAAAACGTTCACAGAGAGCTGTAGTGCCCAGATATTTCTGTAATCCAATTCGATGGTAATCACCTCAAACTCCGGGGGGGAAATGACATACTGTGAAGAATTAGAAAGCCGAGTCGAGTAATCATTCATAGGCGTTATCGAGCGCTGCCTGGAAAGCCTTTAAATTGGGCTTTGCCTTGGTTCGATCAATGACAGCAAAAATGATCTGTTCAAACCAGCCGGTAAATTCCTCCTCTTCGAGAGCATCACGCCACAAGTCAGTGACTTCATCGACAGGATGGCCAAAAGCTCCACACCCAAGAGCACCAAGGACCAATCGACGGTGGTTGTTATGTGCAGCCGTGCGCAAAACCTGTAGCAATTTGTTGTACATTACACCTCGAATTGTATCATCAGCGTACGTGGTCCCATCATCCGTCAACTTTGGTTGACTCTCGGCAGCCATGCTGATGACACTAACAACCGGAAGTTTTGCCGGCATTGTGAGTTCCGCGAGGAACTTGAAATCCATTGAGATATTCTCGCGAAATATGATCACATGAGGCGAATACGCGCAATCGAGCGAGCCCATCGGAAAGAGCTTCTTTCTGAGAGTTCCACTGAGAGTACTCCGATAAAACAGCTGTTCCTCTTGCGCATGAGCTCCATTTTCCCAACCGCCCCCAGCCCGGTAGGCATTAGCATGGTTGAGCACGCAAACCGGCATGAAGTCCGACGTGTTTTCGAGGAATTCTCCATTCATCACGTCGATGGCGGCATCGTACGTATCAGATTCCACGACCTGAACCACGGGGTTTTCGATATTTGGGAACCAGCTTACATCCTTGGACAAGGGCTTGGTGTTTGTCGGGGTCGACATATAGGCAAACTCAGCCCCCTCCAGGGCTTGTCGGGCGATGAGTAATTTTGTATATTCCTTTGTTGCTGGAATAATCTTCTTCACGATGTCTTTGTTCGTCCAAAAAGCTCCTTTGGTAGGTTTTTGGTTCACAAGCATGTCAGCTAGAGGATCGGGCACATCGTCCGAAGTGTTGGCCATAGTGTCTTCGAACAAGATAATTTCGGACTCGGGAGATATATCGGGGCCTTGAAGATACAATTCATCCAAATTTTCGGTGATAGCTTCTCCCCCTTCGCTATCGTCGTTGATGACAGGAGACTTGTCTCCTATAGAAGTCAGATTATCGTGGAAGGAAGAATTCGAGGACGCCCAGAAGCTCATTGCATTGCCTTAAATGGGACTGCATATCGAGGATGGAAGAGAAAGATCAAAGAGTACTTATGTCCCGAGGTATTGACTCGAACAAGATGAAAGAAAGTACGGAGTAGAGCGACAGGAACTACTCGCGGACCAATCGCAGTCCAAGTTTCCCCGCATAAGGCGGTGGGCTTATCGCCACTATGACAAAGCGCGCGACATCGTTGGTTGCATTACTCATTTCGGGGTTTGCGCTTTTCAAGTCTTTTCTTTCATCCCTCCTTTGGTCCTTTGGTTCTTTGGGAAATTTCTTTGTCCAGGATGAGCGCGATTCTATCGGCCGACGACTTGAACGATTTCATCTCGCCCGGAGTTGCATGTATCAAACCTGTGGAAACCCTGCCAGAAAAGAGCAAAGAAGTATGTCTTTGTCGCTTTAATGGAATGCGCATTGCGATGCTGACTCTCTAATTATAGAATGTCTATGAAGTGACAACGGAAGACAAAGTCCAGCCCGAGGACCTCCCACCGGCGCAGATTTCTTTGACGGATTGCCTTGCATGTTCTGGTTGCGTTACATCTGCTGAGGCGGTCTTAATCTCACTTCAGTCCCACGCTGAAGTCCTCAATACGCTTGACGCATACTCAGAAATACCTCTGGCGCACAGCAACCATGGTACGGTTATCAACAATGCCGAAGATTCAGGCGAGAGCAAGATTTTTGTGGCCAGTGTGAGCCCGCAGGTCAGGGCAAGCTTGGCCACAACTTACGGAATCTCAGAGAAAGAAGCGGGGTACATGGTCGACCAATTACTCAGTGGGCCACAGGGCCTGCGGGGTGGAGGTAAACATGGCAATGGGTTTACGTGGGTGGTAGACACCAATGTGATGAGAGAGGCCGTTCTCGCACTTACCGCGGACGAAGTTTCAGACTCGCTCAATCACAACGAATCCTCAGCTACGAGCGAAGAGGAGTCTTCTATGCCAAAGCGCCCGATTTTGTCTTCGGCGTGTCCTGGATGGATTTGCTACGCCGAGAAGACACACCCGTTCATTCTTCCACATCTCTCCCGGCTCAAATCTCCCCAGGCTTTGTCGGGAACTTTCCTCAAGACTGTTCTAAGTAAATCCCTTGGGGTTCACCCTTCTCGGATTTGGCATTTGGCGGTGATGCCATGCTTTGACAAGAAGCTGGAGGCCAGTCGAGAGGAGCTCACGGACGTGACATGGCGCCAGGGGGATTCTTCAGGATCCGAAACCGCGCCCGTTCGTGATGTAGACTGTGTTATCACTGCCCGTGAACTCCTCTCTCTGGCTTCATCTCGAGGATTTTCACTCCCGAGTCTGCCTTTGAAACCCCTTCCGTCATCTCTAAACTTGCCTTTCCCTGAGAAGACTCTCGAATCTTTCGTCTCATTCAAAAGAACTCAGTCAGAACAATCACCTGCCACGGGCACATCGGGAGGCTATTTGCACCACGTTCTCATGACTTTCCAGGCCCGCAATCCAGGCAGCCAACTTGTGATTAACCGTGGACGCAACGTCGATGTTGTTGAGTACATCCTGATGTCCCAAGATAATCAACCAATCTTGAAAACCGCTCGCTACTACGGATTCCGAAACATTCAAAACCTTGTCCGAAAGCTCAAACCGGCACGTGCATCAAGACTCCCTGGCGCAAATCCTGCTGCACGACGCCGCCTGCCTGCCTCGCGCGCCGCCGCATCTAACGGTAGCTCGGGGTCAGACTATGCCTACGTGGAAGTCATGGCTTGTCCTGGCGGGTGTACGAATGGCGGGGGACAAATCCGAGTGGAAGATGCCAGAGCGAACCTTGGCTCCCCTCAAGGAGATTCGACCGCTGAATCTACTAAACCATCGCCCCATGAGCAACGCGCGTGGCTCGCTCGTGTCGATGAGGCATACTTCTCTATGGAATCGGACTCTGAGTCAGAGCTAGATCTCCAGTCTCAACAGACTTCATTGGAAGCCAAGGAGGCCATGATCCATATGGGCTTGGAGCGCTGGTCCCAGTTCATGGACATTCCTCTTTCCAAGCTCGCTTACACCACCTATCGCAAGGTTGAAAGTGACGTCGGCAAAGACCAGACCTCTGCCAACGATACTACACATGTCGTGGAGCTTGCTGGCAAGATTGGTGGTGGTTGGTGAGATTGCTATTTTTTTTCATGTATTTGCTTTTTTAAGAGGACGTCTGTGGCTCTCTCTTTGCTCTTATTTGCATGGCGTTGGCATTTGGTTTTCCTGCATGTCATGACGGGTGATACCACATATTATTTTTATTAGAATTATGATCAATGATACATGAGACGCTGGTACTATACAGGGATCAAAACGGACCAAAAAGCTCCTGATCTCAATACACCAATTTCTAAACTCATTTCAGGCTGTAGCTGTCACGAATTGTATATGTACTTCGTTTTACTGACGGCCTCGGCTTCGGGGCTTGGCAATGACTAATCTCACCATCGAAATCGTTACGTAATCATCTAAAATCCCGCGCTTCTAGAAAGAAAAAGTATCTCAGCACAGCGATTGCAACCCATATCACACCTCTCCTCCTACGGGATCTGATTTCTTCCAGCGCAGCTCAAGCCTTTCCACAACCCTCACCTTCCGCTCCAAAATGTCTCGCGAAACCTACCAGGTCCCCTCCATGGGCTCCCAGAACACCTTCGATGCTCAAGGCGGCGGTTACGCCAGCGCTATGGCCGTCGACAGCCCCTCCGTTGTGTACCTTTGCGGCGAGTGCTCTGCCCGCGTGCCTCTGAAGCGTGGCGACCAGATTCGCTGCAAGGACTGTGGTCACCGCGTGCTGTACAAGGAGCGGACCAAGCGGTAAGATATCTTAACTACTGTTCTTTTTGCGCTTCGTGCACGAGCTGACCTGCTGTTCTTTCTTCTGCCAATAGTATGGTCCAGTTCCAAGCTCGGTAAATGACGGCTTCACTTGCTAGACGGCCAGAGGAAAATCGAGGTCTCGGACCTGATGCGAAGTCGAAGGAATCTCCCGAGATCTTTCTATGGCCTTGACGAATCATGCATATTTTGGCGCTTTGGAGTTGAATTGTACAAACTAGCTTTCTTTGTCTCTGTCGGCGAGAAGGCAATGTCCCGAGCTTGTTCTTCGGTCATAATTGAACTCGTGATTAGGGCAGACTTGAACGATCAATACCTACAATCATGCGCGCTTTGGCGAAAGAACCTTGGAAAGAAACATGAAAAAAAAGACATGGCCCTCCCTTATGCATTGGCCTAAATGACGAATTAATCGCCCTTCCTAATAATACAAACATGGAGCAGGCACTCATGGTAGAAGATTTGAAGCTATCCAACATCGAACCCAAACAAGCACCCACAAAACTTTGTCCCGAAAAAAAAAGTTGACATCAAGCCCCTACAAAATTCCGATGCAGTAGACGATATATCATAGAAGGTTGGTGACCTCGATGAACTTCTCCAAGCAGTCCAGAGATTGGCCACTCTCAATTGCCCAGCGTGCGCGACGCACACCTTCCTTCCAGCGACCACCACCGGGACCACGCTCGGTGATGACTTTACCGTCGTCACCTGGGCCCATGTTGCTAGTGTCGGACTCGCAGACGCCGGAGGTAACGAGCAGACCGGCCACGTTCATGAGCACGAACTCCAAAATTGGGTCGTCCCGTGGAAGCTCATTTCGAAGAATACTCATCAGCTTGGCAGCGTTATCCTTGGGCATCTTTCGGCCTCCCACAGCACTGAGGGGGTTGGTGGAGAATCCAAAGTCTGAGGGGTGGAGTTGGAAGCTATCCATTTTGACGAGAGTGCGAGGGATATCTGTCTCCTCGTCACTTGATTCGTCCCCATGGGCGCCTGACGCATGGTAGGCGGGGTTCGGGTACTCGGAGAGTCTCCAACAGTTTGTCTTGCCAGCACAGCTAATCTCGTCCATGTCTTCCTCGCCGCAAACGACTAGGACTTTCTTTGCCCCTGTTTGTCTGAGGGCTTCCACGAACACTGGTCCAAGGCTCTGGTAAGCAACACCAACAACACGAGCTTCAATAGCCCAGTCTACAGGGTTTGCCAATGGACCCATGAGGTTGAAAATGGTTCTGATGCCGAGACCCTTCCGGACAGGGTTGGAGTACGCCATTCCCTGGTGGAAGTTGGGAGCAAATAGGAAAGAGTAGTTTGTTTTGGCGTAAACCTCGTGTAAGTTCTCGTTGGTGATGGCAGTGAGATTTGGTGGTATAGGTACGATGGCATTGAGCACGTCTGCAGATCCAGAGAAAGATGTCTGGGCACGGTTGCCATGTTTGGCGGTCATCAATATAGGTGAGGCAACAATTGATGAGGTTGTAGAGATGTTGAAGGTCGAATGAGAGTCTCCGCCAGTTCCGACAATATCGCACTACATATCCAGACCAATTAATATCGTACCAACTCGCTGACACAGGGATTAGCTTACCAGCCCACCCGCATAATTTCCTTCCTTGAGTGCACGATCTTTGAGCACTTTCTTCAGAGGACCCTTCGGTACTTGAGAGGCAGCATCACGCATACACTGGGAGCATTTGGCAATCACATCTGCCTCTCGATCTTTGCCAGTTGAGTGCAGCAACGTCAGGAGCGCAGCTGCCTGGATGTGAGATAGGCCATCTTCGAAAATCAGAGCGAACGCAGAAGCAATTTCTTCTGCGCTGACAGCGGCAATCTTCTGGGCGCTCAATTGAATACCGTCCGCGGCGGGGTAGGCGAGGCGCTGGAGAAGAGGCGCGATTGAGACCATTTCGGTTCGTCGAGGGGAGGGACCGGTTGTCGCCATTGTGATTCACTTTTCCTCCAAAAGAAGCAATTAACAATAGTCTGTACTGGAGAAAGATATACGGATCCAATGAGGTCACCGTAAGCCGATCGATCATATCCCCAATGAGTCAAAAGCGCCCACATCCTTATACAAACGGCAGAACCTCCCACCGCCCCAATGGCGCTTGGCCCGTTCGGGTAACAAAAAATATCACTCCGATTTGCATCTTCCGGGGCTGATTCGACGCTGTTGTATCATATCTTTCTGTCCGGTTTCGACGCATTGGGTTGTGAAAACTCCTAACATCCTCCAAGATGCCTCCACGGTTAAGAATCGCCTCGCTCCCCCACCATATTCCTCGATGCCAATATGAACACCGAATTGCCAGGAGCGCAAGCAGCGCTGCTCCGGCTGTCACGCCCGCTGCGTCCATTGAGCAAATGACGCATTCACCAGCACCGGTGTCGAGATTTCCTCCTGCCCAGCCGCCCTCGCACCGTAACCCTGAATACCGTCGGTCGCAACTCCTGCGGTCATACACCTCCCTTATCCGCACATCTCCTCTCATGGTGATGTTCCAACACCACAACCTCAAGTCCATGGAATGGGCCGCCATCCGCCGTGAACTAGCGAATGCATTGAAAAAGGTCGACGACAAGATCGCCGCCGAAGGCCGAACAGCCCCCGCAATCGCTCCCTATATTAAGATCCAGACCATCCAGACCAGCATCTTCGAGGTCGCCCTGCGTATAGTCGAGTATTTCAAGCCCAACGACGCCTCGTTGGCCTCAGGAAAGGCCCCCAGCGCGACTGATCCCCGGACACAAACCTCCGCGGAGCTTCCCGCGGTGTCTGGCTCCAAGGATGACCCTGCACTGACACACGACTTGTCTCGTACCGCCCACAACGCCGTGAAGAACTCGAAGGGCATGCACGAGCTTTCCCCCCTGCTCGTTGGCCCCATCGCTATCCTTTCCATCCCCACCGTCTCGCCCGAGCACATGAAGGCTGCGCTGTCGATTCTCACCCCCAAGGAAGCCGGCTTCCCTGCCCCTACCCGCAAGGCCAACCCGGACTACCACGACCCCATTGTCCAGAACGGTCTGCGCAAGATCAACTTGTTGGCTGCCCGTGTTGATAACCAGGTCTTCGATATCGACCAGACCAAGTGGGTTGGTAGCATCGAGGGTGGCATGGACGGCCTTCGTAGCCAGCTTGTTACTGCTTTGCAGAGCATGAGCTCCAGCGTGGCCACCACTCTGGAGGGTGCTGGAAAGAGCGTGTACTTCACACTGGAGAGCCGGAGGAGCGTTTTGGAGGAGGAGCAGAAGGGACCAGAGGGCGACAAGAGCGAATCGTCCTAATCTGGTCATGTTCCTTTCAATTCACTTTCCTGTATAATACATCACATTCTGCGTTTCTTCATCATCCTCTACCAATTACTTAAGAATCAATGTATACTTGGAACCTCAACTTTGAAATTTTGACTGTTCAGATTACCACCGTGTGAGACTATGACCCTGTTCCCTGAGTAATTGAGCATCGGACTCCGCTCATCATTGACGACTTTCCTGTAATTCGACTACTCCTTCCTGAAACGCAGCTTAGCATTCATACCTACAATGCAGCGCACCAGATCCCAATCGCCATTCAGACCAACCCAGTCCGTAACGAGGATACCGGTCGAGCAATCAGCATCTTTCTCCTTGCCCCGACGGCAGATGTATGCCACAACAGCCGGATTCACCTTACCAGCCACCTTCTCAGGCCAAGTATTTGTCTTCCAGAAATTACTCGCACTCAAGAAATTGATGTAGAAGGGGAACGCCTTCGTGGCATGGGCGTCAGGCTGCACGCCAAACGGATACCGGCAGCAGCTGGCCCGATCAATCTGCTCAGAGACATACTGGACCTTCTTCTCGATATTCATGCTTTCCAGCACCTCGTAGAAATCCTGAATGCAAAGCTGGCCACTGGGACACACCGAATGAGCAGTATTATCAGCCCAAGCGGCAGCATCAATACCCCAACCATTCCCACCATGCTCGCCCTTCAGCTTCTCCTGCAGATTGAATCGGCGCAGAAGAACAATCTTGCCACGAGCTTCACCCACCGTCGGGATCTTGGGCCGCACCCACCACCGACTCCCTGCTTTGGCGTAGTGGTCAGCCAGGATCCGCGAGAGTTGCTCATCAGTAGCTGGGCCGGCGCCCTCGCGCTTGACGGAGATGATTAGGGTTTCGGAGGGGTTCTCCTTGAGGAAATCATCGACTTCGTTCATGAGATCGTGGAAGTACTTGTTCCCTGTTAGCGAGATGGGGAAGACGCTGTGGACGAGGATCAATTCGTGCCGGTCCTCGTGCTCGGGGTATTGAGGCTGGACGCGGATGTCGAAGAATCGCACACCGTTCTGAAGCTGCTCTTTAGGGCTGACGGCTTGGCAGCGCACTGAGGGGGGTGCAATGTGGCAGGTTGGAGAGTTGTGAGTGCCTGGGATGGAAAGGGCCGAGAGGAGAATGTCATCGCGTAATTCGTGCATCCAGGCATTGAGGTTTGCAGAAGAGAAGATCGCCAGGAATGCTTCTTGGGCTACATAGATGCCTGTGAAGCGGAATTTGGGATTCTCGCTCAATGGCTTCATGGTCTCGGCCTCGGTAGATGGGACTGGAGCTTGGATCTGGTATCTTTGACCCTCGGCCTCGAATACGAGACGCGCACGCTCTTTGTCGGAGTCGATGAAGGTTCGCAAGTCGGTCTTCTTCGTCGTGAAGGGCTCGACGCGAATGTCCATATCTTTTTCCTCAAAGGGATGGCTGTCATGCTCAATTGCTGCGACAGAGTCATTGCGAGTCTGGTTGGTCAGGACCTGGGTTAGGTTCCTGGCCATGGTACTGAAGGCATTGAAGCCTCCCTTCTCCGGTGCCCGGAAGCGCTCAATGCGCTTCAGGACGATTGGAGTGGAGGTGTTGTTGCGCAGTGTAATATGCTCGGCAACCATGGTGTCAATCTGGAGAATTGGAATGGCTTCAGTGTGAGGTTCTCAGATTCGGTTGCCTAGAGCGCCGAGATCGAAGTGGGTTACCCCTCCGATCAGCGATCCCCGGGGGCTCTTGGCAATGTCCTGCAATGCACTGAGCGGGAACGCACAGCCTCCCGGCCCTGGATACATGTTGTGCTGGTACAGGGCCTAGGCCAGGGTAGTATTGTCCCATAGTCATAGTGTCCCTGATAGACTTGTTATCTACTTTATTTACTTCATTTCCACTTTTGACTCCCCAATCTCTCTATACATTGACGCCGCAGCGAATCTGATCTTATAGATGTTGAGGTCATCGACTTCCACGGTCGTCAACTGGGGAACCTTGGAACCAGTCCCAGCCACCCATGGATGCTAAGTTGATATTTCCGAGGTTCTGATGGACATTTGAACTGCATTTATACAAAGTGATCTAAATGGGGCCCTCTAGTCTAATGGTTTAATGATACAGACTGTCTCGAGAAAGCCCTTTTAGTATGGAACCTGCTGGTGGAAATAATCCATCATGAACTTCACTTGCTTGGGCTTAGCAATGGGCACACTCTTGAACTTGTTACCAAGTTCCATGACAACCTGAGTACCGTTGGCACTGTTAGGGCTCCACCGCGGCAGGGTCTTGCTGCCATTGTAGGAGCCCCCGTTGTTAGGGTTGAGGGTCTTGGCGAAATTGGCCCAGTAGGCGGACATATGCTCTTGAATCTCATAATCGGTCTCGGTGAATGGGTAGGTGTCGTCGTTGGCGTAGAGAGCATTGAGCGCGTACATAATTTCAGACTGGTGGAAGGCTCCTTGGTCCTGGCCGGGGGGCGCGTGGGTCCAGTAATAAGTGTAGAAGTCCGAAGTAGCCGATTTGTACCAGTCAGTGGCATAGGCCCAGGAGCCAACGAGGGAGAGATCGCGAGCGGCAGCGTTCCAAGCGCGAGAGGCAATGGTTTCATTGTTGTGGTCCGGGTAGAGCTTGAAGTACTCGCTGGAGAGATTGCCATACTTGAGTCCGCAGTAGTATTCATATTCGGCCACGGTGTAGTCGGTGGTGGTGGAGGCACCAGACTCATCTTTGGTGTTACCAGTGACAACAGGGACATCGTTGGCAGGCCCATTGATCAATGTCTCAAGGTAGGTGGAAGGAAGCACGTAGTTGTCAAGGACGGGCTTGAAAATCAGAGGGTAACCGGCGGACAGCGCGGTGACCCACCAGATAGAGCTATTGGTGACTCGATCCGAAGCACCGTCAATCAAGCTTTCCATAGACAGGGTCCGCATTTCCGCGATGGTGGAAACGTTGTGAGACTTGATGTAGGCGGCACTGTTGGAGATAGCAGTGGACATGTTGACGTAGGAAGTGGCCAGACCGGCCAGCATGGTGTCATAGGGGTATCTGATCCCAGACTGCGAGATACCACCAGTGAAGTAGCCAGTGAAGAGAGGACTGTTGACTGCGTGGTACACCTGAGAAGAGCCAAAGGACTGACCGGCAATGGTAACACGGTCAGGATCACCGCCAAACTTGGCAATGTTCTTTTGCACCCACTTGAGGACCTCCAACTGATCCAGGATACCATAGTTTCCAGAGGTTTCATGGCCAGTGGTTTTGTAACCTTCCTCGTTGAGCTCAGGGCTAGCAAGATAGCCGAAGGCGTCATCACGACGATTGAAGCTGACGAGGATCACGTCCTTCAGGGCCATGCCACCTCCATGCCACCAAGTATTGTCACTGGTCTCGTCAGAGCCCTGGTTCCAAACCATCACGGGGAGCTTAGCATTGGAAGTCTTGGCGTTGGTCCAGATGTTGAGGCTCAGACAATCCTCGCTGATGTACGACTGAGAGGATGTGGGACAGGCAGGGCCGAACTTGGTGGCTTTCAGAGTCTCGTTCCATACTTCACGGGGCTGAGGGGCCTTCCAACGGTTCTGATATCCGGTATCAGCGGCGAAAGGGATGCCCAAGAAAGCGGCAACGTTGGATTCGGCGCCGTTAAAGTACGCGTCCAAGGTCGATTGGTTGAAGTATTGGTATCCCTCAACGGGACCGTAGGAGGTTTGTATCACCTTGTCCCAGAGCTGGGCTTGGACGACACCAGCCCCGAGGACCAGTGAAGTAAGGGTGTTCACTAGCGGAGCCATTGTAGAGAGCAGGAAGCAACTGAAGACCTGAGGAATGAAGATGAGGTATCGCCATCCCGTTTATATAGATGCCCTCACTTCAGGCACACCATATTCGTAGGCCGTTGAATTCGGTCTTAAGCACAACGGTAAATCCATGCCGGTACGTCGTCTGCACGAAGTTGATAGTTCGGGTCGGCCTCGGTTTCTGAATTGGGAGATTCCCAGGACGATCCTCCGTTTTAACTCTTCCACGCGGACTCTGCCGAATGATTCTCTCGCTGTTCCTGCATAATGCATATAACAGGTTTAACGCTAACCCGCATCTCCGACTGTGGCCTCGGACTTGACAACCAAATGGAGCCCGACTCTGCAGCTTCTAAATCGTTGGTTCCTCGGACTTTCAGTGATCGACCGGGAGAGCCCTTGGATTTGATCGAAATTGTTCAATCGCATGTATCTGGATTCTTTGGTATGCTCGGCTTCGGGATGTGAAACAATATCAACTTATAGACCTCATACAATGCCTTTAGTGCAGCGTCATGAGTGGAGATATCAATCTCGAAGTGGTACGTACCAACACACCGAACTATACGACATCTGGCAAAAGATAGCCCTATGGGATTCTTGATTCATTCGAGCTTGCAGTGGTGATCGCCCACCTCGGCTACTCAGGGGATTCTTAAGAAGAAGTCATACGATGGTTTTCTCGGAATCATTGACATCCATATCACTACTCCATTATGCGCTTTTCGATCATTCTGGGATATTCATTGATCAGCCTTAGTGCTGCTTCTCACCTTCATGCTAGAAACTCACTCTCTTCATGTGATGAGGCGACCCTCAATACGACTGTCGGTGCCTACACCGCCCAGGAGGGCGACACCCTGGCCAGCATTTCATCCACCGTCAACCGAGGCATGTGTGATATCGCCCGTCTGAACCGTATGGCCGATGCACTTCTTCCGTTGACGACTGGAGAAGCTTTGATCATCCCACCTGAAACCTGTCAGCTCGATAACTCGACCTGTCTGATCACCGCCCATCCGAATGGGACATATTCCGATTGTGTCAAGGGTGGACCGCACACCTACTACACCCTCAAGGGGGACACCATCCGCTACGTCGCCCTCAAACTCAACATTACCATCGACTCACTCTTGGCCACTGCCCAGGGGCCCGACAAAGATGCCGATACAGTGCTGGATGAGGGCGACTTCCTCAAGATCCCGCTCTGTAGTCCCAGTCACTGCTCTTTCCATCCGTATACCTTCACGTATGGTACCTATAAGGATATTGCGGAGAAGTCGGGCTCGACAGTTGGTCAATTAATGGCGATGAACCCCACGTATAATCACAGTGATGTGGCTCGGGGTGAAGGTCCTGTTCTTGCTGTGGTGAGAGATTGTCACACTGTGGGGTCTAATGTCACCGTTATCTCTTGAGTGAGACATGGACACAATATCTCAGGTCAATTTAAATCCTCATTTGTACCTGCGATGATTTTCCCGTACAATTGATGCACAGTATATGAAGTAGCTACACAGTGTAAATAACCATGGAAAGTCGGCTGATTTGGATAATCGGCTCTTCTGACTCGAATTCGCCAAGGTTGGCCTGAGCCCTCTCATACGAGTAATGTCGCTTCGAATTTCCAGAATCCCTTATTGAAATAAAGTACGGAGTAAGGGCATATTCTGGAAAGGGTGCCAGGGCCCCTTAGCCGAATACCCGTTACGGCCTGCTAGTTCCGATCTACTCTAATTGTGCGACCCACTGAATCGCGACTCTCGAGACGTTTGAGCGTTGGATGTAACACGTACACGTACTTCGTACTTCGTATGCCCAGGTGTGCTTAATGCAAGCAGGCCCAAGAAGGTCATTGCACTGGGGAGTAATTACCTTCTACCTATACCCGACGATCTTTAATAGTCCGCTTTGCGTTGAAATTGCGCATCATTTCCCGTTGCAATTCCTGGTAAATTTAGAAACAAATCCATACAATGCGCATTGTACTATTTCGTACGGAGTCGTGGATTGACCACACGTTCGATTCGCGTTCGATCAATATCCCCACCACGATCTCTGTACGAGATCAGGTTGCGTTCTGCTAACACAGCACATGATTCTTAGGGCACTACTACTTTCTACTGTAGTATAATGGTACACTATAGATTAGTAGCAGGTCCCCGAACTGTGTCGGAACAACGCAGCCCCGAAATTATGACCCCCTGGAGCCGTCAGCCTCCCGTGGTCTAAGACCTTGCGATCGTCCCCAGCCCAATTCTCTTCCTACACTGGCTTTCTCCTGTCGCGAAGGGACTCCTGTCATTGGCCAATGGCCTGTCGAACGGACAATATGCCCTCAAAGACAGCACAGCAGCCCCGGTTCCGACAGCCTAACTCCCTTCGTGTCGCCCCCCACCACGTATTAAACGACCCATAAAAAAAAGGAACAAAGGAAAAAATAGGAAAAGCCCAGGGAGCCAGGCCCTCTCGTGGCATAAGCCCCGACATTACACGTTCCCCGTTCTTTGTTGAGGGGATAAGATGTCCCCGGAGCCGTTTTTTTTTTCTCTCGATCTCGACGCTGTCTCACAAGTGAAACACCGTCTGGCAGCCTTGATGATTTCATTGCCTTGACTCCCCTTCAATATTCCTTTTTGGATGAAAGAAATTGATTTTCAATATAAAGTAGCCTTGCATACGCCAGCCTTTCTCCAGCCATGCCTCTTTAGGCGGTTTCCGATCGTGATTTGATATCCGACTATATGAATTCGTGCTTCAAAACATCTTAAATTCCACTTACGCCTGATCTCGAGGCTTGTTTATCCGTGGAGCCACACCTGGAACGACTCTTGACTTGCTTCCAGACCATGGGTTCTACAGAGATTGGTGTGGACGGGCCCGCCACGACTAAAAAGCTGGAGACAGTCAACGAGGAACCCAGCTCATACCCGTCTCATCCGATTCCTCAGCTGCAAGGCCCGTTCGAAGAATCAATAGTCGAGACCGACGATTCGAGGAACAACAGAGTCGTGAACATTAGCGCGCAGACACGGCGGCGCGATCTATTGGAAAATGATAAATATGAGCGACTCTGTGGGAGGCGGTGGCGCCAACAGGAATCCGAGAAGTGAGGAGATGACGGCCGAGTGCAAGGCTTCATGCTGACCGATGTGCAGGTATCATCCATTTTGGAAATTGATCTCGCAGATGATCTTCGGAGTACATCTTCTTGCCAGAGGCCAAGCGAGGTCGGAGGCTTCGGTGATGAAGATCCTCCAGAACCATGTCAATGAGCTGGATGGCTTTTTGGAACGGACGACTGAAGATCAGATGATTGTGCGACTAGATGTGCACACGCGAATCCAGTATCTGAGTCTTCCTCTGTCCAACCTGGACGTTTTCGACGAGATGCTGGTAGACCGAGGCTTCCGCCTATCGATTGTCGCGTACAATGACCAGATCGAACACTCGATTGACAGATTCACCCAAGCCATTACGGACTCCCTCAAAGACCTGCAAAAGGCAAAGGAGGCTATGGGCGCACTGTGGTTCTTCTTCAAGGAATTGAGCAGTGGAGAATGCTTTGCGTCGGAGAGCCTGCAGGCTTTCTACAAGGCTATGATGGAAAATATGGAGGGATGGATTTCCGCCATCTCCAAGCTTCGGCGACAGGGCACTGCTCTCCAGAAAGCCCTGGGCCAACTTGGTCTAGCGACCACAGAGATGCAACGGCGTGTCGGTGTCGCTAGCCGAAATGATGTGGTGAGTTGGTTGAACCCAGTGTAAGATCCGTCACTGACTGTCCCAGCGATCGTTCATCAAACAAAGCAACAAGATTGCCAATCGAAGCAAGTCTGTCAAACAGAGGCTTTTCGAGAGAAGGGCGTCGGCAATCCCCGAAAAGCCGCTACCTCTTGATCCATTCTCTAAACCAAAACGATCTCAGACGACCAAGCACCTTGAGAGTCGTCCGACTACAGCGAAAGTCCCGGAGACGCCTAACCCAGCTGCCTCCAGAGAGGGTGCTCGACGCATCCTCAGCCGAGCTAAATCATGCAGCGCGTTAGCAACAGAGACCAGCGCGGGCGAGAAACCACCACCAATTCCCTCCACATCCGTGAGGTTAAAACGCAGACTCTCCAGGCCATTCTTGTCGAAACGGTCGAGCGAGAAGCTCGAGCCTCAACGACCACAAACAGCACCGCAGCCATTAAGACCATCACGCAGCATCTCCATCGAGCAACTCCGCGCATTCTGCTCGAGCCGCCCTCCAACCCGACAATCAATGGTCAAATCACCCACCCAGGCCCGCCAGGAAACCACCGACCAACTTAATGGACGCGACACGATGAAAGACCAAATCTCCCAGTTCCTCAAGACCGACCGCGTCGTCGATGCCTGGGACAGCGTCTCCAAAACCGCGTCCTGCTGCGCCCGCCCGATCAAACCGAAAGATTGGCCCAGCAGTGTCTTCCGAACTAAATCTAGTACTACGCTCGACAAGGGCGACACCCTTTCCGGGCCGGACCTGGAACGGCAGATGTCGTGGGTGCAGGAAACCTTCGACGTGCTGCCTACGCACTCCTTCAAGGCAAAACCGGAAACGTCGCCCCGCATCCATGTCCTCTCGGTGCAGATGACCTTGGATGAAGAAGTGGCCGACCGAGAGGCGAGTCTGGATTTGAGAAGCGAGGGATCCATTACGGCGTTGCCGGCTGTGCCGCCGCCTCCCATTCCTGCGGTATGGCTCCATTCAAGTTCGTACAGCGTATAGATTGCTGACATGAGATAGATCGCACTGGAGCATCGATCCACACTGATCGACTGCGCGCAGGGTTGATCTTAATTGGGTATGGAGTATATAAACTACTAGCGTACGGAGTATAGCGCACGGAGTCAACAGGTCTACAAGTACGGAGTACAGTTTACAGAGTTAATCATGCCGAATACCCATGCACAGCCTGCTTTTTACGCCTTTTGGGCTCGTCAGCCCTGCACTGTGGATCTGCTCGGTGGCGCAGTCTATACGTAGTTGATCCGCGCACTGTATATACATGTAGTCCCCCGTACTCCAGGCTCTCCGTTAAAACCACCTTGAGCTCATCATCTCTTAAAAAGTCACAAATCCATCAAATCCATCAAACATCATCAAACCCCATCACACCGATCACTGAGCGCCGTGAAGCAAAAAAGTTGAACTGCAGCCTAAACTGCCAAGGACCCACCGCCCCCAGCCCCCATTGCCCATTGAACTTCTTGCTGGAGGTCTTCTTTTCCCTCATCACTGCAATCATGGCGATTCTATACCCTCGATATTGGTGAGTGCGACAAGCCAGCAGGGAGAGACCAGTACTGACTCCCTTCCAGTTCCAGTTATTATGGCAACGACTGCTACTCCACGTGGGACTCTTGGGGCCGCTGGGTAGCCTTCGCCGTGATTGTCGGCGTGGCATTTTTACTCTTCTTCTCTTTCGCGTAAGTCATCCTCATCTTGGTCTGCTCAGAGATCCGCAACTAACCCAGCACCGCAGTTGTTTCAACGCGCGCCGCCGCCGAAGCCACGGCCAGCGCCCTTTGACAGGTACTGGATGGATGGCACCTCCTCCAGGACCTCCTCCTCCAAACCAACCAATCTACCAACCAAACCCCTACGGCGACCCATACTACCAGCAGAACGCACCTCCCCAGTACAGCGCGAACCCTCAAAACTACGGCTACTTCGGAGCGCAGCAAGCACCGCCTCAGCAGCAAGGGATCGAGCTGCAGCAGCCCCCGAATGCTTACAATGGTGGAGGCTATGCGCCTCCTCCTGGCCCACCTCCCAATGGAAACAAGGCTTAAATCTTAGACGATTCAGGGTTTAATGAGTGCGGCTGGGAGGACCTTCCCATGCTGCATGTGTGGAAGCTAATGGTTTACGGCGTTATCTCTCGGCGCGAAGCATGGATTTCTTGGTTTTTATCTCAGATACCCACCTGGGTGGACGTCTTTTTCTTTTATAATTCCCTCATTGCTTCGGCTTTGGGGTTCTTGGGTTCGAGAAAAAGGTCTCGGAAGTGTAGCCCGGGGTCATGAAGTTCTGATTTAGCTCGTGCATTGTTTTTATCTAATGACATATCTTGACATACTGATCTACTGGTCTAATGGTCTACCTCAAACCATTTTGGTTTTCGATTTCTTCAAAGCCACGAAGTATACTCCGTAGTCCGTCCTATACTGCAGTCGGCTTGAACACACCTGGGCAGCTCCGAGAACCACTGCCGATCCTATATTGCGTCAGATCTCGAAAACAACTATCCAATTAAAATCCCCAAGACAAACGAAACCAAGTAAGGAAGAAAAAGCTCCCGACCGTTCAATTGCACCATGGCGACCGCTTAGTGCCCCGAACCACATCGCGGGACCGCCCAGCACCAACCTCGCGACAACCACCATGGACATCGACGACATCCTCGCCTCGGTCGACCACGGCCCAGGCGCAAGCCCAGAGTCCACAGCCCTCGATCACCAACTCCTCACCCGCTTCTGGGTCGCCGAACGCGCCGTCTCCGAAGTCCTCCCATGGCCCGCACCACTAATGGAGCGCATGATGGACCGCGTCCGGAATCAGGTATGTCCAGTCGCAGAGAATAGAAATATCCAGTCTAACAGGCCCCAGATTGAAACAATCGAAGACCTAGCCGCTTCATCTGGCGACGCGACAGTCCCTCACACGCATAACCCGAACCTCAACCTCCGACTCTCAATCCTCCAAACAGACCTTGCGCGCACCCAATACCTCATTCGAAGCTTGTTACGTGCGCGACTGGCCAAAGTCACTAAATACAGTATGCATTACCTTGTGCGGCTCGCGTCGCGGGATAAGAACCCCTCGCAAACGCAGTCGACGCTCTCGTCGCAGAATCCAAACCAGCAGCCTGAGGACTCGGTGCCGGACATTGCTTCGTTGACTGATTTGGCGCCGCTTTCCGAACCAGAGGCTTCGTTTTTACATGCTCATCAGACTTTGTTGGCTGGGCACTACGGGGGTTCGTTTATGGGTGCGTTCCCGAGGCAGTTGAGGAGGTTGGATGATAATGCTGGTGGGACGAGTATGGTGCAGGGGCCTGATTTGCGGGAGGTGGTCTTTGTACGGTGTCTTGGGGCTGAGGTTCCGGTACTTTTGGAGGAGGATGACGACGATGTGGGTGTTACTATGCGCATGGGGGATGTTTGGGTTGTTCGGTGGGAGGGTGTGAAGAAGGCGTGGGCGAGGGGCGAGGTGGAATTGTTGTGATGCTTGTGGTTTTGGTTTATAGCGAAGTCATTGCTGGCGTTTCATGATATACTTATTCCTATACTCACCTGTATACACATGGCTGATAGAGCCTAGGGCTTCTTCTTTTGGGAAATCTATGGGAATATTGCTTGACATCATATTGGTTCTGTTCATTTCATTCCAGGGACGCCGATCGCTAAGCTCAGAATAAATACGAAAGCTATTTGGCCAACCACCGATGCGAGGATCGTAAGATCGTAAAGTAGAAGTGTCGTAGATGTCTATGCGACGTACCCGTAAGTAGGCGGCTCTTCGCCGACTCGCTCCAAATATTCACGGTCAATGAGACTCTCAATACGGCGCTTGATCATGTTGACATCTGGGACAAAGCGAGCAGAGAGTTGAGACAGGGTTTCCGTCATCAACTGGGAATGGGTGAGAGTTTTGCGTTGTCTAGTAGAGGTTAGTTTGTCATGTTGTGAATGGATGGGAATATAGCTCACTTCATGATTCGAACGAGGGCGGCCTCAATACTACCGCCACGCTCATCGTTCATCTTCTTCTCGGTGTCCTTGCGCTGGTCCTGATTTTCGACCTTATTTGCGCTGCCGCTGACGACTCCAATGCGCACCTTCACGAAGGGACTGTGGAAGTCATGGTTGAAGGAGAATTTATCAGTAGGTTTGACGTCCTTACTCATAGGATCTTTCTTCAAGACTCGCGTCTTCGGGGCCACTGCTAGTGACTGTAAATTGCGGGTGAGATCATGATCGGGGATCCGCGAGCGTTCCTTGATCGCATCGTATGTGAGAAACTCTCCATCGGGAATCTCGTTGAACAGCAGGAGAATGACCATGGCGTAGGTTGAGACATTGAGCTCGTAGCGTTGGGTCTTGCCAGTGGAGCGGACGAATGTGGCTCGCAGATCCGCAGTTCCCATACTGGCTTGCCATGAAAGCTTGCGGCCACTGTGTTTGTCGAGATAGAATCTCTCGAAGCTCGACTTGAGGGTGTCGATCTCCTTGGGATAGATGCACGGTAGCTGGACCGCTCCATCTTTGGTGTTGGTCATGAGTTCCATGGGCCACATTGTGCTAGTGAGGACGTTGATCTCCAAGTCCACGGGTTTCTGGTCAGGATCACCATTACGAGCGACATGCTCTTTGTAGTTGGCTGTGAGATCTTCTGACACAGTCATATCCTTGAACATAGATTCAATACGCTGTGTAAATTGGTTGCCCACTTCCATCTTCATCTTCGAGATCATCTGTCTTTCGGCATCCATGCTTGCAGAGCGCTTCATCAAGAGACGGCGGGACAGATGTTTCTTGTAGTATGATTCGAACAAGTCCTTGTCTTTGATGTACCGCAGCATCATGATGCCGTTATCCAAGAGGACGTCAACCTCATTCTCGGTCTTTCCCTTGATTCCTTTCTTGAGGTTCTCATCAAAAAAGAGTGATAGGTATTCGGAGCTTCTCGAGTTCATGTTGATGAAGTTGGAGAAGCTGGCTCCAATTGAGCTCTGAAGGCCTTGGTCAGAACCAAACGCCTTCTCCCAAACGCCGTCGAACTTGGTCTTGAGGGCAAGAATGTCATCAACCCAACGAATCGCTGAGACGGTTTGTTGGTTTTGGGGCTTTTCCTTGTCTTTCCCCTTTTCTGTCCGTTTCTCGCCTTTCCCGTCCTTTTCTGACGACGGCGCTGCTGCCGCGGCTTGGGGCAGCACGATGGATGATTTATTGATTTCCTTGCCCATCTCCACGATCCGCTTGTTGAGCACGTTTGTTAAAGCTTCTTTCTTCCTGTCTACCCTTGCATTGAGCAAGTAGACATTTTGCAATCCCTCTAATTGATCGTGGTCGAGCATGTGTCTGACGCCGGATTCCGCGAGATTGACAACTTCCTCAATGTTGCTGCGGATTAAGTGCTCGTCGAGCAAGTCAAGGACCTTTGGTTCTGACACCACTGCCAGTGTATAGCGACACCGTTCTCGTTCTTCCGCGACCCGTTGAGTGGCGACCCGACAGAACGTCGTAGCATCTCCAATCTGCAAGAGACGCTGTCCTTCGGCCTGGTAAAACTCCTTGCTGGCCTCGAGGAAAGCCGGCTCAAATATAGTCAGGTAGAGCTTCGAGCTCTCTTCTTCCGTTGAGGTTTCATAAAGACCCTCCAGCATTTGGATACAATGCCGAATCAATGGCCGTTCGATCATATGGCCAGACCTCTCCAGCGAGATCATGAATAATATGGTTGACTTGAGCATATCGGTGATTGTGAGGGAAGATTCGGGGCGAACGGATGAACGAAGGATGCTGTCGCGGAATAACGCCATGCAGGTAACGTATATGGACGGTTTGGAGTGGGCTGTGATTATCATACGGTCCTGCACAAGATGTGAGCAACTGGATTCATCAGAGTTCTTTGTGAGTTGTCTTACCATATACATCATAACATCTGTCACCATGCCCATGCATAGCTGGTGGTCCTCCCAAGCATCCTTCAGAGCGGCCAGGAACTTCTCACCGGCTTCTCTCCTCTCGCTCGATTGGTCCTGGGCATCCGTTGAACTCTGCGCTCGCAGAAGACTTGCAGAGATTGATTCCGTGATGAGCTTCTGAACATTGGTTTGAAGCCAACTTTGCTCCAGTTCTGTGACCTTTTCGTAAAGATCATCACCCCGCATCATCAACACAATCTTGTAGGCATGGCGATAAAGCTCCTCGAAGGAGAGACTCGAGGCATTCTTGGTGTTGATTTCGTTTAATGACACGGACAGAACCTCCCATATAGAATCGAAATCATCGGTTCTCGCATGCGAGAATCCCTAGAACTATAGTTAGTGAGTAGCTTCGTTTTGTGTCCCACGCCCACTCACCCTTCGTGGAGCTCGAATCTTGTGCCGCGCCCTCATCGCCGCCATTTTGAAGGTAGAATTGTTAAATCACAAGTTTTTTTAAAAGAAAGTGACACGGTCCGAGATGCAAGAAAAGTGGCAGTTGGAGAAACCTCTCCGCGGAGGCATCTCGGAAATTCAGTAGTTCCGTAGAAACATCGTCATTGCCTTTTTTCCCTGCGCTTCGGTCCGACACTCTTTCAAGCTTTTGTCGACAAAGCCATCAGTCATCAGTCTTCGAACCCCGTTTTCAATCCTCGTCAATCATGCGCGCTTTCACCTCAGGGCTCCGCCCATTCAGTGCCTTGTCGCAGCACATTACACGCTCCTCGCGCTTCCTCTCTACACAACCTCTGCGTTCGCGCTCACCTCTCTCTTCAGTCCTCCCTCACTCACGAATCTTCGCTCCAACACAACTTCGCTACAACTCAAGCACCCCTCGTCCCCTGACCGAGGCGCCGAAGAGCCAAACTGAGAAAGAAGCGGAGTGGGAGGCAGCGAACCAGGAGCGTCGCAAGAATGAGGAGGCCTACCGAATTACTTTTACTTGCAAGCCATGTGGCCATCGCTCTGCACACCGCATGTCAAAGCAGGGTTACCACCGCGGAACCGTTCTGATTCAATGTCCTTCGTGCCAATCGCGCCACGTTATGAGCGATCACCTCGGAGTATTCTTTGATAAGAAGACTACTCTCGAGGATCTACTGAAGGAGAAGGGTCAGGCGTTGACCCACGGCCACACCGATGGAAACCTCGAATTCTGGGATGATGGCACAGTGAAGAGCTATGATCTAGAGGGCAAGGAGAAACTTGGATCTCCCGAAGAAGAGAAGAAACTGGGATCCTCCAGCGAGAAGTCGGATTAATTGCGTCCAAAATGACAAGCATACATAGATGCTTGATGGATTGTGTGCATACAACGGTGTCATGATATTGGGGTTGCCTGGTCGAAATGTGTATATTATAGTGAAAACTCTCCGCTCAGCATGGCAGGATCCAGGCATTGAGGCAAAGGATGGATACCCACAGGGCTATGTATAATAGAGATGAATGACCCAGTTTGGAGAAAAGTTACATACAAAATTTGATGTATTTTGTACAGAATTGCTTCGGAGAATATATACATTGCACGTAATCAAACCCAGCCCATAACGCCAGCACTTTTAATATGCCAATAACACCGGCTCATGAGACATGCAAATAGATGCCAACACTTTTCTACCAACCGCGTCTCTTTCCACGGTGCTCCAAGCCCTTCTCGCGGCGCTTGTCTCTCTTCCGCTCGTTCTTCTTCATCTTCTCACGTCCGTACTTCTCGGGATCAGCAACGGCATCGATGCGACGCTTGGCACGTCTTCCTTCACGGCGTTCCTTGATAGCCGCCTGCACTCTAGAGATCTGCTCAATGTACTCGGAAGGACCGAGCTTCTTCTGGAGAAGATCCAAGACCTCGTGGCAGTTGGAAACAAGAGACTTGTACGTGTTCTGGAACGTCTCGTCCGATGAGCGAGGCGCTGGGATGGACGGATCGGTCAAATGCTGCAGGGGAATCAGGATGACGCGGAGAGAGGGACGGATTTGATCAACATCGACATGACGAATCAGAGCAGCAAGAAGCGTGACCGATGAAGTCTTGGGGATAAGGGCCTGTGGCCGGCCTCCGATGGTTTCCCGGCGCAGAAGTGATGAAATCTGCTTGAAGATGTAATGGGTCGCAGATCGGTTGGACTCAACCTTGATCGCATCCTGAGCCTCTTCCTCGGCATCACTATCAGCATCCTCATCCTCGGACTCGACATCCTCGTTATCTAGCTTGGGCAGCTCCAGACCGTTCTGTGAGCAGCAACGGCCAAGGAAGACGGTGTTGCGCACATTCTGCATGGCCAGTTCTTCGGTAATACCAGGAGTGCGTAGACCACGAAGACCAGCCCGAAGAAGCCGAAGCATCGTAGGCTGATCCATCGATAGCCCGGAACTTCCAACCAGAGGAATAGAAGCGTATCCCTCGGCAGCATTGGTTTTGGCCAGATCGGCCATCCACAAGCCGACAACGTTGGCGGCGCAGGTCTTCACCCATGTGTGAGGGAAGAACAGGGACTCTTGGACAGATGACCAGATGGAAGAGCACTCTGGGCTCAAAGCAAGTGTGGGGGTTGTCTTGCAAAGCTTTGTAAATAGTTGCAAGGCAAAGTAGAGAGCTTCCCAGTTGCCATTCTCGGTGTCATCAAGCACAGGCTGCATCAAACCAGGAAGAATGCTGACGACAAAGCGAGCCTGCTTCTCTTTCCCATTTTGCTCGGACTCGAAGTAGATGCGCATGGCTTGCAGTCCAATACTGCACAGGGCCATGTTGTCGGTCTGCTCCAACCAAGAGCGCAATGGAGTCAGCATGGTCTTTGTTTGCTCCCGGTCTGCACGGTTGAAGAACTCTCCCAGCAATGTACCTGCCAACTCGCGACATTCGGGCGATTCATCATTGGCCATAGCAAGGACGATTGGCAGGAAGAAAGTACTGATGATGTCCTGAGCCAACTCCTGACCTGTCTTGGAAAGAAGCGTATGCATTGCCTCCATAACGGATTGACGTCCAGACTGGTGCTTGTAGTCGAGGTTCTTAGAGAAGAACGCAAGTTGCTTGGTCCATCGGCTCTTCGCCTGTGGATACTCAACAAGGAAATGAACGTAGGTACCCCGGGCAAGATCACGCGCAGATCGGGTCTGGTTGGTGACCATCATGGTTGCGATTTGGTCCATCAGCTCATACATCTCTGGCACAACAAGCTTCCGTGACATGACCGCTCGGATGAAGTTGAATGTCACACCCTGGCGATCTGGTTCTTCGATGTCAGATGCCAGACGTTTAAGGAGATAGGCAAGGTGGCCATCACGGAGCTTGGTATCCTTGCGCTCACGCAACATCGAAGAAATCAGCTTCAGTGAAGCTTGTGCCGCTTCAGAGTTGGTGCTAGGGGATTCTTTAACAAGCTTGACTGCTTCAGTAAAGTAGACATGCGAGTTTTCATCAATCTCTGAGAGCGGGAGCTTGATAATTGTAGACAACAGACGGAGCGCAGAAACCTTGACTTCCTCCTGTGCCTGGACAAGGGAATCACCGATGATGGGGATGAAACCAGCCAGGTTAGAAGCCGTGAGCAATGAGTTGAATTTGTTGAGAATCGCACGAAGCACATCAAGCGAGAAACGTGTAAGCTTGTAGACGTGTGAGGATGTCGTACCCCTGTTATCACCCCGCTTGGCTCCTTGCAACCTGACCAGGAAACGTTCCTCGGACCGGGACTTGGGGGCTGCCTGAGTCTCTTCTGGGGCGTTTTCACGGTAGGATTCCTTGATGACTTCGTAACAGAACACCAGCAAGTCACGGCTTTCGGCATCTGGGTTTCTCAGCAAGCCAATGCCGATTCTCCGCATCAATTCATCGAGTTTCTTGACGAGACTCGAATTGAGCTTCTCCCCCAGGAGTGCCTGCAAAGGCTTGATCAAATTCGACAGTTGGCTGATGGTTGAGATCTTTGCGAGGAGCTCCATAGAGTCGTAACTCTTACTACTCTTCACTTCAACCATTTTGCTGGTGTAGCCTTCGGCGTCCTTTTCCTGGCCAACAGTGCCAAATGTGTCATCCATCACAACAGCGACCAAATCCTTCAGACAATAGTCCAGATCTCCCTGCTTGAAATGATCTGTAGTGTAGACCAGCATAGAATGGACGGTGAAGGAGAGAACGTGAAGCTGGTAGCCTCGCGCAAGAACGTTTCGAAGTTCCTTGAGAATGTAGCCGAAATAGACGGGACCCAGAAGAAGCGCAAGCTCGTTGAGTGTCTTCCGTGCTGTGTCGCGGGAGTCCTGTGCTTTACTCTTGAGAGTAGTACAGACGTCCAGCAATACGGGCGGCAGACGAATAGCCAGCTCCTCCTCCGGAAGGATCATGAGAAGCTTGACAGTCGTGATCGAAGCGGGCAGACGCAAACTCATCTCCTTCTCCTGCTTGTGATGAATGTATTTTGTGAGGAAAGGAATGAAGTTTGTAGTGAGTTCCGTTGCAACCTTTGCAAGCGATGGAACGGACTTTGCGAGAGTGCACATGGGCTGTTCAGTGATATCCATCTTGTCCTCGGTGGCATCGCCATCATTGTCCTGAGCAGATGTGGCCTTCTTTCGCTTCATTGCGCTGGAAAGAGCATCTGACATTCGACCGAGTAGTCTGAGGATGTTCTTCTCCTTTTCAGGCTTGCTCGCCATGTAACTGCGGTATCTGCGGAAGTTGGCTCGGAACTGTCCCCATTCTAACCACTCTGAAAGAGCACCAAGGGTTGCAACACCTTCAGCAATCAGGTTGTGGGCGTTCTCATCGGCGGCATCTTCGAATACGAAATGTTCAATCAAGGGAATGAAGATGGAACCCAAGTTAGAGGCTTGGATGTTGCCCTGGGCGGCATCTCCAGCTAGACGGCGCAAGGCACGCTGTCGACGATGCTGCTGAATGTGGAGAATGTTGTTGAAGAATGAGGCTTCTTCATCATCTCCGACAAGCAGGACGTGCATGTCTTGCACAGAGGGTCTGGTAGGATTCATTTTGACGAAGTAACCAATGACAGTAACGACCTCAGAGCGAATCAGCTCGGACTTTTGGCGAATACCGTACTGCAGTGATGGGAAGAGAACATCGTTGATGAGAGCCTCGAACTCGGCATCCGGTTCGGTAGCTGTCCGGTCAATGAACCGTTTGAGACCAAATGAGGCGCTAGATCGAACAGAAAGCTCCTCTTCATCTCTGACATGGAAGAGCATATTGTAGAGAAGGGGCCTCCATTGCTTGGCCGTCAGGGTTTCAGATAGCTCGTCGGTGATCTTCCTGAATGCGATTAGACGTCTCTCGTAATCGGGCTCTAGCCTCTTTACTGAGCGAGAGTTCAAGTCTTCACACAGGACTGCCACCTCCTTCAGTTGCTCGTCGTGGGTAGCAAGAGCCGTGAACACTCGGGACAACACCTCTCTGTTCGCATCGTCTTTGAAGTAATCGAACATGGAGCAGACAGCGTCAAAAACTTGCTGAGCAAGCTCAGCGTCTTCCTTGGGGTCCCACAAGGGCAGGAAATGCTCGAGAATCTTCAGCAAACCAGATTTAGTTCTAGGACTGACGCGGTCTGGTGGCTGTCGAAGCAAGTATGTCGTAATCCCGATGAGGCGGGCAGTCTCTTGGGAGCTTTCGACGCAGGGGGCAATCAACGAAAGGGCATTCACACCCGAGTAGAGAACAGGCTTCGAAGGGCCTCTCTTGAGAAGGCGGCCAAGATGGAACAAAGCATGCTCCAAGTAGGGAGAAAGAACCTCAGACTTAATCTGATCGGGAGGGAAATCAGGCATTTCTTCGCTATCCTGCAATTTCTTGCCAGTAGAGTGTTCTACCAAAGGCACAAGAATTTCATCCAACACAAAGTTCTTGACCTCATCACGGGCTGACTCTACCGCGAGACAGTCAATGACCTTTGTCAATACCTTGTCATTGTGCTGCACCAGATAGAATGTAGACCTAGGGAAAGAGGCCCAGGTATGGAACAAGCGCAGAAGACCCGAAACACCCTGAGCTGTCTCAATAGGGAACTGGTCAAGTCTGCCATCAATCATCTCCTTGAAAATGATGCGGACATAAGGTGACCAGTCATAATCAGGAACGATCGAGAAGACCAGGTTGAGGCAACGGATACATGTCTGACGAATGCTTTGGAATACAGCCAAGAGGCGTTCGTCTGTTCCCTCGTCAGAGATCGCGCGACAAGCTCGCACCAGGCAGTAGATGACGACATCCATAGTTTGCGGTGCAAATTTGGTCATGCGGGTTTGCAAGGACTCGAAGACAGAATCAATAAGCTTGAGCAGACCCAATTGTCTCTTGGGGCTTGTCAAATCTTGATCAAAGGCAGTGTAATCGATATCATTGTTGTCTTTAACGGGGTGCACACTGCCAAGAGAACCAAATGCAAGCTGAATGAAAAGACCAAAGTCCTGCTCCGAGAGGTGCGAAATAGTTCGAAGAATGGTCTTGCGTCTACCGGCTTGACCGGCAGCAGCTGAACCAGCCTTTGAAATCATTCGACCATACAATAGTCGAAGAAGTATCGGAAGAAGGACATCCCGATGTTCATTCTTGATCAGGCTGTCTTCACTGCCGACGTGAACGAATACACCTAGTTCATCCTTGAAGCGAGACTCATCCAAGAGATTGAGCAAGTTCTCCTGGTACGGGAGGACATTGGGATCTTTCCAGGTAAACAGAACCTTGAGGGCGTGGCGCTGCAAATCGGAGTTACCGTGGCACAGAAGTCCCAAGATTGCTGTGTGAACCTCAGGGGCCTTGTATAAGACAATGGGGTTGAGGAAACGTGCGAAAAGAGAAAGCATGGACAATCTGTCCCGGAAACCCCAGCGGACCTGGGCGTCACCAATTTCAATATCTTCGGCTTCATCGTCATCTTCGTCGTCACCCTTGGCCTCTCCAGATGGAGGGGCATCATCTTGGTCATCGCGCAAAGCCCATGACAGGAAGAGCGGTACAATCTGGCGCGATCGTTTTTCGGCAACTCCTGGAACGGCATTCAACACGCGCAGTGCATGGGTTCGTGGGGTGGCAGGAAGGATTTCTGCGACAGTATGGTCTTCTTTGAACTGTTGTGACAGGACGCTCTGGGGTTCATCTGTGCCCTTTGCGTTCGCGGCGAGGACCTTTTCGACCTTTACCACGTTGTAACACTGGAAATGGCTGTTGACAAAGGAGCTTTCGTCATCCTCCGCAGTAGGTTCACTGGGCGCCTCGGAGTCCCGCTCTTGCAGCCACTGGATAGACAGATTTGAGACAATTTTTTCACCCTCCGGGTGCTCGCTGATAGCCTTCAGGGTGGCAGCGGAGTCGTCCCATAGAGGAGCCAACTTCTTTGAAAACAGACCAAAGCAGAAGTATGGAACAATGTTGGCCATCCATCTACGGTGAGCAATCTGGGAATAGGAAAGAGCGAGTTTTCGGATATGCATGGAGACAGTCCGCACGCTGTCCATGGTGAGCGGACTTTGTTCAATGTCGATGGAGAGATCCAAGGGCATGGGATCTTCTTTCACGGCGCGAATGACCAATTCTCGCAGTATTTGAAGAGAAACCAGTCTGAGCCTGTGCGATGGACTAGCCAGGTTCACAATTAGGTCTTGCGCGAAGGCTTCAAGAGCAGGGTGTTCCAGGTCTGTTGTGTCTGGGAGTGATGTAATGAAGGCAAGGGCACCCTCCAAGAAGACTGGCAGGCGGGAGAATTTTGTAGCAGTCGCAAAGATAGGTTGCAAGAGATTGACATCGAGTTTACCAACTTGATTGGCAAGTTCAACGTAAGTCTTGAATCCTTGTCCGAGGAAGAACAAGAGACCATTTTTCTTGTTGGTTCCTTCGACCGCTCCATCCTTGAACGCCAGAACAAGATTGCTGTGCAATCTGGAAACCATCTTTGACATCGTAGCGTTGTCTGCAAACATGGAAATAGCCGCGGGAAGCTTTACGAGTGCGTTCAAGAATGCCTCGTCCTTTGCAGGGTATTTCAATGAATCATTGATGCGTGCCTTGAAGGTTTCCGGGCAGGAGATACATCCTGGCTGCGATGGCTCGGGGGTGATGCAGCCAGCCTGGTGTAGACGAAGGAGGGTGTAGCAGGTCTCTGATTCAGAGTTTTGCCATGATGAATTAATGAACTTTTGGAAAGGAGAAAGAAGCAGGCTCTGGAATCGCTCAGAGCCCCACTCAGCAAATGTCGTACAGAAGAATAAGAAATATTTTGCGAGCGGGCCAGTGGAGACCAGGTCCATGATAGTGCGGAGGGATGGCAGCAGCTCGTCCATTGGAGACTGTTGGAAGGCATACGCAACGCTTGTCAATAGTTTCGTTATCGTCTCTGATGGGACATCAGATGCTGCAACCTGCTGTAGCAACGATATGTGAATCTTATGAATGATTTTCCAGTTCTGGATTCTGACACCCTTACGGGTCGTCACAAGTAAGAAAACGATACGGCAGCACTCCGGAAGATTAGGGTTTGGTGTGGATTTTGAGCGCTCGTCGATATATTCCTGGACGGTATCGAGAATCGGACCGAACGTTTCGGGGGTCGTGGCGTGAACAAGACTGACAATCAAGCCACAGACAACTTCCGCGGGGTCGCTGCGGTTCTCACTGGTTGGCGGGATCTGACGCAGAACACAATGGAGGATATCCATGCCGTTGGAGTGAAGACCGTTATTGACTCCCCTAATGGCATCGGAGAACATGTTCATAAGTCCTCCCCTGTAGCTCTCGGTGTCTTTGTTGTCGTCGGCAGTCTTCGAGATGTCGTCGAAGAGATATGATACGGCAATCTCGAGGGGAGCGTGATTCTTATAGTAGGTGAGACCAGCCTTCCTGATAAGGAAGGACATCGATTCAGCGGCGAATCTTGCCACGAATGGCTTTTGTCGCTCTTTGCCAAGGTATGGGGCCATGATACCCAGCAATTGTCGTAGATCCGGTACCAATAATCGAGAAAGGAATTTGAAGATCCATGCCAGGCATGTGAAACTCCACTCAACTACCTCAATGTCGGGGTGTGTAGCCGCAACAGACGACACCAGTGTCACTGCCGTAGCGAAGTGCTTCTCAAACTTCACTCCCAAGTCCCGAGCGAATTGTGCAAGCAAACTTAATAACGGTTCCATGGAGAGTTGATCCCTCTTCTCAATGAACTCGACCAGGAGTCCCATAATCTTCTCTTCGTGGTAGACAACTTGCGCAAAACTCTCGGAAAGAGGGTTCACTCGTCGTACGAAAGTTGTGAAGTTATCTGAAAGGTTCATCTCGAACCAATGGTCGAGGGCCGACCGGAAATAAGACGACGTTTCGACTTCATCTTCGCCAAAGCTGGCCCGGCGCACGCGGTGGATCGGATCGATTTTGAGCTTCGAGATGCGTGATGAGAAGCCCTCGAATCGATGATTCTTGGTTGTTTCGGTGCCTGACTTAAGGCGCCTGACAGGCTTTGCCTTTGAGCCTGTTCCCACCATGTTGACGAGTCAGACAGGCAGTACTTGGTGAGAAAGGTCCTGGTCGCTTTTTTGTCTGATTCCGCATACAAAAAAAAGTTTAGGATGCGGATATTCTTTCTTCCTGACCGTTATCGGGCATGGTCACGTGTTGATAAAGAGCTCTGCGACTCGCGATCGTTCATGCTGCCCTTAGGCGTTGAAGCGCAGACCTATTTGCGTTATAGACGCTTCAACTTTGTTGGTTTTGTGTTATTTCTATAACTCAATGTTGACGTGTCGGTATTGACGTATTCTCTCACCAAAAATCCCCCACGTTGCTTTTGACTGCTCTTCTTCGTCAATCTCCACCCACGTCAATTCCAGGACTTGGAGGTCCTTTTATACGGGCAATGGCACCCAAATGGTAAGAAGCTCCGCTTCATCATTGAAGACTGGTTATTCACCCGATATCTAGTATTGTTGTGGGCGGCCTGAACGGCCAACTACGACCTTTTTTCACCAAGCTCGGGAAGCTGCAGCCCAAGCAAAATTTCTCTTTTGCAATCATTGTTGGTAACCTCTTTGGTGATTGCTCAACCGAAGAGGAAACTTCGGATGTCCATGCACTCCTCAAGGGCGAGATAGAGGTGGCATGTCCAACCTATTTCAGTCTCGGAAACCGCCCTCTCCCACCTCAAGTGGTCGAGAAAATCGAAGCCGATGATGAAGTATGCTCTAACTTGTTCTTCCTGGGGAAGCGAGGTAGTCTCAAGAACATGGAAGGTATTCGGATTGCTGCTCTTGGTGGAACTCTCGGGGAGTCGAAGGGGGACTCCAAACCAGAGAGCAATGCCGGTGGCAAGTTCCAGCCAACATATAGCGAGGCCGATGCGCGCGCACTATTCGGAATTCACAAAACGGATATTCTCATCACCAATCAATGGCCCAAGGATGTGCGCCTTGGATCGGGGCAGAAAGTCTCTGGAGATGAAAGCGAGTTGCCATCCGAGCTGCAATGTCTCGCCGATGTCTCTGCCACCCTTAGACCCCGATACCACTTTTCAAGCTCAGACGGCGCCTTCTTTGAGCGTGAGCCTTTCTTCCACATGCCGACAGAGGAAGGGGGTGGTTATCAGACGACACGATTCATTTCACTGCCGGCATACGGATCACGGAAGGACGCAATGTACGCCTTCAGCCTAGACCCCACAGCAGCCCCTCTTGTCAGTATCCCTCCTGGCCATACTATCTGTCCTTGGTCAGCGGCACAGAGCAAGCGCAAGACGCTCCCCAGCCAGAAAGAATCGTTCCAGCGCTTTGCTCCCTCAGACGTAGACAGAGACCCTGGTCATAAGAGACGCCACAAGCAACGCGCTCCTCCTCCAGGTCCAGATCAGTGTTTCTTCTGCCTCGCTAACCCCAACATCGCCACTCACCTTGTCACATCCATCGGTGATCACAGCTATTTGACTACTGCGAAAGGACCCTTGCCGTCAGAAAAATTCTTCCCCTCTCTGGACTTCCCAGGCCACACACTCATCATACCCTTCGAGCACTCCCCCACCATTGACTTAATCTTCGATCCTGAAACCCGCGCTTCAACCTTCGCAGAGATGCAGCGCTATCGCGAATCTCTCAACCAAATGCTCAACGAGCAATCAGGTGGTAAACTCGCCTCTGTGACATGGGAGGTCAGCCGAACAAACGGAATTCATACACACTGGCAATGGCTCCCAGTGCCCGTGGAAAAGGTCCGCGGACGTCTCGTAGAAGCCGCATTCCAAAAAGAAGCCTCCAACCTGCGCTACGAGAAATTCAAGACCATCCAAAGCCGCGAAAACATCGATGAACACGGCATGGACGATTACTTCCGTCTTTTCATCTGGACTCCCCCGAGTGCCGAGAGCGAACCCAAAAGTGAGGGTGAAGCGCAAGATTTGTGGTCTGCTGCTGGTCACAAGGGTGTTTACAAGACTGAGTCTGGCGAAGAGAAGATCACAATGATGCCCATTGGGCCTGAGACCCGATTTGATTTGCAGTTCGGTCGACGTGTCATGGGCAAATTGCTGCTGTTGGATAAGCGGCTGGATTGGAAGGATTGCACACAGACAGAGGAGGAAGAGACAAAGGACGCGGAAGCTTTCAAATCAGCGTTCAAGAAGCATGACTTCACTTTGGAGATGGATGAGTGATCCACTTTCCTAGCATCGCACTGTCATCCTGATTGACTTGCTATGTTACGGCTTGACCCTGTGTCCCACAATACGGATGGATATATGGCATTTGTGATTTTCTGGTCAATCGGTCCTTCTTGTGGGGCCTCTAACATACCCCATTTGGGTGTATGTTTGTACTTTATGCTGACATGTGAATAATGAGTCCGGGCTGCTCAGATTGAGCCTCGTCCCAATGTCATAATCCCTCCAATGTCCAGGTAAACCGCGCCCTGCAAGTTCAGTGGCCGGGGTGAGCAAGGTACTTCTAGATTTGAATTTTTGCTCATAGCCCAGACCAGCATGTTGAAGCCTCATAGCAACCATCTTCCGCCCTCTAGGGATTCGCAATCTGAAATCAGGCATCCTTGCATGGTGGTACGGAAACCAAGAATTGCTTGCTAGAAAAAAAAGTCTTCAATTCCAGGTCTAAGCTTGACATGGGGGGTATGTATGTAAAGTAAACGAAGACAAATACAGCCCGAGAATGGTATCAAAATCGAAAAGAAAAAAAGAAAGCGTCTGTTCATGAAAACCTCGATCCACGAGGATGCTCAAGAGCACTCAGAAGTTACTTGAGGCATTGAGGTTAGGCTTTTTGCCACTTTGCAAGAGACTCGGTGGTCGGGTGTAATCTGGCTCAGGGGTTGTGACTGCAGCGCCGTGCGGGTTGTATGTGGCGTACTCGGTAGTAGGAGCCGAGAAAGCAGGGGGTGGAGAAGTGGCACCAGGCGAGTAACCGCGGTAAGCAGGCTGGGAGGTGTAGGTTGGTGGATAATGGCTTGATCCGAAAGAAGGCTGGCGCTGGAAGCCTGGTGTTGGGCTGTGGTCTTCTGTGGATAAGGCCATGGGAGCAGGATTGTATTGCGTGGTCGGGTTATGGCCTGCGACAGGTGAGGGGGATGTCATGGCATGATAGCCTGCCCCTGCACCGTAGTTGTCACCATATCCTTCTTGGTAGGAATGGTCGTAAGGATTGTGGGGGGCCATGGGTGAAGCCAGACCCGGAGAGCGCGGGGCATAAGGGTCTGGGGTGCTATATGCGAGTCCTGGGCCCGGTGACCGTCGTGCATAAGGGTCGACCGCTGCGGCCGGTGGGACTATCCCAGGGGAACGTCGCCCGTACGGGTCTTGGGTCGCAGCCAGGGCTGCCGCTGGGCCTGGCGATCGGCGGCCGTAGGGATCTTGTGCTGCTGCAAGGGCCGCCGCTGGTCCCGGGGATCTTCTTCCGTAGGGATCAATACCTCCGGGGGAAGGCACACCAGGCGAGCGTCGCGCATAGGGATCTTGGACTGGGGTCAATGCGGGGCCGGGTGACCGGCGGGCATAAGGGTCAGTAGGTGCGAAACCTCTGTAGCCGTTTGCCATGCTAGCGTTGGAGGACTGATCCGAGAACGCGGCGCCAGGAGTCCCGGCGCCCTGCTTTCTATCTGGGGGGTTCAGTGCCGCCAATTCGACGTCTTCGTGGTGATCCTGGTCCTCGACATGCTTGTCTTTAGCCCCTGCCCAGGTAGGCATCTCAGGAAGAGCATCCTCATTGACCTGGACTGCGGGGGATTTTGGCGCATCGAAGCGGGCAGTCTGCTCGGCACCGCGGTACGATGGAGGAGCTGGGGGCGCTTGGTAAGTTGGATTGGGGGCAGGTGGAGGTGATTGATGGTAAGTTGGCTGATGGAAGGCCGGGTCGTCAAAATGCTTTGGCGTTTTGTTCCTGCGTCTGCCAGATGGACAACAGCAGCTACAGCAACATTTGCAGCACTGATAACCGCAGCAAAGACAATTGAAAATGCATGCTAGCACCGCGAGCAAGATCACGGAACCAACGATAATACCAACAATAACGGGCCACCTGGAGTCATTAGTTCCGAGAACGACGTATGTGCACTCAGTATGCGCAGGTTCTTAGGTGGAAACTCACTTGCAATATGACTTGGCCATGCACTTATCCCAACTCGAGAAGGTTGACGGAATCGACTCGAGGTCGCTGGCGGTGTCTCGCGCCCATAGCTTTATGTTTGCGGGACTCATGGTTATGAGAAGTATAGGTCGCAAAGAGTCATCCGAGTATTACAGTGATAAGAAAGCCGTCTGCGGTAGTATGCTTAACGAGGTAGCGGGAACCACTGCGCAGCGGTGCAAATGTGGTGTACTCCGTCGTTCATGCGACGGCGGGTCGGGGATCGTGGTGGGGCGCTCAGTGTCTTAAAATGTTGCGATTCCAATGTAGCGATCGTGAATGTGAAAAACGGCGAAGCGGACTGCTCGAATAGCAGAAAGCAAATGAATGGCAGGCAGCAGAGTACCAAAATAGCAGACAGGTAAGATCTGACCCAGCGGATCCCCAAGAGTCTCCAGATCCCACAGGGCGCAGTCTGAAGGTAATGTCTCGGACGCAGAAACAGAAAAGCAGAGACACACAGAAGATGAAACACACAGGGGAACCGAGTAAGGGTTGACAGAGTCTCCATTAGTTGTCCCCGCCTCCGCCTATCACAGTCCCGCGGGAGACGACAGACGCGCATCGTCATTAACGATACATCCACCGTTTGTCGATCCTTCTGCAGGTACGGAGGAATTCTACACACTGGTAATATCTGCTAAATCACCTTACTCGTGAGCTATAGGACAATCACATCTTAGGTGAAAGGTGGGCCTTGGCTCTGGAGTACTCTTGATCAGTACTGGCCGATGGATCATACCTACATAGTCGACGGCTATCTCTCCCCACAATTAACGGGTTAGCGTACAGGATTCTTGGAGGTACTAACTGCAATTGACCATTCTGCACATTTGAATTCATTCCCCACAAACTGCACACCGTTGAGAATAAAATAAAAATACCCCGCGAGTGCATCAATGAACCTAACCCTGGAAGACCCGTGGACAGCGAAGTATGTACCGGCATCCACCACCTGGGCAGCGGCAAGGGATGATGCCCCATGAGCATGGACCTCGGGAGGCACCTGGGGAGATGCATGCTCCCACAGTACTACTAGTATGTATCTCGAAAGCCTGGCTAAGTACGGAGCACAGAGTACCCAGGTGGATACTCTTATTTCCCCGTAATTATGTGCGGAGTAGATATGTATGTACAGCACACAATCCAGCAGTACCTAGAACCATTGTGATTCCAGGGCTCAGAGGTGTCCACGGGTGTCTCCTCCGCAGTACAGTAGACCGCTACTAGAAACCTTGGAAGGTGATTCCCACCCTGGAGGCCCCAGGTTCCAATAGAAAATATTGAGAGGACGGCAGGACCTCGGGGGGTAGGTGGGAGGAAACCTTAGAATGGTCCCAGGTGCAGAGTACCTAGGTAAAAAGCGAACTTTCCAGTACCGTTCAACTGAAAGACCAGCTTTATGAGAGGTCGTGGTGCCCACCCGGGCAGATGATATATCGGTGGAGGCTAAGGTCAAATTGAAAGACCTCGGGACAGAGGGGAAACCTTGGAATGTACCTACCTAGTAGTATGGATACTTGGGACCTTTCTATAAGGTCGTCGGGGTTTGTACACGGCATTTAATTCCAACCTTGAAGGCAACCTTGGAAGGGTATAACATGTATTGTACTGTACTCCCAAGGTCTACAATTCGAGTTGGTTGAATGTGTACAGTATGGATATGGTGGATATATATGTGCGGCCTCGGAAGCCATATTCGGTGTGGGGCGATTTCTGATACATCAAGGATTTCATTCCATGCTAACGACACTTGCCACACTAGAGGCAAATCACTTTCAATCTGTAGAATTTGGGTGAGGTCCGAAGTGTGAGAGAAATCAAGATCGAAGAATCTTCCATGGTCGCTGCTTTGGTTTGCCTGAGCAAATCCTCACCGTGACATCTACCCAGACCAAAGGATTTTACTACCAGGGAAAACGGATTTGAAAGTATTTTTTTCATTCTCACAAAGGAAATCAAACATATTTGTAACTGGTGTCTCCTGATTACCCAATTCCAACCCATTAAATCTCTGGGAAAACATCCAGTGAGAATTTCCCGACATAAGCGGCGAAACCTCGTATGTACAGCTGCACAGTCTCGAGTCGACATAAGATCCTCCTCACACACAAGGAACCGATCCAAGGGGTGTTATTAACAGGAAGAACAAAAGGCATGCATGATGCAATGATTAACAAGACGACAAATCGAGAGCAGAAGGCACAGCGAGGAATGCAAATTCCTGAAACTGTACAGAAAAGGCCAAGTGGATTAAAGGGCGATAAGAGTCAAGGAATGTGTTCAAGAAAAGGAGATGCCAGAGTAAAGGCAAAATGTTCGATGGGGTATCTGGAGCCCCGAGGTATCGAAAAGGAAAATCCGGCGATGGTAATTGGCCGTTTTCATGGGCACTTGGTGCCAGGTCGTGATAGAACATAGGAAAATAGGCACTTGGATAGATGGAGTCCGGGATGCTCATAGCCCGAGGTTGATCGTGGGCGATTCGTGGAGTGGTAAAGACCACTGATAGGAAATGATGGGCGGAGCGAAAGGGCCGCCAAAGAGAGGACGATGCCGGGCATCAAAGTTTTGTGAATGCGAAGCGAACAAAGCCAGCGCTATCGCGGACAGAAGCCTGATCACTGGTGATCTGGCAAATGCAAGTCAAGCATGCAATGAGAAAGAAGAAAAGGCTGGGAAAAGAAAAGAAGAGAAAACCGCCGTAAAACATCATGGGATGCATCAGCCAAACACCACGCTCCAACGAGAAAATTGAGGAGAAAAAAATAGCAAGATCGAAAGAGCTGCCGAGTGTGTTGTTGTTTTTTTGTTTTAGTAAGAAAGCATTCTGCGTCCTGGAGTTCGTTGGGGAACTGGGCTCGCAGAGAATGAGCTCGCAGAGAATGGCGAGTCTAGGAAACGACTTTTGGGGCTATCGCCGAGGCGGCAGCGGCCAGTCGGACTATCTTCCATTTGGGGTGAATGTTCACCGAAGGCGAATGTTTGGGCACGGTTGAGCTTGGAGCGCTGCTTGACCTTTCCGAGGCCACGCTCACAGGCGAACTCATGCTCCTTGTCGGCCATCTCAACGTAATTCTGGGGGAAGCAGAAAGAGCGGTGCTCGGCGAAGAATGAGCTATATCCACCATCAAGGATGTACATGTCGGGATATGTAAGGTTGGGATAGGTATCAACATTAATAGCACGGTCCTGGTGACGAAGATACTTGGCCATGATGGGGGCACGGTGAGCCGAGTATTCACAGTGCAGTACCAAAGCAGTACGAGATTGTGGGGCGTTAAATAGCTCGCTGGCGAGACGATCCTTGTCGTTGAAGTTGACTGCACCATTGATGTGACCACCCTCGTACTCATACTCGAAGCGGCAGTCAATGATCAGGATGTTATCAAACTGGTCGTTAAACTTGCCATCCATGAGCTCCAACAGGGTGCTTTTGTCGATGCGAGGCAGTGAGTCCGCGCGATCCTCAGGGATGAAGTGAGGCAGCTTCATGCTGGGCGGGCTCTGAATGTCACTAACGGACTGGACGGGTGTATTTGTCGCTACCTTGGCCTCTTTATCGGCAATAACATCTGCAGGGTGCTCAAACATACTCAATGATCTCCGGCATTGCTTGCGGGGACGCATCAAGGGGTGAGAGGGTTTGCGGATCGAGCTGGGTGCGGGTGAACCGCTGGTACGGGCATGGAATGGGGGTCGCAAACGCGGGGGAGCCAAGCGATCTGAAGAGCTGTTGCGGGATACAGAGCGCTCGCGTGGAGGAGAGTCACCGAACATATCCTCAAGAGAAGTAGAAGTACTGAGGGAAGTCTTGGTGCCGGTACCGAAGCGGAAAGGTGGTGCCTTACTTTCTGGCGCCGGACGAGTCATACCAAGTTGGAACGATTGGGCCTTGCTTCTGGCCAAGCTTGGACGCAGGAAGGTAGGACGTTTGCGTCTTGAATCCATGTTAGTTTCCTTTCTTCCATCCGTTGGCACATCTACTTACTCAGGCTGACACAGTGGTGACTCCATCGGGGAGGCTTGGAGAGGGCTGGGCACTGGAGAAGCGAGAGGAGAGACCATCGGACTGCCTTCTGACGTAGGCGATTGAAGTTCAATCTCGGTCGTGACGACAAAGGTAGGCTTCTTATGCGGGAGTGGTGACATTTCCATGAAATCCATACCGGGTGCTGGTGAAGACGAGGGGAGAGGAGGGGTGGTCATCATTTCATCTATATATTATGTTAGCATAGGCTCTGGGATGAAAGAGACCAGCCTTACCATTAGAGTTGGCCTGGCCAAGCATGTTGGCCGTGAACAAAGACCGCCGGGGTGTGGCCAACTGGGGACTATATATAGAGTTAGTACACCTTTGTTCGTGCCATCTGAAAGAAATACTCCACACAAAACGTACCTTTGATCAATGTGGAAGTTCTGAGAGAGATCTGCAGCCAAACTAGCAGTAGGTGAAGATCCACGGACCGGCTTCATGTTGAAGTAGTCCGAACTAGACTTCTTCATTGACAAGTCCTTGAAGTTGAAAGGGTTTCCACCAAAGCCAGACATGGGATGCAAAGAGTATGACGGCGCATCTGAACGGAAACAATGACCGAACATCACTGACGGAGGCTGCATAGCAGCGAGAGGCGACGAGTGTTCCATGCTCCCGACGTCCAATTGCAACCGGACCGGCGAACGTGGTACAATTGGATAACTGGGCCCTAGTCACAGAGGTCTACCCAGAGCTAGGTCCTACACTGAGGTCCGGAAAAAGTTGACTCTCAAAAAGGTCTGTCTCCACGTTTGCAATTTCAACGTTATGGGTCCCCACGATCTCCGTGACAACCAGTCCACCCGAAGAAAAAAATTTCCGTTGACCCTCCGTAACGAGAGTCGAAGCTGCGATTCGAGGTCGAATTAAAGGGCCATGGCACGGATTCGCGATTTCGGGATATTTTGGAAGGTTGTATGTCGGCGATTGGAGGGGTCGGGGAAGCTCGTGGGTGCTGCAGGACTGAGGGGAAGTCCAACAATGAGGTCTAAATGGACGAAAGCACCAAACCTTTTGGATGAAGCGAAACCAGAGTGAGCCGTGAAATTGTGGAATGTCGACTGGATATGAATAAAGAAGAGAGGAAGAGAAGCAGGAACAAAGCGGTTTGAAGAAAGAACTGAAGCTGAAGGGATGGTCTTGTTGCAATGGGCAACGCAGGTGGGGAGGATCACCAGTACTGTATTGCGGCAACGTAATTATGGTAATCTGGATAATAGGAATTTGACATCAGAGTACTACTGTACAGGTCTAGCAGACTGAGACTGTAAGATTTGATCCGCGGGCGTGCCAAACAGCTAGGGTTTCCTAGTATAGAGGAACCTACTACAGGTATGGTATTATTACATACAGTGGGCCGGCCAGATGGGGAAATTCTTTTAATTAAAGCATCAAGAATCGCTGCAAAGGGCAATGGAAAATCTAAAGAGGAAAAAGAAAAAATGGATTTTAAAATCCAAAGTCAGTGCAGAAGAACGATCTTCGGTATGCAACAAGATGGAGAGCGTGTGAGAGAGGAAAAGATAATCCCATGCTCTGGCTAGGGGCCGAATACCTTTCTGGGCTCCGGTTGCCGGGGCTCCCTTGCCGCAGCAACCCAGCGCCTATCACAGCACATTCGCTGAGTTCAGAGCAAAGGGAGGACTTGGCTTCCAGGGCTGCAATTTCTTCCCCCTGCTCGCTATAGGGAGCGTATGTCTTTGAACTATATATGCAATCTTCTGTACGTCGAGAGTCAAAAACCACGCTATTCCATGTCTCTTCCATGGTTCCTCTGTATAATATCCGTTTGGTACCCACCGTATGGAAACGAATGGTTTTTTTTCTTACTGATGATTGTCTGCTCGGTTTCACCATCCCGTGTGTCCCGTCAGAGGAACAGGTGAGCTGAAAAAAACGGAGTCGAAATCAGATCGAGTCTAACGAGATCTCCACTTTCGTTCCACTTCGGAAAAATCAGAGCTTTACCTTTGCTGCACGCTGCAAGTGATTCCGATCTCCAGGCAAGGGATTGAATATTGCAGAGCTTGTTCTCCTACGTTGGGGCTCAAACGTCACCCACGGGCATATTCCCATCCCCATCCCCATACCCCATACATATCTATAGAGTAACTTGGCCAACGCGCAGCGTTCTCCGGAATATGTATGGAGGTCCTGCGGTGATCCTCTAGCGAAAGCGCTAAACTCACTAGAGGCTCCGATAAGAGAGAGAGAGGACCCATGATCACATTCAATGGCAATGGAATGGTTTACCGAGGTGGTGATTGGCTTGCAGTGGGATCTAAATCTACATACCCCATTGATCTGGCGTCATCTCCGAGCTCGCAACGAACTTTGGACCCCGGTTAGGCGATACCAAAGCCGATCTTGAGCATGGAATCTGCTCTCTGCGACGTCGTACACATTGGGGTGATCCGGGTATATCGCCCGGTGCCTCCCCTTCCCTGTTCAGAGCCCGGCACGTAGCATTGAGCAAGGAATGACTATCAAGATCTTGGACGATATTGCTGTCTCCCCATACATACCCGTGCTGCCCTTACTTGCACCCGCATTCTCGCTGATCAAGGGCCCGCGTCAATGTCGCGCATCCCTTCCATGGCCCCTTGGATTGTTTTATTTGCTTAAGTCTATTGAAACCTTCGTAGTTCCTGACTTCGTCGCCTGGGTATCTGAAATCTCGACTTCGAATCACCTCAGCGACAATGGAAGGGTATGGTAGAACATCCGTTCCGCTGGCGACGGATTCCGAAGCCTTCGCGGTACGACGTCACTGGTCGGACCCGACCGCGAAGAGCGATTATGACCGAGACAACCTGCTCGGGCAACTCTCGTTGGCCTAATTAACGCGACACGCTACCGTGAACGGAATGGTTCAGCGAGAGTGTGATGGGGAAAGATCAACAGAGCTTGTTATGAATCGATCCCCTCGGATCTGGGAATTGCACGCGACGTCGAGCTCAATCGCGAACACCACCTCGAATTCGCCACCTCCAAGCGGCTCTTAGATGAGATGAAACTGCTAGTCGCAGAGCTGGCCCCTCGTCCACCAGTCACAGTGGATATCCGGCTCCGACTAACTCCTGTACCCCACGGAGCTATTCTTGGGTGCTTGAAACGACCGGGATATCGGTCATCCCAGACTGTCCGATAAACCGAGCTTATGCCCTGATCCTTGTCATTGGCCGCATCCCTATGCAGCTCTCGCAAGGCTGTCGCTGTAACACCATGGTCAACAATGCGGTGAGCACTATCATCCTCCCGGGCCTCAGGCCTTGGCCTCTGAGTCTACGTCATGAATCCAATATAATCGTGTGCACCGTGCACGTTGGTAAACCTGCTGAGTTGCACCATGACGTTTGATATGGCATCTGCCTCAAGCGCCTCAATGCAGTTCGCAACCGTCGCGGTTTTGATATATCACTGTTGATCGGTGTTCGAGCCGAGAACGTGGGCATTCGCAGACGCTATCAGGAAAATGAACCGTCCGACCGGCTGACAGGCCCTGCAGTCGGTCGCCCCGATCCCTCCCACTGCGCCATGCCAGCTTAAGTGGGGTCTTGTGTGATGCGTCAATTGTATGCGATGGGCCAGTCGTATCCGGTCTCCAGCCGACTCCCTGCGGGGTTCATCACACTCGTGGATGCTGCGTCTAGACCTTTTCCCCTCCGTCTCAGGTTCTCCATCCAATGGTGATGTCAGATCTTCAGGTTTTGTTGTTCGCGCGCCGGTTTCGAAAAGGTAAACAAAAGCAACCTCTCGCGAAAGTGATGCGTTGTCCCGTGATCGTGGGATGACATCAACTGGTCTGGTATCGCCGTACGTCTGTACGTCTGTACGTCCATACGGTACTTCGAAATACCCGTACCCTCATTTCCCCTGATCCTTCTATTCTTCCGACTCGCACCGATCTGCGCCGCTATTGAACTCCCCGGGCTGCCATTTATGCGCCGGCGCCTCATCGGCTGCGTGCCTGTCAGCCTCCTAACTAGCTCCCTTAGCATGCTGCTATTCACTCTTAGTCACTCCACCTCTGAATACTGTCCCCATATCACATCCGTGGATAGCTCCCGATCTTCCCTAGATGCTGGATGTATCCAATTTAGCCGCAGTGCATGGATCACTCCATACAACGGAGACCCTCCGATCACTTATTGCGGGAGCACATCACACTATCAAAAATCTCTTTCCTTTTTGTCATTTAGAGTACTCCGTACCCCATATGGACGCTGGAGTCCTCGTACTCCGCTCCTATCGTGATCACCTAAGCTCTGCCTCGTAGCCTTGCTCCGCCTCGTATTTCAGCTCAGCTTGCCTAGCCTGTCTAGCTCGCCCCGACCCCGTCCTAGCGGCCACCCTCCGCACGCCGTCGGTTTCGCTTCCACAGCGATGCTCGTTCAGTAAATCTGTAAATTCTCGAATCGTACCAGTCTATAACCCAATTTTAGCCTCAAACTGTACAGTGTGTATGTACAGTCCCATATGAGATGACATCTGCAGCCCCTGAAACTCAGGCTGCATCTATCACAACGGTTGCCGGGACACTCAACTCCACCTTCACGCCAAACTCCATACATTATCACTCCGAGACCCGTTTGAAGTAGACAGACGCGGTTTCGCACGAAATCCGCTCCCACATGTCATTTGCACGACGCAATTAAGCTCCAAAAATCACCTAAGTCCATGCAGGTCCCCACACTCTTCCAACACATCAGTTCTGACACAGAGGTAATTTTCCCAAACACATATATAAACTCCAATGCTAACTCCATAGTCTATGCATATTGACACCTCTGCTACTCCGTACAGATCATGCATCTACTTGATATGTGTAGATTGTGAGGCATAGTCGGCCATCTCTCGTGGGAGCGTCGGGCGCAGTGTACTAATATAAATAGATGGAATCCTCCCGGTTGCACTTGACAACAGACAATAGTTCAGCATCTGGAACTTCGGCCTACGGTCTCGTTTTTGCGATTCGTCATTAACCCCTGAAAAATATTCAATTCGGGCCTCCGTTTGCCTCCGTTCTCTTTGACAGCTTCGAATACAATGTCTTGGGTCTATTGAAATGATGGTAGGCTGGACTGCCTGATCTGCTGGTCTGGAAGATTTTGGGATGTGTGGCCTGCGGCTTCCAGGGGCTGCGTTTTGAATACTTCGAGGCTAAGACTTTGCTTTTTTGATAGGAATTTTCGCTTTCGCTACGGATGTCAAGAGATTGAAATCCAGAATAGTTCTCATTTGCTTTGATTCAACTTTTTTGCTCGCTGCGACACGAGTAGATGAAGACTGAGAGTACCTAGGTAGTGCTCAAGTTTTCATAGATCAAGATTTCAAGGTTTACAAGGTTGGGATATATAGTACGATGCTTGGATTTGTTCAATTCCACGAAAATGATTGACTCCTTCTCCAGACCGAGACCTGAGTTTCTGCCATCTCTCTTTACCCTTGGATCAAACTAAAGAACCATACAAAGCAACAAATTTTGTGCATTTCAACAAGACCTAGCCTTGGAAGTGCCACTTGGGTACTTCGTAATCCACCCGCGGAGCAGATCCTTATCAGCTTATCGACCAACACTAGTCCGAATAAGGCTAAAGCATAGATTTTTCTGAGAGACTTCAACGGCCGCAAGGAGTTTCGAACGTGCTTTTGGTCAGTAGATCACCCTTGTCTCGACCTGAGTGCGAACAATTTGCTACATATCGCCTTTTCAATACCCATAATCGCAGTTTATCCCCGCCATGGGTTTCAAGCGCCGTCGCGAACCTCACAATGTCGATGTGAAGCTGGTGGAGCTTTACGAAGACCTCGCCAGCGAGAAAGATGACATCCGGTTGAAGGCCGCTCAGGGGCTCGTCTCTCAATTCACTCCGGATAAAAACCCCGCCGACGAACAGATCAAGAAGGTGCTCTCGCGACTCTTCCGTGGTCTCTGCAGTAGCCGCAAAGCCGCCCGCATTGGCTTCTCGATCGCCTTGACCGAGATTCTTACACAGGTTTTCACTTCACCAAGGGAGACGTCGCGATTCGGCTTTGCAGATGCTCTCAAATTGTGGGAGTCCCAGTCAAACTCATCTGGCAGTGAATCAGGACAGGTTGGTGGCTCACGATACCCCGATGTCGCATGCGTTAACTGGATCCTTTTCTGTGTATAGGAACAACGCGATCACCTCTTCGGTCGGCTATTCGGCGCCGAAGCCGTTATCAAATCCTCCGTCCTCTTCCAGCCCACAGTGCCCTTCGAGCACTGGTCACAGGTCATCGATCTCGTTTTTGAGCTCGCACAGAAGAAGCCATGGATCCGCGAGGAATGTGGCTGGATTATCTACCAGTGCATTTATGACCTCGCCGGCCGCAAAATGGACAACAAGTATGTTGAGGTGGCACTCGAACGTCTTTGCTCACACGACTTGGCACGGTCGCCCGAGGGAATCTCCATCTGGCTGGCCGCGAAGGACATGTTTCCCGAAGCCACTTTCCCAAGCAAGGTTTGGAAACACGATGACCCCCTCGATACGAAGGAGCGCAGCAGCCTGTCGAAGATTATGAAGGAGTCGGGTGCTGGAGCAAGTGAGAGCGAGAACAAGACAAATGCCGCCAAGTCTTCTGGTGTTTGGAACTCCAAGCTTCACTTCGCTTGGGACGCCGTTTTGTCGCGAACTAGCCTCGAGTCGAAGGAGAAATCAAAGAAGTCTCGCCTGAGCTTCGCCGATTTCTGGGTCGAGGTTGTGGACAGTGAGTATTTGCATCCTAGAGCTATCCAAGAAACACTCAACTAATGCGCGGTCACAGATGGACTTTTCGCAGCTGCTTCATCCGATGAGCGTAAATACTGGGGCTTCCTCCTTTTCTCAAGACTCATCAACGATGGCGCTGCCCAACAGGCCTCTCACACGTTCACCAAGAATCTCATGCGCTGCTTGGCCAACCAACTGGCTGTGGAGGACCGGTACCTCCACCGCATGGCTGTCAAGGCAGCCAAGGCTATCCAAACCCGTGTTTCCAGGGAGCCCGAATTTGCAGCAGTGGCTATCCGCGGCTTGATGGGAACCAGTGGCACACTCAACTTTGACCAGGCTACCAAGACGAAGACTGTTGAGAAGATTGTGGCTGAAGCCAACCATGAGGCTTTGGAAGAGATTGTGCCCTTCTTTGAGAAGCTCATCCAGAACCCTGGAACCACAGACGAGAAAACCTCTGCGACCAACCGTCAGTTCGTTGCTGGCCTTCTCCTCTCAATCGTGCGCTCAAAAGCATCTGCCACCGAAGGTGATTCCGAGAATCTGCAGGCAAGCCTTGAACAAATTCTGTCGGTTTTTGTTCGCTTCGCGTACTTCATGGATACCGGCAAGGGACCGTCTGCCCCCGAGCCCGCCCTCTCATCGGCAACACAAGAGATGCTGCGCAACCGCATCAACTCTTGCCTGAACAGCCTCATCTCAAACCAAAAGTTCGCCGCGACTCTGCCCTACGCCGTGGTCAAGCAGATTCGTGATGGAGCCAAGTCCGGCGAGTACGGAAAGTTCATCATTGAAATTGATGACAAACTCCAGGATTCTGTCAAGGCTGCTTTCAAGTCCCTCAAGAAGCTTTCCGGAAAGGTAAGAAGACACCGTATCCTACTATTTTGATAGTAAAACTTATTGTGACACAGGAAAAGAAAGAGAAGGGCATGGCGGCATTCAAGCTGCTTTACTCTCTGACTCTCATGCAAGTTTACAACGGAGATGCCGACGCAGTCTCCATGCTCGACGAGTTGGAGTTCTGCACGACTAAGTTCCTTGGCGACAAGGAAACCAAAAAAGAGGACGCTGGCGACGCATCAGATGCCCTTGTTGAAATTCTGCTTAGTTTCGCATCCAAGCAATCGCAGCTCTTCCGTCGTATGAGCGAGCAAGTCTTTGGCGCATTCGCTACTCAGATCACCGAGAATGGATTGGAATCTCTAATTTCAGTAAGTACTCTCAGCAGGTCTCGTTCAACCAAGGATCTGACCATAAATAGATCCTTGAGGCCAAGGAGAGTCTCGCTGGACAACAAGAGATGTTCGACGAGGATGATGGCGAAGGCGAGGAAGAGGATGGCTCCGATGCTGAGATGATGGATGTCGATGAGGACGAACTCGACAGTGATGTCGAGGTCGTTGAAGCCGGCGATGCGAAGTCAGACTCCGACTCCGACGATGACGAAGAAGAGGAGGAAGAAGAAGACGAAGAAAACGCACAAGAAGTCGCCGCCTTCGAAGCCAAATTAGCTGAAGCCCTTGGCCAGCACGGCGCCGACGGCGAAGGTGAAGACTCCGACGCAGACATGAACGACGACGAAATGGACGAGCTCGACGACAAATTAGTGCAAGTGTTCAAGGCCCGCCAGCAACAATCCTCCCAGCGCAAAGATAAAAAGGATGCTCGCGAGAACATGGTCAACTTCAAGAACCGTGTTCTCGACCTCCTCGAAATCTTCGTGAAAAAGAGCCACTCCCGCCTTTTGGCACTGGACCTCCTCCTTCCCCTCCTCCGCCTGTCACGCCGCTCAAGCGTGAAGCAAGTCGCGACGAAAGCAAACAACGTCCTTCGCGAGTACACCAAGGTGTGCAAGGGCAACGCGTTGCCCAAGATTGAGGATGATGAACAGGCCGAAGCGCTCTGGGAGCTTTTGAAGTCTGTTCACAAGGAGGCCAGCCACAGTGGACCTATGGGACACGCAAACGCTTGCAGCCAGGCTAGTTTGCTTGTTACTAAGGTTCTGGTTGCTCATGACAAGGACGCTATCGCCGGGGTGGTGGATGTCTATGCTGCCACTCGCAAGGACCAGCTTATGAGTAAAAAGTGTCATGTGCAGCCGTCGTTCTTCTCCGAGTGGAACAATTGGTGTGTTTCTGCCAGCAAGCAGCTCAAATGATCTTATTCGCTTCTTGTTTGAGTATATAGAGGGATGCTCGTTATGTCAATATCGTTATGTTCAAAAACCAAAATGGATGAACTACTCTGGTCATGTCCTGCGCAATGCTATGTCTTTAATACTATTGTCTTTTCCAAGGTTTGTCCAGCATAGCACATACCTAGGTAGTCGCAGCGGTGACTGAGCTGGACTTGACTTCAATTCTGTACATCAATGGACGATCCGTGGATGTTTGTATCTGTGACGACGTCATAAAAAGCTCTATGTAGTATGTACCACTTCAGAATCCCGCCATATATCGATGCTCATTGGTCTCCTCCAAGACCTCCAACCTCATACCAACCCCAACCACCCCTTCATTGCGTGGCGCACTCAACATGCCGAAGCAAGGCTTCCACTTAATTCCCTCATCAACTCTCCGATATGACACCAGCGTATCCCACGGCTGCTTCTTATGCGCAACTGCCGTCGTAGGCTCAACATTGGGTACATGACAGCGGGCACAGCGCGCAAGAACATCTAGATCGAGCGGCGTTCCACGCGCGGATTCAGGACCGCCCGCGCCCGTAATACGGACCAGCTTCCACGAATCCTCACTCCACGCCTTCCCGCCTCTAACCACAATATTCGGTCGGAAGCGCTCAACAGTAATTGGATCAACACCCTTGTTTTCTAGACGCTGATTGAGCTCGCTCAGCGAAGACTCCGACGCAATGAGCACGGGGTGAACGTCGGGGAATCCCGTCGTCTGGACGCGACCCAGGATACTGGGGTCACCATTGCCTTTCAGCACGCGGGGCATAGGACCCTTGTAGACGAGCGCGACGCTGCGGCCCAGGAACTCAGAGAAGTGTGCATTGATCGCTTCACTGTAGCGGTAACCGTCCGTATCGATATCCCAGATGTGAACCTGATCGATGGATGTGTTCTCTGCGAGCCAGTCTGGGGTAGGGTGAGATGGGATACGAATTGTGTGGAATGATTCCTTTTCGGAAATGTCGGCTTTGGGAACAGTGATGATCAATTCATGACCATCTGGGCTCAGTGCTGTGCCGATGCGGGTCATGTTCGGGATTTGACGGATGGTCAAAAAATTGTTCTTTGATGTATCGACGAGCATCCAGCGACGATCAAGATCGAGGCCATGGCTTTTTAAAAGCGTCTGAGTAACTTCTAGGCCGCGACATGATTTGATGGGATAGATGCGTAGCGAGGTAATCTGGGTAGATTGTTTACGAGGCCATTTAAGAACTCTGCAAACTGAACTGGACAGGTTGAGGTGGTAGATCAGGATGATCGGGATTGGGAGAACTAGAAGCAGAGTTATCACTAAGACTGTTTGCGACTCCATGTTCAATGTTAGGGATGTTAGGGTTAGCAGAAGCTTTTCGGATGTAGACGGTTACTTGCCCAGGTGGTTTTGCCAACCCGTGCCGCCCCCGCACTATAGAGTGGGGGCGCTGCTCGGTGGCATAGTAGAACAACGTACTTTGCTTGGGGATGTGTGCTGTAATATTATAGGTTATATGGAGCTTAGCTGAACTAGGAACAAAGCTAGCTGTGAAGAAAACAAAACCCAAATGAGATTTGTATGATTGGAACTTGGAGTATAAATGCTGGTGTTAGTACGGAGTATTGTGCACGTATTGATATGCGATGAGAGAGATAGCGCAGAATCGCAGACAAGTCCAGAGGAGTGAGCCGTTCAGGCCGAATAGAACACATGGAAAGCTTCAACCTATGGGCTGCTCAACGGAACACAGATCAAAAGCAGAAGCATCACCATGGTATGCGATTGGAGAGATCATGTATGCTTCTTGTCGGTCCAACATCGGATCATTGCCTTAATCAGGCCAAGTGCAACCTCTCGTCCTTGCTCAATATCCGCGTCCTCGGAAGACCCGGGAACATGGAGGAAGAGTATGTTTCGGTCATGACCCTGCTGTAAAGCCAATGACATGCTGGTGTAGAATATAAAGTCACACAAGTAGTGACCTGCATCCTTCGAGATTTGGAGATTGGAATTGGGAGCAAACGAGCGCCATACATCTAGGAACTCCTCGTCGGGTTGGTAGGACGATTTAGATGATGGGTCTTCTGTAGCACGACCGGGAATTAAGATGGGGGGAAGGCCCATTTGCCTCCATATTTTCTCGCCATCTTCCCAGCCCGCACGTCCGTCAACGTCAGTGATTAGATAGTCATCGCGATGAGCTAGCGTTTCGACGGAATAATGTGGTCGCGGAGATGCGATACCAATGTGGATGATAAGATCAGGTCTGCGACCGCCATTCGAGGCTGCAAACTCTTCCAAAATCAAGGGTAAAGTGTCTCGAACCGCAGAGTATGCCACAGTGATGGGCGTGGGGTGTACATGGAGTGAGACTCGACGCGTAGCGTCATCGGGCGATGAGAAATTGAAAGATGACGGAAGAGAGGAAGCGATCAGATACGAAGCATTCACGAGGTTGGTTTTGAAGGGCTATGATTGAGTTCCATGTTAGTGTTTGAGCGACAATAACTATGCAGATCACTTACTCCGAAGCCAGTGATCAGGACGGAGATCTCGTTGGGAGATGCCGAAGACTGGGGTGGGTTATTCTCTACCGGAGTAGAGTGCAAGGGCGGAGCCGCGGCGCCGTAGTCTCCCATGATGAAAATGGGTATTCTCGAAGGATGATTTCGAAGTGAAGTTGCGAAGGCGACTTAGCGGGGAAGACAGGCACATGAGCATCGCTGAATGCGGGGTCTTGGCACAGTGCACCCATGGTTTCGATCTATGAATGCGACTTGATTCTTTTGCCTTGAGATGCGATCAAAGTCCATTGAACAATATTTGGATGGCCATACTCTGATCGTATTGAGAATTGAGATCATGTTAGAGTAGATCTGCTCCACTCATGATCTTTCGGGTAGCCGGGTTCCGCTACTCCGTACACCTAAATTGATTACTCCGCCGATGTAGACCCCGGGGCCATCGGACGACACAGAGACCAGCAAATGAGATAGCCCGGAACAAGTTGGTTCATAGATTCCGAGTCGGAGTGAGTCATCATGACTATCCATGACTTTTCATGACAACCGACGTCAGGGTCTTGGAGGAAGGGGGTGAGATTGGACCAGAAGCCCACCGGGAAGAAGACATAGGTACATCCGAGGACCCATTTGCTTGGAAATGATAATCACCTTATTCCCCAAGGAAGCTCCGTGCGAGACGTTCAGAATCAGACCATTTCCTTTTATGGATACAATTAGTGTCGGCTCTCCACACTTGTTCTAACCGACGTAAGATCTGCAGCCTTCGTTCAGAGAACGACACAGCATCCATGGATCTACTAATACCACGGTGGCACAGGCTCGCGCTGACGCTGAAACCACGTCCAACTTTGTCAAACAGGGTTGAAAGGCTAGTCTGCTCGCCGTTGTAAGGAATAGTAAGTACTTATGTACTAGAGTAATACTACAACTACATAGCACCGAGGCAAGAATGTACTTAACTAGGCGGTGGATCAAACCCTAGTGGCGCCTCTACTAGTCCTGTAAGCCTGGTTGTGGCGCCGAACCTTTTGTTACCGTTGTATCACGAAGTCGTTCAAATTTCCTCTATAGATACGGGACGCACCAATATGGCCTTTTGCATGGATATCTCGTCTACTGTACTCCGTACTCCGTACGATGAATGCACTTGGGTATTGCCTGCATCACCAAAGTGGATCCTGGACGGAACAAAAACCAGTGAAGAATTGCCTCTTCGGGAAGGGATCGCTGATTTTGGCTCTCGTACTCGCATTTCTCGCACTTCTCGCATCGACTGCGGGTCACAGTAATTACTTGCCGGGGCTTTGACATTCCGGGAAAGAGCTTGGTTCTGAGAAACGCTAGACGGGTGGCTTTGTAGTCTATAAACTCGGCTGGATCAGATCCGATGCATGGACCCCCTGGATTCGAATTCCAGTCGAAGTTCCGTGGAAAAATGCCCAAGGCCTGACTGGCCAATGTGACTCGCTATAAATAATAGTCCCCTCAATGTGTCAAATCAACTTTTGAAAACCCGGGGATCTTCTCCTAGCGCCTCACTTTCTAGTATTGACCATGGCTGTTCTCGCCGAGCTGCTCAACAGCCCCTATGTGGTACAAGGGGCATGTGTTGCTTTACTGGTGGTCTTCATCACCTTCATTTGGGACGACATAGTGGACGAGATCCCACATCGCCGCGTTCCACTGGTGGGTAGAACATGGTGGGAGATCACCAACAAAAAGGCTAGGGCACGTTTCGTTCAGTCAGGTCGCGAGTTGATTGCCGAGGGCTTTGCAAAGGTCTGTCTCCAGATGATGTCTCCTTTCAAAGGTTGAGTGACACGAATGAAACCTCGGGGCACTGACATGTTATCAAAGGGAACCAATATCTTCCAGGTCATGGGATCTACACAACCTTTGATTGTGATGCATCCAAAGTACATTGATGAGATCAAGAATCACCCGGATCTGAGCTTCACCGACGCAATCAAGAGGGTGAGCTAAGGATCTAATTCCAACCTGGCATGCACTAATTGATCCCACAGAGCTTCTTCGACAATCGGATCGCTGGCTTTGAGCCATTCCACAACGGGACGTCAACTAGTGTTACCATTGAGGTCGTGCGTACCAAGCTGACCCAATCTCTTGGTATGGACAACACCGCTGGAATTTGGATAGAATGGGCTAATCTGGTTCCTAGGATCTTTGTCAATCCCTCTTTCTAAGGAGGCTTCTTCGATATTGCAAGAGGCGTTACCACACACCGACGGTAGGTCAAGCAACATCTACCTTCCAAGGGTTGGAAGAGGTCCCACTCACATCCCTTTTAGAATGGACACCATACAGTTTCGCTCAAAAAATCCCGTTTGCCGTCGCGCGCCTCTCGTCGCTCATATTTGTGGGTGAGACCGTCTCCCGCAATGACGACTGGATTGACATGTCAGTCAACTATGCGATTGACGCATTCGTGGCCATGCGTGACTTGCGCACTTGGCCATCCGTCTTTCGTCCGGTTGTTCACTGGTTCCTGCCGTCCACTCGAAAGCTACGCAGTTATTTGTATAATGCCAACAGCATCATCGAAGAGGAAATCAAGAAACGCGCCTTGATCCGGGAAGGCAAGCTCCCAGCAGAAGACCCGCCTCATAAGCCCGATGCTTTGGACTGGTTCCGTGAGACTGCTGAGGCCCAACAGAACTTTACCTTCGGCCAGAGCCATGCTCAGGTTGGACTGGCCCTGGCGGCGATTCATACCACATCGAACCTGCTTACCAACATTATGTACGATCTCGCCGCATATCCAGAGTACATTCAGCCACTGCGCGACGAGATATGTGCTGTGGCCGCTACGGATAAGGTGCTCAATAAGACCAGCTTGCTTAAGTTCAAGTTGATGGACAGTGTCATGAAGGAGTCGCAACGAACCCACCCTCTGGGCTTGAGTAAGCGATTCTGCTCACGCATTGGAAATACTATTGAGAACTAACACTGGATAGCTTCTTTGAACCGCTTCGTTCAGCGAAAGATAGTTCTTTCTGACGGCACCGTACTTCCCAAGGGCGCAAATATTGCCGTCTCCACCAGAACCCTCGAAGACGACGATGTCTACCCTAATGCGGCTACCTACGACGGCTACCGGTTCTTGAAGAAGCGGCAAGAGCCGGGTCATGAGCACAAACACCAATTTGTCACGACGACCTCTGATCACTTTGTTTTTGGGCACGGTGTCCATGCTTGCCCGGGCCGCTTCTTTGCGACGATGGAAACCAAGATCATCCTCATGCACTTGGTGATGAAATATGATTTCAAGTTGAAGAGCGAAGGTCGACCTAAGAATTGGGAGAACGGGTTTGGGTCTATCACTGACCCTACGATTGAGATGTTGTTCCGGTCTCGGCAGCCCGAGGTCGATTTGTCTTTCTTTGGAGAGTAGTGGCCCCATGGTGAATTTTAATTCTTCTGTTGGTTCATGTTGACCATGCTGGGATTTTTCTGAATGTGATATATACATGCGAGACAAGCTGGCACTTGACTCTCACTTGACTTATGCGAGTTGAGGGATCTGAAACAAGGAGCTCACCTCTTCAGTGGCAATTCGAACGTCATGATTCAAGACCCTCGGCAGCCAGAGTCCGGATTTCTCTTTAGAACCACGAGTCCTGCTTTTCGTGGGGATGAAGTTACTTTCACTTTCATAAGTTAGGCCTTTTCCTCCGTCCAGGTCGACTCTCTTGTGGGGATTTACTCCAAAGTGGTGTTAGAATAGGATTGTCGGGTTAATCAATAGATAATCTATGTATATGATATTTGAACCCCGGAATTGCCGAGGGTTCAAATATCTTAACAATACAGTCAAGAACAACCTTGGAAGCCTGGCTCTGGATCGAAGACAGTGTAGATTCAACGTTGCGTTCAAATAAACATAAGCATATACACTGGGAACCTTGGGATGTGTGTAAATACCATCACCTGACCGTGTATAAGATACCGTAATATTTCATCAACGTGTCGAACGCGTCGGCGCGTCAGTGGAGCACAACGAGCCTCTCGCAGCTCGCAGGTCCACCTCCAAATGGGGTTATATGGGTCGGTGGCCCCTTGGGCCCCGTGTCTCCCGTTCAGGGCTCCCAGACCGCACAATGGAAATGGGCTGATTTGGGTTTCTTGGGTCTCTTTGAGCAGCACAAACCGATTCACGACCATCCAAGGTTCTCTTTCTGAGGTACCCGGAAACCTTGATGGCTGTGGAGAAGATCCGTGCAGATGTACGAAGTATACCTCGACTTCCAGTTCCTCGTTAGCCCTTGCAGATGCCCAGGTAAACGGAAGACGCGAACTGATCTACCATACATCAAACCTATCGAGTAGCTTGACTCGATCTTAAAATAACCCGGGAAAGATACCAGCCCCTTCTTTTGGCGACTCGTACTTTGGAGGTATAGTTTGTGTCAAAGCAGGTATTAGCAGGGTACTCTGTCCCGGCCACGTCTCTAGACAAGTCTGCCAGCACTGGGACTCCTACCCTTACCTCTCGAGACCTCGCCTGCATGAAGTAAGGTGATGCCCAGTGACTCGGTATAGGTAAGACTGAGGAAAATCTAAACAAAGAGTCAACTGAGTAGAAAAGCAAGCCAGTACTGTCCTGTAACGAGACCGCAATTCGTAGTAGTTAGCGTAGTAGCGCCAGGCCTAAGATTTTCGCAGTGGATACTGTGCAAAGTACCGAGTACCGTGTCCAAACCGCAGTTCACCAGCGGGCCATCAGGTACCCAGTACCCCCTCTCCCGCAGCGCACCCACGCCCAACCTCTCTCCCCCGTTTCTTCTCTCCCTGACCTTCTTTTCTTACCACCCACCCTTTCTGACAATCGCGACTTTCGTGCTCGTCTCTGTTTTTTCACAGAGACCTGTTTCTTTTGTGTTTTACGGGCGTTGGGCTCTCCATTCCAATCTACTCGGGATGGAGCCGCAGATGTGATCTGGTGATTCGAGTTCCAAGTTGCCGCATTCCACGCCCATCACGCACCTCCGAGACCTCGGGGTTTTTCTTACCTTTTTCTTTTTTTTCTCCTGCTACCTTGTGCTCTCGTTGCATTTTCCTTTTCGTTTCCTCTCACGACTCACGACCTTGACGCGATTTTGCGCGCCTCACAATTCGCGATTTCCGATCTAAACTTCCGACACGCGCCCTCGAGGCCCTTCGAGAAGTCGCATTGACCCACATTCTGCGGTGCACAATACTGCAGGATCGCCAGCATGGCTCAACGTCAGCTGTCCCGGACGCTTCCCAAAAACTTCACCTTTTCACTCGACAATGAGCCCAGGACTCCCGAGCGACGCAACACCATCGTAGACGTGCCGCCGCCCCCTCGTCACTCAATTCACAGCTGCCGTCTGCCCCGAACTCGGGCGCGCGCTGGTACTAATGTTTGCGCACGCGTGGACATGGACATCTTCCAGTTCCAAGGATCCGATGTTCCATTGCCCTCGATCGAATTCCCGCAAACAACTAGTGACTTCAAGGCGCCTCTTCCTGGCGATGTTCTCAACGATGAAGGCCTCCTTGCGCCTCCTCGATCGCGCATGGAATTCAAGACGCCACCTGCGCAAATCCGCGGTACGCCGTTAGACACGGGCGACACCGAATCCAAATGGCCCTCGTGGGACCAGACACCCGGTCCCCACGCCATCAAGCGCCCGGGTTCAGCTTGCTCAAGTATGTCGAATTCCTCCATCGAATCAATCGAAACCTTCGCGTCGCGACCATCAGTAGGAAGTTGCACCAGCGTGGAGAGTGATCTGTTTGATTCATACTTCCCTTTGGAGATACCCAAGGAACCCGAGATCGAGTCGCCCTCACGGCCTCAGAAGCAACATGTCAAGCTGAAGAAGGTTGAGTACTCTTGGACCCGCGAAATGGACAATCATTTGTGGAATACCTACCAAATTTACCTCCAAGACCCTACCATGACTCCTTTCAAAATGACACCGGGAAGCATTCCTCCTCTTGGGGTTACCTCGCGCGTTGCGCGCCGGGCTAAGAAGACTTGGGATAAGAAACGCAGTCGCCTTGGTCAATCTGTGTCTATGACCTCTGTTGAGAATACGCTTGGGGCCTCTACCCCCAAGGCACACACTGAAGGATCCCAGCCACTGTGGCCGAAGTCCGATTCTAAAACTCGACGACGACTCAAGTTGTTATGTCGTCGCAAGTTCTCTATCTCTCCTCACTATCAGCGCATCATGCAGTCGCGCACCCCCGAGCCCGCCACGGGGATCACGGAGATCTATGGACCTCCGGTGGACTCCCGGGTTCAAGACTTCGCCAACAACTCGGCCTATGCAACTCGGGACCTTGGCGTTTCACTTGTCAGCTCCCAGCCGACACCACTTGCCCAGGTTACACAAGATGCACCCTCGACTACAGACTGGTTCAACAACCCTGTACCTGACAACGTCCCCGCCGCTGCAGCCAAGACTCCCGTTCATCATCTTCGTGTTGGATCGGCCCCAAGTATTCCGCGCCTGGGATCGCCCTTCGTCTACAATACATGGGCCCCAGGAAGATCAAACCGTCACGCCCATGGTCTCAACCACCCTCGACGCGAAACAATCCACGCCCCTGCTGGTCGCGCCCGCTGCAACACGTACATGGATCAGTCCATACAAGATCCCAACGACGTTTTTGCCAGAACACCCCAGATGAACACCAATCCATCCGAGGAAGAGGTTGATCGTCGCCTGGAGGACTATGTCCGCGACAACAAATTCCAAAACATGGGTCATGGCCGAGTTCGTGTCCGTAACCGCGGTGCTACTACCGGCGCCGTAAACCCACGCGACATGGATCAGCTATTCTCCCCACCTTCTTCACTCAACTCGGGCCCGATCGAACCCGAAGAGACCACTCCTCTCGGCAAGCCCAACAATCCGTTGCTAGACCTTGGCGAAAACATCAAGCGCCTTGGCTCACCTTTCCGGATTGAAGGAGGGTTCAAACGCCGCGAACCTCTATCTCGGCCTGCGCCTGCACTTTCTGATCCGTTTTCGAGCGGTGGCCCATCCTACGTCGCGCCCCATGACGCTGCGTCTCCTATGCATGTTTCGCCAGCTCAGATCCACGAGAAAGCATCATCGCTCCCATACAACGCCAACGAGGATGGCCTTTCCGACGCCGAGCGAATTCGTCGGCAAATCTTGAATATGCCTTTCACGCGCAATTAGGTTGTGCTTTTGCTGTCCAATTCTCGAGTATCCGTTCTCCTGCGGCGTCGATTTATTTGCGAGATTTTCCCCTTTTTGCATAATGACTTGAACGAGATACCGACAAGGTCCCGAAGCGGCCTCAGCATTTATTCTTACGACAGCCCCCGCATCTTCAACGACCGTAATGACATGTCTCGGTGATCCGAGTCTGCTTTCACCCCCTTTATCGCGACACGAAAAAACAAACGAAAAAAATTGTGATGGGTTCTTCACTTTTGTTGACATTACAAACAGTCCACGTCTGGCAATTGACTCACCGCAATGGCCTTGGAGCAGCCGCACTGGACAGTTTTGTTTCGAAAACATCCAATCTTATTGGCAACTACATTTCAGGTGCAACCTCTTCAATGCGAGGGCACCACTTCCATTCACTCAACCTCATTTCCTTTCCTTATCTCCCCTTGAACTTCCCAAAATACACCAAATGTCGGAAAAAAATCAACCCAGAAAACCCCCCCGAAAACCCTATCTGACGACAATTCGCGATCTTCTGCGACCCACATTCTCTACCACATCTTCTTACTTTCCTTTCTCTTCTCTTGGCTAGTCTGGACCTCCTTTTGGTCAAGGCTTCAATGCCCTTTTCCACAGCCTGAGGAGTGACCATGGCTAGTCACAATTTACCTATCGAACAACCCGTCACACACGACCCTGCCTTCAGACTGAAGTTCGTCACTCAGCCTGGATGGCCTTCCACAAAAGCGAATGTGCAACGATACATATGCAAATACCATAGACGAACCGATACGAAACGAACGCGTGATATCGCAACTGAACGACGCTGAATATGCAAGCGAGGTGTTTTTTCATTTGCTTCCCAAATCTCCTTAATTCGCATCTCGGAGACCTCGCATTCTCGATATGATTTTTTCCGATTCACGCCTTGATTCTGCTTCATGATTCCCATGGCGAAATTTACTGGGTTTGCATCTGGAAGCAATGTTTTCTGAACTTTTATTCTTTACTCTTCTTCACCCTTCTGCGTTTCAACGTATGGATGTCTGTCTTTTTTTCGAGCCTTGCCTTGATCTTGATTTTCTGGAGCTGTGAGAGTTTGGCCGTTATTGATTATCTGGTTCCTGCAAGGTTTTTATCCCTTTAGAGGAATATCTTTGGCTTTTGGTCCCATCGACCTGCCAATCAATTATTCTCATCTTTTTCTTTCACCCCATTTAGACCCGTATGTTGTGTATCCAAACAGGGGAAGGTCGAAACGATCTCGGTCGTGCGCGCCTGTAACGAACTCGAGACCCATACTTCGGTCCGATCACCCCGATGCGACTAATCCCGATGGGCTTAATATACCGGCCCCACGATTCGGAACATCCCGAACTATGGTACTAGTACTTTCTCTAATTCGAAGCTTGAGTGCCTTCATACTAGGGTTTAGCCTGGTTGACGAAGTGCAATTACAGCGTGGAGCGCGTTCAGATTCATTATTTGGTAAAATCTACAGATCACCCTGACATTAACAAGTGGTCCAAGTTGGCCACTGAAACACCTAATCCGGAAACAACAGAACAAAGAAAACTATGGGGTATAAGTATAGACAGATGCGTGAAACAACATGACTCGATCACTTCTCCAACTTCTTCTTTCGATCCGCAAGCAACGCTTCAATCTTCCTCAGTTGCAGCGCGAGTCCCTTCTTCTCGGCATGGTCAAGAAGCCACTCTTCCATACCACGACGAACTTGACGCATGGAATGCACAACCGGGAGTATAGGCGTGTCGGCATCGGCGCCATTCTCCCGCTCAATAGACTGCCAGCGTTCAGCCCCGGGGTTCAGCAATAAATCAAACACACCGGCCCAAAGATCGCGGTCCCAGTATCGCTTGAGGGACTCGCGGATGCGGTAAGTGCGTGGAGATCCAGCTAGTGCGTTTTCGTCATTGACAGGGGTGGATTCGATGTATTTGCCGAATAGAAGGACGTGGATAACGCCGGCAATACCGTAGAGATCAATCTGGTAGGTCCAGGGGCGTTTCTCGCGAATTTCGTTACATTCGTGGGTGACCTTTTCCCAATCTGCGAGGAATTGGACGTTGGGGGAGAAGGCTTGCATGTCAATTCCACGTCCGAAGTCGATCAAAGCAAGACCCTTCTGTTGCCAGCCATGAGAGCCACTAGGGGCGTAGTGGATGCTCTCGCGGGGGTCTGCAGGGGTCTCATCTGTACCGAGGTCGAGGAGAGAAAGGGCCTTGGTAGGTGGTTCGTTGGTCGGCTCGTCGAGGCGAACAAGACAATTGTCTGCTTTGATATCGCCGTGAAGAACTCCATTCTCGTGGAGAGCCTCTACAGTACGAAGGAGCTCAACGGAGAAGAACATCGCGAGAGCTTCTTCAAGGCCGCCTTCGGCAGTGGAATTGGTGTTCAGCGACTCGTTGCGCACAATATTGACGAGGTCAAGCAATGTGCCCTGTCCTCGGTAGTCCTCCACTAAGAAGCTCTCTCGCTGATGAACGTGAAGCTCGTGTGCACGAACAATGCTGTCCGTGACTCGAGAATTGTCAGATTGCCGAAGACGCTCGTACGCAGTGCGGATCATGTAGAATTCCCAAGCGCTCGAAGGTCCATTCTCGACCTTGACAGCCTCGAAATGAAAACGAGGTGTGTCGTAGGCATTTGGCGGCCTGATACCTCTTGCGTTAGGACCTGCGCCGCTATCAGAGTCTGAATCATAAGATTCCAGACTGTCAACACTCTCGGCTAGATAAACTGGAGCATATGCACCGGCTCCAAGCTCACGGCGAACGATGTAACTTCTTTCCGCCCCCGGAAATTCAAGGATCGGCGTGTCAAGCTCATCATCGTCAGCGCTTTTGGACCGTCTGGTGTGAGTCTTCACAAATTTGTGGATCATTGAAGCATAATTGCTGTCTTCGACGTGCTCATTATAGCCAGTGTACGCTGCGAGAGGTGGCTCTAAAGAGTTGAGAATCGTGTTCCGAATCCCCTTGTCTGTTGGATTGCACTGTGAGTCCCTGATTATAGCGTCCCGCCTCCGCAACTTGGGAGCCAGTGCTTTGAAGGCCGTCGGGCTAAATGGGACATCGGCTGTTGATCCAACCGTGAGGTCTCGGTATGGCGTGCTACCTCCTAGTGGGCTGTCGAGCAACAGGTCTGCAGCTGGCGATCGGGGCTTGGAGGGCGTCTTTGCGTTATAAATGCTGTTGCGAGCGGCGGTCATAGAAGGTATAGAGCACTCCGTGCGCTCCACAATGGGTGTCATGAAAGGCAAACGGTTCTGAGCCATCACTGCAGGGTCGCGGTAAGTCCCCCAAGGAGGAGCGTAGTCCTCGGGCATTTCTGGCATGAAGCCTTTCCTATCTGGTGTCCCAACGGTGGGACTACCTGGCTCCTCAGCGCCGACAGAATGGGAGGTAATTTCAGCATTCTCGATACCTGGGATATCACGGTCAGGGTTGAACTCTGTCCAATCGCCATCGTCACCATCAATGCTTTCGGCCCGGGTGGTGTTTGCATAGTCGGTATCGTCGTAAGATTTATGGAAAGTCTGAGTCTCTTCATCGCCGAAGTCACTCGAGGCTGCAGAGTGATGTCCCGTTCCTGTGCTGTCACCGGTGCTGGCAGCGTCGTCATCTTCATAATCACTCTCGCAGAAGCTATCGGCGTCCTCCTCGGTTTCCGCTTTCAATGGCTGGTTGAAAATGCTGTAGATCTCATCGGTTGCCGCACGGGTGTGCATAGTCATTGTTGGCTCCCGGGTACTCTTTCGCCGAACCTTCTTCTTGGACGGAGAGTCGAAGTTCATCTTGACTGCAGAAAGTGTGAGTTCAGCTTAGCTAGGTCCACAATATTATCCCCACATACCTGTTTGTGTCTGCGAAGATTCCCCCTTGGGCTTGGTACGATGCGATTTGCTGGGCTTAGCTCCGTGGCCTTCATCGCCTGGGTCTTGATATTGGTGGCGTGTGTCTATTGATAGATTCTGACCGAGATGATCTGGCAAAGACTCGGAGGGATCTTGATGTCCGGGAATTTGTTGCAAGGCTTGTTTCTCCTTGCGCCATGTTTTGTCCATCCATCCACGTTTGATAGCCCTGAGCTCTTCGAAACTCATCTCATGGGCAGGGTTTGAGCGATCGGGGTATACTGATTCGAGGTCGACAAATACACGCTCTCGACGACCCGTCCGTGGGTTCACGGCCTCCCTTACATGATGTTCAGGCATTTCTCTCGGCTGCATTGGTTTCTTGGAAGGAATATCTGGATTTGACTGCATACGTAATAAATCACCATAGGTTCATGCCATCAATTAGTCCTGTGATCGTAAATATGTGGAGGTCTGAGGAGGGAGGGGGCATCCTGGGTTGGAAACTCACCTGATCCCTGAAGATAGCCATCTTTTGAACTGGGGCGGCTTTTTTGCCTGCTTTCAAAGTTTCTCCTGCCCAGGGCTTCGCCTCCACTTCATTCTCCTTCTTCCGATCTCTGACCGACCCGATACTTTCCCATCCTTTCGTGGTTCCTCCAGTTGCAGGTGCCGGCGCAGCTGAATCGGCATCCGAGAAGATGGCCATCTTTGGCTTTCCGGATTTCGTCTTTGGGGCGGCGCTTGGTTGAGGTGATGACCGCGCAGCCTGAGGATCAGAGCTCTCTGATGGGGCAAATGGATCCCTCTTGACGCCCAGTGCAGGACGTACCTTTGGGAGAGCGGGTGAGGATGGACCGGTATCTTGCTCTCGTTGATCGTATCGTTGTTGGAACTCATTGTATTTGCGTGCCAATCTCTCTACCGGTCGTGCCTCGCGGTCCATACCCAGCCTGTAAACTTCATCGGCCTGGGACCAACGACCAGCACCCTCTAGCCATCCGGCAAATTCTTCGTAAAAGAGTGCTAAACTCTCGCCGATTTTGTGACGAGCGAGGAAAGCGAATGTTTCGCGCGGGGCATCCGAAAAGAGTCGAACATAGTGAAGCCATAAACGGAGATAACGAGGGTCATTTCTGTAGTGTGATGACGAGAGGAATGATTTGGTTGCCCGCTCCAAGAGGGGCAGTAGACCGGATTCGGGAGTTGCTTGTGCGGAGGGGTATGCGTTCAAGGTCCATTTCACGTAACGGTCGTAAACGTCGAGGGGATCATCCGATTCTCCTATTGACTGTAATTCACTTTCATATTCCTGGCGCATGGCATCGTTGATAGTTCGTGTGCCATTTGGTGACGGTGAGGGGATCTTGTCGCTTGTGTTGCTACCACCTGAAAAGATCCGGGCGAGCTCTCGAGCCGATCGGCCACCAGGTAGAGACTGGACATTTTCCTTCTGTGCCTCGATAATATCGAAATCAACCAGCTCTTCGGACGCCATGGCGGTATAGTTTGGCGGAAAAATGTGAAACACCAAGCGATGGAGGGCACAATGGAATCTGTTATCGATAAATACCCTCGTTGCCCCGGCGATCGTCACGTGGCTCCGGTTCCCAGGTTGCGTAATGTGAGCTATCAACCTCAAGCGATGGGTGACCTTCTATATGCTGGGGTTTTATGTATCGTTCTTCTTTCTTTCTTTCTTTACATTCTATGAAGCTCAGAACTGCCCCTGATCTCACGCTGTGCAGACTTCGCATTCGACACTAGTATCTCAGCCATTGACCCACTTCCGTCGACGGCTCGACCAGTTGAGGTTGGACTAAACACATACTACCCAGTACTATGTGCTGCCAATCCCCGGAACCGCCAGAGCGCGAGGGAGAAGAATCAAAGTCGTCTCACAAACGCAATCTCAGCAATGGAACATCTGAGCATTCACCAGCAAGACGATCCAAGCGACAAAGGTCAACTATCAATCTGAAGGAACAATCTGATTCCGAGGCTGAGGATTCCGAGGCTGAAGTTCCTGCCCCTACAGCCAAGGGAAACAAAGACGCAAAGCCCACTCCAAAGGCTTCTGGGAAAAAGGCCACCACCAAGAAAGAAGCCAAGCAAGAGCCTCAACCTAAGAAGACGAGGAAGACCAAGAAAGACCAAGAGGCCGAAGCCATGCCTTTGGCACCACGAACTCAAGGGTTGCGCATGTTTGTTGGTGCTCACGTCAGCGCTGCAAAAGGTCAGTACGGAATATACGGTCGGCCCCAGACAATTATTAATTGAAGTTGAATCAGGTGTATTCAACTCTATCCACAACAGCGAGCAAATTGGGTGAGTCTTTTTAAATCTCTCAAATAGAGACCTACCTCTAATACTTCATCAGCGGAAACGCATTCGCTCTGTTCCTCAAGTCCCAGCGGAAGTGGGACAATCCGGCTTTGCAAGACGAACATCGAGATCAATTCCACAAACTCTGCGCAGAGAAAGGCTACGATGCATCCAAGTAAGAAGCCTTACTTCTTTATGACCAGGCCAGACCACTGACATCTATGATATAGACACGTGCTTCCCCATGGGTCCTATCTCGTCAATTTGGCACAAAGTGACAAGGCCAAGGCCAAGCAAGCATATACCTCATTCTTGGATGACCTCCGTAGGTGCGAGGCACTGGGGATCAAGTTATACAACTTCCAGTGAGTAAACCGCCAGTCATCTGAAAGCAACACTAACCCGCCAAAGCCCAGGAAGCACCAATCAAACACCACTTCCAGAAGCGCTTTCTCGACTTGCAGAGATGCTCACGCAAGCCATTACGGAAACGAAGACCGTGATTCCGGTCCTGGAGACTATGTGCGGTCACGGTAACACGATCGGTGGAGCACTATCCGAGTTCCGGGATTTACTTGCTCTTATTCCAGCCGAGCACCATGCCCGTATTGGAATCTGTGTCGACACCTGCCACAGCTTTGCAGCAGGCTACGACCTGTCCTCGCCCACCGGCTTCAAGGCTTTCCTCGCGGAGTTCGACGAGTTGATCGGGATCAAATTCCTTCGAGCTCTGCACCTGAATGACTCCAAAGCACCGCGCGGTAGCAAGCGTGATCTGCACGCCAATATCGGCACCGGATTTCTCGGCTTACGTGCTTTCCACAATGTCATGAATGAGCCTCGGTTCGAGGATCTACCAATGGTCTTGGAAACACCTATCGATCGGACTCCAGTCAAGGATGAGGAGGATAGTGAAAACGATTCGACCAAGCCGAAGAAGGGCAAAAAGGCTGCCGCGGCTTCTGTTGCTGATCCGGGTGTTTGGGCGCGTGAGATCAAGTTGCTTGAGTCGTTGATAGGAATGGATCCTGAGGGAGAGGAGTTCAAGGCCCTTGAGACTAAACTCTCGGAGGAGGGCAGAGCCGAGCGCGAGAGGCTTCAGGATCAGCACGAGAGGAAGCTTGAGGCAGATGAAAAGAAGAAGGCCAAAGGGCCTGGAAAAGCGAAGGGACAGAAGAGTCTTATGGATATGATGAAGGGTGATGCAAAGAAGGATTAGAGGATGTGCTGTGCCATATCTTCGTGTAATAATAGGTATAAGATGCAAGAAAAGCAAACTACGTCGTTCATGCTCAGTGTAACAGTGACATGAAAGGAGAATTCCATTGATGGTATCAATTGAGCTAAAGCCAGATGTAGAGCCGCCATGCACACAAAACGTCGTATCCTGGCCATTCCGGCAAATGGCAAATTCTTATAAGTAGACATGATGTTTCAATCACTGCTTCGGATAGGTCACAGACCCAACATCGTAGACATATATGAAGAACTTATCACATGTACAGTATAGTAAAACCAACGAGAAGTAGGTGTGGTATGCTAGTGCTAGGTAAAATGTTGGTTTCTGGTAGGCGAAGCTGACGAAGTCGATTGTATGGCCGGTGATGCTTCGCGGGTGGAGGCATGAAGCTGAGGAAATCCTGCCTCAGCCATGTTTGTGATAGTTGGGGGAGCGGACTTTATGGGCGTCGGGAGTCCATCGTCCTCTGGGATGGTGGTGGAAACGGAGAGGCCATGTCTGGCACCGCTAGCGCGGACTCGAAACGAGCGGCGTTGCTCACCGGCTGGCGAAACTTCTTCGTTAAACTGAGTTCCAGGTGCCGGACTGATGATTGTGGAGTCCTGGGGCGCGACTTGACGATAATCACCTCGCTCACCACCGCTGTAGTCGGCTTCGCCTTCGGTCTCGGACATCGGGCTCGACTCGCGGCTCCAATCATCCTCCTTGGGCTCGGTCTGCATTCCGGCGATTTTCATGTAGTTGTAGGCTGCGATACTGCTGATTGTCACAACCAATCCGGTAAGGTTGACCGCAGTCAACTTATCATGGAAGATGATGCCCGCTGCGCTGATTGTTACAACTTCTTTGAATATGCCGCAGATACTCAACGTGACAACAGAAGAACGCTTCAAAAGCGCGAACTCCGAGGATATCATGCAGAATGCAAGAACGCCAGGGAAGATAAGGAGGAAAGAGCCCATCAGATCACCATGCACGCTAGCGAGTTTGAGATATCCTTTGTAAATCTCGTGCGGTCCTTCCACGGACAGAGCGATGGTGATCAGAGAAATGAACATGATGGGAGTAAGCAAGAAAAGAGTGGAGAAAGGGTTCGAGGTGGCTGGATGACGCAACAGGAGGATCTGGGTCAACCCCCATCGAAATCCCGAGAAGAATGCAGATGCAATGACGAGCGAAAAGCCTACTGCATTGAACGCAGTTTCTCCAGCCACCATCATCACAACACCTATGGTCATTGTGGCAATGATGATGATGAGTTTCATAGATGGCGATTCCAAACGGAAAAGGAAGGCGAATAGTAGCACAAAGGCCAAGGCAGATGATTTGCACATGGTCAGGAAAGTAAGAGAGATGAACCTCAGGGACATGTTCCCAAGGCCAACGTCAAGGGAGGTGGCTGCACCACATGGAACGAGGCGAGTAAAATAAAAGAATTTGGATATGAGAGGTTGTGGCTCCTCGGGGCCATCGATGGGAGAGGTGGTCGCAGACCTTGTGTGTTGTCGTGGGCGAAGCGATGGGAATATCCAAAGTATTAATGTAGCGAGAGAGAATTGAACAAGCATATGTAAGCTTGTTGTGAAAAGAGGGAAAGGAAAGACGACGTCGCTCTCGGAGAACATCCATTTGTTATACTGCAATCGAAATGGTCAACATTGATTCATGACTCTCCTTGTTCACGAGAGGACACTTACTACTGAGATGGATAAGGAAAAGAAGTACCACATCAGGATTAGCGCGCCATTGATGAGCAGCCTCTTCACCACATTGCGATCCGAGAGGATCTCGCGAATGTTTCCCTGGCCCTTGACATCGGCGATTCGAGCGTCCAGCTTGCGGCGCTGTCTTCGCCGCCGACGTCGCTGACGTCTTTGGTTTGTGGTCAGTCCGGTTTCCTCGTCATATTGGTCATCGTCCGAGCTGATCGGGTCCAGCTCCAGGCTCTCGGCGGCGGACGAGTGTTCGGACGCATCAGTATCCTCGGCCGTCAAGGGTTCTTGCTCATCGCGCTTGTTCGATCCATCCGTATGCGACCACAAACCCTCATCTCTTCGATCTGTTGGAGGTTGTGATCGCCCTGTCCCGGTAAGCATGGAGCTGCGCCGACGATGGTGGTTGCCGGGGGGCCCCATGGTGGCGGGTGCAGTGTGGATGGATTAATTCGAGTAGAAAGGAGCGGTGAAAACGAAATTTGACTGCCCCATGGGGGTGGAATGAACGAGAGAGGTGTCACACGACAGCCCTGGGGTTGGAAGCTGAAGCTCGAAATGCTGACAAAGAAAAGGGAGGGGTTTGCAATGTTTAAGATCAAAGGGAGTGACAAAAGCAGAAAAAAGCAAAAATAGGACCGAAAAGGCCAAAAAAGACCAAAAAGACGAAAAAGGAACGAGTACGAGATGATCAGAAGAGAACGAGATTGGACGAAACACTTTCTCCTGGTCAGGGCGGTCGCTGGCCACTTCGCCTCTCTCACTGGTCCCACTGGGCTTTTCTGTTCCCCACTGTCCGGTCGATCCGGGGTCAACATGAACAGAGAAGCAGAAGGTCTTTGGTTGCCAATGCCATTGGCGGATTCAGACCTCCGGAACGATGGTGATTGTTCTCACATGGGTTTGTTGAGGCAATACCCTATCCGCGTGGCTCTATGTTGGCAAGGGCATGCGTATGAACTGGACAAAACACGGAGCCAACAGCCAAGGGGGTGTTGAGAGCCTCTCTGCATCGTGGCTGAGCTTCGCAAAGCTTCTCTCGAAAAGCCCTACACGGGCTGGCATAGTGATGACCTCAGATTGCACCATCATCATGTCGTGGTGTCTTCCATCAGTTCCGAGAATATATGTCGGACGATGCGGATGATGGAGCTCAGCCTTTGACTTGAGACCTCTGTTCCCGACCTTCTTTCTCTTCCATTGATCTGTGTATCGGTGCCGCAGGCTAGCATCCCCTCTGTTCTAGCTCCGTGGTGTCCCAACCTTGAACCAGGCATTGGAATACATCCCATTGTTCACCGACGTCGCCATCATGACCGAATCAGCGTACAACGCCATCGAAGACTATGGCTTGATCGGGGACATGCACACTTGTGCCCTGATCAGCAAGGCCGGTAGCTTGGATTACATGTGCTGGCCAGTCTTTGACTCTCCTACTGTCTTTTGTCGCCTGTTGGACGACAAGAAAGGAGGCTTCTTCGCGGTGTCCCCCTACAAGACGGTTGTCGATGCCCACAGCAAGCAACGATATCTCCCTTACTCCAATCTCCTCGAAACTCGATGGACTAACGAGGATGGTGTTGTGACTATGCTTGACTATTTCCCGGTCACCCCCAAGAAGGGTGCCCAGTCGGCTCGAATGCTATCGGGGTATTGCCCCTGCAATGAACCGGGTACCAACCGCTTCAAGTCTGGATTGCAGCACTCCGGCCTGATCCGCAAACTGGAGTGTAGTCGTGGATCGATGGAATTGCAAGTAGAGCTGTTCCCGGCCTTCAACTATGCACGAGACTCGCATAACACCCGTGCAAAGCTGGAGAATGACTTGTGCAAGCACCGACTTCAGACGATCCACTTTGAGAGCGAGGAAGAAAGGCTGCAGGTCGAGATCTTCGCCGATTCGCGCGAGCCAGATAAGCTGGGCTTCCCCTCGGCATCTTTCAAACTGGAAGACCGCCCGGGTTTGAAAGGCCGTGGACTGGTTGCTTGGATCCGTCTGTCGGAGGGCCAGACGGTGAACTTGGTTCTCCACAGCCCCGAGAAGGCTGTACCCAGCTCGGCCACCATTGCTGCCTACCTGTGGAAAATGGAGGAGGAAACCTCCGACTACTGGACCAACTGGACCCGGAAATGTGCCTTCCGGGGTCATTACCGCGAGACGGTCGAGCGCAGCTTGCTGATTCTGAAGCTGCTGACCTACAAACCAACTGGTGCCATCGTCGCGGCACCGACCTTCTCGCTCCCCGAAAACGTGGGAGGCTCGCGCAACTGGGATTACCGATATTCATGGGTGCGTGACACAGCCTTCACGCTGTACGTGTTTCTCAAAATGGGCTACAGCCAGGAAGCGGAAGCGTACGTCAACTTCATCTTCGACCGTATCTTCCCGCATGCCGCTCAGGATCTCGACCCCAACAGTAAGCGGCCCTTCTTGCCGCTGATGTTCACCATCCGGGGTGAGTACGATATTCCCGAGGTAGAACTTGATCACCTCGATGGATACAAAGGCAGCAAGCCCGTTCGCATCGGCAACGCCGCCGTATTTCACACACAGTTGGACATCTACGGCGAATTGTTAGACAGTATTTACCTGTACAACAAGCACGGGAACCCTATCACCTACGACCAATGGAACTCAATTCGTCGTATGGTGAATTATGTCGTCGGTGTTCGAGATCAGAAAGACATGTCAATCTGGGAGTCTCGTGGCCAGATCCAAAACTTCATCTACTCGAAGATCATGATGTGGGTGGCTCTGGATCGGGGAATTCGTTTGGCCGAGAAGCGTGCCAGCCTGCCATGTCCGGATCGTTTCGACTGGATTAAGGTGCGCGACCAAATGTACGATGAAATCATGACCAAAGGGTACAATGAGGAGCGCGGTCATTTCTGTCAGAGTTACGAGAGCCGAGATGTCCTCGACGCCTCTATCTTGATTGCGCCCTTGGTCTTTTTTGTTGCGCCCAATGACCCGCGTTTCATTAGCACCCTCAAGAGGATCTTGGAAAGCCCCGAAAAGGAAGGCCTGTCGAGTGCCAAGATGGTCTTCCGTTATGACCATTTGAGAGCCAACGATGGTGAGGCTTCTTTGTGGCCCTAGAACCGTTTTAAGACAAGGATGTGTGCTAATATTTTTGTTCTGTTACACAGGCGTGGGAGGGGGCGAGGGGGCCTTCATCATGGTGACCTTTTGGCTTGTTGAAGCTATGGCCCGCGTAGGTGGAAATCACTCAAATATATGATCCCTGCTAACTTACTGGCCCCCTGGGTACATATAGGCCGCCAAATACGATGTGCCTATCCCGAACATCTGGAAACTGGCACTTTCGCACTTCGACAACATTCTGTCCTACGCTAATCACCTAGGCATGTTTTCCGAAGAAGTGGCTATCTCCGGGGAGCAAATGGGCAACAGCCCTCAGGCATTCAGTCACCTGGCCTGTATCAGCGCGGCAATTAATCTGGAGCGACTTGGAAGAGTAGGAGACTAAAGGGCTGTTTACTTTGGAGCCCTCGCTCCAGGATTGATGGCAAAACCTCATAGACTGACTTGATTTGTTTTGAAAATTACTGGTGTAATCCATCTGACAGGTTTGAAATTTAGATCAAAATAGTATTACTTCTTTATTATGCAAGTGACTCTTCATTCCAAGGTTGTTGTCGGTTAGAGTAAAGTGAATGAAGGAAACAAAGGAAATGGTCTTAGACTGTACCATTTCTGATCAAGTTTCACGAAGCTTACCCTCACAGTTTCAGAGTTCTTCGATTCTCTCCCCAGCAAGGCCGTGGCACTATACTCCGTACTGAAGTCGTATGCTTTCGATCTGCAGAGACGCCCCCGGCACCTCCAGGGCTGCCCAGGTGGGAGCCTGAGGCCAAAAAGCTTACATAAAGCAAACAGGTGATCAATCACTTGGAGGTTACCTACACCCCAGACGCTCTCACTGTTGTTGCCCCGCTTGGTCAAAATAAACAAACCCAGTTGGAAGCGTTTCTCAGCGTCGAGCTGGAGATGTACTTCACTCATACGCCGTGCTCCACTCTTGTTGCGATATCACGCTAGGATGGCGGGCGCCACCTTGGATTGGGCTGATAAGCCAACTGCCGATCTGGCCATGTCCTCCGACGAGGAGGACTCTGCTTCCAGCAAAAGCACCACCTCAATGGAACCCGAATCTGGCGCCAAAGCGGATCTCACCCTGGACCTGAGGAAGTTAAGCTTGAAGCAAGAGGTCGCGAACCAAGCTACCGAGCAGGTGTCCCCATCAACTCCCCGCCCCAGTCAGACCCCACTCCAGCCCGAAGCGGCACAGCCACTGCAGTTACTGGGCCTGCCCTTGGATGTCTTGAAGGAGATTATCAAGGAGGTAAAATAGTCATCCGCGCTCAGTCTCGGCAGATAGCTGACGATTCCTACATAGGTCACGCATACCAATGACTTAACCTCGCTCGCCCTAACATGCTCTGCCCTCCATGCCCTAGCTATCCCGCACATGTACTCGCGTTTCGACATCGTCTGGCCTGAATCTCTGAACCCACCAGTTGACGACTACTCGGGAGTGGATGCACTGTCATACGGCTTGTCTACCTTGGTTATGGGCGAGGATGTGTTTAATCGATCGCCTCTACATCAGCACGGCAAATCCAAGAGCTGCCAAAACTGTGGTTGCGACAAGTCCCACCATGGCCCGGAGACGAGACTGGACGACCTGGACGACAGCGGAGCTAGATTCCGATCTCGTAGAGGCAATCATTACGCCCAATACACTCGCACGTTCTCCATTGGAAATGGCCCAATCAGCTGGGTACAAGAGTACTCAGTGACCAAAGAAGTCGGCAAGATGCTCGGAACATTGGTAGCCTTGGCAGTTGCGCGAATGGTGAATCTTGAAGCCTTTATCTGGGACATGCCGACAGGGGTGGTTCGTGAGATTTGGCTCGCGCTTGCATCGCTAGCAGACCGGCCAGGCCATGACTGTCGCTTGGAGCGGATTTGGGTGCGTTGGCATGATAATTCAGAAAATGCCTTGCGCAGTTCGTCGGCCGCAGCAACACGATTGTTTCATAAGTACAAACACGTGGAGCACCCTTCGTTGTCTGTATTGCCTCCGCTCAAGAGTGTCGCTGTTCTTGACATAGATGAACCCGCTTATGTGGAGGAACTGGCACTTCTCATTGAGAAATCGCGCCATTGTCTGACAGAATTGCGGATTGGCATTGCGGATCAAGCGCACCTGAAGCCTTGGCTGCTTTGCGGCAAGGATTCCGAGGGCCCACCAAGTTGGCCTAGAACAAATGGCATACTAGGCATCTTAACACGACAGCAACCGCTCAGTGCGAAAGAAAACACTACCGTCGCGTATCCCGAACAAGTTTCAACACCATCAGAGAATCTGGTGAATGCCACACCCAGATCACTTGATAGTAGTGACAACAGCGAAGAAAAGACTTTGGGCATCGAGCAATCGCACGCAAGTACTCTAGATGACAAGAAGAGCCCACCAGGCTCCGATTCACCAAGTCGAAACCATCGTGCACCCACCCCTTTCTCTAGTTTCAACTCTGAGATGCTCAGTCTGAAAGTCCTTGAGCTCGAACGTGTACCGCTCTCTGTGTCAACTTTGCTGCCAGCCATCGATTGGACTAAATTGACAACGCTCACCATAATGCGATGCGAGGACAATGAAAAGCTATGGAGGGCTTTGCGACGAAAATATGCTCCTCCCGTGATGTCAACAAAACGTACTGCTCCTGCTGGACATCGAGAGAATGTAGCGCTATCCGACTTCTCATTGAATTTGAAACATATTCGCACCGACACTGTTTCACCATATCTCATGCTCTTTATCAAAGATGCACTCGCTCCAAACACGCTGGAGAGCGTTCTTCTGCATGAGGCTCCTGGTTACGAATCATCCGTCCAAATTGAAGCCATCTACCGCCATATTCTGCGGAGACATCGTCAGAGTCTGCGAAAAGTTCTGATCGACGCCACTGATCGCGCAAATCCTTCCAGCACACGATCACACAAGTGGATGCTCAATCATGACATGATTGGATTCGTCACCAGTGGAAAGATGCTTCAGCTCAAGGAGCTAGGAATGGCGATGCACTACCGAGACTGGGTAGGTCTGTCGTCGCATGATATCGAATATCTGCTAACAATTATCTTCCGCAGCATTATTTCCTCCAAAGACTGCCTAGCATGCCCCAGCTCCGAGCGCTGTACCTCCCCCACATCCATCACACAGTTCATCGCGATCTCAAAGAACTGGCTCTCCAGGTGCTGGATATCGTCAGCATTCGTCCAGATCTCAAAATCGCTTACATCGGCCTGCAAACGAAATGCTATCAAATCCTTGAAGCAAGAAGCGACGATAACCCCTTGGACTTCGATGATAATCCCACTGCGGATCAATCTCCACCGCATAGCGATGACGAAGAAGAAGGCTGGGTCAGCCCTCAACAGAACCATGACACGGACGATAGCGAAGATGACGATGGAGGCACAGCGGGGGATAATCTCAACTCCAGCGATCCAGATGACTACGACTCGGAGGCGGATGAAGAGCAGAGCGCCTCGCGGATCAGGTACCGATTGCAACAGATTCTATTTTATGACGAAAAAGTATCCATTTTCAAAGCGCGACACGGGGTTCTGTGATTCATTTTACTTGCGCCATATGGGCCATTTTACGGCGTTGGGGGAATACGAGATACCATGGCTAGTACTTCGCTTTTCAATTTAACTGGGTAGACGCAATACCAGCTCCACTCGAACATTATGTCCTTGTTTTCATCAGGAAATCATGTAGTAATTCCCATCTACTTTCTTTTTCGACTGGCTAAGCCGGCTTCTAGGACATAGTGTTATAAATGTGAGTGGACTTGAACGTCCAGCCACCAAGCCATGAATATTGCTGGGCCCCGAATTGAAATTATGTGTACAGGTTGGTCTGGTATTACCTTATAGTTACATAGAGTAAATAGAGGACAGGAGCATGATCCTTTCAACTAAGGGTTGACTGAAGGAACATTTGATCAGTTGGGCCGACATTGCAAAGTGTGATCGATTCATACAGGTATGATCAAGAAACGGGGCAAACGGAAGAGCATCCTCAGAAGATTTCCGACATCTGGTCGGGAGCCCACCCAGCTAAGGTAAAGGCCTAGTGCCCCCTTCCTAGCAGTTGTACAGGGCCTGGACTTTACCGTCCAGCTCCCCCGGGGTGGCCTCAATTCATCACAGGACAGAAGCAAGAAGGGGAAGGGGAAGGGCAAGACAGAAAAGAAAGGTCCTCAGAAGATTTCCGACATCTGGTCGGGAGCCCACCCAACTAGGGTAAAGGCCTAAGGCCCCCTTCCTAGCAGTTGTACAGGGTCTGGACTTTACCGTCCAGCTCCCCCGGAGTGGCCTCAATTCATCACAGGACAGCAGGGCATCAAGCACCAGGCAAGATGGATGACAGAGGGATGTATGCCAGAAGGCTGGACTGCAACAAGTGTTGATGAACAAAGAAGAACGTGAGTTGGTGAAACACAAGTGAAAGATGGGAGGTGGGCAGAAAGGGAAGGGGGGCAGAGGAAAGTTGAAGAGGGAAAGGAGAGATGTGTAGAAGAGAAGAAGAGAAGAAGGGGAGAAGAGGGAAAAGGCCTCTATTTATACCCCAGGGCCTGAAGCACTGGGAAAGAGCACCCATGAACTGAATCGGGAAAGAGCCAACAATGACAATAAGTTCTATTGGAAAAAGTCCAACAATACCTCAAGTCCTATTGTTCTGAATAGTCCACCTGGGCAGCTCTATTGACGATCAGCCCTGGAGATAAGCATTGCTTATTGAGCCTCACCTGGGAATCCATGGATTGTCTCGGATCTGAAAACTTTATTAAAGTCCCACCCATTCAACTTCCCTTTGAAAAAAATCCCATTCATGCAAAATGTTTTTGAATCAAATTATGTACTTTCATAATCATCTCTTGAATATACAATGCCTAGGTGAATTAAGACCCACAAGAGCCCACGCTAGCTCCATATAACGCCTATGTATAATACCCATGTGCTTTTGATATCCCACCTGCAGCCGGGCCATGGTCTACTTCCGAATCTCCGTTGTCATCTCAATGACAACCGTTTTGTTGATATTCGTCCCCTCCAAGATAAACTCCTGGGAGCTATGCTCATCATCGCGCGGGGGAGGCATTCTTGGACTCGAAATATCAACCGATATCCCGGGGTGATCCGCATCTCGCGCATCCGTAGAAGCCAGCTCAAAAGCTCCGTCATTGCGCAACGTCCGATGAGGACCTGACCTCCCGGGTCCGTAATCTCCGTAGAGAGTGCGCGACGCTCCGCGATTTTGTCCGTATGAGCGAGCATATGAAGAGCTTTTGAAAATGTTGTTGAACAAAGGGCGCAGTGACGGCGCAGAGGCCGAGATGATGGCGACATTGACTTCAATCTGTGACCAGATGAGGATTTGGATTGCGTCGAAGGAAACGTCTTTGGTGGTAGTATATTTGTAGAGAGCGTTGAGGCGGACGATCGAGGCTGCGGATGCAAAAGCTCCTGTAAGGAAAATGGCCACAAGGGCATCTGGGTATGGTCAGTTGGTGGCCTTTGGGGTGGGTTGTTGTGCTGACATTTCCGTCTGGTGTGGAGGTTAAGCTTGACCAGCACTGGCAGAGGCATGATGAGAATTATGATGTCGGTCAGAATGTTGATGCCGGCGGTGGAGAAGTATGTCATCGGGAGATTGTTGCAACCTTTAGGGAAGCTGGGGTCCCATGCGCGCCAGGGCTTGCTGTGACATTCGAAGGCCTGGTGGATCAGTAAAGACCTTAAGCACATGGTCATTTGACTTGGGTGGGCTAAGCAGTAATCTTGAAACTCACATTGACGAATACGCAGATAATTGTGTAAGCAAACACGAACAAGCCAACTGCCATGGTAGCCATCCTGAACTTTTTGACGGCAAAGATGCGATAGTATTGTGCCAGGATGCTGAACTTGACCATTCCCACGGAGAGTGGATACACAAGCTGGTAGACGTACCAATGCTTGAGTGTCGGGACGAGGACCTTCTCCAACGGTAGGTCGGTCAAGTGACGACTTTGGTCTGGGTCAGTAAATTTTTGAAGCAATACATCAAGGGGGGTTTGCGGATTGGCAACCTACCCGGTGCCCATACTGACATGGAAGCCATTCATAACGCCCATGCCAATGGTGATTGCTAGCCCCGTTACAATCAAATAGTCATCTGGTCCCACCTTGTGAATGAGAAATACTCGGCAGTAAACTCTTAGCAAAACGCTAATCGTCGACAGGAGCAGTAGCAAGATCATCACCGTCAGAAACGCAGGCTGCAGCGAACCATTGCTAGCCGAGATGTATGCCATCACCATATTGAGTCTGACAGATCACACCGATCAAGGGTTCGTTGAGGTGCTGATCATTTCGCCCAAGACTGGGGTTTTCTTCTTATATCAACCGCACGAGAAACGATGGTCCACATGGGGTTTCGCCCAAGTAGGAGTAGCAGCAAGCGGATCTTCAGTACTGTAAAAGAGGGCTGTCCGAGGTATACGCTTGAAGATGTTTCATTTGTCAATTTTCTACACTCAAATCTTTATATTAACACATTGCAAATTTACCAAACGGAATGCAGAGCCCTGAGCCGAACAAGGCTAAAGAGGCTAGGATTGGACATGGTATGATCTAATCGGTGAAACCGACCGTGCAAAGCGCCAAGTAAAGCGATGGAACTAATGTATACCGCAGTCATCTAGGGCTATCAGATACCAAGCTAAAGCGGACACTAGCTTGGAGTGGGAAGGGCCGACGACGATCTCCTGGCTTCCGTTGGTGGCTAATATGAATCCACCATGCTTGAAAGGTCTTGGCGGGGGCGCAGATTGTTCTCGAGCTAATTTGTCTGTAACGATGGGTTCAAAAAGACAGAATGTACCTAGTAGACTACTAGTACTAGAGAGAACTGCGTGATGTGGATTTCCTGTCATCTCCGGTGGGATGGGCCCCGGGAGTAGTACACGTACACACCTCACAGGGCCGACCGCTGCCGAGGCTTGTTTTATACAGACTCTAAGTTGATGTTCTCCGTATGAATGCATAAGTGAAAAAGATAACCAAAGGCTCCATAATCACAGTGCTAGTAGTGGGCTTTTTTCTGTCATTGGATGATTCAAACAAGCGCTAACCGACCGAGAGCTAACAGCAACGTGGACATCCTTCGCCCCAAGTCCACCCACTCTATTTTATTCTATGCTGGCTACCATTGGTGAAATGACAAGACTGGATCCCGGCCCCTATTGTAGTAAGGCGAATGGGGACTCCACGCATGTCCTACAAATTGTTTAAAAGCTTTAGTGCCAAGCGGCATTGGCCTAGCCTGCAGGTCCGGTCTTAGGGCTTCGCTACTTACTGCCGAACTAGTGGCTGTAGCCCATCATTCGACTCCGAAGAAAGATGTTTAAAGGGGCAGGTTTCCTCTAATAAATGGTAACTTAATCCCGTGTGTTTCATCCAAACAAAAAAAATGCAGTTTGGCAAGTTAATTTCGTTGGGACTTTTGCTCCTTGGGGGTGAGAGCGCTGCTTCTCAGTGTCACAACCCCCCAGTGCGGAAAGAATGGTAGGCTTCCCTAGTCTCATTGCGATCACTTCGAATTGACTCGAGTCATTTAGGAGACAGTTGAATATGTCGCAGCGCCATGACTATATCAGTGCGGTTCACTGTCTGGCGGCGAAGCCCACTCTAGCTGGGCTTGAGAACGCAACGAATCGCTTTGAAGACTTCCAAGCAACTCATAGCAGCCAGACGCCCAACATTCATTGGGTGGTAAGAAACCCTCTCCAAGGCCCGTGTTGACCGTGCTGATCGCTGTGGGACAGGGCCACTTTATTCTCTGGCATCGATACTTCGTCGCGACATATGAGAAGAGGCTAAGACAAGAATGTGGATACCGAGGTGCCCAGCCGTACGTGAAACCCATCGATCCCATCGATCTACCCAGTACTGACCTTGCCGACAGCTATTGGAACTGGTCCCTGGACGCATCCTCAACTGACAACTCTTCCATGGCCATTTTCGAGACTGATATCTTCCACCCGACTCGTGGATTTGGTGGAAACGGAAAATATATGTCGGCGACCTCTGCGCAGAACGTTTTCAACCTGACTGGCCGAACTGGTGGCGGCTGTGTCGAAACTGGTCCATTCGTTCCCTCTAAGTTCGTGCTATCTGTCGGACATCCCAAGGGGCAACCAGACTGCCTCCGTCGTGACTGGATCCCCTGGATCATGAACTACTTCGCACAACAGAGACTTGTTGACCACGTCTTGGACCAGCCAGACTACACTTCAATGGCGCGGGCTATCGAAAACATCCCCAATTTCTCTCAGCCCAATATCCACGGAAGTGGTCACTTTGGAGTCGGTGGCGTACTTGGAACATTAGGCAACCAGGCTTTGAGCCCCGGTGGTATGTGATACAAACCTTGGAATCTCATTGCCAAGTCAGTCACTGATGAACACAGATCCTCTCTTCTACCTGCATCACGGTAACCTTGATCGTATCTTCTGGGAGTGGCAGCAAAAGAGTCTCCCAACTCGCTACCACCAGGTCGGTGGTCCTGTCAGTGCTCTTGATTATTCTGGTGTGAATGTGACTCTCGACTACGAAATCAACATTGGAAGACTAGCCCCCAACGCTACTCTCGAGAGCTTGCTCAACACCGAAGGTGATACTCTCTGCTACACGTACTGACAGGGACATAAGAACCGTGGGGGCTACAACGTAAGGCTTTAGTTTTATGAATGTGGCTAGGCTTCCTGAATTCAGCAGGCAAATTATGATTCAGGCAAATTATGGACAGCCCTGGCTTCTATGTCTGTATGAATACTGCTGCCATCATCGTCGCTACACTAATACCTAGCTTCATGACAGGATTAATGACCGTTCAATAAAGACTAGTGAATCATAAGATCGTAAATTGTAGTTGCTATAATGTAAAATAGTACAAAGGGGTATATCCGAGAGCAAATCTCAACTGATGTACACCGGTGCCTCCCGGTAATGCCAAAGAAGGTTATGCGAACTCGCGATGCGCGCTCTCATACTGCGCTTGAATAAGCTGAGCCTCGATGGCAGCTCTTTTTTCTTTCTCGGCCTCGCTGGAGTTATCCTTGAAGACATGGTCCATTTGCTCAAGGGTTCGACCCTTGGTTTCGGGTACAAAGAAGAAGGTCCAAGCTCCGGCAAGCACACAGAAAACGGCAAAGAATACATAGGCACCGTATCCGGTATCCTGGACCAGTGGTGGAGTGATAAGGCCCTAACCAAGATTAGCAGATGATGTGAAATCGGACGGCAAAAGCACCCACAATGATGAAGTTATTGAGCCAGTTGGAGCAGGTGGATAGGGCGACACCCTTGGCACGAAGGGAAGATGGGAAGATTTCTGAATGTGTTAGTGATTCCTTCAAGATCGTTCGGTTGCCCACTTACCGGATGGCATTGCCCATGGAATAGGTCCCCAAGTTGCGCCAAAGGAAAGCATATAGAACATCAAGAATGCTACACTGACCCAGCCTTCCGCCTTGTGTGCCGGCCAATCCGCGGAGTAGAGACCAACCAAAGCGGCAATGATAATGTGGGAGAGAGCCATCAGGATCGCGCCGCCCATCAATAGCTTGCGACGTCCGACAACATCCATTGTCCAGATGCTGGTTGTAACACCGACGAGCTGGACTATGTTGATCACACCAGACATGATGAGCTGCATGCTCGAGTCGAGACCCATAGTCCCAAACAAAGTGGGCGAGTAGTAGATCAAGGCGTTGATACCGACGAACTATCTGCCATTAGCCCACGTCAAAGTCTCGTATATCTGCTGTACACACCTGTTGGAAGAAGCCCAGTCCAACACCGATGTGAGTACGGCGCCAGCAGCCACTCTTGAAGCAATCTGCCCAAGAGGATATCTCCTGTAGGATCGCATTCTTCTTCCCGCCGCCCTGTAGATTGGGATGCTTCTCCTTGTTCATTTCCTGGTGGAAGCGGACCTCCGCTTGGATATCCAGAAGCTCCTGTCGAATACGTCTGTCGGATTCTGGCAAGGATCGCAGCCTAGAGAGACTTGCCAGGGCCTCCTCATCGCGGCCTTTTGAAGCAAGCCATCTGGGCGAGAAAGGTAGAATGTAGACACCAGCAGCAAGAATGAAGCCTGGGATCATCTGCAGCAAGAACGGAAGACGCCAGGCCCACTCTCCGACCATGTATTGTGTACCGTAGGTGATCCAGAAGGCGATCACGATTCCAAGCACGATACACCATTCTTCGAGCACCAAAAGTGTACCACGGCATTCAGGGGGACCTACAGAGAGTGATCGGTCAGACGCTGTAGTAAAGTGAGACGAAGAGAAACCTACTGATCTCGGAGATGTACAACGGTGCAACCATAGACAGCATGCCGATTCCCAAACCACCAATCAGCCGGGCCACCACCAACATGGGATAGCCATATGAAGCAGTCTGCAACACAGACCCAATGGTGAAGATGATCACCGCCACGATAATCGAATACCGCCGAGAGATCTTGTCAGCGATCCAACCCTGATTCAAAGCACCAATCAAAGCACCAAGCTCAATCATCGCCGTCAACAGCCCCTTGGCAAAGCCCGAACCGGGATTGGCTTCGTCGACACGCGGAAACTCGGACAGGAACTGGTCCATGACCAGGATCACCGACACGACACCTTGATCATAACCAAAAAGCAAACCACCTAACGTTGAGCAAGCAGCACATAGAAGCACGAATGGGTTGGCCAACAGTCCCTTGAGACCGGGAGGACCATATGGCTCCCGATCCGAGGCGATGTTATCGGCATGATGGGAGAAGCCCTCCACCACGGGGTCATTGGATAGTTGTTTTGTTACAGGAGTATCCTCAGCCATCGTGAGTATGGATATGGACTGTGGACTGCAGAATAACTATTCAAGTCTGAAGATGCTCTACACCGGCCCTCTGTGGATACTTATAGCCTTCATTGTCCTCGGGTACAAAGCTAAAGTCTCAGCCCCTCCGCACATCGGGACTAGAGAAGAGACCGGAGGTAAAACGCCAATGACCAAAGGCCGAGCCAAGTCGGGGGAGCAGACCTGACTTGCAGGTGGTTGAGACGGGTTGCCGCGGGGGTATAGTGTCCATGGGGGAAGATCGGCGCTATCTGGGCTGTGGAGAAAGAATAAGGCGTCTTCCATTGGTGGCTCTCGACGCATGTTTGTCTTTGATCGAGGGATTCCTGCCTACGGAGCGTTGACGGGCATCACCTCGGCCCTATAGGAACAGAGCTAGAGTCACCTCGTGGGGCATATTCTCAAAGCAGACCTTGGCATTCTTTGGGTAAATGGTTCTAGGATCATCCTTGTCGACCTTCGGCATCTCCAGGTTTCGGCGCTACTAACTTTCGGCCTCCCCCCGAGCCTGCTTTTGCTCCTATTTGACCCACTCTCGTTTGCCAGGCAGCTGCTGAGAGGGTAGCTTCACGTCGGTCCCGAAACGTGGTTTGAGTTCGATGCCAATCCTGTATTCATTGGGAAGCCCGAGTCCAAGACGCCTCCAGGATAAGCTATGCCAATCCGCGGCAAAGCGTAACCCCGCCAGTGAGAACAGGTCGCCAAGTTCCGGCAGCAAAGCCTGATCACTGATCGGGCCGTGACGTTAGGGGTGACTATGGCAGCGGATTTGCCTCGTGATGCGCGCTTCAGATGACCGAATTAATAATGGGCGTAATTCTCTGTTCCCCCCACGGGGTAAAGAATCCACAATTCCGCTATCAGTCGGAAATCGAAGTCCTTTGATATTGCGGAGTCCAATATTTGCGGAGAGCGAACTCCACTTTCAGCGGTGACTGCGCGGCAACCATTTTCCCTCGCGGATTCCAGTTCCCGACCCCCACGTCACCACCACCCCTGCTATACGGAGTATACCACATCATCCACGATGGCGTCCTTTGTGGAAGACCTGTGGTCCAGCATTTTCACCCCCGGACCCACCCCAACCCTCCTGATCGCGACCAACGTCGCCTTTGCCGCCCTCCAGGCCATCTTCTTCGCCCTTCTCCTAGCCACCTACAGCCTGCACTTTGTCGCCCTGTCGATTATCAGCGGTGGACTATGGTACTCTATCAACTGGTTCGCCGCTGAGGTGAAACTCGCCCAGCAAGCACAGGAAGCCGAGAAGGAGAAGGAGAAGTTGGAGAAACCCCGCCTTCCCGACACCGATAGTGAGACCGAAACCGAAGCTGTGAAAGAGGTCAAGGCCACGGTCACTGGGAGCTCAACACATTTGCATCCGGAGGGAGATTCTAAGAAACGGCCCACTACCGGCGGAGATGGCTCAGGCTATGGAAGCACCGACAGCGAGTGGGAGAAGGTAGATGACCAGTGAAGGGTCACCGCGCGACATCAAGAACTCTGCCAGAACCAGAGAGTCGGAGCACATCCTTGTACTCCGTACATCCACGTGCATTCTCATGCATCGCTTTTGAGTACATACGCGTCGAGAGGACTGTGTTACAGTCTGAAGTCTCCGCGTCCGCGTCCGCCAAGTCGTATTCGTATCGTTTTGTCTGATACCCCTATGTAGACATTTATTCTGTTTGAATTAAATAAACACATATATCTTGATCACTGTATCTATACACATCCATCTAGTTCTGCTAGCCCGGGGTGGTTCCAAAGTGGGAGGCGACGGGTGCAAACCCGACAAACGCGTCAAAACATTGACCTCATAGTCAACACCGAACAGTTCACGATCTCCAACGGCCCAGAATGCCCGACGTTCCCTGAACAAAATGCTGTCCACCGTTCCCCTCAATGCAGGACGGAGGCGCGTATTCGGCTCCGTGTTCTCGCCGTCACCCGCCCACTCGCTCAAGTCGGACAACCCCGTCACCTCGTTCGAATCGACCGACTCATCGTCCACAGTCAAAGCGGACTCGCAGTCAAATTCATTCGCGACCATCGGCGGGTCGACAGACACTGCATCTGCAGATGAAGAAATTCTAGATCATGCGCGCGCCGCGGCAGCTGAATTTCTTTCTGTGCCGAATCTAGGCTTTGAACTCCTCTACGCTTATCGCGACACTGATGGCAGTGAGTTACTGAAGGAATGGGACAGACTTGCCCCGCCCTCAAAAGAGTGCGCGGAGGCACTGGAATATCTGATGCGGACATCTCCATGGACGTTGTTCGAATGGTATGGCAACGACATCAGACGGCATTTCCTGATGAACTTTCGATCCGGATTGACCAAGGTATGCGCGGTCTCTCCACTGGATGATAAATACTGACTTTTATAGCTATTGGCTTCTCCTGAGAAGGACGGTCTCTTGCGCATTATCGTGGATTGCTTACAGCTCGCGCGTCGGATCTACCTCGCCCCCGTCCTACATTTCCTCGTTCCATTGACTCCCCACCAGGGGGCCTACCTTGGTCAATTGCAGCGCGCTTTTCATACAGTGGTCTCATACAGTTTACCGTGGCGGGAGGTTTCAAAACTTCTTGCCAGCGAACTCACACGCGACGCCGTGGTGATCCTGGGCATTGACACGCTAGATGAGGCCTTCGATGCGGAGATTAGCGAGGACGAAATGGAAGTGGAACGATCATACTCTGTCTCATACAAAGATTGGAGGGAAGAAACACCGGAAGCCCGCGAAAACCTAATGGCCGAGGGCGAAGATCACCGAGTAACTATTGCCCGGGACCAATTGCTAGCGTTCCTGAACGGCCTTCAGCTTGTTGGGCTTGGTGCAGACAAGGCCCAGAAGGTGTTTGCGGAGGTGATGAACATACTCATGGGAGACTTCATTCAAGCTGCATACGCTGGTGAGTGGGAGGCGCCCTCGACTGTCCCGCAGCACTTGGGCCAGTGGATTGAGAATGTCTACGCACGCCTTGCGGTCCAGGTGCTGTCCGTCATCCATTCCGATGTCGAATCCAGGACCATGGATGTGAGCTTTGGCGACGTTGAAAAGTGGCGGACGGTAGGCATCGCCCGGCTTGGAATGCTTCGAGTCAGCGAACTCTTCGATGTTGTCGTTGACTGGCCTGCGAGCAGTGGAGCGGTGGAAGATCTGCGACACTTCGTCACTCAGACCAAGCCACGGGCGTATGTGACGCATTGGTTCTCATTGAACCTACAACAGAGACTCCTGCATCCTGGTGCTTCCACTGTCGAGATCCTACAAGTGTATATCTCGGTCATTCGGGCCTTTCATTTGCTGGATCCCAATGGCGTCCTTCTGGACAGAATTGCGCGGCCTATCAGACGGTACTTGAGAGATCGGGATGACACCGTCAAGGTGATCGTTGGTGGCCTATTATCTGATTCTGAGGTGGTGGAAGGACCAGGCCCAGCTGACACGTTGGTGGAGCTGGCTAGCGAACTGACCAGGCTCAACCACCACGCCATGCAAAACAAGAACAGCGAAATAGACTTCGACGACATGAGCTGGCTGCCAGATCCCATCGACGCCGCCCCAGACTATCGCAAGTTGAAGACCGCCGATGTCATCGACAGCCTTGTCAGCTTGTTTGATTCAAAGGAGATGTTCGTCAAGGAAATGCAAACTCTCCTGGCAGATCGTCTCATCCAAAATCGTCGAGATTACCTCCGAGAAACCGCGGTCTTGGAGCTTCTCAAAATCCGCTTTGGGGACTCTGCACTGCAGGCATGTGAAGTCATGCTGAAGGACTTGACGGACTCCCGCCGTCTCGACCACGGCGTGAGGAACGACCAGAAGATGTGGGGCGACCTTGAGGCCTCCCCCACGGAGCTTCATGCCAAAATTCTCTCTCGTTTCTTCTGGCCTGAATTCCAGGATCAAGAATTCAAGGTGCCCGATGAAATTACCAATCTTCAAAAAACCTACTCCAAGTGCTTCGAAAAGCGCAAAAATTCCCGGAAACTGATGTGGCACAACGCCCTTGGCCAAGTGACTGTCGAACTAGAGTTTGAAAATCATTCGTTCAGTGGCGAAGTTACAACCTGGCAAGCAACGATCATCTACGCTTTCCAAGACTCCACCCCAGATTCCCCAGCAAAGAGATCAATTTCCGAACTCGCTGACCAGTTCGAAATGTCCGTTCCTCTTGTCCGCAGCGCATGTCTCTTTTGGGTTAGCAAGCGGGCTCTCCACGAGGTCACCAGAGATACATTTGAGGTAGTCGAAGTTCTTGAGCATGAACACGAACACGTACCGGACTCAGATTCCGACAGCGAAGCTGGAGAAGCTGATGCAGCGGCTGCCGCCGAAGCAGCCGCCGCCGCTGCCGCAAAGGAGACTGCCGAAGCGGCTGCGATGGAGAAGATGAATGTCCACTGGCAATTCATTGTCGGCATGCTCACGAACCAAGGGCCGATGCCTTTGGCACGCATCATCATGATGTTGAAGATCGCAGTCCCCGGCGGGTTCCCATTCAGCGATGAGGAGCTGAGGGAATTCCTGGGCGGTATGGTTACGAAGGGCAAGTTGGAGATTGTCAATGGGGGCAATTACAAGATCGTGCATTAAAATACGCATTAGTAGGAACATCAGCGTTGGCAATGGTGTTAGTGGTGTCGGGTCTCAGGCGTACAATACCCATGAATATACAATTTTACACGGCAATTTCTCCCGCGAATGCCTCAAGGCCTATAGGTAGAACAGAAAGAAAAAGGTATCATTGGCTCATTAATTCAAATTTATTCCGCGTCCAAAAGCGCAACAGGGATTTGATCATCAACCTGAATCCCTCCTCGCTTCTTCTCATTGCTATCCCAGAACGGCAACTTCCAACCACCCTCGTGCTCAGGCGTAGCCAGCCAGAGACGCATCAAGTGACGACGAGGCAGAGGGGGGGCATGGTCCTTGTACGCTGTGCGAGCGTGCAGAATATGCGCATTTGACAGGAACTGAATGTCACCAATATCAAGAATCATGTGCAGCGACAAACGCTGGCAAGTCTGTTCCAGCACGTGCAGAGCCTCCGTCTGGGCTTCGCTCAGGGGAGGAATGATTCCAGCATCGCTGAAGCGGCCCAGAGAGCGGACGTAGTAGGGGTCCCACCTGGCTTAATTAGTACATTTGCATGAGGGGAGGGTGGATGGTAACATACTTGGTGTATACACGGCCATTCTCGCCACGTTCGAGGTATACAACGGCTGTGCGGATGAATTCTTCCTGGTTCTTGCTTGTCTCGCCCTTGCGGTCGAAATACCAGATCGGTTCTGTGAGAGTCTTCAGGATATCAGGACGTTCCACAGCAAGGGTGTTGTAGACGTTGTGGGAGGAGACGAGGTCTGACTCGCCTCCCTCGAGGGCCTTGGTGATACAGAGCAGACCGACGATGTCGGAGTCATCGGCGTGGAAGAATTGACGGGCGTTGGTTCGGTAGATGCGAACCTTGTCGATCTGGGTCGAGTCCTCGCCAAGGTCCTTGACATGTCCCAGAACGTGGCCACGGCTGTTCTGGCTGACGAAGTAGCCTAGGTAGGTTCCGAGGCCCATGTAGGCGACGGCGGATTTGTGGTTTCCCCATTTCTCAACGGGGAAACCCTTGAACAGGATGAAGCCTTTTCCGTCAATGAGATCGGCGCGTAGAGTGTGCAGATAGCTGGCGAGGTTGGGGAGGATGAAGTTTTTCTGGCTGGTTAGATTGGGTATAGATTTAGACTAGGGGAGAAACTCACCTTGGAGATTCCGGTCAGTGGAGTCTTGGACTCGAGGAAGGCATCAGCAGCAGTGCTGAGCTCGGCGATTTGATCATCGGTGAATACGTGCGTCCATTTCTCTGGGTTGGAGCGGTACTCTTCGGGGTCCCAGACTGTGGGACCGGTGATCTTCTTGGGGAACTTTTCAAAGGGAACAATGTGATCGTAAAGAGGATTATGCTGGCCGGTTGTCTTCAGTCCATCGGGGAACAGGTTAATGTCGACAGGACCTGTCAGGTTGTGGGGGGCTGTTGGGAGAGTCGAAGTAGCTGCAGGCGCCATGGTGTTTAGAGTAGAGAGGTTATGATGTACGTATTTCTGGAGGAAAAGATGATTATATTTATAGTTGACGAACGTGTAAATCATTGCATGTCGTCTTCACTGAGCAATGAAGTGGATGTAATGGCGTGCGCGATCCAAGTGTATAGCGGAATGAAGCTCATTGGAGGCTTGGCCCTGGTATGGCGCAATTTGCGGGGTGCGATGTTGTGATGCGACGATTATTTTCGCTTTGACTCGTTTGACTAGAGGCATCTTGCATTGTACAGGACAAGCAGCATCTGCTTGGAATTTGTTTTATAAGAATTGAAGTGTTTGTATAGTTATTCAACCTGTGTAGACTAATATACTCTAGAGCTAATATAGGAGTAGCAGCAGAGAAGGGAAGAGAGGAATTCGATGGTATCTAAGTAGAACCAACTCGGCCGAGAAGAGACAATCAGATCAAAATGTGCAGATATTCTGCACTCCGTACTCCATCAAGGCGATCGCCTGAGCTGCCATTCGTGCATATGAACCGGCTCCTCGGGCCTGTGGGTGACCGACTAACATTTCCCCTTTGGGAAGGGTTCCGGTCGATCCCAAGCCTAATATCTAGATATCCAGACCTCTGTCGGGCGAGAGATGATCCCGATTTTGTTTCTGTGACAGATTTTATCTGATTTTGTGTCGCATTGCTTCTTCTCAGGTTGCAGAGTTATAATGCCCAGCCATCTGGGCACATGTCGGTACTTGCTATATTCCGACCTCCCTAGAGCGACCATCCGTTCCAAGGTTTCGTGGTCATTTGAATCACCTGGGCACTTACTCGTACGAGGCCCTCTTCCAAGGTTCAGTTGATTACCCATTTGAGTGCTATCTAAGTCTACATACACCTCGATACCCCCCTGGACAGCTTCCAAGGTTGCGATGCAGTCAGGCACCTAGGCATGTGGTCGAGACACGTTAGCCCAACTTTCGCCACGAAGATTCAGAAATGATGATTGCAACCGATTCAGCAGGTGTGTTTTCTGGTGATTCCCGAGTAAGAATGTGAAATCAATCCAGCCTGATGCTGAACATTGTGTTGAAATTAGGACCCGTCTTCATGTCTTGAATTAATCATCGAGCTATATATGAAGCTTGTTCGCCAGCAAGCCCTGGGAAGTACGGAAACACAGGCTTTGGAGTATAGGATAAGTCCCAGGTTCGGCCTGGGGAAATTCGAGAGAGAGAGAAAGCCAGAGAGTTTTCCCAGGTTGGAGGTATGTTTTAGTGTTCGGTTTCGAGAGCATGGGGAAATTCAACCCTCAGATTTGTATCTGCGGTGGTTCTGGGTGTTTGTGCGATTTCAATTACCAGATGATGTCCATACTTCAAAGGTAGCCACATTTCATTTGGAATAAACGGATGAAACTTATGTACCCCGGATATCCGTACAGGAAAAGGGACAAGCATTTGACTTGGCATTGACGCCAAACTAATGACCTTTGACCACGCGCGGGCACGGAGTCATCGATATTCAAGGCCCCGGGGTTGCTACTAGGTATCGATGCCTCACAATTTTGAGAGCAGCCGTGCCCAGGTGTGCGCTATTCCAATATATGTAGAGCTCACCTTTCACCATAAAAAGAACATTGCACACGGGTACCTACTTTCACGATCTCCAACACCGAGTGCAGCTACCAACCAGAATCCCCACCGACAAGGATTCGTTTTCCTATTTTGGCCACCCAGCTCCACCGTGATTATCCACAGAAACTCTTATCAGGTAGGAGCATGCGAGGTCTATATCTCCTTGGAATATCAACCGCTGACCTTTGAGACTTTATCATCTCCCCAGCATCAAGTCCACATGGCTCTACACGTGGCCGCGCTAGACGCGGATGTCCCTTGCCCGGCCGTCTACAAAGAGCGAGGTCTATACAGCTCGATTTTCCGATGTCTTCTACAAGACGCAGCACGTCGTCTGAACAAAACCCCGGAGCCTCACCAAAATGGACTCGCCGTGCATATCACAGCCTTCGACGCCGTAGGCGGATCTCTACCGCCGCTGGAAACCCTGCGTCGGTCCGAGACGGAGCCTCATGCCGGACCACTCGGCCCCATAGATGCGATCCTCATCACAGGCTCCGGATTCGCAGCCTACGAGAACCGTCCCTGGATTCACCAAATGCAAGAGTTCATCCAAACGGTCTACAATGACTACCCAGATGTGAAGATCTTCGGCTCGTGCTTCGGACATCAGATCGTGGCCCATGCACTCCTTTCCCGAGGCATCGAAGCCAACTCCACATACCACACCGAGCATTGGCCCGCTGGTTATGAAATGGGCATCCATCCCATCACCCTCAATCCAGAGTTCACTGCGCGATTCCCGCCACTGGCGCGCGCGACCCCATTCCGAATCCAACTGATCCACGGTGATCAGGTCGTACCCACACCTGCAGCGCTGGCCGCGGGACCAGTATCGCTACCTGCGCCATGGTTGAATATCGGTCGTAGCGCCCAGTGCGCCGTTCAAGGCTTGTACAATCCCGGCCGGGTCTTGACGTTCCAGGGCCACTTCGAGTTCGACACCTGGACCAATACCGAGACGATGCAGGAGTTTGCCCGGCGTGGAAGCTGGCCTGCCGAGGACGTTATCTCGTACCTGGAACAGATCCATCGATCCGCTGTCCCAGGGGAGGAGGATGACGATGACGCCAAAGCCGCAGCTGAGGCGGTTTTGCTTTTCCTGGCCGGAGACCGGGTGGTTAGCAATGGGCTGATGACCCCTCCGTTGGGGTGAGCTTGGACAATTCCCATGTACTAGTATGTTCGGATGGGGGCTCATTTTCGGGGGCCACATTGAAATCCCTTGGGGGCGAGTGCGGTAAGGGTTCCGGATGAGGCCACGAGGCCGGCATGAGCCCTGGAGAGCAGCTACTCAGCCCCTAGTGGCGACAAAGCTGGTTGCCTTGGACCCTGCATGAGATGTGGTATGCTGACAGGGGTTCTATAGAAATAGCACATTGTGTAGAGTAAGTGAAACGGGTGCCGAGTAAGCTTGCAGAGTGCATACGAGTACTCCGTATCCGTTGTCGAGTATTGTAATCCCGATAGCGGGGGGGTGAAGCTCCCCACACCAGTGCCACACCAGTGGAGCTCACGAGATAACAGCCCCCTGAAAGGCGTCCTGCTCTAGTACCATGTAGTAGAGACAAAAGGCAGAAATCTCAGACTTTTTCGATTCCTGCACGGCCAACCACAAACGGGATGGTGTGACCTTACCTCCAATCAAAGTGAAGATAATTGGCCCAAGAGTGGGGGTACAAGCGGAAATCCACCAATCAGGCTGCTTTGGGATGCTCTTCGGCATGTGTCGGTTGGAGACCGTTTTACTAGTAATGTATTGTCTAGTATCTCTAGATCCCAACTACTACTCCGTATACAGTGTGCAGTTATACACGATAAGTGACCTAGATATCTACCGGAATAGCTGCGATCTACAGCCAGAATATTAAAATAGAGACTCAACCCTGGGTTCAAGAATATTCCCACGTAACCTAAAGATAAAATACGGATTACACTGTAACGTGGCGCTAGTATCGCCACCCGGAGCTCCCCTCCTTCGCCAGCTTCTGGAATCCTGAGAGCTCTGGGGAGAGCTTTGGAGGGGCCGCTGATAGCGCCTATCGCGTTTGCCCACCAAGCTCAACGACTCGATGCTGGGAGCTGGATCTGATTCCTACAATGTGCGAACGAGAGAAAATATCGGATTATCAAATTGAATAGGAAAAGGGAAGCAAAAAAAAAGAGCTAAATGACTGCAGAGACCTAAAAGCACCGATCGAGCTCGGTGTTCCACCGGGCTCTCCGATCAGCCGTGTTCTGTCGGCTGTATTTGAATACCTGTACCGTATTGCTTTCTCTTTTTTTTTTCCCGGTTCTTTTTTGGGTTTCCCGTCAATGCCAGAGACATCAAGGGTCTCTTTTAGAGAACCGATTGTAGACGGAGGACATGCAACATTCCATTGTTGAAGAACGCATGCAGCCCCTCTTTGGTTATCGATACTCGATAAAGACATACCGGTTTAACCTTGCATGAGTAGTACATACAGAGAGTCCCCGAGAGCCTCTAAACTGGGCAGAGAAGAAACATTCAAGGTTAGCAGATCTCAGTATAGTACTTCGTATACCTGTACCGACCTATATAACGGAACGAGTGTTCAGGCGAAAGGTGGTAATTACCTGTAATACCAACCACTTTCACCCACAAGTATAATCCGTTCTCCTACTTCCTACTCTTTCTCTTCAAGTTCTTAGGTGATTTTGGAATTTTGCAATTTTTAGATTGTTCATACCCTGCGTGCTCGGGTGACCTCTTTGTTGAGTTCCTCTTATCTGAACATCTCCCCCCCGGGTTCTCGGATGACCTATACTGTACATGCACCATGCCTCCTCGAAGCTCTTTGACCAGCTCCTTCTCGGTGACTGATGCCAATAACGAGGTGGTCTGTCCCTTGAAGAATAACGACAGTTCCAATTGTCGGAAACGATGTCTGGGGGTAAGTGTCTGGCCCAACTCGAACCCCACCCAGGATACTGGACTTGCGCAGCTCGAGAGACCCCCCCGTACTACTCCGAATTCCAACTAATCCAATGACTCTAGGAAAAACGCTATCGCTCCATGCAGGAGCACATTCGACGTGCGCATCCGAACCACTACATTCCGAAGCTCCCGGCGACCGAGGAGAGCTTCTTGATGATGGTGAACACCCCGCTCGAACAACGAGCGCAGCTGTCTCCCCCGGAACCCGCCCAACCCAGGCGGCCTCATGGTCGGTTGGACCGTGGCCTTTGGGCCTCCCCCTCACCACTGGACAGGGATACTGACGGCTACCCACAGATGTGGCGCCGGAACGAGACATCTACGTTGCGGATGGCTCTCCCGCCACTCCTCGAGCTCTCGATGAACCCCACCCTGCGGCGGCCACAGCAGCAGTTGCGCTGGCACAATTGCACCACCACCGGCTGGCTTCGGACTGGGATACAGATATGGTTTGTCTCTCTCTGCGCTCCTCGGATGGGCGTTTGACTTGGTTTCCGTTGGGTGGTACTGACCCGCATTTCCCCAGGAAACTCATTCTGACACTGATCTGAGCCACCCGCACATGCGCTCGACCATTGAACTTCCCCCACTCCGCGATCACTTCAAACAGGAGACTCTTCCCCCATTTGCCCGCCCCCGCGAGCTGCTTCCGTCGATTCTCAACCACTCTCCGCCCGGTCGCTCGTCTACACTGCCGCCGATCCAGCGCAAAGATAAGGTCTCCCGGCCGCGCAAATCCTCCATCTCGCAATCGGCCCGGAAGCCCAAACAGGATCGGCCCAAGTCAAAGGACTTCGCGCGGCGACCAAGCCTTGGCGACCGCAAAGCCCTATCGGCAGAGCCGCAGACCGCGGCGTGGGCGCAAGGGAAGCGCTGGGAGGATTTGATTGAAGCAGCGACGTCCGCGACCGAGGCTGATGATGAGCGCTATTCAGAGGTGAGTCCTGAAGTCGAGTTTTCATTCGACTCATGGCTGATTGAACAGGCTGGTCGGTCTCCGACGATTGCCCCACTACTCTCCAACGTGACGTCTGCTCCTGGGGTGAAAAATCGGTCTTCGCTACCACCCGCGTTCCAATCCACAGGACTGCCTCCCATTTCATCGCATCGACCGTTCCCACCTCATCACTACGCCGCTTCGCCCTTGCACAAAGCATTGACCCCTCCACCGTTCGAGAATCACCGCGCCCGCGACAGCGACCTCGAGCCATTCCCATCTATTGAATCGTCCCTCGATTCCATGTCCTCAACATCTGGCACTGGCACTGGCACCGGCAGAAATTTTGCATCGTCCATCTCGGGAGTTGCGCCATCCATCAACTCCGACGGTAGCCCAACCATGAATTTGATCCCACCCATGTCTCAGCGCCAACACCACCGATTCTCAAATCCCACGCCCGCCTCTTTCCGCAACAAAGAGGTCCAGGTGTTTTGTGCCCATTGCAAACGACCCTCGGCCTTGAACGAGTGTTATGCCTGTACAGAATGTATCTGTGGAGTCTGCCGTGACTGTGTGGGCATGTTCATCTCAAGCCCACCCGCTTCCTTCAGGACCCCTGGCAACGGACTACTACACAATATGCAGCAGGGGCCGACCAGCTACCCGGGCCCTCGTGGATGCCCGCGATGTCGAACAGTGGGTGGAAAGTGGAAAGCTTTCCAGATCGACATCAAATGAACGATTTCAAGACCGCCTGCATTTTTGGCTTTACGCATTTAACGACTGATGTTTCTTATACGTTCCTTTCTCTATTTGGTTCTCGTTCCATTCCGCAACGCAGAATCCGTGATTCTGCCTCCATTCAGACCCAGTTTCGGTGCAGGATTCCGACAATCTACTAAAACCCGAAGAAGCTGGCCTTTTTGGAGCTTTTTAGTGGAGGGTTTCCATTTTCTTTCTTTCAGCATTGGGGTCCCGACGGACATGTTTGGTCATGAGGTATATGGTTGTCTTTTTCATTATTGCCCTGATTTCCTTTTTCACACGATGCAAGCTGTACTGCAATTTCATTTCTCGCTGTTTATAGAAGAGTGCCGTTTCTCAACGGCCAATCCGAGCCCACTGATCTATATATCTTCCCAATTTACTCATCCCAGATGACGCTGCTCAAGCCCTCAGCAGTTCCAACCTTCCCAGGCTCCCCAACTTGTAGAACAGCAACCTGTTCGCCCAAATTGCCGGTCTTCTGGTCCCGACGCACAATGGCCACATTCGCCGAAGCCTGGTTGCCGATCGCAACCAGATCCCCGGCCCGATTGATCACGAACGTCCGTGGGACCTTGCCATAGGCAGACGTGGAGTTTCGCACCTTCACTAATCCGTCCTTGGGCGACCGGTCAAGCACGACCATCGAGTCATTCGGCTTGTATTTTTGGTCCGACCGAATGGAAACATACAGCGCATTGCCAACGCGCTTGATACCGGCCGGCGTCGCACCCTTGGGCATCACACCCTTCGGGTACGGGACAATGGTCTGCTTCTTCTCCAACGACAGACACCCAGATCGCGAATAGGAGACATCATAGACCATCATCGTTCCCCCAATCTCATTAACCAGATACAGCATCGTCTTCCCGACAGACGCGAGCTTGCGCTCATGCGTCGCGCCACCGGTTGTCTTGTCCGTGCCGTCTGTCCAGAAAACTGCGTGTCGCGGCCCACTGCCGAATGTGACGTTCGTGCTGGGACACTCCTCTAGTTTACCCGAGTACTCATCGATAGACCACGTGCGCAGCAGGTCCGCGCCAAGGTCGGGGCTCAAGATGAATGATCCTGTGGGATCGAGGAAGACCTCGTGTGGGTGGGATGAGTCCTGCTGCGCCACTTTGCCCGGGTGGGTCAGGTTGAAGTGGAAGGCCTGAAGGGCCGGCTGGTCCTTTTTTATGGGAAGCGAGAATGTCGAGACGGCAGCGCCCCCGCTGGAGGATGTTAGTCTTCGGACTTGGAAAGGTGGAAAGATAACTTACTAGTGCGCAATTGCGAGGAACTTCTTCCCCGTACCCGCTTCGTAGATCACGCTATTGACGCCTCCGCCGACGGTGTCGGTCACTGCGATCTCGCGCAATTGGCCATCTTGCGCGGCGCGCAGTGCTGTCAAACTGCCGTGCGTAGAGGGATCGGTTGTCCCGTCCTCGTTGGAGCAGTAGACTGTGCGCGTTTTGGAGTCGAGCGTCAGCCAGCTTGGCATATCGCCGCATGTTTTGAGGGTTTGTTTGATGGTTAGGTTGTTCTGGGCAAGTTCTAGTGTATACACATCGCCACTGTAGTGGGTTGCCCACAGACGAGCTGGTGCAGGGGTTGCGGTCGCTATGGCAGTCGACGCGAGCGACAGGAGGAGGGTATTGAAATGCATTTTGGTGGTAGTTTGGAGGGGATTACAGGTGGGAATGGGACGCTTATACGGGGAAATGGACGCGGAGTGGGATGATCAACAACATGCATTGCGACCTAGGCGTCATGGGCCCGCGATGGAATGGATCGTCGCGCAGGGGCAAAGGGGGTGTCATATCCCGAGATGCTACACTGGAACGGGCTCCTATTGGTATTGGACTTGCAGACTATACACTGCCCTGCATATCTGATACTTACGATGCTAAGTTGAGAGTGGCTGAATGGCTAAGCCCTGCAGGCGCTTAGGGCTGTACAAACGCCAACTCGTTTCATCTTCAGCTTCACCCCGTTATCGGATTCGAACTCCACTTCTTCCCCGTATTGCGTGGGGGTCCGGCTGTTCCTCGGCATATTCTACCTGTCTCATTATGCTGCGGACACCGCGCTACCTCAGACAAGTGTCAAGCCCGTGTAGCAGCTGTCGTTGCGCACCAATTCCGTCTTGACACCATCATCCAGCGACACCGAGTACAGACTGCCACCCAGGTCCGCCACGTAGACAATATTGTTGACTTTGTCCAGCTTGAGCCCAATGGGCTCATGGAAATGCCGGGCAAGAATGACCTTTTCCATGTCAGCGTCTTCGCCGCCAACATATGCGCGATTCAGGGTACACCCCATCGGATGCTCCCCACGGTCCGTCCAGTACAACGTTTGAGTAGTACTGTCGATTTCAATGTCAATGGGCTCTGGCATCGTCGCCCACAGGCAGCGGATATCCGTTCGATTCTCCGCGTTCTCGCCGGGCGGGATATCGAGGCCCGCTCTAAAGATCCGACCCCGGCCCCCCTTGCTAGGCCCCTTCTGACTCCAGTACATCAACTCCTGCTCGGCGTCAATGGCAACGCCAACGCACCAGTGTGTCATTTGCTCTAGCAGGGTACTGTTGGGGTCAATGCGCCGTTGAACGATGATCTCGTGGTTATTTCCGTCATAATCGCAGCGGTGTACACTCGTGCCCTCGCGATCACAGAAGTAGAGTTGATTCCTCGACTCCACTGCCGCGATCTGCTTGGGCGTGTGAACATCCCCAATTGAGATTAGACATCGTACATGTCCACCGTCCATATCGGCCGACCAGACAGATCCATCGCAGGCAGCCGTACTGCGACCCATATTCGTCCAGAAAATCCGCTGTGTCGAAAGCGACGCGTCGATTCCGTCCGGTTGGTTCTGGCCAACCATCACGGGTGTCAGTTTCTGCGTGGCAAGGTTCAACCGTAACACCTTGCCATTCGAATGCACCTGCGAGACATCCTTGGCGTTACCACCCAATCCCACATCAAGCACGTAGATATCTTTCGCCACGCAGTGCGGGTTCGCCGGGTCTTTCTCTGCGGATGAAGATTTCGCAAGAGGCGGGTAGAGACCACCCTTTGCGCACTTCTTTCCCACACGCCCCTGGTTGATATATTCTTTGCGCAACCAGTCGACCGTTCCGTCGGACCGGTATCCCCTCTCGTGGATATAGTTGTCTTCGATGTAAGCGACTGTGTCGAGGCCAATCTGATCCATCAGCTGGCAGGGCAGTGGGCCATTCTTAAACATATGTTCCCAGAGCAAATCAATTTCGCCAGGGTCACTGACACCCGAGGAGATGATATTCATGATCTCGCGCTTGATCGCGGCCCACAGGCGATTGAAGATGAATCTGTCCACGTCAGTCATACCCAACATACACGACGGATACGTACCCAGTCGACTCCCGGCGAGCGATCACCGGTAACATGCCACATTCCCCGAGTACGTCTTCCATGTACGCGAGGATTTCAAAATCCGTCTCACCGCAGGTCATCATCTCGACCGTCCGAATCGCGGGAGGCATAGCAAAATGAATATTGAAAACTCTCTTCTTTCTCTTATCGGAGATTTTCGCAATCAGCAAACTCGACTTGATCGACGAGCTATTCGAACCGAGGATACAATCCTCCTCAGCCAAGGCATCCATCTTAGCAAACGTGTCGATCTTGAGATCCAAAAGCTCCGGTACAGCCTCAACAACAAGCCAGGAATTACTGATAGCCGGCTCCAGGCCCAAAAACGTCTTGCAGATCCCAAAGGGCGCAGTCGTGGATGACTCCAGGTCGACCTGCGATATAGAGGTTTCGACCTCACGACCTGTGATCTTGCCCTCGCTGTTCTTTATTTCCTCTCTGGCCTTGTGAATCCGCGGCATCAATGAGAACTCGGCTTTGTGGATGTCGACGTACTCCGCTGCGTCGCGGAGTGCGGCTTCCGATAGATCGTGGATATGCACATGGTAGCCGGCTGCGATGAAGATGCAGCCTATCCGGCGTCCGAGGACTCCGCCGCCGATGACAGCGACGGGGCGGTCTGTTCGTGGTTTCACCGCCATTGTGGTGAAGAAGGGTTTGGATAGAAATCGGGAGTGTCTGAGGTGAGTGCTAAATGCGATGGTACTATGTACATATGACGTAGGAAGAGGCGAGTGAATCCGCCTCTTTGCAACGTTTTTTTGGCTTCTGTCATTTGATGCAACAGTGAATGCATGCATATCTTCTTGGAAGATATGTTACTTCATTTAAACGATCGTACAATGCGGGCGTCGGAGACTAACTGCGGAAGTTGCGTCCTGCTCCGGGCTGTCAGGTACTCGAGTTATCCTCTAGAGTAACGACTACCTACCTAGGTAGTGCAACGATTTGCAGTACTTCCTCATTTCATATCTGCCATGCAGGAAATGCCTTTCTATTAAGCTTTGTAGCAGACTTGTGAATTTTATTCTCAACAGAGGCTACTTACAAGTTACGTGTGCTTCTTAGCATCGAGGTGTAAATGCATTGATATAAGTGCTGTCTATCTTTCATTCCCTCATGACACGCTAAACCAAATAAGAAACTTGAAGTCTATGAAACGTTATCCATCGTCTATGCAATTCAAAATGGAGTTGCGATCGTCTTGTAATCAGACGGCAATGGGGCCGGCACCAAGTCTGTCTTTAGGACCGATGCCCTTTTCCCGAACGGCAACGAGACCAACGATCAAGCCAAGCCCAGCAAGACCGACAGAGCACCAAAGACCGGTACCATACTGTTCAGCAAGGCCATGTCCCTTCTGGATATCGACAGCATCAGTGACAGCAGCTGAGATAGCCAAAGCAACGCCGGAGCCAATTTGGAATGCAGTGTTCAGCTGAAAATGATGTTAGAATGTTGAGCGTATACTTGACGAGAGAGAAATCTTACCATTCCACCAGCCAAGCTTTTGACCTCGACAGGCACGCTGGTTAGCACAACTGTGCTAGTAGTGACAAAGATGAATGACACGGACGAGATGCTGATCAAAGAGGTGGGAAGAACATTGAGCCAGCTATCAAGGTCAGTAGATAATCACTAGTAATGGTGATGACGATACATACAAGCTGTGTTCAGGGCTCGAAGTTAGAGCACTAGAGATGGGAGCAACAACGGCCAGAACTAGTCCAGCGATCAGGAGATGCTTCCCATTCATGTACTCAAGGAGCTTTCCTGTTCCAAGGGACACGATGAAGCCGATGGCACCCATGGGCAAGAAGCGGAGAGCGGTGTCGCCTGCGTTAAGCTTGTCCACTTCCTGTGCAATGAGCACAATGTAATAGATGACGTTCTGGTATGTACCATATCCAGCTGTTGAAAATCAGTAACTTGCACAAGCGTCACTTAGATGAAATATAACTCACTGAAGCCAATCACCCAGAGGCCTGCGAAGTTGCGAATCTTCCACAACGACAGCGGCATGATGGGGTTGCTGATGTACTTCTCAAGGATAGTGAATCCAACAAGGAGACCAACAGCTAAAATCAAGAGAACGATGATGAAAGGCTGGTCCCAGCCGTATGTTCCGCCACTGGAGAGGACGAATTGAAGGAGAATCAAACCAGCAGTGGACATCACTGCGCCAATGTAGTCCATGCGCTCCTTCTTTTGCTTAGACGGCACATCGGCGGGAAGGACGATGAATCCCAGGACGCCCAGCGAGCCGGTGATGATGACGATCAAGTAGAAGATGTACCTCCATCCGAGTGAAGAGGTCAAGAAGCCACCAAAGATAAGGCCAGTGCAGAATCCAAGGGTGCCGGAGGCACCATAGATAGAAAGCGCCCGGGTACGGTCAACACCGCTGAAGTAAGAACTGATGATTCCAATGGCGGACGGCACAGTGAGTGCGGCTCCTATCCCTTGAATTCCACGGAACACTGTGAGTTGAATGAAAGACTGGCCGAAGCCAATGGCCAGGGTCCAGACAGATAGCCAGGCCAGACCGAGACAAAGGATCTTCTTTCGTCCGTAGCTGTGGAAGTTAGGACAAAGTTCTTGATTGTTTCACTCAAGGTGGGCCAAGAACATACCGATCAGATAGAGCGCCAGCCAGTAAAAGGAAACCACCAAATGATAAGGTGTATGCAGATATCATCCATTGTAGGTCTGTACCGGAAACTTCAAAATCCCGCTGGATCGAGGACAGAGCAATATTGGCACTGGTCATAAAAACATTATCAAGAAATTGAGAGCCAGATGTGACCAGCAAGATCAGACATCCTCTCCAAGAGCCTAGGCGACCGAATTGGTGTGGAATCTTTTCAAGAATAAACGGATCTTCACTCCCAGCCGGAGATGGCAGCATGTGTGCGGGTGTGACTGCACCAGAAGACTCCGGGCTCGAAGTAACAGTAGGTTCAATAACCTTTGGGGCCTCCATAGTGGGGGTGTCAATACCGCGAGTCTGAAGACCACGCGGTCGACTGAAATAGTCAACAATGCCCATTATGATCTAGGAAAAGAGAACGAGGATGAAAACGGATGCCGAGCATAACATGCAGCAGCTCCTTACACTCTAATATACGCTCTACTATCTGCTGCTGTTGTAAAAAAATCAAAATCTTCAAACTGCTCCAGTTTAAAAAGTGGAGTGAAGCATCTCGGATTACCGTTTTGAGCTGGATCTCAAACTGGAGCATGTTCTCTCGGATTACTTTGTTGAGTATGGCATGACCCACTGTGAAGAGCTTTATCCACTGGCCACCTCGTCCCTTGCACGTGGAAGAGATAAAAGGGATTGAAATATCAGTCTGAGCTGTTGTACGCGGCCTTGATCAGCGCACTGTTAGATACAGCGCATATGCAGATGCATCTGATTTTCTGACTGCTCAATTATTGAGGGACATCGGCTGCAAAATGGCTATCGGCTTTGCGTAGGCTTGAAAACCTTAAGATATCGGCCCGAAGAGCCTTGGAGGTGTTGCGGGATCCCGGTAGGGCTAATTTAGCCGCACTGCGGTCTAGGTTTTTTCTGTGTGCCGTCTAGACAGTGAATTATACAAAATCCATTAAACAGTTTAATCTGTGCAACTATGATAGAATTATGTGGAGGCCGTTATTCCAGTAGCAAGCAGCAAGCACGACATCCACTCACCTGTTGGGAGATCATGTCGGATTTTTGGTGCAGATAGGGATTAATTTTGCCACGCCGAATCTGTGGACCGTACACCTCATGTACACTGTGTACATTGCTTGGGCAGTTTCTCCCAAAATCCATCTAGGCCTTTTGATAAGCAAGTGGGGAAGTTCATTTTGCCATTGAAAATTTCATTCTCTTCTACACATGTATCGCTTTGAGCAGTCCACGGGTTTGTGCACATCCAATAGGTGGAGGCACGGGTACTCGGTACTCCACCTTGATGTCCGTGTGTTCTGTGGTCCAGGGACTTCGACCAGTGTCGACTCCGTATGTACGCCTGGGCACCTGCCCAGGTGGGCATCCATGAGCGATGACTAACAAGGCACATTGGCATTTTTCCCGGGGTCTGAGCTTTGCCAAGCTGATCGCCAGTCAAGCAATTGCTCTGGCCAACATGATCAGCATCACTCAATGATTGGCAAAGTACGGAGTATGTGCATCTCATTTTGAAGCACAGATTGCGCAAGACTATCACATTCTTGCATCTGGTTGGGACAGAATACGCAATTCGTTCGAGTCTCGAACATCCATAGCACACATATATGTACCCGCTGCGGTTAGGGCGCATTGAGTTCTATGCAGGGGTACTTCCACTTCGCCGGTTCTACCTAGGTAATCTTGAAGTGCGGAACAAGCAGCATCCTATATCATTGTGCTTACAGAGTATATCCTGCTCAAATGGGAGGGCCACACTCACCTGGGCAGGACTTCCTTGGTCGCTTTCGTTATTGATCCCACATTTCGCGATTGGAAACCATGCGCATATTCACTACTACTTCGGAATCTGCCATTCTGGACAATGGGGTTTCTGAGACAGTCTTACCAGCTTGGGTTACCGGTACGAAGTAGAACTATAGCCCAGGGGGCGCTGTGGCCTCAGGCAGCATGGGCCCGATCGGAGTTGATCTACGTCATAGTAATGCCTGAAAGAACTGGCATTCAGGGCGCCTGGCAGGCCAATCAAAGACATTGGAGAAAGAACCCCGTCCCGATTTGGAAGAGGATCGAATGAGAAACGCCTCGCTCCACATTAATGACGTACAGGACAGAGGTTGAACATCCCCGCGATCTTCTGTACTTCCCCTCTTATGCTATATTGCAATCTACTATATTCTGCACGATTATCCTCTTCCTGGCTGATGACAGCGGGATCAGACACGACGATCGCAGATTAACTTCCCTTCTGCAATGCGAGTCGACGGCTTGCAAATAGGCAACTAATCATTGTGAGACTGCCAGAACTTCTACGATCGACTCTATCACCAATTTCAAGAAGATCGAGAGGTCCGGTCCAATCGATGACGTTCGCCTTCAGCCAAAATGTCTCGGCGCAGCAGCTGGCTGACATCCTTCCAAATGGCGTGGCTATTCTCGACCATCGATACCAACTGATATCCGTGAACCGCCGATTTCGAGAGCTTATCCCGTCTCCTACCACAAAATTTTCTGAATGTTGGTTGAATTCGGTCCACAACGACGACTATGAGCGGGTGGCCGCAGCGTATCGGGAGACCGCAGAATCCAAACAAAGGCTACGAATCGAATACCATACTCGCGACCCCGACTCAATGTGGTCTGTCATGACGCTGGACCGGCTGGAAACACAAGAGGCCAAGCCTTTCGGGTCGGCGGAAGGTGGTCTGTTTATCTGCACCATCGCAGACATCACCCCGGAGAAAAAGGCCGAACTCATGCAGAGACAGGCTGCGCAGGAGGCACGAGAGCGCAAGAAACAACAAGAGAGATTCATCGACATGATCAGCCACGAGATTCGGAATCCATTATCTGCAATCCTACACTGCACCGAGGACATCCAAGAGGCTATCTACAACAAGAAGCCCGAGCAAATCTCGATCTTGAACATCACCGAGGCGGTTGAGACGATCAGCCTATGCATCACACATCAGAAAAAGATTGTCAATGATGTTCTCACATTCTCAAAGCTAGACGCATCAATGCTGTCCCTATCTCCACGCAAGGTGCAACCCAAGCGACATCTCACCACACCACTCACAATGTTCCGACCCGAGCTTCGAAAGCAGCAAATCCAGTTTGAATACATAGCCGACGTATCTTACCACTCTTGCGGTATCGACTGGGTTCTGGCCGACCTTGATCGAATGAGCCAGGTCTTAATAAACATTCTTTCCAACGCCATCAAATTCACCGCCAAATCGGAAAGCCAACGGTTCATTCGAGTCTCCATGGGTGCCTCCATAGAGCGTCCAACTTCATACCCGCCGAATGTTGTCTTCTTCGAATCCAGCAAGTCAGCCCTCCGTAAGGATGCCACCAACACCACTGAATGGGGAGAGGGCGACGTGGCATACATGATGGTCGCCGTCAAAGATTCCGGCATTGGGATTACTGCCCAGGCCCAGAAACGGCTTTTCGAACGATTCAACCAAGCAACCCCCAAAACAGAAAGTTTATACGGTGGCTCCGGCCTTGGGTTAAATGTTTGTAGGCAATTGTGCCACTTGCATGGGGGTGAGATTGGTGTGAGCTCCCAAGAAGGCCAAGGAAGCACATTTGGCTTCTTCTTCAAAGTGCGCCGAACAAATCACACAAGCTCAGATGGTCACGGAGGCCTTGATATCTCGGGCATGGATCGTCTATGTCTTGACATCCAAACACTCGGAAACGAAATGCGCGGGATCAATGAGTCCACGGAAGACCCTGAGATCTCGCCAAGCCCCCCAGAGGATAACATATGGGAGGCAGAGCCAGGTGCCCCGAAAGACGAACGAACTAAATGTACCTTCCGTATAGCGCGTGAAGTTTCAGATTCCCAAATCAGATCGAAGAAACCAAGCCCGTCTCGCCATGGAAAGCAGCCTGACAAAAATTCCGAAGAGCAGTCTGAAAAGCAGACCGGGAACGGTCAGCGTGTTTTGTTAGTCGAGGATAACATCATCAATCGACGCATCATATCACGCAAGCTGGACGCACTTGGCTACAACATATCAGAGGCTAGTAACGGCAAAGAGGCTGTCAATGCCCATAAAGGTGGTCGTTTCGATTGTATCCTCATGGATCAGCAGATGCCCGTCATGGATGGGAACCGCGCAGCAAAAGAGATTCGCGAGATTGAGAAAAGGAAAGGCGGCCATGTTCCCATTCTGGGCGTGACTGCAAATGTCAGAGACGCTCAACGAGACGCCATGATCAGTGCTGGCATGGATGATATCATCCACAAGCCTTACGGAACCCAGGAGCTGGTTGAAAAGATCAATAAGATGATACCGGAGACGAGAAAATAAATAATGAGGCTGGCCGATGAGTGTTTTCGCGATTCCCCAAAGACGCCTGGGGTCGTACATCGGCGATGTCACTGTATATTATACCATCTTTTACCGCAACGCTCGTGATCACGCATACCCATAGATTTGGAGCTAAATGTCCTTGTTATTAAATGTACAAATATCAAAATGTTATAAATCTGTTCGCGCGACTTGACTCGAACTTCTTATAGCTCGAACACTCTATGAACGTTTCGTGAACACAAGCGGGCATCCATCCTAGTTGATGTGTTAGAAAAGAATTCCAAGAGTTCGACAAGGCATTGCAAAAGCATTTGTCTTCAAGGATACTGACCATTGGGAATAGTGTAGCAAACACTCGAATTTCCTCTGACTTCTCCGTAGCATGATGCTTCCAATCGAGCTCCAGTGCTGCTTTTCCAATCATGCCTGCCATCGAAAGGGGCACATATCTTCTTGCGAGGCAATCGTGAGGTCCTGCGCCGAACACAAGCCAATTTTTCGTTTTAGACTCCGCATCTCCGGAGATCCACCGATCAGGATCAAAGGTATCGGGATTAGGATAGACATTCGGATCATGCAAAGCTGGATAACAAGATGGAATGATCATCGCACCCTTTGGGACAGTGTAGTTTGGGGTCACCGGGAAGTTCTTGGTCGCAAGATACGGTACCATAATGACGGGTGGTCGGTGGCGCAGAAGCTCTTTGATGACCGCGTTGGTATAGGTGAGGGATTCCAACATGGGGAGATCGAACGTCTTGTTCCTATCCCCACCACGGGCCGCGAGGTTTTCCTGTCGTAATTTATCGAGAACATCGGGTCTCTGTGCGAGGATTTGGAATAACCAGGTCGTTGCACTGCTGGAAGCATCCTGGGATGCGAAGAGGAAAGTGAACAAAGTCTCTCCGATCTCCTCGTTGGTGAACTCGCGGATCATGTTTGTTGGCTTTTCTGCATCGGTCTCCCCTGCTGCGATCCTTTCGCGATATCTCTGCGATTCCATCATGTGGAGCACCCAGTGATCGACGATACACTTTGGCTCGGCGCCGGTTGCCATGTTCGCTTTGCATGCAGCGGCACATTTGGCAAATTCGACGTGGACAGCATCCGCGGTTTTCTTCCCGCGCCATGGCTTGGTGAAGGGGACGTACATCGACAGAGGCACATTAACCAACTCGAGAGCCGCTGTGGCTAGATAGAAGTCATCGGCGATCTTTTTGACCGCGGCTTGGGATATATAGTCGCCGAAGAATGTGCGACAGGAAAGGGCGCAGTTTATCTCACGGAACATGGTCATGAACTCCATTGGCTTTCCCTGGTTTGCCTGGCTGGCAGCAGTGAATTTTTCAAAGTAGTCGGCCAGCACTCTCTCCTGAACTGGGAGGTATGTGGCCATAGCTCTATTCGTGAATAGAGGTGTCAGACCTCTGCGGTATTCGGCGTGATCCCTACCCTGCAGAAAGACCCATGCTTTGTGGCCTAGGATGTCCTTTGCGATCGGCACTATACATGGTTCGGCGTATGAGGGTGACTTGAATACCTTGTGGGCAATATCTCGGTCTGAGGCAAGAACAACAAATCTGTGACGGTGATTGTAAGCGAGTTGGGCTTGGTGTGGGCATTTGGGACATCATTTGACATACTTGTGAAAAACAGACACGCAACTGAGAGGCCCGCTTGCCCATTGCACGAGATAGCCCTCAAACTTTGGGTCTAAGGCTTGTAAAAACGGTCCCATAAGTGGGATCTTGAATGGTGGTCCAGCAATGGAGCCCTTTCGCTTGATGTACATGACTAGAGGCCACCAATATTAGCTATGCGAATGATAGATTGAGATCGTTGGTTACCTTGATCGTAGAGCACCACGGCGAGTAGAAAGGACACCACATAGTGCCAGGTCGACCATTTTGAAAGGTTTCCAAGAAGTGAGATCGAAGGTTGTGAGGGATTGGAAGGCCATGCTTGGAGCAGCTCGGCATGAGATGTCGAGAGGTTTGATATTACCGCCGCCATGTTACACTTCCAGTGGTATTAGCCACAGAAGCAATTCCGGATATGGCTGGTAAATAAGTACATTGAAAGCAAACAGCGCGTCGCGATTCATCGATGGCATGATATAGTCCATGCTTCCCGATTAGGCTTAGACTCCGAATCAGGAACAACGGGGTCTAGTCCCTTTTGGGCCGTCACCTGAAGTCCACGTCTTCTGTCAACGCGAGATCGAGTCTGGTTTAGCAATCATACTTCCTCCGTACTGTACTATCAACAGACTTTAGCATCTGTCTCCCAATACCCCCGTCCCAATTTCAAAGGCGGTGTGGGGCGCGTTAGCACCGGCTCCTTAGGCTGACGCTCCGTTTGATGTTCACTATCTCGCAATGCGCCCAACTCTCCGTCGGTCGTGTGCTGCTTGTGCGAAGTCAAAGTCCAGCTGTGACCTAGGCACTCCTCGTTGTTCCCGCTGTATCCGGCGCAAAATTGAGTGTGCCTACGCGAACGAACCCTCGACGAAGTCGGCAACTTCCGGCCCGCCGGATAGCGGGTCGCGGGAGCCTCTTGAAAGATGTGATGGCTTGACGACGTATAGATTTGGACATTACGATCCATTTGACTCATATCCACCGACGAGACTTCCCAAAGAGCACGTTCAGCGTCTCATTCATGGCTGTACGTGACTCGGGTGTTGGATGCCGATTTGGCCACACATGCTCACCCCCAGTGATCTAGTTCTCAACAAAATCGCTTTTCAATACTATCCCCTTGACCTGAGTGCGACTTCCAATCCATTCTTAATATCCTGGTGGCCACTGGCGCTAGGGGACCCAGCGCTGTTTCACGTGTCTCTGCAGACTGCATGTCTCGATGAAGAGCTTCTCGCCCGAAAGGGCTTTCAGTCATCCGAACTTCTCATGGCAGACTCGGTAGCTCTGCTCCGGCGAAAGGTGGAAGACGTCTCCCTCGCTATGCAGGATGGGACCATGAACTCTGTCATCACGTTGGCAACCATTGAAGTAAGATCATGCCTCGGCTTGTGGCTTTGTGCTCTTCTTCACACTTTGGTCATATCACTGATATCCGAGCGTTTAGTTTGGCAAGGGCAACGTCAAGATTGGCCGAATGCACGTGGATGGGGTCAAGAAACTAGTTGACTTGAGAGGTGGCATCAATTCAGTCAGACAGACCAGTCCGCTTACTGCCAGGATGGTCAGCTGGTGAGTCAGACGTCAAATAAACCCATGGATCTGGGGGTGGAACGCATAAAGCTTACGAGTCTTCTAGGGTATCGATGCTCATTATGGGTCACCCTCAGTTTGAAACGCAAGACGATTACGGAATCGGGGATGGAATACCACCAATTCCAGAATGGCAATTAGGACCGACTGCCAACTGCGAAAGTGGATTCGATGTCAACGCCCTTGACATTGATCCTGCGGTTCGGAACGTATTCGTCCGCCTTCGCAACGTTATGCAGCGCGCGCAGCAAGTGCCGTTCTCAACCACTCAGATACACGACCTCACGTGCTTCGTGGTTCATCGGCTTTTACTCTCTAGCACAGCAACGCCCCTCATTTCGCCGATCACAGAAAGTATTCGATGCGCGATTATACTATACATGTTCATCGTTCAGGGGCCGACCTACTACACACACGCAGTCATATCCAACACAATCGTCATTCGACTCATTGAGCACTTCAGATATCTTGCACCGCCTACCCACGTTTTTGACTCTCTTGATGTGTGGCTAACTGCTGTCGGCATGGTTGCATCGACGGACACAGACCATCATCAAAGCTTCGTGGAAAGGGCACGTGAGATCGCAATCTCACTCCAACTCAAGAGTTTCCAGGACGTAATGGTGCATATCAAGAGCGTTATTTGGTTGGAAAAGCACCATATTGAAGAGATATTCCTTTCTCACTGGGATATCATATTCAATCTTGCAGAAACCACCGCATCACCATACCTCCTCACCTTCAGTGCTTCGCCAGATATGACAGGTGCGACATTTATATGAGAGAAGCCATGGCAGTGCGGTTTGTATCCAAGCCAAGGGCTTTCTCACAACCAGGTATTGACAGCACTACCTTGTCACCAAACCCTCCCAACCGAACTCTGCCCACAGAAGCCAGTACCAACCAGGGAAACATAACTGGAAAGACCGTATGTTTCCAGTCACTGGTGATTGCTGTCTAGACAAACCCGCTGCGTCATCGCCTACGGCGGGCACATTTGTCCTCCGGAAGCATTTTGCATGGAGCAATATCCATGTTCACCGAGCTGCACGGCACCCCGTCCCACGATATGCTTTTTTGTCATTGGGCGGTTTGATTTGATAAGCTCCGAAGCTCTATCACTACTCATCCGGATCGATCAATGGCTGCTGCAACCAAGGCAATATAGAGTTGCCGAATATTCAGCGGAAGTCAAACTCGGTGCCACACCCACAACTCGCTCGGCGTGTAAGGAGTCCACGCTACCTGCACAGCAAACCAAATACCGGACTTTCAGGGTGGGGCGCACACTAACAAGCCCGAGATCATCTGTTTCAACCCGATTTATGATATCCTAGCCAGCATGCATTGTTTTGAATAGATGAAATTCTAGCTTTAAGTGTATCACAATATCAAAGAAAAAGAAAAGAAAACAACGACTACAACACAGATCGAAAGCCGTGCACCAAGGAAATGGTGCGTGCGCCGTGAGTTTCGGCCCCCAAATCACGCCTGCTCAGCACGAGCCTTCAGATCCCGGTGAAAGACATCGAAATGAGCACGCATCTTCTTCCCAAGCAGCGAAGGGCTCATGATAAATGCAAGAAGACCCTTCAGATCCTCCGTCTGCGTAAAGATCGTCGACGCGCCATCGTTCGCAGGCTCAATATGGAATTTATGCAGACCAGCAATAGTGAAGACGGGCGGGCCCTGCCAAGAGAACAAGGTCTCGGTGTTTTCCTAGTCGATCAGCATGCGGTCTCTGCAGCCGTCCAGTCGCGCAGGGAAACTCACCTTAACTTCTGCGACGAATTTGAAGTTCTCGATGTTCACGTCGATCTTATCGCCCGCGCTCAGCTCCACGGGTGTCTTGCCCTGGGTTTTGATCTCCTTCAGCCACTCTGTGTGCCATTCTGGGTAGGCGGAGAAGTTGAGGAACTGTCGGCGGTTAGTAACTGGAGGTGTTGGGTTGCGGTGTCTTTGTCTTGGATCTACGTACGATTTCGCGCACTTTGGCCGGCGGCGCGGCGATTTCGATTGTGCTTGTGATCATTGCGTGGGTTGAGAGAGAGAGGGAAAGGGGAGAAAGCTATCGACATATGGTGCGACAGGTGCGTGGGGATTAGTACCACGTCCCGAGGTCCATCCGCGGTGGTCCCGCCTTGGCTGCAGATCAGCCCAACGCCTTTGTCGCATTCTTACTCCGTAGATGGGTGGTACTCCGTACGGAGCACGCCGTGCAGGGCAATCTGTACTGCTTCGTGCTTGGTAGATCAATCTACAACGTTCATGACGTAGGCCAACGGGCGCAATATGCACGATGTCAATCAATTTTCACCAAGGACGTCATGGTGCATCTACATCTGGGGATCGGAAATGGAATTAATGAAGATCGTTCAACTTAGATACAAGTAGCATAATTAAGTTTAACATAAGTCATGATAGTCAACTATCATCCAACTCATCCCGAGTCATATATACAGAGAGACGAATATACATTTCACAGCGCGTCTCGCATGATCAAGGCTCCATGCTGATGCGGCTGACACGACGTCCACCATTTTCGGCTCGGTCAGCAGCCAGGGTGGAGGCAAACTTGCTTTTGGCGCGGATCTGAGGTCCCTTCCAGTAGAAGACGTAGATGGGCAACACGACCAGGCAAGACAGACAGGCCAGGACGGTACTGGCATATTCGACGTGCCACTTGTTACCGATGTTGGTGTACATGGGGGTCGCGTACATGGCCGAAATACCGGCCAGCAGATCACGCGCGAACGCGTTACCACCGGTCGCTGAGGCGGAGTACACTCCGTAAGATGCGACCATGTAATCAACGGAAGAGAGATAGATGGCGTAGTTGGCAATACCGACACAGGTGGAGAAGACCATGGATCCCATCCAATGGACGTTGCGCGATTGACCGAACGAAGTCCACGCGAAACCGAACAGTCCGATTGGCTCGAGGGGTGCAAGGAAGAGGAGCCATTTGAGACGACGCTCTGGGGGAATCGCCGCGTCGCCGTGCCGGAGACGAAGTTTCTGGTCTCGGAAGAACCATGGGAAGTACGAGAAGTAACCGAGGAAGTAGGCGACGTTGATGGGAATGATGGCCCAGGCCTGTCCCAAAGTACCGAAGCCCCATCCTTGCTTGTAGACAATGGCAAAACTTTCCAAGAAGGTGAAGATCAGAGCATCGGAGAAACCGGACAGCAGAGACAGACAGAGCACAATGGGCTCGCGGAACAGCATGTAGAATGGACGCGCCCAAATCTTGCCGGCTTCCTTGAGGGAGACACGGGGGGTCTTGAGCTCATTGGGTCCGTAGATGTTGGGGTCTTCTCCGGTCTTGCGGCGACGCTTGGCTTCCTTGTCCATGATGATGGTGGAACGACTCTCGGGCATGAAGAAGATGATGGCTTGGGTGACACCACCAAAGATGAGCTGGATCCAGAAGAACCATTCCCATGAAAGGACTATTTCGAGACAGAATTAGCAACGAAGACGCGAGATATGAAGGGGGTTTTCTTACATCGCGCGATGGGACCGCCAATGACACCACCAATACTGGTACCAATGCAAGAGGACAGGACAATGAAAGCAAGCGGGAATTGCTGCGTTTCAGGTTCGTAGATATCGGCAATCAAACCGAGTGTGACACTTCCACCAGCAGTGGATAGACCACCCTACCATGTGTTAGTTTGAATCGCAATGTGACCAATTTCGCATGGGACATACCAATGCACGTGCGACTACGAGAGAGCCCCAGTTAGGAGCGAGGGCAGCAGGGAGTTGCCAGATGTTAATCAAGAACATAGAGAGCTGGAGGATGGGCCAACGACCGAACTCCTCGGACCAAGGAGCCCACAATTCACAACCAATAGAGTAGGTGACCAGGTAAGCCATCTGACCGGTGCGAGCATGTTGCTCACTGATTTTGAAATGCTCGGCCAGCTGAATGACGGCGGCCGGGTACACGGAGGTGTTGAAGTTCATGGAAACCTGGACGAAGGCGACTGCGGCCAGGTAGGACCATTTCTTCCATCGTGGCCAGGAGTATCCCAAAATTTCGTAGCAGTCTTGCTCCTTCAGCTCGCGCTTTCCGTCCGAGCGCTCACTCTTCTCACTTTTCTTTTCGGTGAGTTCGGCGGAGAGATCGACAGGATCGCTGCTCTCACTGCTGACGCCATGAGAGGACGGCCTGCTCTCGCTGTGCTCAGCTCGAGCTTCTTGTTGCTCTGGAGGAGACATGGTATGCAACAAGGGGGTTTGAAGAAGAAAAAAAAATGAACAGTGGACCTTCCCCAGCTGTTATACTCGAATTTTTGGGTTCGATTTTTTACTTTGGAATTTAAACCGGATTTATAGTGGAGACGCCGCTTAAGGTAACGAAGATCTCTACCTACACAGTCGGCTGCACTCCCTCAATGCAAGGCTAGGTACAGATACTCTCTCATTAGTATACATAGTACTAGTAGTCTTGTTTCTCTCTCTTTATTACTGTATTATTATATTTTTTGCAGACACGATCCCTGACTTGGCATCGGAAGATCTGACGTCATGGTCGAGGCAAGCAACATTGCCGAACTCGCCATTCTTTCTCTCTCCCTTAGTCCACGGGTGGGCCTTGTACTTAGTGTACCTAGTGCAGTGTCTGTTCCGACTCTGTGGACTCCTCGCTCTAGGCGCTCATTGATCGCTTCAGATCAGGTTTTGCCCTCTCGTTTTTATGCGGGCATTCCACCTACGTTGTCTATGTACCTGGGGCCCCGGGGGCCGCAACCATTACCGAAATTCGAGAATGAAGTCATCCCTGCATACTTGAGATAGACATAAAAAAAGGAATACATACCAATGAGAGCTAGTGGGGCAACCATTAAGCAACAGCCGGGCCCGCAGTCTGGGCAAAGCGTGCTATGCGCGGTACACACGCATGCGGTCTTGACATCATCGACGTTGCTATCGCGTTCATATACTCGACTCTTCCCCGTACCCCAGCATTCGAAATGCCGACCCCAGATAGGCGACACCTTGCTTGGGCTGTGATTTACTATGCTCATCCCTCTTGACACTCATGTTAGTTCGGCCTTAGTACAGCATAATGTCCACGGGTCTTTTCGAAGGCAAACGACCCACGAAAAAAAATTGCGCAGCCAAGGCTTCCTTGGCTTGATATCCACACAATTGATTATACTCCGCATGTTTTTCGTTCGCATCCGAAGGGTGGGTTGAAGGCGCAAATGAATGGCAAAAATCGGTGTCCAATGTGACTCGGTGGATGTACTGGGCCCGACCATGAGGCAACACTTTACTGTGCTCCGTACTCCTAGTACTGTTGCCACAGTCTCCATGGCTCTCAGGTATTCAACTTTGCGGCACTAGTACGATCGGCGGGTGTTGTACAACGTACCGAACTCATTTCAAAATTGTACTTCGTAGTGCATGCAATAATGTTTCATAACATTGGTTCGCAGGATCGTCGCATAACTCAACTATGTAGACATGTTGAGACCCGTTCGCTCAATAGGGTCTCCCCTTACTCCACCCCTAGAGCCCCACCTAGCACCGTGCCTTGCACCCTCGGAAAACGTCACAGCTGTGGTCAGCGCTCGGTGTTTTTTGGGTTAAACTTCCAATGAGATCTCTGACAAAAATCAAGGTCTGGTCGGATGCCCAGGCGGCCTTGGCTCCAGGGCTTCCTTGGCTTACGGTTCCCGGTCCCCGTAGGCTTTGACCCGAGAGACCGAAGCCGCCCGGTCATGATCGGCATCATTTCGGTCACCGACGGTCTGATAAGAGACCGATATTTTCCATGCAGTAATTCACTTCGAAAAAATAACTGAAAAAACGGAACAACAACAAAACAAAAACAAGACAAAATTTCAAGCTTTTGGAAGAGTGATGCGTAAAGCCCGAGGTGAGATGCTCGTCGCGTACCCATTATCATCCACATCAAACTCGAACTCAGACAAGCCGACATTGCCGTACACGAATGTGTCAAATGTCATCCACGACGAACAGGAGCCAGTAATAGGCCCAGAGTCGGACGGGGTCCCCAGCGTATATATGACGGCGGAAAATCCCATGCGACCTGAACTTTGAAGACCATTCGGTTGAAGACGAATGCTTATCGCAGAGGGATCCAAGACCTTGGCCAGAGTCATCAGGGTTTCGTACATATCGACGGAGTTGCTGATCCAGCTCTCAACATGCAGACCAGGGCGATCGTCTGCACTGATGGTGATTGAAGAGTTCGTGTCCTCCGTTACCAGCTTGTAAGTTCCGCCAAATCGCTCCAGCGCTTGGTTCCTGGCGACCGTATCGAGCGTCGGTAATAATGTATCCGCGACGATATCGGAGATCAGGGCTGTGGACTGGTGCGAGTTGTTGCTGCCAGCCACTAGAACTGCAAAGCCGGCGTTATGGTCGGGCGAGAGGCCGATGAAGCTCGAATACAATCCGAGGTCGCCGGCTTTGCCGTAAAGATCGACCCTACGCGGTGTCGAATAGCTGTATATTTCCCACGGGGCTCCCACCGAGCTACGTAAGGATGCCATGTGTGCTGATGGCTTGAGCCATCTTCTTGTGACAGCGGGATCGATCAAGGTATTGGAGAGAATTGCACGACCGAATGTTGCCATGTCGTTTGCGGATGAGAAGATTCCCCCGGCACTGGAAGATTGTTAGCCGGATATTTTAGCATCAGCCATTTCATTCGAACATGCCTCCCTTCATCGCCCATGTCATAGTTGAAAAAGCTGAACGTTTCATTGTATGGTATCGCCGCCAGATCAGGGTCAGGTGCATGAAGGCTAGACCGAGTCAAGTTGAGCGGCTTGATAAGTCGATCAACTAGGATATCCTCATAGCTGGCATCTAGCATAGATTCCAAGGCGTATCCGAGGATTTGAAATCCCGAATTAGAGTATAGCGGAGTATGCGAAGTCGCCGCGAGAGGACCTGAAGTGCGATACCGTTTAGTCAAACCGGGGGTAAACATGCAGGCACGTGGCCTACTTACGTCTTTGGAGTACTCCGTCAAAGAATTCTGAAATCGCACAGCAGTTAGCCAAAGAGGATTACTATGAGCACGTCGGAGACACTTACCTGCTCTGTCACACTGGCGAGTGTTTCCACATGTCAATTGCTCGGACTCGGAAAGTATGGGAAATCCTTGACTCTGCAGAGTGCTCTGCTGGAACCCCAGATCTAACATCCCATCTGCGATCAAAGGTTAAAGTCAGATGGTGTCATCAACAAACTGAAATCCAAAGGCAATCATACAATTATTCAAAATACCAGCCTGGTGACTTGCCAATTCGCCAATGGTCACATCTTCCCACTTCACATGATCGAGTGCATTTGCTGACTGTAATGAACTCTGATTCGCGCGGATTTCGGGTATATATTTTGAGACCGGCTCGTGGAAGTGTCGTATCCCACCAAAGGTCATATAGAGGAACATTGTCCATAGCTTTGATATGCTACCAATGCGGAAGATTGAATTCCCATCGACTTCGTTAACGCCAACAGCTCCGGACTTGATGAGGTCATCTGTGTGGTAGAAGCTGAAAGCCGAATCGGGCTCTTGGCCGGTGAAGATCTGCAGGGCAAAGGATACAGAGGGCAGATCTCCATTTTCAATAGCTTCATTGAGCTTCGAGGTTAGCTCTTTAGTTGCCGAGAGAAAGGTCTCATCTGTTGACAGCGCCGTGGGTGCGGGAAACGCTGGTCCAAAGAGAGGGCAAGCAGTTGCTTGTTGGGCGTTGACAGAAGCAAGCAATAAAAGCCAGATTGAGTACATCATTTCGGGATGGAACCTTGAAATCTTGAAATATATAATGTGGGACCTAAGATGGATTGTTGGATATCGGCATTTTTATATAATTTGCTTGAGAATAGAGTATGTTGTTTTGATGTAACAACGGACAAGGCATACCAACCTTTTTGCGGCTGAGTAACATCATAACCTTGAAATAAACGATAGTCCCTAATGCTAAACTGAAACGACCGAATATTCCATGCAAACGCTAACAGTCACATTGAATATCGACAACAGATTTGGAAGGAGCGGCTTCCAACTATTCCGGAGGTACGGGAATCACACGCCTACCTGCAGATCAGATGGAACGTATATCGGGAAAACCTCAATAATTTTCCTGGTGCTTAGAAGAGTAAGTTCCATTCTATGGGCGAGTCTCGCAGAGATATCCCCCTCCCCCCACGAGCCATTGTTCCGTTCAATCCGAGCCTTTCTACTTCTCGAGAGCTTCAGATGACTTGATGTTCTTCCATCCCGCTTCCTATCGTATGCATGCATCCTTTCTGCCTGCAGGTAGAACCCGGCTGTGGACTTCCGTTTCCGTCGTTGGACGCACATTGCTTTTTCTGTGCTCAGTCACGTCTCTTTTTGATCATCTTGATAATACAGCTGTATTTACATGACGAGATATTTTGAATTTCATAATCTACTGACTTTCCAATTAACATACCAGAGTCCATAAGTTGGGGTCTCATCCCACGCAAATCAGTTCGTACGGGCGGTCCGAGCAACAGGGATAGCCGCAAGTAAAGTGCCAAGAGCCAAATCATCTATCCCCCGCCAAGCAAATATCACAAAACTTAGCAAGTCGTGACAAACGGAGACCCAATGGGAATAAACCGAATGCCCCAACCGGAAGCGGTGGAGCTGCGGTGTCGGGTGGTTAATTTAAGCTCGACTTTGATGCCTGAGGCTCCATATACAACTTGGAATCCGAGGACCGAGAGCCCCCAAGCAACTAAGATCTTGCGGTAGACTTATTGAAAGGGCCTTCTGGGCTAGAGTTTGTTCAGAGATAGTCCTAGTTGAGTCATGGGGGTACTATTTGCTTAGTGTCTCCACAACACTGTTGACCCCGGCAAGCTCAAGAATGTGGACCATCTGTTGACATCCTGTCAGGGTCTTTTTTTCGAATTCTTTCGGCCGACGCTCGGTTCCTTTTCCCTGGGAGATGATACCTTTTATTCTTCTTCAGCCTCAGATTGGACGAATTCAATGAACGCAGCGAGGTAGACATACATTGATAACAATCGCATATTGCGGCTGGTTGTACGACACAGGAGAAGAGATGCTCTTTCAATCTTGATTCTTTGTCTCTCCTTCTTAAGAAATAATGGATTGATCAATGTCGTGCTGTAATTCTTTCAAGTTGCATCTGTTCCCGAGTAATCGTTTATTTTCAGCCGAGTCGCTTATCGAGTCGCTTTGTTCCGCCGGGTCGGCTTCGAGAGCAAAACAAGGATTTTTTTCACTTTCATAGATTCACAAAGACCATTGACTATCTCAATGGTGTGATCAAAGACATTCAAGTCACATTGAAATCAAAAATTTCCCGTTGTCGAAGCATAATAGTTCCCAGTGCTTAAATACAGCACAAACTCTCGCCATAGTCTGGCTTCATCAACATCAAATCAACGAATTGACAAGCAAACACTACTTTGGAGACTCATATAAACATATCTATTACACAAAATCCAGCCTGTTATATCGCCCGAGATGGGTGCCAACATGATCAAGCAAGCCTGTGGATGTATCGGACGTTTTTGCTTATGCGGCCGACGTAGCAGCAGGGCTAATGGCAGTCCCATACCACTACAACCAACCACCTCAGCACAAGGAGACAACCCAGCACCAGTGGCCACCCCAGCACCAGTGGCCACCCCAGCACCAGTGGCCACCCCAGCACCAGTGGCCACCCCAGCACCAGGAGCCACCCCAGCACCAGGAGCCACCCCAGCACCAGGAGCCACCCCAGCACCAGGAGCCACCCCAGCACAAACTGCAGAACAAGCAGAAGAAGCAGCCGCCTTAGTCAAGTATCACGCAGCTGGAAAGCGCTACCAGGCATGCATCGAGAATGCCGCTGCTCCAGACTGCCCAGTACAACCTATCAAACTGACATGGAAGCAAGTTCAAGATAGATATGCTGCGAGCTCTAAGCCAATGACGGGTGGTTTCACAACGCCATTTTTGGACGGCGGTGATCCCGCCCCAGCAAATATCTCTACAAAAGCAACCGACTATCAATACATGGACCTCGAACTACTGGATACAAATGTTGGTGAGTTCTTCTCACAGTACCATTGCAAGGGTACCATCATTGTTGACTTTATGAATCGAGTGGACGGTCCTCATTGGAACGAGATCGCCACGGCTATGTACGAAAACGACCTTAAGCAAAGCATCACCACTCTTAAGAACATTGTGTTTTCGAACGTCGTGAATGACGAGACATTGCCATATGTGAGTGAAATACTTTACCCTAGGCTAGGTATGAAGTGGTCAGATGCGGACGGTAAGCCATGCAAGAAGTTGGTAAGCGGTACTCGGGAATACGAGGAACTTTTGGGAACAGCTTTGGGTAAGTCGGCTGCCGCTCTTGTGATCACGGCATTCCCAAGAGGAACGAAGAAGATCAGCCATATTGTTACTTGGGTAGAAGCCGGGAAACTCCAAGTCCGGCTCGAGATCGCATAGTCCCATTGGCCCCGAAGAGAGGGATGGACTCCTTCCAAGTTCCAAGTTTTGGGAAATATATCTCAAGCAGGTAGGTACTAGGTACATTTGATCACTTCCAAGGTTAGTAGAACGTATCTTAGGTAAAAATTGCACTTGATATCTGGGTCAACTTTGGATACCCGTAGCCATAAGATCTTGGTGCTTTTGATTCCCAGAGACCCACGTGTTTATTCAGGGAGTTACTTTTCATGCGCATGCATTGGCAAATAAAACAAGGTCATGCTGGTAACATAGAGATTTTGCAGCAAATTTCTCGTAACGACGCGTCCGACTAGAAAGAGAAGAGAAAAGGCCATGGAGCCGCCAGCCCTGGAGTGCGGACCTCGGGTCCCGTGATCGGCTCTGATTGGCTGGGGCACAGCTCGGGTACCGCGGGCCCGAGAGACCCGAACGTTGCTTCCTGCAACTCCCTCACCATGGACCAGGGGGAGCAACCTCACAAGCGACAGAAATTCTCAGTCCCCAAAGCAGTACGTCCAGGTCACCAATTGATGTTCTCGAGAGAGTACTAATTGAATCGTCCATAGTGTCAGGGGTGCAAAACACGAAAAGTACGTCTCACGCGTTACCTGGCAATAGACCATGATCTCATTCAGGTATAGATACGATGCGATCGAACTATTCCGTGCTCCAATTGCCGGACGGCGGGAGTTGATTGCCAAGAAGCGGAGACCATTCGCGAGAAACGGCCTACCGCAGCAGAAACCAATGATTTGTGAGAATCGATATGAAGGATGAGTATTGCAATTACTGACATTTGGGCCTCATCCAGGCGCGATTACGTCGTTAGTTTGGAGAGTCGTCTCCAAGCCGTTGAGACCAAGCTCAACTCCCATGACCGCTCCTCACAGCATCTGGGCTCCCAACAGCACACATCTACTCCCGGATCTAACCCTGGCGTGGTCTCCATTTCTGACACTCCCATTGATCTCTACGAAGGTGAATCATCGTTCACCAGACAATCACTCGGAGCTAGAGAAGCCGTCGAGTCCATGGCCAATCCGAGTGCCCCAGGTGCTGGTTCTAATCTGAATATTGCATTTGATTCACTGAGCGGTCTTTTGAAGCCAGTTCAACAAAGCGGACAGGCCGAGGAGGGCAGTACCCGTGACTCTGTGCAGATGCCTCTATGCTTACCTGCTGAACTAGTTCTCACATTGTTGCGAAGGTTTCGCGGTATGGCCCACATTTGCATTTGATTGGACTTCATTCTTACATGTTACAATAGAGCAAACGCCGTTGTTCTTATCTTCTTACCCTATCAATGATCTGGCGTTGTTGGAGAAGCTTTGCCAACGTGTCTATTTTCCAATTCGGGATGTCTCAGCTGGCGATGTTGCAGCAATGCACGGGGTCTTTTATTGGCTTATCAGGGAGCTTCTATCGAGAAACGACGACCTTTGCAAAAAATTTGATCTTGCGACCCATTTCAAAAATTGCAAATCCAGCTTTGAAGCTGATCTCAGGAGTCACAGCTTGTTCACGGCACCTAGCTTTGAGAATGTCATCGCGCTTGCTATGGGTGTACGTATTTCCCGCCGAAGAGAAGTTCGATGACAATGGAAGAATACTGACGGTTCTCCTAGACTTTAAAAGCACAAGATGAAGCCGATCCACTTACTGGATGTCATATGATATCCACTGCCGTTCGATACTGTCAGATGCTTGGATATCATCGAGAGTCTACGTTTAAGAACTCGAAAGATGAAAATTCAAGCAGTAAGCGCCGAGTATTCTGGACCATTTATGTCTTTGACAAGACTATGTCCCTGCTACTGGGTCGTGCATCCTATCTGCAAGACTTTGACATGGATGTGAAACCACCAGCACCTTCATCAGATCCGAAAATCTGCCCTTGGGACGAGGCATTTTGTTCGATGATCGAGCTCGCGGGTATCCAAGGAGATACGTACAATAAGCTCTACTCCCCTTCTGCCATGAAACACTCGTCATCAGAGCGATTGAAAGATATCAAGAGATTGAAGCTCGCGATTGAGGAGTGCAAACGAGGCAGGGACAAGGTACTCAATCCACTCTCCTATTCTAGCCCCAAAGATTCATCGCATACTAACTCCTTTCAGATCGATTATTCAAAAGCGGATCAGCCACAGATTCATGAGTTGTCTCTGAAAACATGGGATATTCTATACTACTCAGTCTTGACCTCTATTCTGCGTGCCTATACTTCAACCGAAGATGGCGAGATCGGACACGAATGTTTCACCGCTGCCCGAATGTGCTTGCTCAGTCATCTGGAGTGCTTCCCAGGATATGCTGATTCGGGTCTCGTAACGGTTGCAGATTATGCCAACTGGTCAGTGCATCAGTCGAACACCCAGTCCCCTTGATTGAAAGAACTGACATTATGCAGGGTCCAACTGTACTCTTCTTTCACTCCATTCATCGTTATCTTCCTTCATTCCATCGCGGCTACTAGTCTTGAAGACGTGAAGCTTCTCGAGCAGGTTGTGGAGACAGTACAGAAGACTCGTGGAGTTTCAAAAGCATCAGAGCGTTTGTATAATATATGCGCTAATTTTCTTTCAGTTTCGCGTGGCTTGGTCGGAGCCCAGAAATCTTGCGTTGGTAGATATGACGGAAACAGAGACGCCCTGGAGCTTACCAATGACTCCCAAGACGGTCACTATTTCCCTACAGACCTCCAACAAGACGATATTGGTCTGGATATGACTAGATATCTCACTTACCCAGAGGCACAGAGTATGTCGGCGCTTTTGGAATGCTGGGATAGTGGACAGCCGTCTGCGATGGATCTGCTGGGAATGGACACAGAGTATATTCAATGACCTCGGGAGAAATTTAAAAATTATAATATACAAGAATGAGAGAAAGTTTCTGGAAGCTTTTCCCTGTCCTTTTAAGCCTTTTCTGTAGGTTTGGCATCGGGCTTGTTCTGGACTGCCTCATTAATACTGTCTTCTGAAGATTCATCACCTTCCTTCTCCATCTTGACTTGAGGTTTCAAGGATAGCCATTCCATGAAGATTGGCCCCAAAATCGAAAGTGCCGCAGTTGCCACACCAACATAGAATGTTTGACAGAGCGCCTTGTTGTACGCTTGCAAAGCCAGTGACAATTGATTGGGCTCCAAGTAGTCCCGGAATCCCGTTGCACCACTGTGCATGATCAAAGCGATGTCAACATCAGGTAAAAGCGATATCATGTTCGCCGACAGCTGGTTCTGGAAGATACTCTGTCCGATAGGAAGGAATATGGCGCTGGATAATGTTTGAACAAAGGTCAGAATCGAGGTGGTTATGGCTAGATCAGCGGGTGCCACAGCAACAGAAGCGACAAGTACGGCATTCTGGGCACCGACACCGACTCCAGCACACATAAGTACTTGGTAGCCAAACCAATAGCCTATCGTCGAGTCGACTTTCAAAGTGCTCAGTAGACCGGCACCAATAGATGTTATCACGGAAGATATCAATAGAAAGGGCGTGTAGTATCCAACCACTGAAGCGAGGATACCTCCAATGATCGCAAATAAGACCATGCTAATCAAACTTGGAAGATTAGCAATACCAGAATTGGTAGCCGATTTGTCTTTGATAGCTTGAAACCATATTGGGAGCTAGCATCTGGTCAGCATTGCTCCTTATACACAGAGGAGGGCGCATACATAGTATGTGAAGACAAAAGTTGTCGACGAAATGCAGCTTCCATACCAAGCAGCCCCCCACACGTTTCGATTCTTCATCAAGCGGATAGGTATTGTTGCTTGGTCTTTCTGCCACACTTGGATTCCTAGGAATGTCACAAAGGTCACACCGGAAACCACAAATAAGGCGATGATTCGAGCGCTGTCCCAGGAATAGAGCGATCCACCCCACTGCAACGCAAATATGAGACAAATGATTGATGGGATCAGGAAGATTGTACCGGGCAGATCGAATTGTCGCAATTGCCCTTTCCAATCCGGACGCTGAATGCCTTCTGCATTCGAGGGGAGAAAAATGACAATGAAAGCCATGGCAAGGCCACCAAAGGGAAGATTGATGTAGAAGCACCATCTCCAAGACAAGTGATCTGTCAATGCACCTCCCATTCTAACCACGAACTTCAGTAAGCGTAGTAGATGAATGGATGTTCGAAAGCACATACAGTGGTCCTGCAACACTAGCAACCGCATGCATACTAGAGACCAGTCCCATATATATCGGACGAATCCGCAGTGGCACGGCTGTTGCGACAATGATCAAGCATCCAGCTAATAGCCCAGCACCTCCCAATCCCGCAATGCATCTTCCAATAATAAGAGCATTGGAAGTAGGTGCCACGGCGCAAATGAGCGATCCGATCTCGAAAATAAGGAGCCCGGCCAAAAACACCCACTTGGAGGGGTAGAAAGTGTATAATTTGCCGAAAATGAGCTGCATCGCACAGGTGGTAAATAAGTAGGAGCTGCCATACCAGGCTACATCGTCGAGTGAATCAAAGTATGTGGTGATCTTGGGAATGGCCGTGGCGATGATCGTAGAGTCCTGTTAGAAATGTGTGTTAGTCACAGATCACCCAAGGGAAAGGACTGAGATACCAAGGAAACACAAAATAGAGTAGTGCACAAGGCGAGTGTTACAGGGATCAATCGCCCCAGCGATGCGACATCCGTGGACTCGGGGTCTGCTGCACCGTCTGTACTGGTGGACATGGACTCCGAGACGTGTGCTTTCATACTTGCAATGCAATTCAAAGCCGGGTTGAAAGAAATAGCTGCTCATTTTGAAAAGCCCCGGAGAGAATTTATACTCCCTCTTTGGGGGTGGGAGGCTTCGGATTGATTGCAATCCCGATGGGCGCGGATCCCGCGGGCCCGTGGAGTCCGAAATCCTCTTCCTTTTCGCCTTCCTTTTTTCCCCTTCTTTTCCTTTGTTTTCGTTTTCCTTTCACTTCGCTCAGAAATTAGCAGGGGACTTGCTGACCGGGTAAACATGTGTATCTATGTGAAGTGGCTCATTGCCATCGTAGGATTGAGATACTCTCAAACAACGGCTGCACGAAGGGACGATGATTAAAACATAGTATTGAACTCGCTGATGCAGGAATTACGGTGGATTCCATTGTAGGTACTTGATGTATGAGGAATCTTTAGGGCAGAATTAGGTGAGATCATAAAGGAGTTACACTCAGGTAGCGTCAGCGATAATGACTTCAGCGGCCTTCTCGCTGATCATATAGATGGGCAAAGCGATATAGTAGCCCGGGATTTTGGGGAAGACGGAGGCATCTACCACACGAAGGCCAGTGACACCGCGCACACGGAAATCCGCGTCCAGCACGGCTTGGGGGTCGTTGTCGTCTCCAATAGCAGCCGTGCAGCAAGCATGATGACCCCAAGCCTCCTGCTTGATGAAATCTTTCATTGCGGATTCGGTAGTAATGTTGGGCCCAGGCCACACTTCTTCGAATCCGCCGTCGAGTGGAATGAGATCGTCAAAGATGTCACGGGAAAACTGCATGGCTTCGTAAATAGCCTGCAAGTCCTTTTCATCGGCACCGTCGGTGGTAACTCCGGAGTCGAATGAATTGAAGTTGATGATTGGCATATCCCGAGGATCAGCAGATCGCAGCTCTACCGTTCCAGCATTGTTCCGGCTGCGCGCTTTCAGGGTAATCCAAGTCCAATGTTGGGCATCCTTCAATCCCTCGTAGGAGTAGTTGGGGTAGTAACCGGGGAAGTTGACTGGCGCTCCCGAAATCAACAGATCAGGCTCGTCCTCGGCAGCCGAGGATTTACGGATAACTGCAATTGCAATTCCGTTCGTGGTGTAAGTGCCTTTGAAGATGGGGTCGTTCTCGTACTGGTCCAAACAGGGATCGGGCATGGTGTACATGAATGTACACTTGGAGGTTAAAACAAAATCGGTTGCCGACTTTCCAACCGTGCCCACCTCGTAGCGGTCCTGCATGTTAGAACCAACTCCTGGAAGATCCACAAGCGTCGAGATTCCAAGCTTCGAAAGCTCTTGCTTCGGACCGATGCCGCTGAGTTTGAGTAGTTGTGGGGTGTTGAAGGATCCAGCGGCAAGAATGACCTCCCGGGCAGCGTTCACACTCCCTGGAGTGCCATCGGCAGATGTCCGGGAGGCTCGAGGATCCGCCCGATAAAGACTCTGGCCCAGCAGATAGTCGACACCGGTAGCACGGGGCTTCGATCCAGTATTATCGAACCGAACATTCGTAACCAAAGTGTTTAGCTGGATATCGAGATGGTACTTGCGCGAACCATCTGAGTTCACAGCATTTGCAGTTTTGAGAAGAAAGTCCCGGGGACCTGTGCGCTTGTATTCGGGAACATCGACGGCAAGAGGAACTTGGTATGGACCTTCATCGTAGTCACGCGTAGGAAGGGGGTTGTTGAGATCACGTAGCAACACTTCTGCCAGACCCGTCACGGTGTTGATCAGCTTGCCCAGCAAGCTTTGACCCGCGGCAGTTGCAGCAGCGAGAATCAAAGAAAGAAGCTTTTGGTCTTCAATCACAAGACGCAAGTCGGTCAAACTGGTTGTGAGCCAGCCTTCGAACCCATGACCAGCTAAGCTGCTTGGGAGGTATCGGTTGCGCTCCAGTCTCTCAAAGTACTGGCGCATGTTGGCAGCTGACCAGGAGTCATTACCAGTCACGCTAGCCAACTGTTCCCAGTCATTCTCGTATGGGTAAATAGTGCTAAGACAGTATCGATTAGCATATGCAACCACCAACAGTATACACTGCTTCAACCAACCGGCACTCACATCATGGCATTGTGGGCCGAACAACCTCCCAGAGTACCTGCTCTGGGGTATAAGATACCCAATGGTTCAGAATCGGCCGGAGCATTGCTTCCGACATGCAGATCACCTGCGGGAGTACGGTAGGTCATCTTTGAGTCCTCCTCCTGACGAGTCAAGTTAGAATAATGGTTGACAAAATAGTCCCATCTCATCGGCTCGTATTCGGTAGACTGAAGCTGCAGAGCAGGAACCATCTGCCTGGTAGCATTTCCCTGGTCATCTCCTGCGTCTAATATAAGGACCTTGTATCCGGCAATAGCGAGTCGGGCTGCGAGGGGACCGCCACCTGGGCCTGATCCTACCACCACATAATCGTAATCGGGGGTCGTGGTGGTATTATTCTCCTTCGGGGCTCGCTTGGCTGTGTGGTGACTGTGACCATCTGTCCTATGACCACTGCGTCTTTATGTCAGATTCTGGATTACCCACCCGTGAGAGATACGGAGGATAGAAGGCTCCCACTTACGAAGCAAAAGCAATCGAAAAAGTTGATAACAACCCAAGCGCTGCAAGGAGACGCATTATGGGGGAAAGATGAGGCAAAAATATCAAAAGCAAGTACGGAGAAAAGGACCCCCAATTGAAGGAAAGAAAAGAAGGAATTGATTTGAAAATGAACAACAGCAAAGCTTGTCTGGATGTCTCTTCCCGGCTTATTATAGTTCTAGTCCAGCTCGAGCTCGGATATCCTCTATGCTATTCTTCTCGACGTTACCCTATTCGACCCCATGCTATCAGGAGTGTGATCGACCGACGCCGCCTCTCCCTCGTTTGGAATTAGGCTGTCTCATGCAATGACCTGTACTCCGCTTTACAATACCAGTTTCTGTTTTGACAATGCTAGTCCAGGAGTTCGGTATTGATGGATGGGGCGTCCTCGTATTGCCCCGTTCCAGGAACTCCCGGTGCTCCAAGGGATGGCACAACAACCTTGGAAGGCCTTGTAGTCTGGAAAAAACAGTACTTCGACCAATCATTAATCTTCAATTCAATGAAGGGCATCACAGACCGCCGTGGAGACCAGCTAGTACACTCTCCCGTTCAACGTGCTGATCCGACGCCACTAATCTCAAAGTGGATCATGTTTTTGGCGAAGGATTTTGGGGTCAAAAATTAAAAATTAAAATAGAACCGCCTAGATACTATTGGAGTAGGTGAATTTCGGCATATTCGGCTCAAGAACAGCAACAGAGGCACCCCTTTTTGGCCTGTCGAGATATACCCTGAACTGCAATTCTCAAAATTCCAACTGGTCGTTGAAGATGGTCGGGCACAAAAGCAATTCCAGCTTCTATCAAGTCTTCTGGGTCATTTGAAAAACATTACATAAATTTACGATATCATCAACTCCTATGTATGTTGTAGCTCTAATCAAAGAATAAAGGGGGAAGAAAAGAAAAGAGATAAATGAATGTCTAGAAAGGGAACTAATGGTACCGCCTATGATTTGCATCTTTTTGTGCCACCCGGCTATACCGGGTGATGCAATCGAGACTCACTTGTGTTGTCTAAGTCCTCGAGAGGATAGAAGTCACGTTGGTCGTTTTTGCTTTGAACATTCACCCCTTCAAACCTAGAGCCAGTACCGCGGGAGTGAGAGTTCACGGCATAGGAGTTGGCGTGTTCAGTATCACCAAAGAGCCCAGGGGCTACACGGCGAAGCAGAGAGCGAATCGCTGGTAGACAGGCACATATGACGCCAACGTCGCATTCAATTGTACTCCAGTAGCCAATGCTCACGTAGTCCCCTTCATTCATGTCAATAGGGCCGTTCGTGCTGATGCCAATGAAATTTGATACTCACATGTCAAGTTAGTAGTGCTAGCAAAGTGGATCATCGAATTCAATCGTAAAATGCTGACAAGTGTTACGCTAGACGCAAGGTTAGCCTTTCATAACCAATTTCACGGTGGATGAGGGAACGCACAAGATTCCAAGACTGAACATGCATATCACGTAGGTCTTCTTTTTCAAGGAAAGATTGAGGTTATATAGCTGGCGCAGTGGTAGCATCATCACGATGAGATCAAGCACCATGTTCAGCACCGCTGCTGCCCATCCCTGTGCGTTGATATGGTTGCATTTGAATTCCTCTTCTCCGTCCCAACGAAGCCACGCACCAGGCAGTGGTCGACACTGAAACACAGAGATCAGGATAAAGGCAATCAAATACCCAACATTCAGTGCAATCACAACATAAGTGGCAGTGCGGAATTTCCGGTCTGGAAAGATGCGCAAATAGAAGCAGCAAATAGATATTTTGGTAAGCGGTAGGATGCTTAAATATAGCAATTCATCCCAGAAATAAATCTGCACTATACGTTAGCCACGGGAATAGAATCATGTATGGGCTCTGAGAGCCTTGGCACACTGACGTAAAGAATGTGAGTGATATTATCGAAAGGAAGTGTCCACATATCCTTGCCCAAACCGGTGTCTGCCACTATAACAGAAAGTCAGATATCAATGAATTGGATCGAGATTGAAGCACTTACAAAGGACCGAGAGAGCGGAGAGAGGAATGAGGAGACACTGCGCAAGGTAAGAAAAAAAGAAAGTCAAGTGAGAAGAGGTAACATACCATTGTCAACATCATTGTCAGATCATCCATCCCAAAGACCCCACCACAGCATCTCAGCCTTGCCACCATCCGGAAAATAAAGGCAACCAGTGCGATTATTCCCCCTGCAAGTCCTGCGACTGACACAACCTTTGTTCGATCCCGAATCGGAGCTTCACACAATGATGTTGTAACGTTCTTCGTGGCTATCGTAGTATTAGGGGCGTGTCTGACGATGATAATATCTTGGACTTACTCAATGACTCTCGGATTGTGCAGCTGGCTACCACGCATTCTTCAAGAATTGCGGTATAGTGGGTATCAACACAAAGGCACTTCTGATCTGTCGGTGCGCAAGAGGACTGTGGTACTGAAGCCACTATGCATTTCAGCTTTTCGTGGTCAGCTTTCTCCATTCTAGGTCAAGATTCAACAGTCGCAAAGGAATGACTTCGTACCGCGCATGAAGGCAAGACTGTCGCCAGCTGGTCTAATCCAGACGCAATCACTGTGGTCGCGCACAAAGCGGCTGCTACGCCTGCTGCGAGTGAAATGCGCATTATGGAGGCTTCAGGATGGTATGCATTCGAGAAAGAAAGGAGCGTCTGGAAATATCCAAGTTGGTAGTCGCTAGGAATACTCGTATCGAGATTCAGGAGGTATCAAATCTAATAAGATCAACAAAGATCTTCTTGTTGAATGCAAGAGTCTAATGCCCGCTCGTTGGAGTCTTTAGCGCCGCTCATCCCTAAATTCTTATTGCCACTTTTGCTCTCACTAGCAAGACAGCAGCTATTGTTGGGGGTTCGCAATTTACGGACTAGGTCTCCAGAGCTTACTTCGAGCTCCTCTCTCGAAATCATACAATCGTTGGTACCTAGGTATAATCGTGAACGATAACCTTGGAACTGCACAGCTCAGCCTTCTGAAAACCTTAGATTCGGTCTCGATTCAACTTGCAAATGCACATTACCCCTAATCCAACAAGTGCAGGGTTATTCAAAACTGAGCCAAGCTCACTTCAAAACGGTGGCTTAGATATAAATTAGGATCTACGTCTGATACGAGACTTTCCCCAGTTTTTGCTCATGCTCTAGACTTGATAGCTTCCACATTCCCTGCAGGCCCACGAGCGAAGGAGCCGAAGGAGCCCTAGAAGCGGCTCCACTTACAGTGCCCAGGAGCTTAAAGGGCTGTTGATCGACATTCGGGAAACTGACACATTTCTCCACTCTTAAGTAAATACTTCCGCTAAAGCCTTGGCTCGGGCCCTCATTCCTTCTATTGTGGCTAGCATCGCCAAGTGACTCCGCCATGGGCTCAACAAAATCCAATGATAGCCCTGGGCGTAATTTTCAAACCTTGCGGATGTGAGGAAACATTTCCCCCCGAGCAGGGGCTAATCAACCTGCCGTTTCAAGAAGACAGTCGAATTTCGCGTAGCTTGAACCTGAGGCTTGAATGAATGGTTCTCTTGCGTGCCTCTGCCCTCTTTGCTCGTGATCCTTCTTTCTTTCCTCTCCTTCTCTTCCTTTTCTCTATCCTATAATTCCATTCTGCATCATATTACCGAACTCGATCGAGCTTGATCGACAAGGCCCTGTCTCCAAAGGATCACGTACTATTTAGGCTTTGCATGCTGAATGTCTTGATCGACACTATCACCATTCTAAGTTCGATCTAAGCCCTTAACGGTGCCGGGAATCCCCCAAGCAGATATTATCAGCACTGTCGTGCAAATTTCCACATCACGAGCGGCAAGGCCACACGGACATAGTACCATACGCATCGGCTAAGATTTGTGTGGCTACAACCAAGTCCACTGTGTAAAGGGGGCTCGGGAAACCACTGACTCGTGAGCTCAAACTTTGAGGGCCGGCACGTTGAGGAAATACCGTTGAGTGGGCCATCTAATTTACGGAAGACAACCGAGCGCAATACAGCTGCCGTGTACTCCGTACTCCGTACAGAGCACTAGTTCGCTATTTGGATCGATCACTTATGTCTTACTCTGCATGTGCTAAATGTTTATGCTCCTTATGCCCCAGGGCCTCGGGAGAACCATTCAGGGGTGCTTAATTTATCAGCACATTGTTCAATCCGTGCCTCACTTGATAATCTGTCCATTGTCTTTCTCGACGCATACCTATCCATCACTCTTTGAATCTATATTTTCCTGCCGCTAGCTCCACATTTTGTTTGGTTCTTGAAATTGATTGCTCTAAAGCAGGGACCCAGTTCGTTCACTATGCGCGTTGCTTTAGGGCTGCTGCTCTGGCCATCTCTGGTCATGGGGTTTCCAGGCACCTCAGCCGGGCACAACGATCATTCAGCGCACCAAGCATTGCACAAGCGATGCCCATATGCTGAATCTCAGGCGCACTCTGAGACCAAATTTGACAAGCGATTCCTTCTTGATTCGATGAAATCACCCGTTGATGGTACATCGCACATTCCCAGCCTGTTTTGTTCAGCGAATAATGACTGAACATAGTTACCGGCAAACACGCGTTCCAACCACCAAATTTTGAAGCTGGTGATCAGCGTGGACCTTGTCCTGGTCTCAATGCATTGGCAAATCATGCATATATCCCGCGTGACGGGGTGGTATCGGTGGGTCGTGATGTATGGAAATCGCCTTAGCTCTGACGCTAACCTTGAAACAGTTCGCAAATGTTATCACGGCGATTAATGAAGGCATGATTCTTTTCAAAATCTCCTACGAGCTTTTATCTAACCGAATTCACAGTTTATGGTATGGGCGTTGACCTGGCTACTATTCTTGCCATAATGGGCACCGTCTGGACCGGTGACCCCCTTTCCCTTGATCCAAGATTCTCAATTGGAGGTCGAGACACTGGTGTCAACAACCTGCTTAACAATCTGGGAGGATTGCTGGGTACGATCCATCACACCCTTTCAAGGGCTGTCAATCGATATTCTAACAACGCTTCATACAGGCGAGCCCCAGGGTCTCATTGGGTCGCACAATTTTATCGAAGCCGACTCCTCCAACACCCGTGATGATCTATATGTGACTGGTAACAGCCATACACTTAACATGGATAAGTTCATGGCTTGGTATAACATGTCGACCGACGGCACATTTGACATGGACCTCATGGCCAAACGCGCCAAGATTCGTTTCGATGAGAGTGTCCAAACCAACCCTGACTTCTACTATGGTCCCGTCACAGGACTGATTGCGCGGAACGCCGGCTACATGTTCTCAGGTCGTTTGTTCAGAAACCATTCCCGCGAAAACCCAGAGGGAGTCCTGAGTAAGTTTGCCCTTTCAGGCTGTCAAATACTGTATCCATTGAATACTCACGATTCCCAGCAAAGAGTCACATCCGAAGCTTTTATGGCATTTACGGCGATGAGGGTAACTTGACTTATCGGGAAGGTTGGGAAAGAATCCCTGATAACTGGTACAAGACCCCGGTGGACTGGGGACTTGTCCAGCTCAACTTGGATACCATTGACTGGATTCTCAAGTACCCCGAACTTGGAAGGTAAGCTCAGACTTCTTCAGTGTATGGAAATGCATCACTAACATGTGGTCATGTAGTATTGGTGGAAACACGGGCACAGTCAACTCATTTACTGGTGTTGACCCTGCAGATCTCACTGGTGGGGTGCTGAACTTGACTACCCTTCTTGAGGGTAACAATCTGCTGTGTTTCGTGTTCGAGGTCCTCAAATTTGCCAGTCCTAACGCCCTAGGTGGGTTGTATTCGACACTAGCAGGGCCTCTGGAATTCGTCACAGACATGCTTTCGATTCCCTTGTTGAACCTCACTTGTCCAGCATTTAAGGATTTGCAAATGGGAGGCAAGCCGATCTGGGAAGCGCTGAAGAATGACTTCCCGGGCGCTTCGAAGAGTGGTCGTTTCTTCTAGATTTCATTTCTGCTGTTCTTTCTGGTGTAACCTTTCCAAGGCTGCGTTCCAAGGTTGCCACTTGGACAATATCGCTGTCGAGGTCGGACCCTTGGCATATTTAATTCAACAAGTCACTCTTTTTCCCTACGCGAAAATTCAAAACCACTCCGGTGAATAACCGTGGAAGTTATAGCGAGTTTTTTGAGATGGAGACTTTGGTCTATGACCACGCCACGCGAATTTACTTGGGGAAAAGAGGCTTGTGAAGATTTGAAATCTTTTGATGAGATCATGCAATATTCTCATTTATCGTGAGTCGAGGAATCCAGTTCCGTCATCATAAACTATGTACATTATTCGAAATTCAATTATAGGTGCAATTCACTTATGCAACCTCCTTCTGCTCGATATCGCGCTTCTCGTCACCCCGCATCCAGACATCAACCTCGGCGGCCTCACCCTGTGGCAAATTGCGGGCCATGGAGACAATGTCCCAGGTGGTAGGCGCGTCGCGGAAGACGTGGTTCAGGGCCTCGAGGTTGCGGTTCATCGTCTCGGGGTAGAAGAAGTAGACGGAAATAGGGATACAGGCCGAGATGACGGTGTACACAATGTAGTACTTGTATCCGATGGTATCGAGGGCGACGGGGGTGATCATGACGACGACGAAGTTCCACAACCAGTGGTTGGCAGTGGAGACGGCGGACATGGCGACACGGAGACGCATGGGCGCGACTTCGGTACAATAGAGGAAGTTACCGCCGAGGAAGCCGACGGGGTAGAAGGAGTTGAAGAGGAAGATGAACACAGCAGACACAATGGAGGCTTTGTGGTTTTCACCGAAGCTGGTGGTGATGGCGAGAACCATCATGCAGATGGACATACCAGTTCCACTGATCATGAAGATCTTGCGGCGGCCGAGACGGTCGATGGCGAAGAAGGCAATGTTGCTGCAGAGGAACTTCCATGTCATGGCGCAAGACGACAGGATGCGAGCCAGGTCGCTGGACATGTTGAGGTTCTCTTCGAAGATCGTGGAGACGTATGTGGAGATGAGGTTACCACCACACATCTGTTGGAAGAACTGAAGGGCAACGCAGAGGCAGAATCGGTAGAGCAGACGTTCATCGTCGGGCTTGTTGAAGTTGAAGATGTCCATGAGAGAGGCACTAGCAACGGAAACCTCCAGGGAGGTCTCAATACCAGAGATCTCAATACGGACGGCCTCATCATCATCGGGAAGACCCTTAAAGGCCGCCAGACTCTTGGTCGCTTCTTCGATACGACCCACGCGGACGAGCCAACGAGGAGACTCAGGCATCAGGAAGACTGATAGCAAAACAACGAGGGAGAAGAACAGTGAGATAGCCAGCGGGATACGCCATTGCAGGTCACCATTAACCTTGCTTAACCCAAAGTCAATCCAGTTACACAGGACATAACCGAAGCAAATACAGATACCGTCCACGACGACATGCTTTCCACGATTTTTGGCGGAGGTTGACTCGGACTGCCAGACAGGGACAGCGACACTGAACTGACCAACACCGAGACCGAGGATGACACGGCCCACGACGAACTGCGGCAGGCCGTATGCTGCGGTTTGCAGGATTTGACCAATGATTGTGAGGATGGCACCCAAGAAGATGGTCTTGCGGCGACCGAACCATTCACCAATGTATGAACATGACAACGCTCCGATGAGAGCACCAAGCTGGAAGGATCCAATGATGGTACCCTTGTTTGTCGAGTTTTGAGATTTCTGAGCACCGGATGTGTTGATGGTGTCGATTTCAGGGAAGATCTTCACCCAACTCTCCAAAGTGGCGAGGGGACCGAGACCGGACTGGTTGTAACCAAAGACGATGAAAGCCGGTGCTACAATGAGCAAGGCCTGCGCCAGGCGCAAACTGCTTCCTCGGAACATAGCGGATGGAGTGAAAGCAAACTGAGAGAAGGGAAGTAAGGACGAGTGGCCGGTCTGATCGGTTTATATCCCTTCCTCCCCTTGGAGACCCCGCATCAGGAATTTGGGATTCGGTGGACAGATAAAATTCCGCAGTGGATAACCCTCCACCTTAATGGTCCTAATCCGAAACAAGGTGAGTCGGCCACCCCACGACATGCCGGTGAAAAAAAAGGCGTGAGATCCCGCCCTTTCGCCACTCCCGAATGAGCTGGGATCCACGGGTTCCGTGCTGATCTGTTTCTATTGGAAGAAAGCCCGTCCCCCCGAGCATCGGAGGATACGCCGCTCAGGGCACTCCGGAGTCCAGCAGTCGGGGCGATCATTCCCTGAACGTTGAACGGTACAGAAGCACGGGGTACTAGTACGAGTTACGGAGTACGGAGTACGAAATGCACGATGGTGTGATACCCCGAATGCTCAGGGCCACCCATCTCGGAGCTGAGAGGACCATGTGTGTTCGGCCGCTCATTACTCTTTCGGGCCGGTCATGTTAGAGGCTCACAAGGCTTGTCCGACCGCCAAGTGCGCGCCAAGCCTCAACATGGTGCGTTAAGGCCCCATCCGGGGGTCTCTGGGGGGCAAGTGGACCGTGTGGGATTTGCTTCCATCTTTTTCTCCTGCACCCCACCATCTCGGTCACCTTCCGAAATGTCTCTTGGGGCGATTTCGGGACTTCTTTGTGTCGATGCAGTACCGCGGGGCCCCGGAGCCATTCCTCCTACGGATCGGGGTCGAATCTCACGAAGAAAAGAAATCGGAGTCGGAAAGTGACTGGACTTCTCGTCAGGGAGCCACCTACCTCATCGCTGCACGGTCCGGGATACTTGTCACCGAAAGAATGCCGATATGGTCTACGGGGTACTTGACATCTGGCTATATTGGCCCGTTCGGCTCACCTGAAATGCAGAGATTTACCCAACGTGGAGGAGCCCACCGGCCAATCACCTCCCTGGGATATGTGTCATTCAACCGGTCAGCCTGGAGCGGCAAAACCTCGAATTCGGCGGAATGCCGAACTACCAGACCTTTGGAGTCGTGATTGTGTTGACCAATTTTCATTACCGTCTCGGCTTATCTGTCTAGATGAAATTTCTGCTCAATAATCTATACAATGGTCACTCTGTGGCTTTGTGGTCTCAAAGGGAACGCATCCACAGACAAACGGGTGGGCAGGCTGGCCACGTAGTACTCCCCGCTGGACAGGGATTAAGTGAGGGTGTCTGCATCTGGCCCCCGATGGGTATCGACATTATTAATCTCATGATCGCACCTGGGCAGTTAGTACTATGCAGTCCGTAAAAAGTACTGGAAAACTGTCCGGCACTGAGTTGGAACTCTTGCCTTCTAGGGCTGCAGTCCCCACTTGTCCAGTGCTCAGCTCGACTCCAATTTTGTTTTCCCTTTGCTAATGCCAACCTTTTGCACATCCCTCACTCGGTCCAAACATGACCTCACTGGTGTCCCAGCGACCGGCGCTTGGCATTTGCTAAGAGTTCAAAAGCTTTTGTGGGGGTGCAGGTCCAACCCTGTCAAAGTCTTAGCTCACAGTGCCTGAATACGCGCTGATGTCCGATTGGTCGGCCCCCGAAAAGGAGGGCCGGGCGGCCCTATTGCCAAGTCTATAAAGAGTTTGCCCAGCCTTGTGTTTGGCTGTCAACACCGAGTGCGTTTTCTTTGTTGCATCTATGCGAACAGGATAATCCCCGATATTCTCCGCATTTAACTCCCAGCTGCAATGGAACAAATTCGCCGAATCTTCCCGCGTTCACCCCACGGGGTTTGACATTCATTGGCCTCGGCTTTATCGTGAATGTCATCACTGTGATCTCTATGTACATACTCCGTACGCTCCGTAGTGTGCGAGATTTCGGAGCTGTACGATTCGCCCCACTTGCCTTGCTGGCTTGATTGTCGCCGACCATCTTTCTTTCACTCGGCATACGCCAACAGCTTGACGGGTCTTCTTGGCAGTCAAGCCATATATGTAGAGGTCTCAGGTGATGCCTCTGGTCTGTGCTGTTGCCCCATGAATTCATCCCGTAATCCCAGCCTGAGTGTCTGAGGTCGGTCTCCGTTGTCAACTTCGAGACCCGCTCATTGCAAATTACAAATCCTCGGACATTGCCCGTTCTTCGTGTTTGTGAATCCGGGTTGAGATCTGAAGAAAGCCTAAATATGATCCTGCTTAAACTCAATTGCTTTGCTATCATTCTGGCTTTTTGGCTTCGTGTTCTATCCGTGGGAGACACAGGGCGGAGTCTCTCTGGCACTTCGGTATAGCCTTGTCGGAGTTAATATTCTCGTCCCTATGCCTTCGTCTGAAAGCGGACAGTCCCCCGGACAAATCGGGAACCTAAATCCGTCATACTAGTACAGCACAAGTGTTAATTCAACAGTGGCGCAATGAATGTTCGAGACCATCCAGACCATCCATCTTGTAAATCCTTGATAGCGAGGCTCGGAGATTCTAGTTACCAAAGCACTGGGTGTAGCAGAAGTTGAATTCTACGCAGAGAACTTCCCTATCAGCCATCATGTCCATTGAGCTTGAGGCTTTGAACTGGTAAATCTGGTAGATGTCCGTGGGGGTGGTCTCAGGCCTTTAGTGTGCCACTGTAGGGGGAAATTACCTAGGTACAAGACTACGACAGTGTGATGTACCTCAGTTGGCAGGCATAACCCCGATTTGAGTGTGTTCTCATCTTTTGCAGTAGATAGAATTACTAGGTACAAACTTCTTTGGGTTCTGTGTCTTTTTTCTACTGGAGTTATCTACCTAGGTAGACATTTTACCTAGCACATGCTTGATTCCAAGGTTGTTGCCCTTCCCTTCGAACGGGTAAAATGAAAGATATTAAAAATCTAGAGGTACCTAGGCAGCCTAAATTAGAATACAGTGCAGAAAATATACGATAAAAACAATAATATATAAGAAAGAGTTACAAGAAATCCGTTAAAGGGAATGAAGTACCTAGGTACGAGAATCTCTCATGTCCAGGGTCAGGATAAACCTTGGAACTGGGTCGACAGATTTTCGATGTCATCTATATGACAATGCAGACATCGGAAATTTCATGAAGAGGCCTTCAAAAGCGAACCTTTATCTGCAGGTAAAGGATGTTGCATTCCTAGAATCTCCCCCAATGAACTTTTGCCGAAGAGGATATGGGCAAAGATCTCTAGCTGTATCGTTCTTGCCTTTGGTGGCGTGCAAGGTAACAGGAGTATGATCTTTTTCAACCCATTCCATGAGCTGAGACATCGCTCCATTTGGAATTGGTCCCAGTCCGCCATAGCAGTGACCCACGCCAGGAGCTTCGAAGAATCGGTAAAAGTCGTGGGCTTTGGGGTTGTTCTTGAGCACTTCCTCATAGTAAGCGATTGTTCCATTTGGTGGAATAACCTCGTCTGCCATTCCATGCCAAGTAATCATTTTCCCGCCGCTTTTCTTGAATTTTGAAAGATTGGCATCATTTGTTCCGAGCATAGAGGAATAATCAACGTCTGAAGAGTGCAAGCCTTCAAAAAGCTCAGCTCGGGTCATGTTGTTGGTATCGTAGTCGGGGTTCTTGGCAATGAGATATTTGAACCAAGCACCTAACAAAGCACTTTCACCGATTTGGCATGTCTTGTTGTTCGTAGAACATTCGGTGGGTATATAGGCACTGCCAATTGCGGAGTCCTTGTTGAGTCCGGACCAACCATATTTCTCAGAGGCCGAGCGGGAGCCGGACCAAGCAGCCTGGATTACCTTTGCACTGGAAGAGGTGAAGGTGCTTCGGACTCCGTTGCAGGTGTAAGCCTTTCCGATGAAGTCGTAGGCAGTGATATGGCAGCTGTCTGGGTCACTGATGATGCCGTCTTCGACTCCGTCTAAACGATCACATGCTGCAACGGCTGCCTTGGTGAATGCCTCAATCTCACATGGCGATGGGTAATGTTTGTTTTCGTTCATGACTTGGGACGCCCACATCCCTGCAGGAATGAAATTCTGAAGGTTGATAGCCGGGGCAATGGCCAGGATTCCATCAAAGACTTCTGGGTACTTCTGCGCCATCAAGAGTCCTTGTCGTCCGCCACCAGAGCATCCAGCAAAGTAGGAGTAGTTTGCAGCCTTCTTGTAGTAGGATTTTGTAATCTGCTGCCCGATCAGGGCCATGTCGTTTGTTGCCTTTGAGGCATAATTTTCCAAGAGAAGCCAATCAACGTTATTTTCGCTGGTCAGAGCCCAGGACAAGTCTGTGGGGATAGCGTCTTTCCCATTTCCAGTAGGAAGGCCTCCATCGGTAGAGGCAGATGCGAATCCGGTTGCGACTGAATGTGTGAGATAGATGGAACCAAAGCCAGTACTATAGCCTCCGCCACCTAGGGCTTGGAACCTTCCATTCCATCCTTTGAGTGGGAGCCAAACTTGAGTATGGACTTTGTCGTTCCGGCCGGGGTGGGTATGGGTGACTGTAATGTTGCAAAAATTGATGGTATATTGGCCGCCTTGGTTGCTTCCAGGACCAATACTGACAGCGGAAAAGTTATGTGCTTCATTGGCTTCAATGTCGATTATCGAAGCTCCAACCAAGTCTGGTTTGTCGATAAAGGCTGGCGAACATCTAGAGGCAGATGCCATCGGGGCGATCATTACACCCAGAGGGATTAAAATGCTGAAGAAGGTCAGCATATTGGCTGAAATTTGGAATATTTTTGGAAATGTGAAGACCGTAGGCTTCATGGGGATGGGATCTGGAAGACTTTATAGATTTAGATAGAGGGTTCTGCGACATACCTACCTAGGTAGGTACCCAGGCAACAGGAAAAAGATAAATTCTCATCCGAGTTCCGATTTTCGTTCAAACTTGATTTCAAGCCCATGCCTAGGTGCTCAGGTGGATCCCGGGGTAGTCCGCCGAATGTGCGAGCATACGATGTCCAGGCTGATTTGGATTATACAGTACTAGATTTCGGGTCTCAAACTCACCTACAAAGCCACATGATGAAAAGAAAGGTTACACTCATCCTAATACTTAGCTGGGTTGTCCTGTTGATTGCCACTGAAGCTCGTACGTATCGCGTAAGTGGTGCAGACTCTCCAACTCCTATTCTTGTTGGATCGATTTCGCAATCAAAACTTGCAGATCATCCGCTTGGCAGTGCAGGCTGTGGAATCTCTCGGTACGCGTATAGAAACCCAAGTCTATTTCACTCAGGCAGACACCCACCCATATGTCTGAATTCGCGGTAATATTTGGAAGTCTAGTCGTAACAAGGTCTGGGAAGCCGAGCAACTCGAGGAATTTGAGATGGTCGTTCGGATAGAAGAAGAAACAGGGGAAATGGGATTTAGTCACATCTTAGCACAGAGAAAGAGACTATCCAAGCAAAAGTATCGCCTTTGGCCACCAACCGGGGTAAATATCACACCTATACGCGTATAGATATCGGGGGTCCACTCTACAGCTGTTTCGGGCTCTGAATGGCCAAAGACCAGACCCACTCCCTAAATGTATGTATCATCTTATAATAGAATACGCGTATAAATCATTAAAGTGATGCCTTGTAAAGAGTATTGGAGGAATGCACTCTCACTACCATAGGTAGGTATGCTACCTAATCCCCATTTTGAATTTCTCTAGTATCATACTGAGACCGCGAGGCAGAATAAATCGCCGATGAAAAACGCGTTGACCGAAAAAAAAAACCTTGAAAAAGACAAGAGAGTGTGATACCGGCGGGATAGTTATTTCTTGTGTTACTCGCTACATGTTCTGATTATTTGAGATCTATGCAGGTGGATATGCGGAGCACATCCGGGGAGAGGCGATGTAGTAAACGTCAGTGGCAAGCGATAGCTCTCAGAACAGCAGCCCCAAGGGGTTCAGGAGCTAATTCATACCAAGAAGAAGTGCTACGACCGAATAAGGAGATGAAAGAGATGTTTGCAATGACTAGTTTTGAATCCTTCACGCTTTATGGTTCGGTGTTCAGACATGGCTGTGTGATAATGGGATAATGTGATATATTCAACAATTTCAACTCACTCATACCAGGGCGCGGCCACACAATCACGAGGTCAGGCAGCATGATATGATATTGTGCATCGAAGGAGTAGAACTGAGATAACCTCGCATGCCAAGAAAGTAAACAAAGTGAGATCCACTAGGCGGTTCCGCCCTCGTGCCCGTGACCCATTTTCTGCCGGCAATACCAGAGAGGGTTCTTTTTGCGACATGACCTCACTCTGAACCGTCACCTCATTTCGCCAGGCTGTCGCAAAATACCATGGATCCAGAAGCAGATTTTATCACAACCGAGGCTCTCTTCAGACCCGCGAAGAAGCGCAAGTTCGCGCGGCGCCGTGCTGATCATGGCGCCGAAGATATTGCTGATGCCGATCCTGCCTTTGTCGCAAATGACCAAAATGACACAGCCTCAACACAACCGTCATACAAGAACACCCGTCGCCCGCGCACTGTGCGCAAAGGTGGGATTGGCTTCTCTGCCAAATCGCAACTAGGACGCGATCACAGCCAGCAACTCGCGTTGGGGTCAACAGCGGGAGACCCGGAGGAGGACAAGATTCGTGCCATGAATGAGCGCTTTACAGGCTATACCGGTCAGAGTGATGATGTTGACAGACACATGTACGAGACTCCCTTGCGACTAAATATCAACTTTGCGTGGGATGGACTAACAGGATAAGGATGGCATATATAGACTCAGAGATGGCTAAGCGCTCCCAGCCTCATGCACAAGGGCAGAATTCAGATGCCGACCAAACAGCCTCAAAGGAAATTGCGGCAAACCTCTCATTCCACGGGCAACAACAACGAGAGCCGGCATCTCTAGGAAGACTTCATGAGATCGACCTCGGTCAAGAGGCAACCCTGCGTAATATTGCGCGCACAGAAGCAGCAACTCGCAAACTGGCCGGTGACGAAGATTCGCCATCGGTTGATCACGATATAGAATCTGGCACAAGTCGTTCCGCTCACGGTGGCAAGTCAAGGCGCCATAAGCAAAGAACGGATGCCGACATCGAGAGAGACCGTCTTGTAGAAGAGGTATTACGGGAGAGCAAATGTAAGTTGCTTCCAGCCCGTGTTATAAGGCGCAGGTTCTAACCATCATATTTTCTAGTGGATGTCTATGATGAATACGAGGACGACGCGAGGACAGATGATCCCCAAGCTGCTGATGACCGAGTCGCGGAACAATTCCGGCGGGATTTCATGGATGCCATGCAGTCTCGTCGTCGGCTTCGCACCACAAAGCCAGCCGCAAAAGACGAGGGGCCTAAAGGTCCGAAACTGGGAGGCAGTCGCAGCGCCAGAGCCGCCATGCGGGAAACACAAACCGGAAAGAAATAAGTGTTCTTTTCCTTCCGCACGACTACACTCTTCTCAATGATTATACGCCATGCCTCTCTTGTGTTCAGTTAAAGCGCATCAGATACCATCACGATATTTCCAAACCATGCCATGCCTACATTCTCATTACGCTCCGATAAAATAATTCACCATTCATGCATGATTTTCTACTTCCATGCAAACTGAAGAAGAGAAGTATTGCAGACGTCAGGAATAAAAGTCACTGAGCAGTCCACTTGTACAGTCCACGAGTAAACCACCTTTAAGAAATCCATAGATAGAAGTCCTTGTTCTTGTACATCAATAGCTTCATTGGAAGCTATGTAGACTCGCTATATAACCTTGGAAACATGCTACTATGCTGCGATCATTGATGGCGAAATAATGCTCAATTGAATCCTGTGGGACTTTGGGAGTCCAAATTGCTTTGGTCAACTGGTCAACTAGCCGTGGTCGCAACAGGCTTAGTCATTGATGACATAAGATTTTTGCTCGGCGTTCACGGTCTGAAAGACCAGAGCTCCTGCACCAAAAAGACCCGCCCTTCACCCTGTCTCCAGCCCCTCGGATTGTCTGTCAGAACCGCATGGTTGCGTTCTGATTTATTACATTATCACTGAGCCCCGTCGCATGATACCCCTACAGCTCTATTCCGCAATCTAAACAACACGGCGCAACCCTCGCCATGAATCCTTCCAACCCACCTCAAGCCGCCGAGTATGGTGGAGGTAAGTGAATTTCACTTCTCCAATTAGCCGACTGCTGCTGCTCTTGCAACCTGAGTATCTCGAACCAAATGCTGATTACCACGTGTTTGCAGACGAGGTCTCCGCAATCGTCCTAGACCCTGGTTATTCAACCACTCGCGCGGGCTTCGCTGGTGAAGATGCTCCCAAGTCACTGATCCCGACCTACTATGGAAAATACAACGCCGATGGACAGGAAAAGATCGTCTATGGCGACGACGTTTTCGTTACCCCGCGACCGGGTCTCTCTGTTCACAACCCGCTCAACAAAGATGGTATCGTCGAGGATTGGGATATGGCAGAGAGGGTATGGGAGCACTCCTTCATGTCTCGGCTCACCGGCACGAAAGCGGGAAACCCATTCCAAAACGGATTGAACGACATCGCGAATGACGAGCTCCCCGCGGAGATGGAGGTTGAGTCAGACGAAAAGCCTCTATCTGATAGCCCACTGTTGATGACGGAGCCGGGATGGAACCCAGCAAAGGCGCGTGAGAAGACAATTGAAATTGCGATGGAGAAGTGGGATACTCCAGCCTTTTACCTGGCACGCACTGGCGTTCTTGCCTCGTATGTACATCACCCATGGCAATATGTCGATTGATTTTCTGACCAGATCCGCCTACAGATTTGCTTCGGGCAAGGCTTCTGCCCTTGTCATTGATATCGGCGCCTCAAACATCTCCATCACTCCGATTCACGATGGTATGATCTTGAAGCGGGGTGTGCAACACTCTCCGCTTGGCGGTGATTACATTTCGTCGCAGATCAGCGCATTGTTCAAAGCCAACTCCCCCCAGCCTATCACAATCACGCCTCATTATCTCATCAGCTCGAAGACCGCTGTTGAAGCCGGCCAAGCACCCCAAGCGAAATATAAGACCTTCCCTGCTGACAAGGCACCTGATGCGTCATACCGTGCCCTCTTGGAGGAGCGCACGCTTGCCGAATTCAAGGAATGTGTTGTGCAGGTCTGGCCTGGGCCCACCAGGCTCTCTGCCCCCGGCCCTAACGGTATCCCGAACGAGGATATGGCCCGCACTTACCCCGGTCGTCCCTTCGAATTCCCCGATGGATACAACCAGGTGTTCGGTGTTGACCGTTTCCGCGTTGTCGAATCCTTGTTCGACGCGAAGGCCGCTGTGCCAGATCCTGAGTCACCCTTCCCTCCCCCGACTCCCGCCCAGACCATCCCAGAACTCGTTAAGGCTTCCTTGGCTGGCGTTGACGTCGACCTGCGTCCCCACCTCCTGGCAAATGTGGTGGTGACTGGTGGGTCCAGCTTGCTCTACGGGTTCACTGAACGTCTGAACCACGAGCTGATGCAGATGTTCCCCGGACCCAGAGTGCGCGTCACCGCTGCCGGCAACACCTCCGAGCGGCGCTTCGGTTCCTGGATCGGAGGAAGTATCCTGGCCAGTCTGGGAACTTTCCACCAGATGTGGATCTCCAAGAAGGAGTATGAGGAACATGGACCCAACATTGTGGAGAAGCGCTGCAAATGATTGAGTTTTATCTTGCATTTTAGTGCTTTCGATTGGGTTTTTTGGGCTGGTATTTACGGGCGTTATTGCGCTAACTTGGGTTCTTGATATGGGTCTTTGAACCACTCCAGATCTGGCCTGTCTGCAAGGAAGGTCTTACAAAACTGATCTTAGATATTTTGTGTACGACTAATGCCACTTGATTTCTCGATACATTGAGAATGATCTACAGAATCCGCAAGTGTCAAGTGACGTAGGATTGGTCTACCGCACGGGTACGGAGTACGCGGGACTAAATGCTAGAGCTAGATGTACCGAACAACATGCGCTATTCTAGTCAGACTTCCTTTTCTGACATTCAATGCATACCTCTTGACTGAGAACATATCAATGGCAGCATTCCATTGGCGGAGGGGTTTTACTTTGTCTGCATTGATGCGTTGGCAGCCAACACACCCATGCAGCCCCGGAGGTGGTCCGTGTTTCATTTATATATGCCGGCCCTGGACATGTTGAGGGAATCCCCCTATTTTTACCCCATTCTCATTGCCGAAATATTCAAAATAATTCTTGAACCCAAAGATCATCGATGAAAAAGCAGAAACAAAACAGACTGAAGAACCAAAAGCGCTCATGACCATTAACGTACATCGTCAGCATGGATCCCAGAATCCATGGGCAAGAAAACAAACTACATCGTCAACATCGTTACATCCGAGGCTCAGGGCTGCGGGCTAAACACGCTAGAGTCTACAGGACATGAACACAATCAAAATATGCGACCGAGAGCATCGAACAGAGGAATATCGTGAGTCGGGAGCTGGCAACAGACCAGGCGGACTTATCGACTGGCTCGTGCGATGAGCCAGCGGAGAACGGCATCGAGGTTGGTTTCCTCCTTGGCGCTAATGCCATAGCAGCTCACCTCGCGATGGGTGACGGACTTCAAATCCATGGATTCAATGATCTCGTCCACAGAGAGCTTGTCCGGAAGATCAGACTTGTTGCCCAGGACTAGAAGGGGGATATTCTCCAGTGTGGGCTTCTTCATCAGGTCATGAAGTTCCTCCTTTGCCACTGGGAGCGCAGCACGGTCTGCGGCATCCACGATGTACCTGTTGATGTTAGCATACCCTTGGACAGCAGAACAACGACCGGAAATCCGAAACCTACACGATCGCATTCACGCCTCGACAATACCGTTCCCACATCGGCCGAAACCGAGGCTGCCCGCCCAAGTCCCAACTGGAATTCAAAGATTTAGTGACGCCGTACCTGGGAGAGGGGGACAACGAACCATTTCAAGGTCACATGGCCTTTCTGCACCCTTTTGGTGTTGAACCCGATGGTGGGAATGGAACTGCGAGCGGTTAGAACAGGGCGATGATACCGATGAGGTCATCACATACTCAATGGTGAACTCCCCACCCTGTGCGCAGCGGTCAGCACAGATTCCCAGGACCCAAAGAGAGAAGACCTACCGCCAGCACACGCAGCAGAGATGACTTGCCGGCGTTCTGGAGACCGATCATGGTGACATCCATCTCGGTGGCCCTGGATCGTTAGCAAGCGGGGACGGGCCGTGGGTTTCGACGGCCCACTTACCAGAACATCCTGAGGAGCCAGTCATAGATACTGCGGAAGATGCCAGCCATGATGAAAAGTAGAAATCCGTAGAAGAGACAGAACCCAGCTGGCCAGCAGCGGAGAGGCCAGGAGTTGCAGAGGCTGACAAAACGAAAAATACGCGGGTGGGGTCAAATGGAACTTCCAGATATTTTGTTTCGAGAAAAAGCAATATTCTCAGACCCTGCGCCCTTGGGTGTGGAGAGAATGTTTCTGCTTTCCGAAAGGCGTTTATAAAAGGGGTAACCGCCGGCAGATGTCAACTATATCTAAGTCTTTTTTGGGGATCTACGTGTACACATGACTTGCTAGGGCGCTTAGGCTCCGGGCCTCACAAGAGGGGTGTTGACTGCGCCGTTGTGCAGCCGTGGCGTAGTGACATTTCCACATTGTCCGGAATCGTCGAGTGCAGTCGCGAATTATGTGGCTTACAATGTACAGAGTACCGAGTACCAGGTGAGAGACGCTGGAATGCCAGGCTTTCGGAAGATTCGAGTTGAGCCCTACACCGCTTTTGGCGTTCTGGCTTCGACTGCATTGGGGATATGCTTGAACATAGTACAGAAAGTGATCTCATATCTGTAGTCCATATTCCAACCTTGAAAGGCAGTAGGCATGAGTATGGTGGGGAGCACAACTACGTTGGAAACAGGAGCCATCCAAGGAGGTTCGCAGGACCCCGTCATCGTATACTGGTACTAAACAGGCTATGAAATCGCGGTCAGCCTTGCCCAAATAGCTGGGCAATGTGGAGTTAGCCTTCAATTTCAGTTCCATCAGGTGGAACAAGCCATTTTGCCAGCTAGGTCCACTTGGGGAACACACGCAATACCAACTCTCCAGGGCTGTGGATAGGGATGCAGTAACAGAGCAAATTCCCTCACATCACTTTCCAACAGATACATGCTTTTCTTGACGCAGTTTATCTGCACAAATATAACTAAGCGCATGGTTTGGAGTTGTATTCCCAAGGTTGTGGCGGCAGTGGAAAATGGTTGATCTAGATTCTATAGCGAGAAACATCGCAGGTATGCTGAGAAGTTTGGCCTTGGTTAAAAAGAAAGTAAGAAAGTAACATCGGAAAGTGAAGGCCCAAGATGACTTTGCTTCATTGGTCACAGCTCTAGCTACTTCGTATAGTACGATTACGGAAATACTTACTACATGACTCGATACACTGTGCACCTGGGCAAACGAGAAGAAATTAGGCCTCGTAAGGGGCCCCTGTAGCTTTCTTTGGCTGCCATAGAAGTGACACATCTATTTACTCATACCAGAGAGCCTACTGAGAGCGAGAGATAGGAAACAAGGATCAATGAGCTCAAGAATTGGCTTGCTTCGGCCTACACTCGGTATTCCAAGATGAGAACAGGGCCATCTCGATCGGGAAAGAGGGGGCTTAAACAGTGGATGCGCGCTACCCACGACAATTGAGTGTCTCCTGTAGGAGTCACGCACAGTGTTGTCCTGTCACAAATGAAAAACACGAACTATTAGAACAGTAATTGAAGTTCGGAAACGAAGTTAGTTTACTTTCTCTTTCGGATGCAATGAGATGGTTTCTAGGGACCCCATGAGCAAACTGCCAAAGATGGAATTGGAAATAAGTGACTGAAACCATAATCCTTCGAGAGAAAAAAAACACCTGCAAAGATGTTCAAACGCCATTGACGAAGGGTCAGAGAAAGAGATATCAGTCCCACTCGAAAGCCCAATGCTACTAGGTATTCGATATGATTGATCATTTCAGCGATCTGACCAATTGGGTTCCTTTTGGCTCAGGGCTCTCTGTCAAACCACCCTGTATCTCCCGTACATGCACAGAGAAACAAAAGATGAAGCTCGAACCACTCAGTCCCGATCAGTTGGGTGACACCTCAGGCGCCCAACGCAGCTATCACCACGTGATGATAGCCGTCCGGGCTCCACCCTCGAAAAAATTCCCCAAGCCGAGCAGATGCTACTCATTCTCGTCTGGCAGCTGCCATTGTCGGTTCAATACCCTGGGTTTTGTGGCTGATATAATTCTGGGAGGCCGACAGTCAATCAGCTGGGATTTTGCACCTCTCTCAATTATATTAACGGTCCAATTTCCTGTGCCGCTCGGCATCGCAAGTTTTTTTCCTTATACCGCATCAGCCGTCTTCCAGAGCTGCACGTTTCCAACATGGCGCCCGCAGCCACCGACACGCAGTGGTCGGTCGACTACGACACCCTGCGACGTGAGAATCTGTTCCAAAACCCTCCCACGGATCACACGGCCTACCCTTCGCTGGCCGAGTCTATCAAGCCGCATATCGATTCTTTCAATGCTCTCTTCGAAGACAGCAAAATTTTGGAGGCAGGATTGAGGGATATCGGCACCAAGACCTTCCTCGACGGCGAGCTCGAGACCTTTGAGCAGAAGAAGGCTCGCCAAGCCGAAGGTCTCCGTCAACCGAAGAGGAACCGCTTGAACGTCCGCGTTCGTGAAATCTTCCTCGAGAAGCCGACTTTGCCCACCACAAACAAGTACACCACCCGCAACCGTGAAATTTATCCTTCTGAATGTCGAGAGCGCCATGCGACATACCGTGGAAAGCTTCGCGCTCGTCTCGAGTTCCAGGTTAACAATGGAGATTGGCAAGAGTCCGTCCGCGAGCTTGGTAATGTCCCAATCATGGTGCGCACCAACAGGTGTCATCTTGAGAAGGCGACCCCGGAAGAACTTGTGCGACACAAGGAAGAGTCCGAGGAACTGGGTGGTTTCTACATTGTGAACGGTAACGAGAAGCTGATCCGTATGCTGATCGTCGGCAAGCGGAATTTCCCCATGTCTATCATTCGTGGTTCGTTTGTGAAGCGTGGACAGACATACACCAAGTTCGGTGTGCAAATACGTTCCGTCCGTCCCGATCAAACATCGCAGACCAATGTACTGCACTACCTTTCCGATGGAAACGTCACTTTCCGATTCTCGTGGCGCAAGAACGAATATCTCATCCCCGTCATGATGATTCTCAAGGCTCTCGCCGAGACCAACGATCGCGAAATCTTCGAGGCCATCGTCGGTGGAGCATCCTCAAAGGGCATGAAGAACACCTTCGTTACAGACCGTGTCGAGCTTCTGTTGAGAACCTACCACGCCTACCAGAAGCACAGCCAGTACGACTGCCGATCTCACCTGGGCAAGGCCTTCCGACCCGTGCTCGGTGTTCCCGCTGACATGCCCGACGAGGAGGTCGGTACTGAGTTCCTCCGCAAGGTCGTTCTCCCCCATCTTGGAAACGAGAACGTCACCGAGACCCAAGACTGGGACAAGTTCAAGTTGATCACCTTCATGATCCGCAAGCTGTACTCCACAGTCGCAGGAGACTGTGCGCCCGATAACCCCGATGCCGTCTCCAACCAGGAAATCCTGCTCGGTGGTTTCCTGTACGGAATGATTCTTAAGGAACGTATCGAAGAATGGCTTCGATCTTTTGGCCCTCTCGCCAGAGACTGGTGCATCCGTAACAATGGTGCCAAATTCACCGATGAGGCATTTGATCGGGACTTCTTGCCCAGGATCGTGAAGAGATCGAACGAAAACATCGGTAACGCACTTGAATACTTCCTCTCTACCGGTAACCTGGTCAGTCCCACGGGTCTTGATTTGCAGCAGACATCTGGCTACACTGTCATCGCCGAAAAGATCAACTTCTACCGATTCATCAGTCACTTCCGCATGATTCACCGTGGTAGTTTCTTCGCCCAGCTCAAGACCACCACGGTCCGTAAGCTGCTTCCAGAGAGTTGGGGCTTCCTCTGCCCTGTCCACACTCCTGATGGATCGCCTTGCGGTCTTCTCAACCACTTGTCGCACAAGTGTCTGATCTCTACGGATAACTTGGATGTCTCTCACCTGCCTCGCATTTTGGTTCAGCTTGGTGTCCGGTCCGAATCCTCTGTCGCACTCGACGAGAGTGTGGTTGTCCAGCTGGATGGTAGAATTATCGGTTACTGCTCACCGAAGCAGGCACAGAGAATTGCCGACACCATCCGTTTCTGGAAGGTCGAGGGCAAGAACGATATCCCTCGCGAGTTGGAAGTCGGATACGTCCCCAACTCCAGCGGTGGTCAATACCCCGGTGTCTACATGTTCTCCCAATCAGCGAGAATGTACCGCCCTGTCAAGTATTTGGCGTCTGATAAGCTCGACTACGTTGGTCCGTTTGAGCAGCCCTTCATGGAGATTGCTTGCTTGGAGTCCGACCTGATCCCCGGTCTTTCGACACACATCGAGTTCACCCCCACGAACATCCTCTCCATCGTCGCCAACATGACTCCCTTCTCCGACTACAACCAATCTCCACGTAACATGTACCAGTGCCAGATGAGCAAGCAGACCATGGGTACTCCGGGTACTTCGATTGCTTTCCGTACGGACAACAAGCTGTACCGCATTCAAACTGGTCAAACACCAATTGTTCGCCCCCCTCTCTACAACGCCTACGGTCTGGACAACTTCCCCAACGGTATGAATGCCGTGGTGGCCATTATCTCCTACACTGGTTACGACATGGACGACGCTATGATTATCAACAAGTCAGCTCACGAACGTGGCTTCGGTCACGGTACCGTCTACAAGACCAAGGTCCACACCATGGCAGAGAATGACGCCAAGCGCTCAAGATCCAAGCGTGAGGTTACCAAGCTGTTTGGATTTGCCCCCGGTGACGAGGTCAAGGACGAAGTCCGCAACGTCATCGATGAGGACGGAATGCCGCACATTGGTGCGCGCGTCAAGGAGGGTGACAAGATTGCCGCCTGGCACAATGTCCGCTTCGATCCCGCTTCAGACTCCTTCGTCAACGTCGACGGCATCACTCACTACATGAAGTACAAGGATGCCGAGGAAGGCTACATTGAAAGCCTCCGCATCATGGGCTCAGAGAACGGAAACGAGCCTGCCCAATCCATCAGTGTCAAGTACCGCATTCCCCGAAAGCCCGTCATTGGTGATAAGTTCTCTTCTCGTCACGGTCAAAAGGGTGTCTTGTCCCAGCTTTGGCCTGCGACTGATATGCCCTTCTCTGAGAGTGGCATGCAGCCTGATCTGATCATCAACCCTCACGCTTTCCCCTCTCGTGAGTCTTCACCCCTTCTATTTTCGTCGTTCCCCTTTCTGACCAGTAACAGGTATGACAATCGCCCAGATGATTGAGTCCATGGCCGGCAAGGCAGGTGCCATGCACGGTCTCCCTCAGGACTCTACTCCCTTCCAGTTCTCCGAAGAGAACACTGCCACCGACTACTTTGGTGAACAGCTTAAGAAGGCAGGATACAACTACTACGGTAACGAGCCCCTGTACTCGGGTATCACCGGCCGCGAGTTCTCTGCAGACATCTACATGGGTCTTGTCTACTACCAGCGTCTCCGTCACATGGTGAACGACAAGTTCCAAGTGCGTACCACCGGTCCCGTCAACGCCCTGACCGGACAGCCCGTCAAGGGTCGTGCCAAGGGTGGTGGTATCCGTGTCGGAGAGATGGAGCGTGACTCCCTGATTGCCCACGGTGCCGCCTTCCTCCTGCAGGATCGTCTCATGAACTGTTCCGACGCCCAGCACACCTGGATCTGCCGCTGCTGTGGCTCCTTCCTGTCTACCCAGGTTGCTGTTTCGGGATCATCCCGTTCCCGCGCGGCCGTCAACCCCGGCGCCATTGCGGCTGCTGCTAAGGCTGCTCCTAACCAGCAGAGTAACAATGCTCATGCTGCTGGTGCGGTTGGTGCTCTTGGTGGTGTGAACGGTATTGTGCGTTGTCGTCGTTGTGCCCGTGAGGCTGTCTTTGACGACTCTCGTGCTGAGGTTTGGGAGGACGGCAATGGCCACCGCTACGTTGGTGGTGACGATGTTACCATTGTTGCTGTGCCCGGTGTCCTCCGCTACCTCGATGTTGAGCTGGCCGCCATGGGTATTCGCATGAAGTTCTGGGTGGATAACTGATCCCAGCATGTGGATGACTCTAAAATTGTTTTTGTTGTTACAATGTCATAGGTGGCGTATATTGGTTTAATGATTGACCTCATCTGTTTTTTTAGATTACTTTTTGCAAATATTCCTTCTTGTACGGACATGATTCTACTATAGAATATTACGTGTTGAACAAAAGTCTTTCTAGAAAGAAACTGTGGTTAAGATGCACTAGACTCTCAAATTGGATAGTGAGTATGTACTTAGTACCTGAGTGGAACACTGTTCATCCGTTCAACCTTGGACCTATCGATTATACACGGTGTAGGGCTGATATTTGAGGTCAAGCATATCCATCGCCCTTGAGCTCCTTCTGCACCAGACCTGTCTTTGCAGTTTTGAAGTCTCTAGTGCGCACCTTGTTCTCAAACAAGATATCCAGCTCGGCGTAAGAGCGGCCCTTTGGCTCGGGGAGTCTAAAGAATGACCAGACAAGACAGAGCAGACACAGCCCGCCCCAAAAGAAGCCCGATTTGCCTCTCCAATTCCACGCATCCACATTCAACATATAGGGAATGATGATGCCTGTCACCAGATTGAGTACGTTGTACACATTTCGCGCCAGCACGACCGATTTGATCCGAAGCCTCGAGGAAGGCATCTCCGATACCAATGAGAAGCACACCGGGCCAACCGTCGAATCATAAATAAACGTGTACACAAGCAGCATCGACCCCGTAGCCCAGGAGATTGCCGAGGTAGACGGTGCAATGGACATGAATCCAATAACAAGCAGCACAGCCATCAACAACATCAGTCCACCAACGTACAGCGTTCGTCGCCCGAAGTATGTCATCATCACCCATGAGGCAAACGTCCCCACGACTCCAATCGCATACTGCACCAACGACATAGTGAAGGATTGCGAAACCGCCAGACCAGCACGCTGATAAAATACAGTCGAGTACCCCATCAGTCCAGACCCACACAGACTCTGCGCAGCCCAGACGCAGCATGCAATCTCCGTGCGACGCAGATCTGTTCCCTTGAAGCAGTCCAGGTACGTGGTGCCTGTCTCGACGCGCTTCTCTAATGCATTCGTGTAAACAATCATGGAGACGGTTTCCTCCGGATCAAAGCCTGGTGTTTCGCGCGTGAGCCGCTTGACGGCCTTGACGGCGTCTTCACGACGGTCTTTCCGGACAAGCCACCATGGACTCTCGGGTGCGAAGTATACACCGATGAAGATGGGGATGGGCCAGGCCCATTGGATGGCGAAGGGGATCCGGTAGGCCCATTGGTCTGATCGTTCGGCTAGACCCTTTAGCACGCCCGAGGCAATGAGTTGTCCGAGGACCCAGCATAGGTTGACGTAGGTTGTGAGGTAGGCGCGCAGAGCCACAGGGCAGACTTCCGAGGCGTAGGTGACGGTGAGAGTTTGGTAGATGCCCAGGGGAATGCCCATGAGCAATTCGCCGGCGATGAGGGTCTGGACGTTTGGGGCGAAGAAGAGAATGAAGATGAATCCGACCGTGGCGGTCAGACAGGCCATCAGGGTTCTGCGGTAGCCGTAACGCTCGGAGACAAGACCGTTGATGAAGAGGCCGATGATCTGGCCGCAGGACATGGCGTTGGTCAGACCTGCTTGCCAGGAGGCGGCTAGGCCGTAGGATCCGTCGGACATTAGTTGTCCGTATTTCTCGTTGAAGGCTGGGAATGCAAAGAATGAACCTATCAGGACGACATCGTAGCCTTCCATGATGATTGCACATGAGAGGAGGAGAGACCAGCCGACTGCCTTTGGATACAGTTTCAAGGCTTGCCAGGGGGTCATGTCGTGCTCTTTCTCAATAGCGGCGTGGGCTTCGGTGCTGGTCTTCAGGTCGGAGTGGCCAGACAAGACATGGCTCTCGATCTGCGAGGTAATTGAATCATGTTTCTCGACATGCTCCATGGCGATTTTCTCGGTCATCGTCACTCGAGTGCAGAGTGCTGGGATCTCAGTCTGCTCTCTGTCGAGAATGGCCGGGTGTTGCGAGGTTATATACTTTTGGGAATAGCGTTTCTTCAAGGGTCAGGCCAGGGTTCTATTGGACACGGGCCCGGCCGTCTCGTTTCGAGATGGCATTTCAAGCGAGTTGACCCCGGATTCGCGACAGCCACCATCCCCGGATTCTCAGGGGCCAGGGGGATTGGTCTGATGTCGGCCCATTGTTCTGTTACATGTGCAACCTCTGCGAGCCGGTCTTGTGTCTGTCCTCGCAGTTAGGGCTCCCTCTCTGGTCTCCGAGGTTAGCGACGTGCCGCTCAGGGCGCAAAGTGATTGGTGAGTTCTCGGGCCGACGCCATTTCCCCTCCTTCGTGGCGGGGGACGTTCTGTTCTGTTTTTGCTTCTCGCTTGAATTGAATTTGAATGGCATTTTGTTTGGCTGGTTTGTGCATGAAGGGTTGGAATAGAATAGACGCGACGAAGTCAACTGGTCTTTGTCCGGGACAATCCCAGCAGGTGGGACAGCGTATACTGTCGGTCCGACATCCAGTCAATCAGCGTGGCCCTGCATCTATCGCGCAGGAATCTGGACTTGTCATAAGATAGCGCATGGATGATCAAAGCTGGGCACGTTGGGTATATAGGCTGCCCCTCCAGCCTGGGTCGTTTGAGATGTTCATACATATCTTTCATACACCATGTCTCCCGTTGCTGTCAGCGAAAAATGGTGGAAAAATGCCATCATCTATCAAATATACCCCGCTAGCTTCAAAGATTCCAACGGCGATGGTATTGGAGATATCCAAGGCATCATTTCCTCCCTCGACTACATCTCAAGTCTCGGTGTGGATGTCATCTGGTTATGTCCCATGTATGACAGCCCACAGGTCGACATGGGATATGATGTTGCCGACTATGAAAACGTGTATCCCCCATACGGAACGGTTCAGGACATGGATGTTCTTATTGATGCATGCCATAGACGAGGACTACGCATCATCCTCGATCTCGTGGTGAACCACACCTCGGACCAGCATAAGTGGTTCCAAGAGTCGCGCTCCTCCAAGACCAACCCCAAGCGAGACTGGTACATTTGGAAGCCGGCGAAATACGTGAACGGGGAACGTCAGCCGCCCAACAATTGGCGCAGCGTCTTTGGAGGCAGTGCGTGGGAGTGGGACGAGCACACGGAGGAGTATTACCTCCATCTGTTTTGCGTCGAGCAGCCCGATGTGAATTGGGAGAATGCCGAGACCCGCAAGGCAATCTATGATTCTGCGATGGAGTTCTGGTTGCAAAAGGGCGTGGATGGCTTCCGTGTGGACACGGTGAACATGTACAGCAAGCATCCCGAGTATGCCAACGCACCCATTTTGGACCCCAAATCGGACACTCAACCTGCATTTTCGTTGTTCACCAACGGGCCTCGGATTCATGAGTATCTGGGCGAGATGAACGAGGTTCTTTCCAAGTACGATGCGATGACAGTGGGAGAATTGCCCAACACCCATACGTTGGAAGGTGTGTTGCGGTACGTGTCCGCAGCAGAAAACCAACTGAGTATGGTCTTCCAATTCGATCTCGTGGACCTCGGCATGGGGAAGAACTATAGGTTCCTGACCACCTTACCGGGCTGGACTCTGCGGGACCTCAAGGCCGCCGTGAAGAGCGCCCAAGATGTGATCAAAGGCACTGACGCGTGGACAACGGTGTTCATGGAAAACCACGACCAGGGTCGCTCCGTGAGTCGATTTGGCTCTGACAAAACACCCGAATTCAGAGCTCGGTCGGCAAAGATGCTGGCCATGATGCAAGGCACGCTTTCAGGAACGCAATTTATATACCAAGGCCAGGAAATTGGGATGGTGAATGCGCCCAAGGAATGGACCATTGACGAGTACAAGGACATCGACAGTCTCAACTACTATCAGATGACTCGCCAGGTGACGAACGACGATCCTGTCGAGCTCGAAAAAGCCATGGTCTCGTTGCAACACCTCGCCCGGGATCATTCCAGACTGCCTATGCAGTGGAATGCGGACGTGAATGCGGGCTTTTCGTCGGTGAAGCCATGGATGCGCGCGCATGACAATTACTCTGATATCAATGTGCGCTTGCAAGAACAAGACCGCGACTCAGTGCTTTCATTCTGGAAGCAGATGAACCGACTGCGCAAGGAGTATGCCGATCTCATGGTATTTGGGGAGTTTGAAATCCTCGACGAGGCTAATCAGAGTGTCTTCACTTTCTTGAAAAAGAGCAAGAATCGGACTTTGCTTGTGATCCTCAACTTCTCGGATAAAACCCAGTCGTTTGAAAAACCTGACACTGGCAGCGATTGGAAGTTGTTGCTTGGCAATGTAGAGGATTCCCAGGAGGCACTGCAGGCGTTTGAAGGAAGGGTCTTCTTGGCTTAGAGTACTGGAGTATATACTTGCAGACATTTAGATCGTTTTAAACGGACTGTTGAATTGGCAATGACACATGTGGATCTGCATACTCAGTACTCATCTCTCACACTAGACATAATCCACAAGCCTTATTTTAGCATTCTCCAATCTATTCGTCGAGTCAATTCGAGTTCATCTGCCCTTGGATTCATCAGCGGAGAGCCGCCCCGTGCCCTGTTCGATGCCAAGCCCTCGAACATCGAACGCGGGGGAGAACTATCCATCGCCAACAACTTCAAATGACAAGCCCATCGACATCGCGAGTGCCAAGAGCATGTGAGCCCTGTAACAGGCGTAAAGTCCGCTGCAATGGCCAGCAACGATGTCAGCAATGCGAGCACCTCGACCTTCTCTGCACCTACCGGGAGAATCGCTCGGCCCGATCAAGGAAGCACACTCTGCGCCGTGGTGCCATAATCTCAAACTACAAGAGTGGCACACCAAAGACCACGTCCTTGATGCCGCTTCTTTCTTCTACCAGCCAACTCCCCGCTTCGTACTTCGAAAGCCTTCTTCCGGACTATGTCCTCTGTATATCCATTCAGCCCGATAATCACAGGCGCGGAAGTGCAAGCCTCGATCACAAAAATGAATGAAAGAGAGCATGCCGCATTCATCTACGCCTTCACAGCAGTGACACTCGATCTCACCCGCGCTTCCAAAAGCGCTTCATCTTCCGCAACCTCCCAAATAGCCGATCTCATGCGCCAATCCGTGGACATCCAACAACCATTAGTGATAGGATTTCGCCCCTCCGTTCTCCGCGCAATGACAAGCATATTCATCCAGATGTGCGCTATGAGCCTAGGCCACTACGATCTAGGCTTTTTCTACCTCCGTGAAGCAATCAGCATGATCCACATGCTTCGCATAACCGATAAAAGCGTCCTTGCAGACCTCAGCGGCCCAGAGCGAGCCCGTCGCCAGCGTCTCTACTGGCAATGTTTCATCCACGAAAGATTCATGTCAATCGTGTATTTTTCGCCGGTGACGCTACCGCCAGCCCAATACCCAGAAGAAGATGCATCAACATCTGTGTCGTTGGAAATCCAGCGCGGATGGACGCAGGTCATCAAGACATTCAGCATGCTTGATGCGAGCTTCATCAGTCTGTGGATTGGGGATCGGTCCCTGGTGACTGCGTCGTGGGTAGAGGGCAAGCACCGCGAGTTGGACGATGAGTTGTGGGAGGCCGAGGTGTCGATGTTATCGGAGTTGCAGCAGGCAGATCTGGTGATTACGAGACAGTGGATGCGGACGTTGCTGTGGCAGATGGCTATGTCGAATTGTTTGCTTAGTTCGCATGCGTCGTGTCCATCGTTGGAGTTGGAGATGCCGTTGAAATTGTCCAGTCAGCTGAGGCAGTTCTTGACCAAGATCTCGCAGAATACTATTCGTGTCCATGGCTCGTCGATGATAAGCAAGTTGCTGGAGATTATCAATACTATCGCTGATGTGGTGATTCACGTACCGCAGGCTACCACGGAGGAGACGACGGAGAGGATTGATGATATTGTTTTCATGCAGAGTGTCGTGTTTTCGTTTCATAACTTACAGGCTATGTCAAAGAGTATTCTGCTGGATAAGTTTCGGTTGATTCAGGGACGGTTCCCACATATTGAAGTTGCTAAGCAATTGGCGGTTTAGCTGGGCCCTAAGCAGGTTTGGCCTGCTGGATGGTCTGGACCGACAAGAGCATATGGACATATGCCCAGGTGGACATCTGGATGCCGTTCGGCTTACTGCTACACACCGGATGAGACCTCACGAAGAGCTCAAGTCAACCTCATCCTAGCATCATATAAATTCGAGTCCAACATTGAAGACAAAGCACATTCCAGGCATATCAATATGAATATTACACTATCATTCTCTGACGCCCGTTTACAGCGCAGACGTCACGTTGGAGAACTCGCCCTTCTCGAGCTTAGTCTTCCAGAAGATCGGGTTCATGTCATCGAATCCGTGGTGCACCCATCCTTCTTCCTTGACGTGGTACAGGTTAATGAAACCACCAGAGTAAGCATCACGGTGCATAGCAGCCAGAATAGCCCGGCGACCAAGGTTCAATGCCTCCTCCTCAGTCAGGTCGTACTTGTACTCGGCATCCAACACACCGTAGGCGAAAGTTTGACCAGATCCAACACAGAACAGGTTGCCAGGGAGACGGGTACCGTCGGAATCGATGTAGTACAGGGCGGGTCCTTCTTGAGGCGTCATCTAGAATATCGTCAGTCCTGAAGCTCTGTCGTCATGAAGCATAGACTACATACACCTGCTAACATAGTTCCCATGCTGAGTCCGTATCCCTTGTAGGCGTAAGTGAGGTTGGCAAGGATCTTGGAAGCAGCCGCAACAGTGATGCGGCGCTTGTGTCGAATTTCTGGGATTTGGTCAGCAATGGCCCCTGCCAGACGAGATACTCGTCTTCGGATAGATATTTTGACATACCGTGCAGAGTGCACTGTTGACTCAGATAGCGCAGCCAATATTGACAATCCTAAGTCGAACCATCAGCAACAGTTCCAATTTATTCAGCCCGAACTACCCCGAACTTACAGCAGCACCACCGGCCATAGTTCCCAAAAGACCCGGTGTGGGCTTGTCCGTCTTCTTGTCTTCACCTCGGCTCAACCGCGACACAGGAATAACCTTCTTGACTGTTTGACTGGCGATCCAGTTGCCGGCTGTTGCTCGTGAATCGGTACACACAATCTGGCCGAATCAGCACAATTCTGGGGGTGAACCACAAATTCACATGCGAGTAAAGAAAAGATGGACGTACAATACCACCCTGGAACCGGAAGGCGAGGGTTGTGGTTCCGTGGGCAAGCTTGATGGGACAGCTAGGGTTTGAGTGGTCATCGGTCATGGCACGCAGGAAAGCAGAGTGCTAGATGTAGATGATGGTGTTAGCCTATTGTCTTATCTATTTTCTTTGACTGATGGGAAGCATCTCTGGCTGGCAGTGCTCTCAGACAACGGCGCAAGTTGGGTTGACGTCAAGGCCGATGCATGTCCCCGAGCGAATAGCCATCCAATTCAAAGAAACACTGTCTGAATCCCCACGTAGGACTCACGTTGTCAACGGGGGGCAGGCTGAACTTCAGCGAGAGCGGAGGGACGCTCGCAGTGAGGTCCTGCTGCTCTTGCTCCGAGTACATCTCATTTTGATGAGGGCGTGAGTATTGGGCGACAAGCTTATCCATGATGCGCGGTACAGGATTAAAGCAGGATGGAAGGATTAAATGGGCTGTAAAGACGGAAAAGGGATTGTGGTGAGATAGACAAGTGATGAGTGAAGCTCCGCTGGAGCTCGGGTTTCCGCGTCACTCTGGCGCCTGCGGGTCACGTGTTGATTGCAGCAATTGGACTGGAGACCCGTCCATTGGAATTGAGGAATAATTACAAATACGAGTATTAAGGGAATTATTGAATAACGACTTAACCGACTTATAATACAAAATTTGCAGATTTCCTGAGTATCAACTCCATTGCCGTTTCGATACCAACGCCATTTGCCAAAGCGCATGCACCGAGAGGTGCCCAATCTGGGTCGCAGAGTATTGAGTGTACACGAACAAGCTACTATATGCTCTTGCCGGGTTGGAAAGACCTGAATTTCCAAGAAAATATCACAGCAATCATGCGGCGGGCTCAACCAGCATCTTGGCTGGGGGCGCACCACTCTCCACAGGGGCAGTGACATTGTTGGTCTCGATAGCAGAGGGATCATCCAATACATCGGAGTCGTGCTCTTCCACATCGTGGAGTCCGTTGACGTGGCCGGAGTGGCTGATGCCATTGATGTGAGAGGGAGACGCACGATCGGCAGCTGAGGTGATGGGCTCAACAGTGGGCTCCCATCCGCGGAGATCGTTCTCGGCATCCTCGAGAATCTGTCGAGCCTCGGGCTCGTGGTCGTACGCGAGACGCGCATCACCAGGCACAACGGGGCTGTCGTCAATGAAGTTGAGCAGACGACGAGCGTGTCGAGCCAAGATGGTTTGCTTTTCAGCACGCTCGATGACAGCTGCCAGGTGGATATCATAAGCTTCCTTGAGCTTTTGTCGTGTCTGCGGTGGAATCAACTGGTTAGCAAACATGTTCTGTATTTCTTTGAGATTGAATCAAAGGCATGGCATTAACGTACGATATTGGACAATTGCGCCTCGGCAACCAAGTTCTGCGCCTCAGCCCTAACCAGCTCATGCTCCAGAGTGACAAGACGTGAGCTCGACGGATCTTTGTACTTAAGCTTGGCGATCTCGTCGGTGACCTTCTGGCGCTGATCGCGCGACGGCTGGACGGAAGCTTCCATGTTGCGGATCTGCTTCAGGATACCACGGTAGTCCTCAAGGTTCTGCGCAAAGACGTCCTCCTGCTCACCCATCTCGGCGAGCATCACGCCAAGCTTATCGGAGATGTCAGAGATGTTGTCGTCATCCGTTGCCTCACCCCACTCGGAGAGCTGGGCAGCAATCGAGGTGCGCTCTCGGCCAGCTGCTTCATGGGCGCCGATGGCCGAGTTCTCGCTCTTGATCAACTTGGTCATCTTCTTGCTGAGCTCTGGCGCTTGCATGCCACGGAAGGTTGAGATGCTGAACCGGTGGCGGTTCGCCGGCTCTTTGCGCGAGCGGAATGATAGGTTTCGGTTCCTATAGTTCGGTTAGTGGTGTCGATCATTGGAAGTGGATATACGTACATCATGTAGCAAAGTAGGTCAAGTTAGAAGTTGGAATAGCAGAGTAGAAGCGAATGCAGAGAGAGGTCGTCTGATAAGGAGCGCCTTCCTATAGATGACGATGGTCCAAACCTTATTCGGTCGAGGAACCGCACGCCGGTTGACGTCATGACCGCGAGCTGAGATCACCTTTTCCCTTTCCGGTCACGACAGCCCTCGAGTAGAGAGGAGAATTACGATGACGATGGCCTTGGGAGAATCAAGCTGATGTTGCAGTTGGAGAGCTTCCGGCCTTTCCGATAACTATACTCGGACGGCCAAAGCAGATGATTATATAGTACCTGTGGACCCAGTATCGAATATGACAGCTCTAGAGTATGGAGTAGATGATAACTGTATAAGATGGATTTTAGGCAAATGCCTAGATACCTAGGTATGCTGGGAGCTCTGATTCATGGGCTCACATGAGACTTCCATGGAGTGATCAGAGGGTATGGATGGATCACTATGTACGGAGTAGTAACTATGAGGTCCCTTCCAAGGTTCCTGGCCCATGTCCACCTGTGCATCTTTAGATTGGTTCGCGCTTTTCCATCAATCTCCAGAATCAGAGAGCTTTATGCCATTACAAGGAACTTGGAAGTGGACCGAGGCACGCTAGAGGTTCGCCTTCGCAGCCGCCCACAGGTGGAGACACGTCTGAAAGATTCGGGTTGATAAAATGTTCCGTCCTCCCTCTAATAAAAATGAAACAAAATATTGAAGACCACGGAGAACTATCCCTCGTGGCCCATCTTATGGTACATCCCAGCTAAAGCATAGCGTTAAATCCAGGTTCCTGAGCACAATGAAATCCAAACTCCACAGACAGAGCAAACGGTCCGCTATCATTCATTAAAAAGAGACGCCTTCGTAGTCAAGGTCTTAAATAGGCTAGGAAATGTCATCGGCGTCGGGGTGGTGCGAGTGTTCATTGTCGGATGCATGGAAGGCATCGCCGAATGCTGAATTATCCAGGTCCGGCAGATCAAGTCCATCGTGTTGCTCGCTATAAGCCGCGAGAGCATCTCCCGCACTGTCGATATTGGTGAAGTCAAAGTCACTACCCACGGCATGATCCTTACTGTCGGTGTTGACCATGCCCCAATCGCTAGATTGGCCATTGGGGCCGCCGTGGAGCTGATCACCCATATCCATTTCCACATCGGCCGCCAGATCGGCGCCAGGGATGGGTTGTCCGTTGACAGATACGCCTGAGGGCAGGCCACCACCAACACCCGGGCTGCCGAACTGGTTAAGAAGGTGAGAGTCATCGTGGTCCATCACCATATCATTAGTGAACGAGTCAGGTTCGGGTTTGTGCTCGGGTTCGATTTTCTCCAGCAGGCCACCCTTTTCGACGCAAGAAACCTTGGGCTCGGCCACGATCTGCTTCTTCCAGGCACCTTCCACTTCCCGGACAATTTCGTCGACTCGGTACTTGGCCTTGTCTTCGATGAAATCCAGTTGCGGAGCCTCTTCCTCTGTGGGAATGACAATCCGACCCTCCAGTCTCCAGATCTCCGGGCCCTTATCAGTGGGGTCAGCGGCAGCCTCCCGAAGACGCAGCTCAGACTCTTTCAGCAAGGAAGTGCGGTTGAACCGCTGCATGCGACGGGCATGCTGCTTCTTCAGGTTTTCGATCTCGGCGGTCATGTCTGCAACCTTTTTTGACACGCGCTCTGCGAACTCTTCCGCCTTGGCGGGTTCCATCTTGGTGGCGTTGGGAGCATCGCCTGCCTCCTGACCTTCTCCGCCCGATGTTCCGACAGGAGCGTCAAAGAAGCCTGCGGTCAAAGACTCCAGCTCTCCCTTACGGCCCAGACCTAGAGAGACTGGCGTAATTTGTGAGATGCTATACGGCGATGCGAAAATCTCCTCCATCCACTCGTGATGTTGCTGGTAACGCATCTTGCTAACATCGCGGGGTGTCAGCAAGTCCATTGTGTCACCACTTGACACATCCTCGTCTTCGGTGGCGAAGTCCGCAGTTGCTGAAGCGAGAGCCGACGATGGCGCGCGATGTCCGCGTGGGCCCTTCGCTGCAGCCACGTTGGGTGGCACCGCACCAGGGTGGCCCTGAGGGGGGTAGAATCCAGGTCCACGGGGCTGGGCATTTGGATAAGCACCAGGCTGACCAAAGTTTTGTGGCGCCATCTGGGGGAAGTTGATGACTGGCCAGTTGTTTCGGTCGTGAAGCAGGAAGTCCTTGCGAGCCAGTTGTCCTTGACTCTGCAGGAAGCGCCGCTGGCTCATTACGCCTTGGACCTGTGGGCTGATGGGAATGCGGTTTGCGGGAGCATGGTCTTGGGGAGATGCGCGCGAGTAGTGGACGATCCAAAGTGAAGGGTCCGGTGGGGGGGCATTGGGGATCTTGCAAGATGTGATGCGGTAGCGCTTGCGGCAATGAGTTGCAACGGGCTCATTCGGAGGGTGGAATCCACTGCGGTGGAGGTACATCTCGACGGACTGTGGTCTCATGCGTTAGAAGACAGTTGAGCTTCAGGCGATATCTTGACAGAGCATACATATCCGCGGGCCTCGAAGGTAAAGACCTGTTCCTGGTCTGCCCAGAAGTATCCATCGCTAGCAAAGTTGTTCCCAAGGTGATTTAATGGCTGCCAAGTGAGCATGACTGTTCCATCTGGAGGACCGTCAAGAAAGGTCCAGTGCATCGGTTGCGTTTGGCAGACCCGAGGGGCGCTGGTCAGATATTCGACGGCAGTCTCGGTAGGCATCATGTGCATGCTCGGGTATCGATTGCGCGACACCAAATGCATATGAGGCAGCTATAATATTACGAGGTCAGCTAACAATGGAATGATGCGATAGCAACTGCGACCTTACCAGCTGCTGCGGGATGCGAGCGGCGGGGTCGTCCATATTGGGCGCCTGATTGCCGGGTGCAATCGATTCTAAGTGGATATGGGAAGTTGGGTTGGAAGCAAGCAACTCAATTGCGATAGAAAGGTGGACGGGGCGCAATGATGGGGTGTTAAGTCGAACGCGACACTAACGACGCGGGAGATTTTTGATACGGCAAGTGAAAGGGACCATACACGCTAGACACCTGTATTGTCAGGCTGCAACTCAAGTATCGTCTCTGCGGTCATGATTTCCTCTCCTCCATACATTGAGACCTTCCATGGTGACTTCCAAGGCTCAAAGTTGACTTATGGATCTGAGCTATCCAGTCTATTTATCCTGGTTACGTTTGTGACAGATTGAAGCAATTGTGCTGAATCTCATTTAGTGAACGACAATCTCAAACAATCAGTCGGCAGCAGCAACAACCATATATTTCCGAGGTCTTCCTCCATGTGTACAGCCCTTGTGAAGCAAATACAACCTAGGCCTGTGCTTCAATGGGCAGACATATTGTCGTGTCAAGCATCAAGGAACTGCCCAGACATGAGGACTCCACTCTTCGCCCAGCCCGCACACTTTATTCAGCCTCTCGCTCCCTCATTCGCCTTTGAACTCTCCACTCGCATCTCGGAGATTCGTCACCAACTCCGCGTGTGGAGGTACCCAATTATGGAGATCAATAGTCCAATAGTCAATACCAATCGCAATGTGACCTCGAGCCGAGCTTGCTGATCATTAGCTTGTTTCCCTCCCTCTGACGCATCTTGTCATTCTTCCGATTCACCTCACTTCACATCCCCAAACCGCCAGTATGGGCTTAGGCAAAATTGACCCCCCTGAGGATGTGATACAGCCAGCTCCAGACGAAGATGTTGAGAAGTTCACCCTCCCCGCACACCAGGAGAAACGACCAAGCACCATAGCCGCGACGATCGATCCCGAAATGGAGCGCCGAGTAGTAAGGAAATTGGATTGGCATCTGCCGACTTTGATGGCATTTTTCTGTATGCCTTGAAAACCTCAAACAGAGAGCTCCGTGCTCCAAGTCGGTTAGCGCGCTGATGGGCCCGTCTTCCCTAGATCTCCTCGCCGCCCTTGACCGAAGCAATATCGGGTAGGTCCTCAATGACCTCGGGAAAAATCTGCGCGCAAATATAGCTGATTCGAGCTCAATAATAGCAATGCCAAAATCGCCGGTATGGAAGAGGACCTCCGCCTCGATTCGAAGAGCTACGCCTGGCTCCTGACCATCTTCTATATCTCATACACGGTGTTCGAAGTCTTTGGATTGATGTGGAAGGTTGTTAAACCGCACCAATGGGCTGCTTTTACAATATTCTCATGGTATGGATTCCTCGCGCAACGCGGATTGGGCAGAACACGGCGTGCGGGAGCTATGGCTGACGAGCTGCAGGGGGTTGGTCGCGACGTGTCAAGCCGCAACAACGAATTGGCAAGGCATGATGGCACTTCGCTTCCTAATGGGTGCATTTGAGGCCGCCTTCGGCCCCGGAGTCGTCTACCTGATGTCATTTTTCTACCGCCGCCACGAGCTGGGTCTCCGGTGCGGTTTCTATGCCGGTGCTGCGCCATTGGCAAACACATTCGCCGGAGCCCTGGCTTACGGCATTACCTCCGGACACGCAGCAATTGCGAACTGGAGGTTGCTGTTCCTCGTCGAGGGACTTCCAGTCTGTGCGGCTGCTCTTCTGGCATACTTCTTTGTGCCAGATAGCGCGCAAGACGCCAAGTTCCTGACGGATGAGGAGCGAGAGGTTGCGCGCGCGCGCTCATTGCAACAGTCTGGCGAGCCAGAGCGCGCCGGGAAGATTCAATGGAAGGAATTGGGCGAGACCCTGCTCGATGCGAAAGCTTGGCTCACAGCGGTAGGTTGGATATCCCCGTACGCTTGAATTCCGATTGCTGATCTCGATTGCGTGGTCAGTTCATGTACTTCAGCTGCAATGTCAGCTTCTCCTCGCTCCCTGTTTTCTTGCCCACCATTTTGAAGGAAATGGGCTTCACAGCAATCAACGCTCAGGGTCTAACAGCCCCGCCGTTCTTCGCTTCGTTTTTGGCCACCATTGCGACCACTTGGGTGGCTGATCGTACTCAGCAGCGTGGACTGACGATCATCGGTTTATCAGTGGTTGGCGGCGTGGGGTATATTCTCTGCGCGACCTGCACATCAGTGGGTGCACGGTATTTTGGTGTCTTTTTAGCGGCCTGTGGAGTCTTCCCCTCGATCGCCAACATCCTTCCATGGGTTTTGAGTGAGTCATCATCCTTGTTCCTATGAGCATCTTTTTACTAATCCCATTGGCTGTAGACAATCAGGGCTCCGATACCCGCCGCGGTGGAGGCATCGTGCTGCTCAACATCATCGGCCAATGTGGCCCTTTCCTGGGCACCAACGTCTTCCCCGACACCGAGGCCCCACGGTATGTGAAGGGCATGGCCATTTGTGCTGCATTCATGTTCTTCACGGCATTCCTTGCGCTGTCTCTGCGCGTGTTGCTCATCTTTGAGAACCGCGGCCTCGAGAAAAAGTACGGGCCCCGCACCGATGATCCAAAGTCTACTGATGCCCCGGTGGCGGAGGACAATTACGGCGCCAATTTCCGTTATGTTTTGTGATGTCGCCCTTTGCTACGTTGTACATATGACTATATAGTATTCATTGATATAATCATGATCGTGGATGGCGATTTATTTTATGACTCAAGACAATACTGTACTGTAGGAGGCCATCGAAAACGGAACATGGGCAGCATGCCTAAATGATGCCCTCGAGATGCAATTACCAAACTGCCCCGTCCTGAGTGGACCCTGCCGAGCTTGTCCCACGCATTTGTTTGTCCTCGAACAACCTGCTTTGGCTTGGTGTGCATCCGATCAATTGGTGTTCCAATGCGCGCTGACAACATCACCTGGGCAGCAGCAATATCACAGCCATCAATTGAGCATTTGATGCGCAAATCATTCAGCTAACCTCTGCATAGTACTGTAAACATGCATCTCTTGGAGGGAATGCTCCGTGGGGCTAGAGGCCAGAACCCGGGGCAGAAGGCTCCGAGCCACTCATAGTGTAGGCAAAGAGTTAATCCAGAAAAGCTAGAACGTCAGAACGATGAAGGAGTATGTGATCTGCAATTTAATTCGTACAACGCAACTTTCACCGAGCACATTATCTCACCGGAAACCGGAGAGAGTCGGGTTATGACGCTGGCAATGGTGGGGTCTGGATTGACATCAACTCGCATATAAGGTTGACCCCCCCTCCTCTCTCTGCTTTCTTTCTCTTCACATCTCTGTGACTACTACACGCACAACAGTAAACTATACTATCCATCGTTCAAGGCACTGACAGAGCTGACTCTCATCTAGATCCCAAACGGAAAAGTACATACTGCCCTTCCTTTGGGAGCCATGGACATTTGGCTGGGCACATTATCCCTCAGGGATCAAGGTATCTCAGGTAACTTCTGGGTATGAGCCGGTGTTCGTTCTCGTGTCGGTGATGTCTCGAAGGTGGACTGGATCCATCTGGACGGCGTCATCGATGCGGGTTCGTTCTGAGATTATACGGCTTTCAACTTGATCTGGATAATACCAGCGAAAGGATCATGCCCTCCCCTTCCCCCTTCCAAATGCCGAGTTGCCAAACTAACCAAGCACTCAAGTCATCTAACTTGATCCCTGACCCATTATGTCTCCTCCTGCTGCCATGTTCGAGCCTGTGACTGTTGCCCCCACCGGCATCAAGGGCAAGGTCAACGTCCCCGAGACTGCGACTACTACCCTGACTGGCCAGGGCCAGTCCAAGCTCTTGGATCAGTTTGGTGGCAAATGGGATGAGTTCAAGTTCGCTCCTATCCGCGAGAGCCAGGTCTCTCGCGCCATGACTCGCCGCTACTTCCAGGACCTGGACAACTACGCCGAGAGCGATGTTGTCGTCGTCGGTGCTGGCTCCTGTGGTCTGAGCACCGCCTACGTGCTGGCCAAGGCCCGTCCGGACCTGAAGATTGCCATTCTGGAGGCCTCCGTGTCGCCTGGTTAGTCACATCCACGGGAGATCTGTAGTTGCTCCTAGCGGACATTCACTAACACGCCATGTAGGTGGTGGTGCCTGGTTGGGTGGCCAGCTTTTCAGTGCCATGGTTCTCCGCCGTCCCGCGGATGCTTTCCTGACCGAGCTCGGTGTCCCCTTCGAAGAGGAGCCCAACAACCCCAACTTCGTCGTTGTCAAGCACGCTGCTCAGTTCACCTCCACTTTGTTGTCGAAGGTGCTCTCCTTCCCCAACGTCAAGCTCTTCAACGCTACCTGTGTCGAGGACCTGATCACTCGTCGTGACGGCGACAATGTCCGTCTTGCTGGTGTCGTTGTCAACTGGACCCTTGTCACCCTCCACCACGACGACCACTCTTGCATGGACCCCAATACCATCAACGCCCCCATCATTGTCAGCACCACTGGCCACGATGGACCATTCGGTGCTTTCTGCGCCAAGCGTCTCGTGTCCATGAACTCCATTGAGAAGCTCGGTGGTATGCGTGGTCTCGACATGAACGCTGCTGAAGACGCCATCGTGAAGAACACCCGTGAGGTCGCCAAGGGTCTCATCATCGGTGGTATGGAGCTGTCTGAGATTGATGGCTTCAACCGCATGGGCCCTACTTTCGGCGCTATGGTTATGAGCGGTGTCAAGGCTGCTGAGGAGACTCTGCGTGTCTTTGACACTCGCAAGCGTGAGTGCGCTGAGTAAATTCGTGCACTCAAGCATCAAATCAATGTTCTTCCTACGTGCCCTTTACGCCCCATGCCCATGAATTCCTTGGGAATGGACCTAGTTTTATGATGATGATCGTTCCACAAATGCACTACTCTCGTTTTGTGCAATATCTCGCACTACTGTAGACGATTACAGGCAAAGCATGCTCGTATTAAAAATTATGTCTGATAGCTGTCCTCGTATGTAAAAACATAGCTGTTGACCATTTGCATCCATGTGATATAACTTGGGATGTACATGTGGTTCCGGAGGTCCAGGTAATGATGGGATCAGTAAACCGCGCACTTTGCCAGCTGTCCAGGTGTGGAATTTGCAAGGAGAAATGCTCAGGTTCGATTATAGTATGAAACCAAAAGGTCGATTAATCCTTCTGGTCATCCTCAACTTTTGCTGAAAAACTGCCCTCAGCAGCTATCACCAGTCTCTGTGCATTTCGTACCTCCCACTCAAACTCTTTCAAAGCACGTAGCTCACTTGACATGAACAATCCACCGATCAAGCCATCCAGAACTCCAGCGGCGAAATTCAACGTGCTGATTAGGATAAGCAAGAACCCAATATAGGTGCGGTTGCCGACCCACCACACCCCGACCATGCACCCGATCGAGATGACGATTGATGCAATGAAATGCGCCATGCGCCAGCGGCGTTGTGAGCGTTCTCGGTCAACATACTTGTGCGTCATTCCAATGATGTGATCGTAGGTTTCGGGAGACAGGGCAGCATTGGGGGAGACTTGTTTTGAGGATGTTGTGTGAAGGGTAGGAGAGTTTGCAGATCCGGGTGCGGCATCGGAGTCGGAGTCAGACTCTCCATGCCCCGTTGAAGATCGTGTAATGACAGCTTCAACAGCAAAGTGATCACTCAGCGAGCAGAGGAGGGTGGGATGGCGCTGTGTCATGGAGACTTCCACAGATTCAACAGACCAACGCGATGGTGGGAACGCAGGTGGATAGCCACCATCACCGACAAAGATATAGTCTAGACGCTTGCCACGTGGGTCCGGGGTGTCCTTGTCAATCACAATATCCTCGCCCTTGGCCAGGCGCTTGCGCATATTCTCAGACCAGCGCCATGTGTTGAACGACCCATCACAGGTAGCTCCATTCTCAGAGAGATTGAACTCTGCGGTAGGAACAGGCCTATTGCGAGCCTTTTCAACGGGATCAATTGCTGCCGCAAGCGAGGAATCAGGGTGGATCTCGCGCCAGGCATCACGCACAGGACTCTGAGCTGTGATTAGACGATGGGCGAAAGAGGAAGGAAGCATGTTGAAGTCACCCAGACCGATGACTAGATGACCGCGCTCAGCAGCACCTCGCATAAGCTTGGAAATTTCCCATGCCTGTGCGGTTCGGTGGCATATGTAGGAGTCGTTTGGTTCGCGCTCGTATGGGGCGTGTAAATGTGTACAGAACACCTCTGCCACATCGGCAGTGCCAGGGCCAAATCTGATTCTTGCAGAGGCCACACCTTTGCCTACAAACCAATCGCCCCGGAAGAACGCTGTTGGCCGGCCGTTCAGTGGGTATCCAAACATGCTGCTTTCCTCAATAGGCCACTTGGACAAAATTGCCAATCCCGCGCCGAATATGCCTCCATAATAAAACTTTCCATATGGTAGTAGGTGTTTGGTTTGTTCGCGAATGCTTTCAAAGTCCCTATGCGTCCAACATTCTTGCAGTCCGACTATCTCTGGTGGCGGGCTGGCTAATGCCAGCTGCCGCCCAATCTCCGACATGCGTTCATGGCGGTACTTGGCAATGTACTTCAGACCCCAGCAGTTGAGTGTGAGGATTCGAATATTGCCAGGTGCTTCAGGTGGGATTGAAGAAGACATTGAGCTTGCTTACAGCCCGAAGATACTTTCAATGTCTCGAGTGGGCGTACATGTAAAGTTGCGGCCATGATGTAATTTTCGAGCTGTATACGGTCATGTGACAGAGCGAAATCCAGCCCTGGAGGTACCCTTTAGTTCGTGATGGGAGATCTTCACGTTTACGCTGCTTCTTTTTCACGATTTCCGACTGGAATCTATCTTTCATCATAGTATATCGCTCCGACTCTTGCGGTTCTTCTGTTACATGTGACATATCCGTCGCCATGAACGTTACAAAAGCAAAAACGCGTGTTTTGATATGACGCAGCTAAAACTGACCGCCTTCCAATGGAATACACCGCCTTCATGATATACGCGTTTTAATGATTTTCCCATTGCATCGCCGGACAATTTACCAAGCCGCCCTTTCGTCGCAATTCAACTCGCTCGATTGAATGTTTCTAAGAATCCCTTGTATTCAATGAGTCATTCAGCCTCCCAGCCTCGTCGGCGGGAGCCTCGCGCTCAATCGCCTTCCGAGTCTTCCTCCGACGAACTCGCCGCGGGCTCCGAACACGATGAAGCCGAACGCCGTCGAGCGAGCTGGACTTTGCAAAAGGGCTTCACCCCTCAGCGCCCTCAAAAACCCGGACGTCGCTACAGTGAGTCAGAGAGTTCTGACGAGCTAGCTGTCGATGCTGGCGAATACTGGCGTTCTTCGCGCAAACACAACCGTCACCGGAGCCCTTCACCCATCACCCGCCCTAGTAGCCAGGACGGCTCCCAGCGCGAATCACATACTACCGCCGATGATGATATGTCTGGCTCGGATACGCAGGCCCCTGCCGCCGACGAGTGGGAGGGTCGTTCTTCTACGCCTGTTCCTCCCCCACCACCTCCCAAGCCGGAACATCTGAACTATAAGGAGAAGTTCGTCTTGCGCGGCCACTTGCGCGGTGTGTCGCAAGTTCAGTTCTCGCCGGACTGTACCATGATCGCCAGTGCTGGTATGTTGCATGCTCGACTTGGTGCAATAGGATGACAAGCTAAGTGGGGGCCATGACAGGTGCCGATGCGGCAGTTAAGATTTGGGATACTGCTAGTGGGAGACTCATTCACACTTTCGAGGGACATCTTGCAGGTGTCTCAACCCTCGCGTGGGCGCCTAATGGCGAATGGATTGCCACTGGTTCCGACGACAAGACGATCCGCTTCTGGAATGTCAACACTGTAAGGGCCTCATGGTTTTTGAACCTCGTTCTTGGGGGCTTTACTAAAACTTTCACAGCTCAAAGCACACACCAAGGTCTTCGACGGTCACCATAACTACATTTACCAGATTGCTTTTGCGCCCAAGGGTAACATTCTCGTTAGTGGCTCCTATGATGAGGCCGTATTTATGTGGGACGTTCGTCGAGCTCGGGTGATGCGTTCCTTACCAGCTCACTCCGACCCAGTTGCCGGCATTGATGTTGTACATGACGGGACCCTCATTGCATCATGTGCTTTAGATGGCCTCATTCGTATCTGGGACACTCACAGCGGCCAATGCTTACGCACTCTGGTCATGGAAGACAACCCACCAGCGACCTGTGTCAAGTTTTCCCCTAACGGCAAGTATGTGCTAGCCTGGACTCTGGACGGCTGCGTCCGAATGTGGAACTATGTCGAAAGTCGCGTTCTCAAAACCTTCCAGGGGCACGTCAACACTAAATACAGCTTATCAGGAGCCTTCGGTCTCTACGGACCCTTGAATGAAAAGTTTGATCCACCTCTGTGCTTTGCCGTGAGCGGCAGTGAAGATGGTGCTATTCTGTTCTGGGACATTGTTAGCAAGAAAGTCTTGCAGCGCCTTGATGCCCATCAAGACGCTGTGCTTTCTGTTCATACAGGAAATTTAAAGGGAAAGCGCATGGTTGTGAGCTGCGGGCTGGATAGGACTATCCGTGTCTTTGAAGAGGTTGGCGAAGACCAAGCCGAGTTTGATAACGATTCTACACCTGTTCCCGAGGTGCTCGTGCAAAATGATACCCCCATGCATGACGCCGAGGGCGACAATGCTATGACCGATGCCGATGCCGATGCATCCGCTGTGCCCTCGACTGCCGCGACCCCGGCTGAAGATGTGACGATGACATGAGCTTATCTACTCGGGTCTATGAAACGATTCATTTTTTTTTTTTTTTTTTATCTCTGCATGGGCGGTTGCTTTTCGGGACAAGGAAATTAAAAATACCCCGGTGTTTGGTGTCGTCCAAATTTAGGACATATTGTGTTGTTGTTGTTGTTGTTGTTGTTGTTGTTGTTTTTACCCCCTCCGCTATGCTTCTTGATATGGAATATGATTATCAATTCCATATAACATCGCGATCATCGAATCGAAACATCGAATACATTCCTATCTATGGATTTTCTTTATATTCATACATACCAATGGATACTTCGGCCCATACCTATTCAAAAGCGCCTCGTGGGTGCACTTGATCTGAAAACCTTCCAATATTCCAAGGTTCCAAATTCCAAGTTTCTCTCGATCCATGGGTATCCACTAGCTAGCTAAGTATAGACCTCGGGGTGAGTTCAACAACGGTAGCCAATTGTCAATGTCCACGGGTATGTCCAAAACATATACTCCCGAATTGGGATCTGGTTGCAACATGGGAAGCAACATGGGAACGAGTCAAGCCTATGGTCCTAAATTTCCTGCTGGCATCCTGGAGTACCTAGGTAGCAGTGTTGATGAGTCGGCTTCGGACTAATCCCAAGGTCGAACATTGGAAGCAGGCAGGAATTTAATCTCCAATGCCATTGAAACCCATATTTTGACATCGGGAGCTCATGGATGTGGGCTTGTTCTCATGCTAACTCACACAAAACTTAGCACATACCTTGTTCATTTTCAAGGGTAGTCTGCCCCAGTACCTAACTGGTTTTCACTTCGGGTGAATGAGTCTGAGTCAAGGTAACGCTTTGATGTGAGTCTCCGCTGCTCTACAAACCGCTGATGGTTGTCGAGACTCTTGTTTGCTGGTGTATCATTAAATGAGCCAGAATTCCATCATCCGCCTTTATGGTCTAGTTGGTTATGACGTCGGTCTCATACCTTTAGTATATGACATTCCTGGTAACAGGATTGATATCCGAAGGTCTCCAGTTCGAACCTGGATAAGGGCATTTATCTTTTTTGCTGATTGTAATTTTTACAGTCATCCATGGATACTACCGAACCGTCAAGGAAAGGATCCTGCTTTGAGAATGCAATGCAAATTATGATAAGAATGGGAAATGTAAAACTGAAAGTTTTAGAGGGCTACTACGGAGTATAGTATAGTACACATCCATTCATGTAAGAAATATTCGACCATCAGAAGCTTATTTTAGACCAATTGCTCACTATCGTGCCTGGAGAAATATTCATACGGAGTTAATCTTGATCCGATAGTTAGGCCATATTTAAGACGACCTCGGGAGTACTAGTACATCGGAACCGTTGCCACGGGAAATACAGTACACATGTAGTTCTCATAATTTACCAGTGTTATGAAGGACTTGACTGCTCATTAAAGACAATCAAGATGAAACCCTGAAATGAACCGGCGACGATCTGAAGATGGAGGAAGTTCAAAGGTTTTCGCCCGCTCTTCAGCCGTTACCGGGAAGGATGAAATTTCCCTAGATTATGTCTGGGCAGTCAGCACTCCGTAAGCGCTCGGTGGACAATGGCGATCATCACAGTTGATCGCGTGTCATAGGTCTTCGACAAGAATAGATATCTGTCACAATATAGGGCGGTACCCTAGCGCTTGGCTGTGTCTCACGTTGATACGAAGCATCCACTTAGGTCTCATATTCATCCAGCGCACATTCACATCCTCAAGCGACATTTGTGCGAGACGCTTGGGATGTGATCCCCGTTTCCCAGGGCTCGTTTGCATGGGAGAAAGTACGAGTCAGCAAACGAAGAACATTATGTGTCCATTTACAAGTTCGTAAGGGGGTTCCACCGAAGGCTAGAACTTGGGTTTCCGAGGATCTTGGATCGACATGGCCCTAGTGTGTGGCGATTCCATTGCTTGACTCTGAGCCTGTGTACCTAGGTAGCCCCTCGCGGGACAACGTCATCTAATGTACTCGCCAACAAAAAGCATTAAGGGGAAGTACGGAGTACAGTATGTAAAGTATACATGCTTGCGAGGGACTGCAAAGGCATGATTACTCGAGTCTCAAATCTGCAGGTTCCACTTCTGAGTGCAAACCGTGTAATCTAAATTATAGACAGAAATCCCTTTATTCGCCAGCAGGAATATTGACCAGCCGTGTGGCTGGTTGTGGCGTTATTTTCTTTGTCGTACGCAAAGTGGACCGCATACGAGTGGACAGCGCAGGGCCGGATTTCCGTGGTTGAGTGGCCGGGAACTCTAAGGCAGAACCTTGGTTGGGATGGTGGACAACCCTGGATCCAATCGTCGGTGCGGTGGTAGCTCACCGTTAGCTCCGACTGTTTACTTCGTTGACACTCCTATTTGGATCGAGGGGGGAAATCGGAGTAAACAGTAGGGCCATGGAAAGGAACCTTGGAGCTGTGAAATAGAGATTGAGATAAAAATATCAACATCCAAATACTAGTAAAATTAATGCCAAATAGTAGCATACCGGCGGGGTCTAGACTCTGAAACAGAAGAGCCAATCACCCAAATTCAGGGGGCCCCGAGCCCAGGAATCGTCCCAATTCTGTACATTCGAGACTTTCCTCCCTCTTCACTGATCATCACTGGCGAGAGGGGGACTGACATTCGCTTTTTGACCCTCAATTGCTTCCTCTCTTGCTACTGTCACTCATTGCATCTTGATTCAGCAGCCCCTGGTGCCAAAAACCAGCATCCCACACCAATACTACCGGGCGCTTCGTTTTCGCGACCCTTTCGACTCGTTCCTGACCATCAACTAACATACCATTCATTTTTTTTCTCTCGCGGGTTGACCCTGCCCTTTTTGCTGCGATTCATCCACCGTCGCCCCATACGTTTTAATCCGACCGACTACCGCGATCCTCTTTTGACCCCTACCTCCTTGATGAATATCCGCTCCGCTGTATAAATTCGATATTGAATCAACACACAACTGGGAGATCCTTCTTTGCCGCCCAAAATGCGGAACTACCTTTGGGCTTTGCTTGGTTTGGCCGCCGTGCCCCAGGCTTTAGCTGCTGATACTCTTTCCACCAGCGGGTTCAACCTGTGCATGACCGACTCAGCAATCAACGTCCAAAAGATGGATGTTACCTACACACGCTCCTCTGGGGTGGTTGTCTTTGACGTGGCTGGTACCAACGCGAAGCAACAAAAGGTCACAGCGGCCATTACAGTGACTGCCTACGGAAGAGAACTATACAAGAAGGAATTCGATCCCTGCGGCGACGAGATCCACGTGGATCAGCTTTGCCCTGTCCCCAAGGGCACATTCAAGGCCAGTGGCTCCATGGAAATCCCTTCGGAATATGCCAGCCAGATACCCGCTATCGCGTTCAACATGCCCGATCTCGATGGTCAGGCAAAGCTCGTCCTCAAGTCCAAGGGAGACAGTGCATCCAACGTCGCTTGCATTCAATCCGAACTGTCCAATGGCCATTCCACCAATGTTAAGGCTGTCACCTATGTCTCCGCGGGCATTGCAGCAGGCGCTCTGGCACTTACCGGTGTCTCTGCCGCCGGCGCAGCCGGGGGTGTTGGCGCGCCATCGCATAGCCCTGGTTTCGGCGATGTAATGGGCTGGTTCCATTCCATGGCTACCAACGGTATGCTGAGTGTCGCCTATCCAAGCGTCTACAGCAGTTTCTCTAAGAACTTCATGTGGAGTACCGGTATGATTCCCTGGCCTGGTCTACTGAACTCCATTGACAGCTTCCGGAGCTCTACCGGTGGCAACACGACTACTGAAAGCTATGCTTTCTTGAAGAACGCTTCTTTGTCCGCCAGTGCCTCGTCTTCCAACACCACTAAGCGAAGTTGGGACTACTCGATCGAATTTGGCGAGCTTGTTGCTCGCTCGATCGATGCATCTGCCGATTCGGATGTTTCAAACAGCACTTCAAGCAGCGACGATGAGAGCGGGAGCACAAGCAACGTGGACAAGATCAAGCAGATCTCCCAGGAGCTCATGGTCCCATCTGCCGATATCTTCATGACTGTTCTTTTAATCTTCGCCATTGTAATTGCTGTGGTCGTCGTCGGAATTCTTCTTGTCAAGGTTGTCCTTGAACTTTGGGCGCTATACGGACGATTCCCACAGAAGCTGACCGACTTCCGAAAAGACTACTGGGGTATCATGGCACGAACAATCACCAACATGATCTTGGTTCTTTACAGCATTTGGGTCCTTTACTGTGTCTACCAACTCCGCAAAGGTGACTCTTGGGCCGCCAAGACATTGGCTGCGATTACTCTGGCTTTGTTCACGGCGCTGCTTCTGTTCTTTGCTATCCGTATCGTCTACATGGCTCGCAAGTATAAGAGAGCCGAAGGAGATTCCTCGGGTCTGTACGAGAACAAGGAAACCTGGAAGAAGTACAGCTTGTTCTATGACAACTACAAGAAGGATTTCTGGTGGATTTTCATCCCTGTCATTGTGTACGCGCTGGTCAAGGGATGCATCATCGCTGGTGGTGAGGGCCATGGCCTCTTCCAGAGTGCAGGCCAGCTTGCCTGCGAGGTCCTTCTCCTGGGACTCCTAGTGTGGAGTCGCCCATATGCCACCAAGGCCTCCATGGGTATCAACATTGCTGTCCAGGTCGTTCGCGTTCTGTCCATTGCCTGCGTTCTGGTCTTTGTTGAGGAGCTTGGCATGTCCCAAACCACCAAGACGGTCACAGGAATTGTCCTCATTGTTGTTCAGTCCACCCTCACTGCTGTTCTCGCTATTCTCATCACCGTCAACGCCATCATTTCGTGCTGTCGCGAGAATCCCCATGCCAGACGCAGAAGGGAAGCCGGTAAGTAAAACATGCTCCAATGCCAGTCAACTCCCTGAATCAAAATGCTGACATTGCTTTTCCAGAAAAAGCAAACCGCGACATCGACGATTTGACTCCCTTGGACGCTCGGGACTCCCTTCTCATGGAGCACCCCCAGCGCAAGGAATACACCGAGATGAGCCATTTCAACTTCACCGGTCCCTACGAGCCCTACCGCGACCAACCCCACCGACCAGGGTCTCATGGCAGCACCGAGCACCAGCGGCTAGTTGGCAATGACTATGGTGTGGCGCACGGTCGCAGCACCAGTCCGGACAGCCGAAGCTCTATTGAAGGCCGCCATCCCACGAAAGCCGGGTATGGAATGGCATATTAAAACATCCACGAAACAAAAAAGAACAAAAAAACAGAAAACCTACGAAAACGTCACCGAATCGCCATGACGTTACCATTCTTGCTTCTCTCTCGACTTATTACCTTCCAGCCCCATATTCTTAGATCGGGCACACGCGTTTTGCGTTTTGGATAGATATTTTCTTTTTTTGACGGTTTTTAGCGTGCTTGAACACGGTGGTTGAGCCTTCGCACTTTTCGCCTCATGCATTTTCTTGTGATATCACTTGCTCCATTCATTCGATCTGTGTCTATAAATACCTCATTCTTTTATTACCCTATCTATCATTTAAATCACCATTTGCAATTGACGAAGATTCCATTTCATCTTGAGTCAACATATTCACATATTTTTCCCAGGTTCTTTTGCGTAGAGTTCACTGGGATATGAAATGGATATTGAAATCCAAGTGGTCCACGGATGCAACCCTGGATACAACAGCTTGGGGGTTACTGGGCATATACAATCCTTGCCCAGGTGAGGTCCACGGGTGAGTGCCCAGGTGAGCATTGTAAGCGAGAACTTTGGAAGTTTATCAACCTCGGAATGTATATAGATCCATCGAACCCATCTTGTCCGAAGGAAATCTCCAAGGTTCTTCCTCCTTTTCTTCGTCTATCTCTCTGTTTTGCTTCCTTTTCACCTCCCCTCCGATCTTTACCCCAATTCTTGTCACTTCCTCAACCTTCCTCGGCTTCTTGTCTCCCGGAAGCTCGCCCACTCATTCGCCATGAGCGATGGACCAGAAGCCCTCGAGGTCTAGGGCTTCGCCAATTGTCCAGGGAACTGCCAGGGTATCCCTTGATCAAGCTGTTTGACAGTGGAGTCACTGCTGGCCTGCACACAAATGATAATGCCACAATCACAGACAAGCAGAGGAACCTTAGAACAACAGGCTCTATTTCATATACCAGGGGGTTTGACTTTTACAGATGGATCGTTAGGAAAAGCGAAGATGAACAGTATCTACTATCCCTACATAGGTGATCTATGTTCACGAGTGTAGTGGCATAGAAACCTTGGAATCTCTCGAACGTTTTAACCAACAGCCTTGTCATATCCCTAGGTAGGTATTGGGACCCGGCACTCCCCGTGGTTCGCGTGACAGGACATACCTAGTACCTAGGTATATGGATTCACAATTCAATTAAATAACAATGCCAAGTGATACAGAAGTGAGGTGGCCAACAAACCTTGGAACTTTCAGCCGAGAGAACGCTGTGCGGCCCTGGTTTAAACTTTAGCTAAGTTATACATAAGTAGTTCTTCTCGGGGTAACAGCTAATTTTGTAAGTGACATCTAAGTAATAGCTCATTGGATGAAGCCATGCATACGTTGATTTAAGCCAGGAAGACCCTGGGAAAAATCACCAAGACGTGGACTTCAGATGGGAAGAGGTGAGAATAAAAGCCGGCTTGCAACCTCAACCGTCACAATCTCTGAAGGAGTCTTGTCCGTACGCTAGAGGAAGTCAAACTCAATTTGTCCGTATGGTAATCTAGTATGCAAGACCTCAGAAGCAAGAGTAAATGGGCAGTACCTAGGTGAGAATAGAGTACGTATCATACTAGGTATAGACATCGAAACCCAGGGCTGTCAGTGCCCAGGTGAAAACAATACGAGAAAATACATAGTAGGGTATCCGATTCGCCGACGTAGAGAAGACATCCCACGGGAGGGACCACGGATGTTATGAACCTGGAATTGACCTAGGTAATGAGCTATCTAAACGGGAGGAGATTATTGATATTATATATGTAGAGGGATTTCTGGCTTTGATGCGTAGAATATGAACACCGGGGTAGGACCCCGGGGTGGTTAACGAATATGTACTAGGTAAATCTTGGAAGGGCCACAGGTTAGAAATTTCCAAGGTTGTTCCCTATCTCAAGTACTAGTAGGCCAAAAAGCCACTTTGCTCTCACAAATGTGAGAATATCCCAAACTCTGCATCACATATTCACATACTCCGTACACCCACAAAATATAGATGATTGTCACACGACGGGCTGCTAGCCATGCGTTAGTCCGACGGTCACATCATATAGGGCCGCGCACCGCAGAGTTGCATTCTGACAGTCGTACCACGACAGGCTATTCTCACCACACTGCCCAGGTGGTAAACTTGCACCTACTCTCCCAAGGCTTGGACCATAACCGCCCTTGGCGCCAGAAACGGCTAGTTTTCCGCCCGCAACTTTGGACGCCCGCCATTGGTTTTTCAGTTGAGTATTACCTACTCCGTACTCCGTAGGTACCGAGTGATATAAAAATTTGCTCAAACTTTTATTTGACCTAGGCTCTCGTATCCCTGATATGGGATGAATCTTTTCCATAGTTATACCTAGGTACACTTCTGGGGCATCATTGTATTACTAGTACGGACCTCGAGACCTCGGGAGTACAATCGGATACAAAACCCTCAACTCATAGATCCTGACCATTCATCTCAAAAATGATACATGAACCTAAATCCGACTAAAATACTACCTGATCGGCTAATGGGCCAAGGAGACATTGACCCAAGGCTGGCATCTACCGATCAAAGCGATTGAGAATCTGAGCCTGTTCAGGTCACAAGATGATGAACGCCAACATGGCAGAAGAATAATTCTGCATTGTACAGTATTGCATTTATCCAATCCATGGCTGTAATCCCCTTGAAAACTCCAATTGTGGAACCTGGCATGGCTGTGGAGGGGCCCGGCTCCCCAGGGCCATCTCGATCAATTATGAGCCACGGAGTATATATCCAAGATAGCAACCTTCCAATGTTGGAACCCGTGGACAAGAAACTGCGTTCTCAGACATGCAATTCGATAACAGGTGCGAACTAGTAATTCAATACAATACTGATAATTTATTGCTGAGTGCTGGATTCCATGTGTAAACCTTGGAAGGATACAAGGACAGTAGTGCTCGATCATGGAGTCCTATTGTACTAGATGCCCCGATTTCACGTTCTAGAATATATGGGAATAGCACTAGTACGGACTCAAACTAACGGTACTTACTGTATAGTATAGTACAGTAGTAGTCTAGGATGGTTGAGGTCTAGCGAGTCTCATTGTACATACTCCGTACAGTACCAAGGGTGGATCATTTGCCATCAGGCCCCACATGTACCCAGCAACCTTGCGATATCCCGGTCTCCACCAGCCCCGCCAATCTTGGAATTTTCCAACCCTAGGCCACAGGCCTCGAGTCGGATTCTTCTTTCACTCACCACCCCGACAAAGACAAGGCCGGGCTTTCCGCACGAATGTCGCGTCCGGTGTCACTGCAGGAGGCCCAGAAAAGCCTTCTCAGCTTTGGTTCGACCAGGGAACGCGAATTCTACAAGTAAAGGTGCCCCTTTACCTGGGTATCTTCCAATCCAGTTAACCAAGAGTCGCTTTTGCAGGTATTTGCCGCAGCCCGCATACCCTTTACCACATTACAATCGTGATACCTCCTCCGCAGAGCACAAAGCCCGCTCGACGTCGGACGCGTCCCTTTCCGCCTTTGCTCAGCTGGGCGTACTGCGATTAGATGCACAACGATCCACAATTTCGCTTTTCGGTCGTCATGAGGAGCACATCCTGACCGAAGCAACCAGAACCCTCAGTCTGCGGGATGACAGCGACCACGAGACTCCAGATGAACTCTGGGTGGGAGCCTGTACAATGTCTTACGAACGCAGCCTTTGCGCAGCGATCGCGAGCATGTCATCGTCCACGAACAACTCTTCCTGCCCAGTCTATATGATCCCTGATTTGACACAAAGTGATGACCACAAAAATCATCCCGATGTCACAAGCTACCCCCATGTCCGCTTCTTTGCGTCCGCTCCGATTGTCAGCCCGAAAGGAATCGTGATCGGCGCCTTCACAATCCTCGACGATAAACCTCGACCATTACTTGACCCTGGCCATCAAAAATTCTTGACAGACATGGCTGCGACTATAATGGACTATTTGATCATGAACCGGTCCAGGAGCCAACACCAGCGAAGTGAGCGGATGATTATCGGGCTAGGAAGCTTTCTGGAAGGGAAAGGGAGCTTGCGTAGCTCCTGGGTGGATTCAGACGAAAGTGGACAGAACATTGTATCAAATGACACCATCGAAGGTCGTGTCAACGCGAAACAGCAGGACAAACAGCGTTTGGAAAATGCGGCTCCGGGCAAAAAATCAAATGATCGTCATGGTGATTTACCTTTCCGCCCAGGTCGACCCATTTCCTCGCCGAAATTGAAAGCGAGCGATTCTAGAGAGCGACAGGGCTCTGTGCCAAGACCAAGGACCAAGATCGCACGGCCCATGGGGGATCATTCAAAGCCTCAGAATCCGGGATTCACTTCCTCTGGCAAAGGCGCAGCGGGTAAGGCTCCATCGAACAAGGAGGTCACTTCAAGCCAAATTGAAGAAACCTTTTCGCGTGCGGCCAACATCGTTCGCGAAAGTCTAGAGGTTGAGGGGGTCATTTTTTTCGACGCCAATTTCCGTGGTCAAGCGGCACTTGTAACAAGCAACATCTCTGATGGTGAAAGCAGTCTGGATGATTCTTCAAGTGAGACCGAACTGAAAGCAAAAAAGGCGTTAGCACAGACTGAGATCCCCCAGCCAATGTCTGAAGACACTGGAAAAGCAACAAAGAACCCGTGTCAAATCCTTGGGTTCGCCACCTCGGACGCCTCGAGCATTAATTGGGAAGCCACTGGGGACCAGAACTTTGCATTGTCCGAATCCTTCCTCGCTGGACTCTTGCGCCGATATCCCAGTGGCAAAATCTTCAACTTCGATGCCGACGGATCCATATCATCCGACGAAACTAGCGACTCTATATTCAAGAGCTTTGCTGCCAAGAGGTACAAAAAGACTCGAAAGTCAGCCTTACGACAGGATGCTTCAACCCTTCTCAATATAGCTCCTGGTTCTCGAAGCATTATATTTTCACCAGTCTGGGATTCCCATAAGTCTAGATGGTTTGCAGGGTCATTCGCATGGACCAAGACCCCCCAACGAGTCTTCACCCTTGACGATGAAATGACATTCTGCTCCGCATTTGGTAGCTGCCTCATCGCGGAAGTCCACCGTCTCGGCGCCCTATTTGCAGAGCAAGCCAAGTCCGACCTCCTTGCTGGCCTGAGCCATGAGCTTCGATCTCCACTTCATGGCATATTCGGCACTGCAGAACTTTTGAGCGATACAGCGATAGATGCCTTGCAACGAGGATTTGTGCACACTATAGCATCTTGCGCAAATACCTTACTTGGTTCCATCAACCAGCTCCTTGAATTTTCTGGTATCAACGACGACAATCACAATCGTGGTACGAGAGCCCCTCTTGATCGCCAGAATTCATCAACAAGTCAGTTTGGGCCCGAATCTAGCGTCCAAGTAGACGCCATTGTGGAAGATACCATCGGAGCCATCTTTGCAGGTTTCTGCTTCTTCCACAGCTCGCGCCTCCCCCTGCGGGGCGGATCCAGGACCAATGCAGGCTTGCCTGGGCGTGTTGATGTCATTCTTGACATCGAAGAGTCATCAAGTTGGACCTTTAACACTCGCCCTGGTGCGCTACACATCATATTGACAAACATTGTTGGCAACTCTTTGAAGTACACCCAAGAGGGTTATATCCTTATCCAGGTCAAGACAACACCTACCACTTCTGACGAAGATGGTACGCCAGTGCGTTCTGCACTCACCATATCTGTCCAAGACACAGGGTGTGGGATGGACCCGGAGTTTCTCCGGGACGGTTTCTTCACTCCCTTCAAGCAAGAAAATGCCCTACTACCCGGGAATGGTCTTGGTATGAGCATTACACAAAAGACGATTGAATTCTTCCATGGGGATATTGAAGTTGACTCTCGGAGAGGAGTTGGCACTCATATCCAAATCTCTCTTCCACTTGAAAATGCACCAAAGAATGTAATCTCTGATGAAGGCCTCGGCCATAACACACAAGCTGATGAGCTTGCTTCCGCGAGAAGTTTGATGCGCCTGAAGACCGTTGGAATACTAGGCCTTGGGCCTTCCGATACAGATACATCCACGTCTTTGTCCTTGCAAAATATATGCCGCGAGTGGCTTCAGATGGAGGTTGTGATTGTCAACCCTTCGGAATCGAATTTCCGCCATTGTGATTACTACATTGCGTTCCATGATTATTTGGATATTGGCAATCTTGAGATCAAAGCTATCGCACCTGGTCCAGAGTCGCGGATCTCATCTCCCGTCATTGTCATATGCCCTTCTCCAAGGGTTGCTCACTCGCTCCTCCTAGCAGCCCAACAAAGAGGAGATTTAGAGGTGTTAGAGTTCATCTCTCAGCCCTGTGGGCCCCGAAAGCTGGCAATCGCACTTGAAGCTTGCGCGAAACGCCAGGATACTCGCATCTCCAGATCCAACACCCCCCTCAGCTCGGCCGTTTCATCCGTTGATATGCCCAAGAGGCAAATATCCTCGACTTCCGCTTCCACCCAAGGACCCAGTGGCTCACCTGGGCTTCGGTACCCGAGTACAATGAAATCAATAAGTAGTGGCCACACAAAAGCTTCCGGAAAGTACAAGCCTCCGCTAGCAGATGAGGATTACTTTTCACTCGTGGCCCCTGCACTAGCCCCCTCGCCAGAACCTGGGAGGTCACCTGAACCCCAGAGCATGGACCAGTTTCCTCCGACCCCACGGGGCTCGTTCACAGTCTTGCTTGTGGATGACAATCATATCAATGTATCGCTGCTGGCTGCCTACATGAAAAAACTAGGTCTTGATTACCTCACTGCACACAATGGGCAAGAAGCACTCGACACGTTCAAGGAGTCTTATTCTACGATTAGCGTCATATTGATGGGTAAATTCCACTCAACAAAGTTGAAGACGTGATGAAACTGGTATTGACTGACATCCTTTAGATATTTCCATGCCGGTGATGGATGGCCTGGAATCCTCACGACAGATTCGTGCCTTCGAGATGTCCTTGAAATCGCAGAATCATGTACCAATCATTGCTTTGACTGGTGTCGCCCAAGCCGAGGTCCGACGTGATGCAATAGGATCGGGTATGAACATGTTTTTAACAAAACCAGTGCGACTAAATCAAATTGCAACAGTTATCGGGGACCACACGGGCATGATCTTGACCCCTGGCTCTGTTGGTTGAACCCTAGTGGGTTGCTAATATGAGGGGACCCAGTCAGTCAAAGCCCAGCAAGGCCACAAACGGATCAAAAAGAGTCAAAATCGGCTATCGGCTCTTCCAGAGGCTGCTAAACCTTGAACTTCTGCACTGCCGTAGCCTCGCCCAGGCCCGATCCTCTTCGACCCATCAAAACCAGTCCAACTGTTTACGAATGCCACGAAATATAACTTAATCAATCCTTTCCTCTCCCAATTACCCCTTGAGCTGATAGAATACCTGCATAGCATCCATGGATTATTCATCTTAACTCATTTCCCAGTGAATATGGGCGAAGAGCCCGGCATGGCGCTCTACTCTTTCTCCGTGCCCGGCGTGCCATCCCAGAACTTGGAAGGCGGGCGTCTATCGAGCTATGAAATCCTTGAACATTCAGGAGATGGATGATCATATGAGGCTTAACCTGGGAGCTATCTCAACAAACACAAGACCGCCTACCCTAGCCGTTTGAATAAACAATCCTCTCTCCGGGCTTCACGCCCCGGTTAAAAAAAAAGATAAAAAAGACCTACAAAACACACGAAAGAAAAGAAATCGTATCTGATGAACAAGGAGACCGAATCAGAGTCTGCGGGGTATCCACGGAAAACACCTTAGCGCTGGTAGGGGTGGTAACCGCGGTGACCACCACCCCCACGACCACCGCCACGGTAGTTTGCACCAGGCTTGCCAGCGTTACGGGGGCCGGTGGGGGCATTGGCGGGAGCCGCGCTCTGGGGCTGAGGGGTAGATCCTAGTAAAGCGCATTAGTTTCCGAACACAAATCCAACAATGGGGTTAAGAGTAGTGAAATATGCAGAGCTTTTGAAAGAACCACATAACACCACCCTCAATTAGTCGCATACCTGAAGGTCCACCTGGAGCGTGGGGCTGAGGGACTTCATCGTACATTCCCTCCCAAGAGGTAGGGCCTCCCTGTTGCTGGTAAGGGGAGAAACCGCGAGGGTCCATAGTGCGATGAGCCTGCTGCTGTTCATACTTCTGCTGCTCGAATGCAAGTTGTTCATGTGCGTTATAGCCGGGTCCGGGCTGGCGGGAAGCAGCCATGGCGGCAGCGTTAGGGCCGGGGCTGGCGGTGTCGTTTCCAGCTGCGGCGGCAGGGCCGCTACCCTGATTGGGCTGCATCATAGCAGGGTTCATCATGTTTGGCATGGCCTGCTGGGGCCCGGGGCTCTGGGAATTGGGACTCATGCCACCCTGTTGCTGGTTGCCCATCTGCTGTTGCTGGCGCATCTGCATTTGCTGCATTTGCTGCATCATGGCGGGGTTCATCATGGCTGGGTTCATGCCCATTCCAGGCATTCCTTGGCCCTGGGCCATCGTCTGTTGCATCATGGTGAAGTATTGCTGCATCCGCTGCCAGTACTGAGCCATCATCTGAGGGGTCATGGAGCTACCCTGTCCCTGCTGAGGGGCCTGCTGCTGACCATCATTCTGGTTTTGATCGCGGAATCCTCCATTGCGCTGGCCACCACGCTGATCGTTGTTGTCACGCAGGTTACCGCGGGGAAGAGCCTTCTTGACTTCAATGGGCTTTCCCAGGATGTCCAGAGGACGAGAGAGGGTCTTCTCGACGGCAGCCTCGCTGTCAAATGTCACGAAACCGAATCCACGAGGACGACCGGTGTCCTTGTCAATCATAAGAGTGGCGTCCACAACGCGTCCAAACTGCATGAAGAAATGCTTGAAGTCCTGCTCAGTTGCCTCCTGGCTAACACCACCCACGAAGATCTTAGATGTCTTCTCTTGCTCGTCACGAGGAATGGCACGCTTAGGATCGATCTGTAGTCTGGTCAGTGAATCGTTCGTGATGGAGATGCCGGGTAGTTTCTTACAATCTTTCCATCCAGATAGTGTTCTTTCACCATAACAGTATTGACGGTCTTTGGGTCACGGAATGTCAAGAAGCCAAAGCCACGAGAGCGACCACTAGCGCTATCGCGCATAACAGTGCATTCTTGAACCTCGCCGAATTGAGAGAAGTAGTCACGAAGGGATTCTGGATTCAGACAAGCCAATTGTGTTAGTCTAATGCAAGTTGGTAAATCAAAGAGATACATACGATCAGTAGTTTCCCAGTTCAGACCACCGATAAACATTTTGCTAAATATATATGGATCCCCGGTCAGCGAATGGCTTTCAGTTAATAATCTGGGCCAGTTATATATGAAAGATACCCCCAGAGGGTATCTTGTGGATATATCAAGATTGAACATCCATTGCCTGGGGCAAGATAAGGGCACAGGACGGAGATGACACTGGCGAAGAGGTGCCCTGGCTAGAACATTGAGTGTCGGAAATTTGCTATCCACGGGCTAATGGAGTCTTCGTGATTGTGTGTGCGTATCTGCGTGCGCGCGCGCGAAGAGCCTTGCACCCCCGAAGGTCATGGAGTCAATCGACCAGACAAGGCTGCGACTCGTACCCGAGGCCTGGAATTTGTGCCTCATAGTCGTTGGCTTGACACCCATGGACGAATCTAACGTCGAGCTCGCTGATTTACATGAGCCTGGGTGCGAATATCGATTTCCACCTCTTTCCGGTCTGCTCAAGCCGAAGGCAAGCGCGATGAGAAGCGTAGAGGTGCAAGTAATTCAGTCGTAAAAAGTGAATTGTCACTGTCTGTCTGTCTGACCCGCAAAACCATTTGCCTTCACAGAGTCCCAAGCTAGATAGCTACTTCTTGCTCTGCCCTATCAAGGTATATCGACAAGAGTCTATATAGTATCGGCTGTACTATATATGGATGGCTTGTGACAAGAGGTCCATGGTAGGCGATGAGTAGCGTCGGGTTGGTGGACGCCAATGGTTTTGGATGGTTTCAGCCGGTGGCTTTGAAACTTTGCTTGATCTGGCGGAGTTGACGTTGAAGTGCGACCCGTGTAGAATGCAGGTATGGTATGGTTTGACGCACTTGGGCGGCCGCTTTGCGTTCAAGCGCAACTGCTGATTGGGCGCCAAGTCCACATTGTTCTTCTTCCTCCTCGTTGACAAGGCAACTTGGCCAACCGGTAAATTATTCCTCAGATAGCCCCGGGACATCCCAATTCAAAGCCGAAGGCCATTCTTTTTCTAGCCAGGAAACTCTTCCAGCACACACAATTGTAGTCGAACCCGTGAATAGCGAATGGCAACACTCAAGTTCAGATCACCAAGGCACAGCCTCGATGCCAGGTTGGCACCCCATTTGGAGGCCATATTCAAAAAGTACGGTGGAGAATTCAATTGAAGGACTTACCCGTCTTCTTTTATTCCAGTTCCATGGGATTCAGTCTCAGCGGGGGCTTCGCTGGCCGGCGGAGCCCCATAAGAGCCTCCAGAACCATTGTTGTAACCATTGTCATACCCAGAAGATTGAGCAACGGGTTGCGACTGGTATGTCTCCACTGGAGCGGCCTCCGTACTCTGTCCGGTTGCTACAGCTGGCGCAGCTGGGGTGGCGACAGGCTCGGCAGGCTTGGAGGTCTCAACAGCCGAAGTGGTGCGGTTAGTCGATTCATCGGCATCATAACTTTATTGAGAGAGTTGTGTTAGAGCTTTGTAAGTTGTTGGGTAAGGACGGTAGGAGCAAAGCACGTACAGATCCGCGAAGAGATCATCACCATCCTCTGGGTCAGCCATTATCAAAAGATAGTAAGTGTTCAAGGAATATGATGGTCACGCGAAAAATTGCAACCCTAATGCAGAAAGTGGTAGTTGGTCGTGAAACACGGAAAATATGGAGAAGAGAGGAAGTCAACGGCCGAGCAATTCGCACGTCGACCCGGCTGGGCAGGTGCTTATGTAACGAAATGCGCCGGCCCCGGGGCGGGCAGGTCGCCTTTGGGGTCGTTTGGCTGCGTATCTATAGACCACCAGCTCTTGGAATTCAGGTCACTTCTCATGTTCAATCCAGTCCTCTCATGATGATCTATTAACTATTATATCCAGTCCTTTGCATGGCCTGGTTCGTGAAACGACATCTATACCACACCCCGCACGTCTGAGACTCATGAGATCACAGCCCATAACATATTTTGGTAAAGATGGCAAACAAGAAAGGGCCGCAGGTAAGTCTTTCTCCACGTGTCTGATGAAATCGTCCACGGCAATTGAGCTGACGGTCCCTAGGAAATGGTCCAGGTTGGTGCGTGCCTTTTGCCTCCCCCTACATTCTAACAGCCATAGCTTACATGACCTTCTTCCGCGCTTCTCAGATAAATCAGAGTAAGTTGGGACCCTGCTTATCTCTGCGACTGAGACCTGCCCCATGTATAGGGCCTACAGCGTACTGACATTCGCTCAAGACGTGCCGAATCGCCCTTCTGGGCTGGTCGAAGTGTGTCTCTAAACCAGGGAGCGTCGAGGGTCTATGGACCAAATACCGTGGTTGGAGCTTCATATTCACATGCCAGTCTTGTCCAGTATGTCTCAAGTACCGAATGACTTCCTTGCATGCGGAGTATAGACAGGCATTCGCTAACCAATCGTTCTTCTGGCAGACCGACAACCTCTCACGCGCGACCCAAAACCCCCACAAAGTCATCTCCTGCGATCTCCACGTCGCACCTGGGTCGCAGGTCAGGAACCTCAGTAGTTTCGCCTCCCCGACAACCATACCCCGGAATCATGACCGAGGGGGTCGACGAGTGGGGTCGCGACCCCGCCGATGAGGATGACGACGACGACGACGATGAGATTGTTTATGATGATGACGAAGATGAATTCGGACTTCCAAGCCTTGCCAGTATGAGAAGAAAAAAGTCCGCGCCATTGAAGCCGAAGACAACTACTTCCAGCTTAGGGGCCGGGGGTAGCTTCTCAACATTGGGGTATGGACTGTCCGCGAGCAACAGACAACGGGCGGATAGTGCAGATATCGCCGAAGAGCGTGGCGCTCCTATGTACCCGGCAGCTAGAAAGGGGGAGGGCAAGATCCTTCGGCCTCAATATAAGGATATCCTGCAAGGTATCTATGATCCCATCGCGCAGAGGCAAGACCCATTCCTTTAACAATTACTAGATCCCGCGAATGCTTTGAACCTCATCAATCACTCCCCTCCGCCGACAGATGCTTCTCCGAAGGAGAGAGACATTCACTCGAGTCGCATCACTCGAATCAACAAATTCAAGCGCATTCTACAGGCCAGCACAGTGTCACCCACCGAGTTGCGGGATCTTGCATGGTCAGGTGTCCCGGAAGAAGTGCGGCCAATGACCTGGCAGCTGCTACTCGGATACCTCCCCACTAATAGCGAGCGACGCATCTCCACCCTTGAACGAAAGCGCAAGGAATATTTAGACGGCGTTCGACAGGCCTTTGAGCGAGGCAGCGGCGCGAGCTCTGCAAACCCTCCAGCTTCAACCAAAGGCCGCGGCAGAGGCCTGGATGAAGCAGTTTGGCATCAGATCAGCATTGATGTTCCGCGCACCAGTCCTCACATTCCGTTATATGGGTATGAGGCTACTCAAAGATCCTTGGAGCGAATTCTTTACGTGTGGGCTATACGGCATCCTGCCAGTGGGTATGTCCAGGGTATCAACGACCTAGTGACGCCTTTCTGGCAAGTCTTCCTTGGCGTCTATATCACCGACCTCAACGTCGAAGAGGGCATGGACCCTGGCCAATTGCCCCGCAGCGTGTTAGATGCGGTGGAGGCCGACACTTTCTGGTGCCTCACTAAGCTCTTGGATGGCATCCAGGATAACTACATCTATGCCCAACCGGGAATTCACCGACAGGTCAGAGCGCTTCGTGATTTAACAATGCGCATCGATTCGGCCCTAGCGAAGCATCTCGAGCATGAGGGGGTGGAGTTCATGCAATTCAGTTTCCGATGGATGAACTGTCTGCTCATGCGGGAAATGAGCATTAGGAACACGATACGCATGTGGGACACTTATATGGTATGTTCTAACACCCTGATCTTCCTTTTCGATACTCATTGCTACAATTAGGCCGAGGAGCAGGGCTTCTCCCGGTTTCACCTTTACGTTTGCGCTGCGTTTCTGGTCAAGTGGACCGATCGATTGGTCAAGATGGATTTCCAGGTATGAATCGTTCACTCAGAACACCCGTACGAAGCCGCAGTTCTGACCTACATGTAGGAGGTGATGATGTTCCTCCAGGCATTGCCGACCAAGGACTGGACCGAGAAAGACATTGAGCTTTTGCTGAGCGAAGCCTTCATATGGCAAAGCCTGTTTCAAGACTCGCGTGCCCATCTCCGACCCGCTGGCGACGATCCTCCTGAAAATGGTATCTTTTATTGATAGTAATCATAATTCATTATCCGAATTACACGGCTTCCATATTCGGATGTTTCCCACCCGAGGCAAATTTATCTGCCCCGTTTCGATCAGTTGAAGTGAATGCCCTTCTGGTTGAATGCCCAAAGCAACTTCAAGAAATCGTTCTCATCGCACATTCTCGCGCGCTTGTCTCCAAGGTTGGTGTCATCCTCAAGGACACTGCGGACTTTCTCGCGGACGAGCTCGGCGACCTTACCACGCTTCTTGCGTGAGGCTCCGTTCTTCAGCGCTGCCTCAAGGCGGGCGTTGGTCTCCTCTTTGAAAAAGTCAGGAACATCGTCATCGTCCATATCCATGACCTCATCGGCTGGCTCGGCGACTTGCTCCTCCTCATCGCCCAGATCCATCGCAGTGTCATCATTGGCGACTTCGGCTGGGCCATCCTCTACAGGAATGTCGTTCTGCGCACACCAAGTTCGATAGTTTGATTCGAGGAGGTCCATGATGCTGGTGACACCAATGAAGCTGGAACGGAGAGTCTTGTTCTTTCGCACAAATACAATGCGCAGGAGACCATCCCACTCTTCATAGCTGATTTGTGGCCGCGGGTTCTTGGGGACCATACGAATAACGCTGGACTCGACTTGTGGTGGGGGCTTGAAGTTGTTCTTGCCAACCTTCATGATGTGGTCAATCTTGGCCCACATTTGCGCATTGACTGAAAGTCGGCTGTAGAGTTTGTCACCGGGTTTGGCGAATAGTCGCAGTGCGAATTCACGCTGGAACCTGCAAAGAAGAATGAAATGTCAGCCGTCAATAATACAAAGATTCCCCAGGAAATTTGTAAACCCATAGTGTAGACATACATGAGAATACAGGAACGAGGCGCCGGGGAGGTGGCCAGGAGCTTGAATGTGAGTGGAGAAGAGATCTGGGAGGTGTTAGACGAAATGGTCCATCTTCTGTTGTGGTGCGCCCATACCTGATAAGGAGTATTACTGATGCAGACATCGAAGTATGGGAGCTCGGTCTTCATCACATCTCCAAGAATGACATCCAGACGTTTTTGGTATGGGGTGGATTGGAAACGCTTGGTGACTTCAGCAGCCATACGAGGATCCAGTTCCACCGCAATACACTTCTTTGCCTTTTCTAGAATCTTGGCGGTCAAGTTACCAGTACCGGGACCGATTTCGAGGACGATCTATTGACATTGTTAGTGTTTATAGTCCGCTGAGTGACCTTTGTTGTAACCCACGTCACTTTGCTTGAGCTCAGCCTTTTCCACAATCGCAGCTGGAGATCCACTGATTAGCCACATAAGCCGAATTAAAAGTGAATGAGCCCGTACCGGCGATACCAGGGTTCTTCAGAACGTGCTGGCCGATATCAGTGTTCATCTTGAAGATGCTGTGAGCAGCCTTCGTCTTGGCAGCAGCATCTGACATGCCCTGCGAGGCGCCATTGCGCTTGGACTTTTGGACCTTGGGCATATTGAAAGTTTTAGCCCCGAGGAACTTGTCGCAATCAATAAATTGGAGAAATTCTGCTGTAGGCGCGCCACCATCAATGTGGGCGGACAACTTTTTTTCTGATAAGATTGTCGGCCCCGGAATTACTTTGTCACGCCGCCCGCCCATCTTCCGCGACCTCCAATTGTCTCCATCGTGTTGTGCCCAATATGGCGTCCGGACGAAAGGATTTCCTGAGCCAGGCACCGCCTGAGAACTACGTCGCTGGTCTTGGTCGTGGTGCGACAGGCTTCACCACCCGATCTGATCTTGGCCCGGCGCGCGAAGGACCTACACCCGAACAAATCCAAGCTGCCCTCACAAAGAGAGCTCAACAACTGGGAGCTGCTGCACCCACTGCCTACGGCAGTAACTCGCGCGAGAAAGGAGGAAAAGAAGATGAGAAAGAGGAGGAAGATGAACGCTTCCAGGACCCCGACAACGAGGTCGGACTCTTCGCCTACGGACAATTCGACCAAGAAGACGATGAGGCAGATCGCATCTATCAAGAGGTCGACGAGAAGATGGACAAACGCCGGAAGGCTCGCAGGGAAGCTCGTGAGAAGGCCGAACAGGAAGACTTCGAGCGCAAGAACCCAAAGATCCAACAGCAATTTGCGGATTTGAAACGAACACTCGCCTCCGTATCCGAGGAAGACTGGGCCAATCTTCCGGAAGTCGGTGATTTAACAGGAAAGAATCGACGAGAGAAGCAGAACAGCCGACAACGATTCTATGCCGTCCCGGATAGTGTCCTTGCCGGCGCAAGAGACTCTGCCCAATACGGAACGACAGTCGCCGAGGATGGCACACAAACCACTGCCGAAGGGGAAGGGGCTGAGGGCGCAATGACGAACTTTGCAGACATCGGTGCTGCGCGTGATAAGGTACTCCAAGTCAGGCTGGACCAGGCTGCCTCGTCTGGAGATGCAACATCCGGAAGCGCCACAAGCATTGATGCCACCGGCTATCTTACCAGCTTGAACAGCTCGGAAACGAAATCCGGGGAGGTCGAGATGGGCGATGTCAAGCGTGTCCGAACCTTGTTGGAATCTGTTACTAAGACCAACCCTAAGCATGCCCCCGGTTGGATCGCTCTTGCTCGTCTTGAGGAGCTTGCCGGTCGAATTGTTACCGCCAGGACTCTCATGGCCAAAGCATGTGAGCTCTGTCCAAAGAGTGAAGACGGATGGATGGAAAACATTCGCCTTAACGAAGGCCATAACGCAAAGGTCATTGCAGCAAACGCCATCAAGAACAACGATCGATCTACGAGACTTTGGACCGAAGCCATGAAACTAGAAACGGATACTCGCGCCAAGAAGAACGTCCTCCGACAGGCTATCCTCCACATCCCCCAGTCGGTGCAGATCTGGAAAGAAGCTGTCAATTTGGAAGAAAACGCAGCCGATGCGCGGCTGCTACTGGCAAAGGCAGTTGAAATCATTCCTCAGTCTGTAGAGTTATGGCTTGCCCTGGCGCGTCTTGAAACTCCCGAAAATGCCCAGAAGGTCCTGAACGGTGCCCGTAAAGCTGTTCCTACCAGCTTTGAAGTTTGGATCGCGGCTGCTCGACTACAGGAGCAAATGGGAACCTTCGAGAAAGTCAACGTCATGAAGCGTGCTGTTCAGTCATTAGCTCGTGAGAATGCCATGCTGAAACGAGAGGAATGGATTGCGGAAGCCGAAAAATGTGAAAAAGAAGGCGCCGTCCTTACTTGTGGTGGTATTATCCAAGAGACTCTCGGATGGGGCCTGGACGAAGACGACGATCGGAAGGACACCTGGATGGAGGACGCGAAAGCTAGTATCGCCCGTGGCAAATATGAAACTGCGCGGGCAATCTATGCGTACGCTCTTCGTGTCTTCGTCAACCGCCGATCAATCTGGATCGCAGCAGCCGACCTGGAACGCAACCACGGTACCAAAGCAGCACTGTGGCAAGTTCTCGAGAAGGCTGTCGAGGCTTGTCCTCAAAGCGAGGAGCTTTGGCTCCAACTTGCCAAAGAGAAATGGCAGTCTGGAGAGATCGACGATGCCCGTCGAGTCCTTGGCCGTGCCTTCCACCAAAACCCCAACAATGAAGATATCTGGCTTGCGGCCGTCAAGCTCGAGGCTGACGCGAATCAAACCGATCAAGCTCGAGAACTCCTGGCTACCGCTCGCCGCGAGGCCGGTACTGATCGCGTGTGGACCAAGAGCGTTGCCTTTGAGCGGCAACTTGGCAACACTGACGATGCCCTTGACCTGGTCAACCAGGGCTTGAAGCTCTTCCCCAAGGCTGACAAGCTCTGGATGATGAAGGGACAGCTATATGAAGCACAGGACAAATTCCCACAAGCGCGCGAAGCGTACGGAACCGGCACTCGAACCTGTTCCAAGTCTGTCGTATTGTGGCTGCTCGCTTCGCGGCTGGAAGAAAAGCTCGGTGCAGTCGTTCGAGCTCGTTCTATTCTTGACCGAGCTCGTCTGGCCGTTCCCAAGAACGCCGAACTTTGGACCGAAAGTGTACGTGTCGAGCGTCGCGCCAAGAACATCACCCAGGCTAAGTCTATGATGGCGCGCGCTATTCAAGAAGTCCCTTCGTCAGGCCTGCTGTGGAGTGAGAACATCTGGTACCTTGAGGCTCGTTCTCAGCGCAAGGCTCGCAGTTTGGAGGCTATGAAGAAGTGCGAAAACGACCCAGTGCTTTTCGTCGCTATAGCGCGCATCTTCTGGGGAGAACGTCGGTTGGACAAGGCTATGACATGGTTTGAGAAGGCTATTGTTTCGAATAGCGACTATGGAGATGGTTGGGGGTGGTACTACAAGTTCCTTCAGGAACATGGCACTGAGGTTCGTGATTCAGGCTATCCATCATTTCGAGAGCACCCAGCTTACATTCTTACCCAGGAAAAACGATCCGACGTTGTGACGAAATGCATTACGGTGGAACCTAAACACGGCGAGGTCTGGCAGTCCATTGCAAAGGACCCGGTTAACGCACACAAGACCACGGAGGAAATTCTCGATCTGGTTACAAATACCCTCAACTAGATGACATGCTCTTCGCGATGTGCATTCTTAGGCGTTTGGGAGGAGCCAAAGTGCTCAAAGGATTTAATCAGTAACGTGAATGTACAATGTTTCTCACTCTTGTATGTAGAGTTCTCCAAATGTGACTATACGAAAGCTCTTTCCAATACGAGAGGACTGCAAGGCTCAAGAGCAATATAGAATTATTCATGGGTATCGAACAAGTATGACACATCTTCCCAACAGGGAGCAATGGTCGTTGTTTCAGCCTTCTGGAACGTTTGTTCCGTTTCTTCATGGTCTCTCTGTCCTCATTCGCTCCGCCATATCCGTGAGGACGATAATATACATCGCAAGGCCACGCTTGGCATGGTCAAGGGGGGGATGAAAATTGAGATAGGAACAAGGCCGAGGAAATCGAGAACAGATGATAACGACGTATCTTCAAACTCCAAATCAATATGCAAATCATGCAGGACCGCAGGGATAGCCTCCATTGGTAGTACCTAGACGCCGTGAGCCACCCTCCATCCAGACCGAGAAAGGAAATGAAACAAGAAGTAAAATGGTAACGGGTAATGTGGCAAGGTGTGATAACGAGGAACAGCAAAACAAAGGGCGGGGGTATATAATTTTCACGCGGCCATAGACAGACACTCATCGAGCAATCCGCTCAACTGATCTCGATCACCGAGAGTGCCTCCCTCCCAGTCTAGCAGAGAGCCGTCTTCGTCTTCATCCAGGTCCATCTCATCTTCGGCCTGTTTGATGTGCTCATGGGGCTCGCCAACCCCATTCTCCCGACGATCTTGCTTTTCGGTCTCTAACTCATCTTCGAAGTATCCACCCATGATTTGGTCCACGATCAATGGCATGTGGCCAAGGACACCGCCACCCAGTTCCAGGGTAAGGCGGAGGTCCCTCACGCCAAGTGGTTGTCGCATGCTAGCCTCCCTGGCTTCAACCGGGAGTAAGCCCGTGGCAGCGTCCTTGGCAATTTCACCTCTTGTATAAGCGAGCTCCTCAACTTCGAGTTGTTGTCGGTACTTGCGCATCATCATGTTATTTATCGTACCCGACGGTCCGTTTGATCGTGTGCGCGAGAATACGGCAGACAGTACTTCCTTGACAAAGGTTTCTGTCGCAATCGCCATAAATTCCGCACAAGAGAGACCAGCACCGCCGGGCAGAGACTCTTCGTAACATATAGGAACCATGCGGGAATGGATCGATTCTGAATCGGGGAATTCGCCGGTTTCTGCGGCGAGGGGCTGGGCATAGCGCTTTCGAATTTCCAGTTCCCAGTCTGTCACGCAAGAGTATAGTTAGCAATGGGAATCCAACCAGGGGCCTCGGTGATGGGGTTGATATCTTGACTCCTGGGGTTTGGGCGTTATCTTACTAGTCTTGTTGAGGCCTCCGGCGCTTGCGGGGACCTGGCTAGGCAATTTGATCTGCTTTGCTAGATGGCTTTGTTCTAGCTCTGTAAGAACGATCTCGTTGGGATCTCGCTATGAAACGTCAGCAGTGTGCTTCTCGGGGGCCAAGCTGGATGTTATCGGTTGCAACCACATACTTCTGGAATTCCTTTTATGCGCCGGCGGTCCCTCGGAGGTAGCTGCATGACCTCAGTCTTCAGCCTCTGCTCTGCAGCATCCCCGGAGACAGGTTTTGAGGCCGTTGATGGTTTATCGTTAGCCGATACCCAGTTTGCGACGCCATGATCGGGGAGGTCTCGCGTGAGGTTTCCGATGAGCGCGCAAACGAAATTGTTATGGAGGTGTTCGTTCTTTGGATCGGCGCATAGAAAGTAGTCGACTCGCGACGCGTATTCATTCTGGTTGAATTGTCCTAAAACCGGGAAAGAGGTCAAGAGGTCAGCGAACCGAGGCCGATGGGAGGGAGAGGAAATGGCTGGACAGCTTTGGCGAGGATCGAGCAAGGAGCCCCGGGGCAGGCTTCGCACGCGCTTGATCACATACCTAGTAAGAAGAGAGCTGTGGCTTCCTTGTACTCGGCCCACTTGTCTCCGATGGCGGCCTTCAAGTCCGTGTACACAGGCTCCAGCTCCAGCCGTGGCACCGATATCAGAGCCCTAGAGCTCTTTAATGATGCTGGGCCATTGGTCGCCGTGCCTTTGATTGTGTTTGGAGAGTCATTGCGACTTAAAGCCGCCGGATCGATCTGCATGATTGCAGTACTGAGAGCGCGACGGAGGCCGAAGGGCGGCAGGGAGGATTGGCACCTACGCCTTCATGAAGAAGGATCCAAGGGTCTAAACCAGGGATAATGAAAGTGAAGGAAGTTTCATATATGAGACCGACGAATTGATGATGGAAACTGATGCGGTGCGAGACCTGGCGATGGGTTTGGGTGGAAGGAGGTTCTAACTTGCGGTTCCCCGCCAGACGCCAGAAACGGATACATCGAAGGCTCCGAATTCAGTTACTACGGCCTGCGTCAACGCTCTCCCCCCGCTAATTCGCGTTCATTTCAAATATCAATAGACTATTTTTTCAAGCGAGCTGTACTACGTCTTCACTCAATACCCCAAATAGTTGCCCGATCTCCGCAATGATCTCTGTGATCTCATTTGATAATTGGCCCGTGACCAGAACTAGCATCGCGAGGCGAAAAGATCAGTATTGGCGTGTGACAAGAAGAGGTATTACTCACCATATGCATACAGAAGGGCGCAGTCCTCGTCTGTGGTCTGCTGAGAGGCTTCGTGATCTAGACGATAGCGATAGATGCGAGCAAGCAATCGATCTCGAGCATGCTCGATGCTGGGAAGCACATCACTCAAGGGATATTCGAGCTTCATCGAAGAAGCCATGACTGCAGGCGAGTTAGCTCAAGAGACCCAAAGAAAAGCAGATCCAGACTGTAGAACCAAACAACGGACCTGATAGTAGATGGCTGACACGAGCAGACAGCTGCTGCCGTTCTAATGCCGTGTACCGGAGGAGGCTGATTTCACCATCGGTGGAAGGATCGTTTTTCATCAACTCGATGTTCATAGTATGGAACGAGTTGACCATGCTGCGCGTACGCCGAACAATGTTGGCATACGAGCTTGCGGGAAAAGCGCTCTTCAATTCAAACTCAGAGCTCGCGGCACCTTGGAGAGACTCCAACCGAGCAAGGAATCTTTCGATCTCCAGTTTCTCTCTTGGGGTCATGTATACAACGGACCTTCCCTCCTGGGCCATAAGTGATAGGGGGTCGCGTTTCCAAACGAGACTCAAGTGCAGCCAGAGAAGACTCAGACTCTCCTTGAGTCTGCGCCTTGCACTGATGGGCCAAATCATTCGGGTGATGAAAATGCCCCAGACACATCCAGACAGCACGGCAACAACCCGATGGAGAGCAATCTCGGTCATGATTGGGTGGGAGCCACCCTCATCTTCATCCATGGCTGCCTCCCTCTGGGCGAGAGAGTACGCATACAGTACGGATAGATTGTAGGTGAGCATGATGAACCGGCCCATAGGTCCGTTCCCTCGGACGATCGTTATGTATCCGGTCCAGATGGCCATCAAAAAGCCCAGGAAAGCAAGACCAAAGACGTTTGCCGCTGTGATTTCCCAGGCTGCAATAGCACAGAGCGCACCTAAACAAGTACCGAGGAATCGAGCATATCCTGTCGTATTTGAGGCCCCAATTGTCATGGAGCAAACCAACATGTAGGATAGGAGACCCCACTCTCCTCGCCAACGTCCATAGAAAGGGCGCGTTGAAGGGAGAAATGCAGGCAAGGCATATATTGCAGCCCCAGCTCCCACCTTGATCGCATATTTTGTGTCATCTCGTCGAAAGAAGCCGAGCCCTTTCCACAAGCGGTATCCAAGCCTTCGTTTCATTGCTTGTTTCGGCGAGTTCGCTATAGATTGAACGGTTACAGGCGCTCTGTCATGTGCAATGAGGCCATCTGATGCATGTCTAGCATGTCTTTGAATGTTTTGATGAAGTGGAGGTGCGCTAGAAGGCCTGGAGACTGGTTCTGCGATATGATTAGTACGAGCTACATTATGCCAAAATGGTTGTAGTTGAGTACATACCTTCATCAACAAGCTTTGCTTTGCTGGCTTGTGCATTTTTCGTCCACCGCCATATTTTGAGCCATGACCAGGATCGTCCATTTGGACGCTCTTCAACTTCCAATTGCAGCTCATCCAAAATTCCTAGCATCTCTTGAAGCTGCTCTCCAAATTCCAGGAGAGAAAAGCTGAAATGCCCGCAACTGGCTGAGACCTCTTCCAGGTCCGCCTCAGCCTCGTGAGTCTTCAGCTTCATGGTTTCCTTTTGCTGATACAAAGAGGCAAGTGTCTTTTGGCGCGACTCTTTGTAAAGGTCAAGAGCTCGATCAAGGCTGATACGTAATCGGCCATTTACCGACACCTTGTAGTGCGGAGCAGGACCAAATGGAATCTCCTTGAAAATCTCTTTCAGGGTGAAAGCCAATGACCGCTGAATCATTTTAGCATTTGTTCCATAACGGGATCAGCGGTTAGCTCTAACTTACCATTGATGGGCCCAGGTGAGAGATGAAAATAGTAAAAACATCGGCCGGGAGAAGTGCGGGCCTTGGAGTTGATTGCGCACTGGCATTTCGAGTAGAGGCGCCTGGAGATGTTTCTTCTTCTGGCCGCTCAGCGATAGGCTCTAGATATGAACTCTCAGGAAATGACCATGAGCGTTCAAGGGGTGTGAAATAATCGGCATTGTTCACAAGCGGGTGCTCATCTTCCGACGATCCAGACTCTCGGGCAATGGTCTCACGGATCAAGCTGAATTGAAGAGAGGCTGCATTACGCAACCCTCCCATGTTATGCGTGATGTCCTGCACCCAGCGGACCAACTTTTTCTCAAGTCTGTATTCCCTTTCAGTGCCAGCCACAAAGTGCTCAAGCTTAGCCTCTCGGACAAGCCTATCAAGCTGACTGTAGGCCTTTCGGTGCCTGGCTTCTGCGTCCAGAAATTGCGCCGAAGCAAGCTCCTCCTCCGAGCCACTCAAAAAGCTCTCGGTGATGAGTGCCATCATGACAGCTAAGGTATCCGTGACCGTGACAAGGTTCGATCGCAGCTTTTTTCGGGCCGAAATAGGGAATATGAAGAACGATACAGCCATCACAGCCACCACACCCATGAGAACCATCTTCAAGACTTGAAAGATCTTCGCAAGTGACAGATCGCCACTCTGCACGGCACCTTCTTTGGTTAAGACGGTAATTGTAGACAAAGCAGTCAGTGAGCAAGCGACGTTCACCAAAGGATCCCCTAGCCGTTGCTTGGTCCAACCGACAAATCCAAGTCCACCCCCGCAGAACACAATCAGAACCACAGCATGACCGAGGGCAGGTTGATTCAAGGTATCTTGGAAGAACATCTCCACGAACATGCTAGTGATTGTCAAGAAGGCCGAATAGCAGAACGCCAGAAACGCGCAGATCAGAGCCTTTACCATTCCCCCCTGAGATCTGGCAGGGTGGAAGTAGACTGTGACCGTTGCCACCATGTGTTTTCCATCCTGATGGCCCAGCAAGGACGAAATTGCGGGAATGAATGTTGCCAGTGATCCGAGGAAGTACGCGAGACTGTACTTCAAGACCCCGATGCCCGCCTCGGACCTGGCAAACTGGTTCGCCTGGGTCCCAGCATTTCTTAGCCGACGTGACAGCGCGGCAAAATACCCCTCGTAGTGTCTGGAGATTTCGTTTGTGAGGAGACCGCGCCGTTCGTCATCATTCTCGGAGGCAGACACCGCGTTGCGCAGATTCACGAGACCTTTTAGACGCTGGCCAGTTTTGGGAAGGACAAATGTTGCCTGACGAAGCTTCACCGACAGTCAGTATACGAACACAGAGCGCCGTTGGGCAGGGAATGCAAGTACATACAGTAGGGCGCGAGCGGCGGGAGCTGCTTGGAGTTCCGGACGCCATTTTCTCTTTTTGAATTTCAGGTTGCTTTCACGTCCTGACGAGTCATTGTACGAGCCCCATGGTAGAGAAGATTGGTCACCCTTGCTCCAGACCTTGAGACGCCAGAGATCCTCGTGCGGAGGTGCAGAGCTCTGCAGGACAATTTGTTGGCTGGCTACGATTGGCAGCGGTTACGGCCACCCTCCCCACTTGGCATCTCCACGCACCTCTTTGTTTTGTGTGTACTATTGCACGAAGTACCTACAGTAGCTCTTCATGAGACACTTTCGTCCGAATTTATAGAATTTATAGACAGTTTAGGCTCGGCAAATCATTCGCAATCTTCAATAGCAGTATGTCACATTTATTGGAGGCCCTCGACCTTCCAAACCTTCACCGCGGCATCAGCACCAGCTGAGATGATCTTGGAGCTTTCTGCAACCCATCCAACGCCGTGAACACCCTCCTTGTGGGCGTTTTGCAGCTCGATCCAGTCACCAGGCTTGGCCAAGCTCCAAACAAAGATGTTTGTGTCGAGAGATCCACTCACAACATGAGATCCGGCTGCGTTCCAGGAAAGAGATGTGATTCGTGCTGTGTGTGCCGTCCAGCGGTCTGTCACCAAGCTACCATCTGACACCTTGAAGACAAGAACACGTCCTCGCAAGTCACCGACGGCCAGGTGAGACGCGTCAGGGGAGAAAGCAAGACAGGAGATTGGGTTGCGAGAGGCATTGATGTCCGCCCGCGGAGACAGTCTGGAGCTGGAGATGGCGCAAATTTGAACCGATCCGTTCTCTCCACCAACAGCAGCCATGGTACCGTGCGCAGCTACAGTGGTGGCTGCAAAGTCCGTCTTGTAGTCTCCAGTCTTTTGTCCGTCTTGGAAGATTTCCACGCTCTCGGACTCACCGACTAGCACTGTCGTGTTACCGGCCGCAACGGCCTTGGGTTGCCCGTTGAGCTTCGAGGCGCTGCCGGTATAAGTCTTGGCGTTGGCATCAATGGATCGGAGAGTGTCGTCCCAGCCGACGCTGTAAATTCTACCAGATCCCTCTGATGTTGCCGCAAGCCCAGCGACATAGCCAGGGTGGGAATCACCTTCAATCTCCTCCGCGTAGCCAGTGGCCACGTCCCAGTTGCAGACTCTTCCATCAAAGCTGCCCGTCCAAAGAGTCTCTTTGTTGTCTACGGTGGTTTGGTTCAATGAGGTGATGCTCTTCTGGTGGCCTGAGATGACCTGCCGGGGCTTGGGGGTGCCCTCGACCAGATAGTTCAGGTCTCCGCTCAGAGACAAACTGATGAGCAGGTCATCACTCCTTCCATGAGGCCAGACAACACCGACTTGGTGGTCACGAACAGCCATAGCACCCTCTTCTCCCAAGGTCCAGGTCTGTGTAGCTTTGCCAGCCTCTACATCCCAGATCTTAACAGTTCGGTCGGCACTTGCAGTCACGAACTTGCGGGAATCCTTGGCCCATGAAACTCCAAAAATGCTGCCGTTGTGCTCCCCTTCGCCAATTTGGCCCTTGGTCTCTCCGGTCTTACCGTCGTAGAGCCAAATCTTGCGGTCTGCGCCAACGCTGACCAAGTGCGAGCCATCCGGACTAAAACCAACGCCATAAATATAGTTGGAATGCTTGTCGGAAATTCCGTTGTTGAACTTGAAAGGAGCACCATGGTAGAATACTGTCTTCCTGTCATCACCGGCGGTAGCAGCACGCAGAGGTCTCTGCTGCCTGATTGACACGGTGTTGAGTTGTTGCGTATGACCGTGGATTTCGCCAACAGTGTTTCCACTATCCCAGGTGATGCAGTGCCCATATCTCTGCTTACCATCACCGACAGCAATGATGCGCTGGGAGTCACCATCCCAGGCCAAGTCATTGATTCGGCCGTTCACGATGCTGTATTCGCCCTTGGTGATTCCGTCACCGACACAATCCCACACCCTCACGATTCCAGCAGCATCACCACTTGCGACATAGAATCCAGAAGGAGCAAATCGAGCGACGGTTGTTTGGGCCTTGTGCTCGGTGTACTGTCTGGCGACTGCAGGGTCATCGATTGAGCGCAAGAAGATGGATTTGTTCGACTTGAGGCGGTTGAGTTAGGGTCGAGTCATATAATTTGATTGGCTTGTGGTGTTAATGCACATACTGCGTAGGCCAATCGCTCGCCTTTGGCATCGGAAGAAAGCTGGGTGGGCTGTCCACGAGTGGTAGACGGACTGGCCGCCCAAATGGACTCTTAGAGGGCTGTGAGAATCAAGAAGACAAAGAAGTAATATAGAGACTCACCGTTTGTAAGTGACATTGCTGCGCCGTGAAGCTTTACCAATGAGTTGGAGAAAGACGGAGGGGAAGTTGTTTATCGACTGACGTACTCGGGCCACAATAGCGGGGAACACAGCCACGCCGACACTGGACTCGTGTATACATAGGGGGAATACCTAGGTAGTAGCCATAGGTAGTGGAATTTCGGATAGGAACCACTGGATGCAGTTTGCAATATCTCTAACCTTGAATTTGGCTTGGTATTTACTGATGTGTCCCCGATAGGTCGAATATTTAAATGGAATCAATGCATATCGCTAAGACTAATAATACACGAAGCGTACCTCTTCAGGCAGCGGCCCGTACTTGTACAAAGACACGTTCAACCCAGTCTATATGTAAGACCAACCGAGCGGGAACTGCTTTAGAAACCACTGGAGCCACCAGGTCCCTCCATACGAGCCCGCATCTCGGATGCGAGGATTTCCGGGTGTCGGTGAACACTGGGCATAAGACCAATTCCAATGGCTCTGCGGAGTGCCTTGGCAATCTTGCGCTGGTTTACGGGTCGCAGACCTGTCTCTGATCGAGACTTGATACGGCCCATGTTGGTCATGTATTCGGACATAATCGCGAAGTTCTGTGGCAATGGAAAGGTGATCAGTAACTGTTTGCCAGCCAGGCACGCATCATGCAAGCCTTGACACAAGTGCTTTGAGAAAACCTACCTTGTACATGTCCAATGGCTTCAAGTTCAATGCGTCAAAGGCATCTGTGGAAGGACTCTGGCGCTTTCCCCATTTCTTCATCTGTGTCGGGCTAAGGTCGTGGGGGGCATAGATATCTCCAGCCTTGAAATCACGAGTATGGTATTTCTCAAGAGCTCGGCTCTCACCCTGGGCCTTTTGGTCCTCAAGGAACTTCCCGCGGTTGGGTATCCGACGTCGGTCCATGAATCTGTCATCTATCATACCATGTTAGAGAATGGTCTGGTAAACTGATAACTCCCCACATGAAATTGAAGAGGTCAAAAATTTTGACACGCTGGGGTTCACCTACTTCGCGACTTCACGTCACGATGCGAAGTGAAGGCACTCATGGCAGCAGTCGAGCTCCAACGACAGGCTGACAGTCCAACGCTGGTGGTGGTGGTCGCATTGCGCAACAATGCTGTCGAAGAAAGAATTGCCGAAGACATTGTGGCAATCAAGTATCTAGCGACTGTAGATGGTTGCGCGAGATGGTACTGGAGGGAAGCCGGAGCCAACGCGGAGTTGAGATCTTTTTTTGCCAAGACTTCTTCCCGTCCAGTCAACCTCCAGATCTCTCCGCGTCGAACTCCCTCTATTTCTTATTCAATGCATTAAGAGCTACATCGGACTGCGCATACTTCTCTGATTTTTGCTCTTCCTTTTTCTGGGCCACAGGCTCGAGCTCTCCCACCCATCATGCAGTCCAATCTCACAAGGCCGGTGTTCCGCGCAATCATCAATAACGAACCACTGCGGTTCTCGCAATGCCAGCGAACTCGCCTTATGCGTACCATTACCCCCATGCGGATACGACCTGCTATGCCTAGCCTCTCTTACACCTCCCGGCGCAACCTCTTTTCCTTCACGATGGGCCAAGACCCTGATCGTCGACCAAGCACTCTGCCCTCCGAGAAAGGCCTACAGCCAATGGCAGATTTATTGAGGTCACTCAAGGATAGAAGTCGAGCTCCCCCAAGCTACCTTCTTGCAAAGGCATTCCAAACCTTTTTCACGACGCGACTTGAAACTCCTGGAGTGATCACTCACTTCCATGCGCGTACGTTGATTGTCACGTGGAAACATCTCAGGGCCCTGCAGAATGACTTGGACGAACAAGATTGGCAGAATGTGTTCTCGACCGAGAACCTTGAAAAGATCTTACAGGTGCTCTCCGAGTGTGAGTGTGTTCCACAGGCTCGTGAGACCGTGGTCCGTCTCGCCCGGTTCGCATACCAAGAGCTCAACCTTGATCACGGATTTGGTCCGAATAAAATCAGTCGACCGGCTCTCTCACTCTACATCAACATCCTGGCTATGAATGGCAATCCCGAGGATGCTAGACATACAGTTCTCAAATTCTGGAGCTCAATGAGCAGATCAAGACCGTCGCCATGGCTCACTGTTCTCAAAGGATTTGCGATGAACAATGATCTCCGACAGGTTCGCAACATTGTCGAGGAATGGGGAATCCACGGCAACAGCTTCGATCAAAAATCCCACCGGGAGATCATCGAGTTCCTCATTGAACACGATCAGCCCAATGCTGTTCAACTTGTCTATGCCTGCCCAATTACAGGTGGTGTGCAACCATCTTTAGACACCAAGAAAGCTGTCATTGAATATTTTGTTCTCAAATCACACGAGCACGCTGCCACAGAAATATTCAATTCCATTCAAAATGCGCCCAGCGGGGATGTTGTTGGCATCATCTTGCTTTGGGAAGCGGCCATGGGCAGTAATGCTTCTGACCTTGCGCAAAAGCTCGAGTCATGGACTTTGAGCACCCCTGCGCTCAAGGATGCCATTACAATTGACGTGGTCAATACCCTTGTTCGATATGCTAACGCGAAGCAAAACCCGCAGTTGGCTTCGGAATTCATGTCGCTGGTGGGTCAATGGGGGCTCACACCGGATCATCAAACCCACATGCTTCTACTAGAGTCTCACATCCAGGCTGGCGATGTCGAGCAGACTTTGAGACTTCTCGAAACCAACGTCAACCCAGCGTCCCTTGCCGGTGGTTCCCTGCCGCTTGCAAACAAGCTCATCACGATGCTTTGTCGATCCGAGGAAAAAGACGACTTGTTCCACCAAATCTCATCCCTTCTTGACCCGCTATTCGAAGACAACGTCCGCCTCGAGCCCGAAACGGTTGCGGCCCTGACACATATGCTTCTCTATCGCAATGATCTAGATGCAGTCTCCGAGTTGCTCCGTCCACGACTGGGCACATATGAGGACGACCAGAAGGCACCAGTGCGCGATGCAGTCACGTCTTTCATTTTGGATATGAGCCAGTCCGACACGGACACGTGGAATGCATACGAGTTTTTGAGAATCGCATTCCCATACACGGGAGTCGCGATCCGCACCAAGATCATGACTGCGTTTTTCGAGCGCCAACGGAGTGATCTTGCCGTTTTGGTGTTTGGACACATGCGTCAATCTGATGACTTCGGCCGTCGACCTAAACCCGACACTTACGCACGCTGTTTCCAAGGACTGGCCCGCACGGCCGATGCCACTAACCTGGAACTCGTGCACAACATGTTGAAATTGGATATCGAGGTGGACCTCACCACTCGGATCTTGAATGGATTAATGATGGCCTATGCGGCGTGCGAGATGCCAGATAAGAGTATGGCAATCTTCCGCCAGATCCTTCAGTCTTCAGAGGGTCCTTCGTCAAAGACTATTACGATCTTCTTCAAAGCCTGCGCAAAGCACCATAACGGTGCCCAGGAGGCCATGAAGTTGATGAGTAAGGTCAAGAAGCTGGAAATCGATGTGGATCGTGCTCTGTATTCAGCTTATATGGAGGCGCTAGCAGCGCAGTGCGAGTTTGAACTCGCCTCTGATGCCATCAACAAGATGCAAGCCGAAATCGGGCTTCCCCCCACAAGCAACACGTAAGTATTCAATCCCTTCCGCATAATTTGCGTGCTGTCACTAACCACTATTCTAGTATCGGATTGTTTTACAATGCTATCCCGTACCAATACTGGAAGGACGAGGTTGAAAAATGGGCCAGGGAGAAATATCCTGAACATTGGCAGCACTTGTTGACAATGAATCGCACCGAACACGAGGAAGGGCCGAAGTTTGATGGCATCTCAAACAATGTGACAGTGTAATAATAGTTATAGATAGTCAATGGATTTAAATCATACCCATCTTTCAAATCTCAAGTTCTGTACTATTAATTTCAGCACCGATGAGGTTTACTACCTAGGTACGTATGTATGTATGTACTTCAAGGTCTTTTAAGCCAGGTGGTAGCTAGGTTCAAGGTTCCACCTGGACAAGGTTAATATACACTGATTTGATAACCCAAGCTTGGTTATACTAGTATGACGCTTTCGTTTTCTCAAAGACCGCTGATGCAGATGCAGATGGTACAATAGAAGAAACACAAATATGCAACAGGAAATATGCACCAAAGAACCAAGGTTAAAGACTGAAGATTCCACTCCTCTTCTTCCCATAAGGGTACACAATCAAAGCCGACACGAACAAGCCAACCGAGATACCAATAGCAGTCTGAATCATACCATAACCAAGGGAGGTAAGTGAGCTATTACTCGTAGCCCCGGAATTGGTACTGGTAATGTTACCAGACTTGACAGCCTCGGCATACTCCAAGCCAGAGATGATGGATCCACTGGACGCAAGACCAGACGGCACAAGTGTGAAAATACCCGGGATAATGGCCGCCGCAGCATGGCCGTGCCATACTCGACTATACAGATTGGCCAAAAGACCGATCGTGAATGCACCAATGGTATTAGCGACTTGGTTTGCGCCGAGTTTTTTCGTGCTGAAGTAGTTCGCGATGTACCCGCACACGCCCATGGTGATAGTAACGGGGAGCTGTTTGGCCTTGGATTGGTTGATCAAAGCAGCAAAGAGGCAGAAGAGTGCGACGAATGGGAATCGTTGAATGTATTCATTCCCCCAGACTTCTGGAAGGCCAGAGCATGTCGATGCTGTGGTTGCGTTTCTGTCCATTAGTCCGTAGATGGTTGTGCCGACTGTCACGCCATAACCGAGGAATAGGGAGTAGATGATTGTGAAGACCATGCGGATGGAACCGGCGTTCATTTGATGGGACTGGAGCTCGAGACTGCTGCTGAGAACCGCGAACCCGGGAAGAATCATTGCGATGGAGGACTGAGCCATTGCCGAGAAGCAGAAGATGGGGGTGCCGTTGCGATGGATACTGCCGAATGCGCGGGCAAGGAAGGATGTCAGAATTGCGGCGGATACTTCAAGGACGTTCGAGTAGGTTGCTGAGGTGGGGGCGAGGACATGTTGCATCAGGCCTACTAGACATCCAAGGATGAAGATGATGGGAAGGTCGACTGGACGTGCGCTAAATGAGTAGGGACCGACGGCCACACTTGCCAGTCCGGTCAAGCATACCAGCATCCAACGGTTGTAGCGCGGCTTGCGCTGCATGATTTGGTCCAGGTCTTGGGTCGCTTGCTCGACGCCAATGACATCGTGTACGACGTTTTTGTACACATTGTGTGTCTCGGCGAGCCGGGACAGGTCAAGTCCCTGGATTACGCGAATGATTTTGACCTCCGCAGTCCGAGTCAGAGGGTCATCAAAGGACATGAACATACAGCCTGGGATGTAGAGGAATTGAGCCTTGATATCCAGCACGTTGGAGGTCATTGTCATATACTCCTCCAGTCTGTGAGTGGGAGCACCATATTTCATCAACGCTCGGCAAAGTTGCATGATATACTGCTGGCGTGCCAGAAGTTGTGCAATGTGCACAGTGAGTCTGACGTCCTTCTTGCTCTTGCGTTTCTCTTTCTTGCGCTGTTTGGGGTTCACGGGAGGCGGTCCTGTAGCATTAGGGACACCGACTCGTCCCATGTCCATGGATGCTTGAATCAGAGAAGAAGTGTAGCTGTGATTTGACTTGGTGGGTTTGTGGCCATTGTTGTACCATTTCAGCTTGTCTTTCTTTCCACCTGGAGTCGCCGTACCGGACGGTGCAACGGACGGTGCCAGAGTCTCCGTATCCATGTCTGTCTCTGACGACGTGGAAACGAGGCTCATACGGCTTGCTGTTTGCATGTTGTTGGCGTAGACACGAAGTAGCTGTGACAGAAGACCTCCTGGTGGACCACCAGTGCTTGCCATCCCCTCTGGGGTGCCCGGGGTCGTGGCACCGGAATGGGGCTCTTCGATGCGAGGTGGTCTCGGGACGTTCTCTAGCCCCAATCGTTCCACCAACAGACGCGCTTGCGCATTGAAGTCGGTCCCGGGCAGCAGCTCCTCTTCATCGGTTGCTTGCCGAGCCTCATAGCTTCGGATATCGTCGGTTGCCCCGTAGTGCTCCGGTAGCATCGGGGCATCTAAGCCATCTGCATCTCTCTCGGGGGGGCGGCCAAGCCTCTCTGCGATGGTGGTAGCACGGTTCCGAATCCGCTGGCTTGCAGTCCGCCAGCGTTGGGATGATGAGATACTTGGTCCTACACTGGCCTCTTCTGGGGCCAGTGTTTCCGAATTGGTCCTTTTGTTCAAACTGTGCTCCGGATCTGTCCCTTGGCCCCCCTCAGCATCAGCAGGGGGAAGGGAAGGGAACTTTTCCGAGTCAGACATGTCGATTTCAACGGCCAAGGCGAGTCCGGAAGTGTGCGGAGTTTTCAAAAGTGATCTTCTGGTGGAGAGTGCAAATCAGGGGATCAAATGGGCTCGCCCTCGGCTTGTACAGCAGCTCAATGCCCAATGGTCCTCAATACCCCACAAACGGTCAGACTTCATATTCCGGGGAAAAGAAAGAGAAGAGAAGACCCAGGAGGGCGGGACGGTCCTTTTGTTTGACATGAGGAGAACCCTTCCTTTCATGGTTAGTATTGAGACCCACGTCGCTAAAGTGGGTTGAAGTCAGGACCATATGAATCTCGGAACGCGTCAGTCGCAGACGAGTTGGCAATTTCAAACAGGCTTCGGAGCTGCGATTTGCTCGATTCTAGATGTCAGGCCATGGCCATGCATGTCCAGGTGTATACGGGGTACTCCGTACTCCGATTTGTATACGGAGTTAGGAGCAAGGAGTCCGCATTGCATGTCTTGTAATCTATTGCATGAAATTCACTAATTTCACTAATTTCATAAACTCCAATAGACCCATTCATTACATCACATTAACAATTAAAACAAGCTTCTCCTGTCCTCCGCTAACCCGCACTAATTGTTCGATCTCGCTTTGACGTGTTTTCGCTGCACAGCCCTCCAGGGTTGTTTTTTTTACATACTCCGTGTATCCAGTACAATATGCCTTCCAAGGTTGTTTTATTCTTATTTTTACTTTATGTTTTTTAAACCTATAATTGTACAGACAAAAAAGGTCACTTGAGATGCAAAATTTTCTCCGGGACTGCGCCTCTCTATTATTACGCAGTGGGCCTTCCGAGGTCCACTTAGGGGAGTTTTATGCCATTCTAATTCTGTCAAGACTAGGCCGATATAGCTCTAGCCTCCGTAGAATGCACTCATATCCATAGAGTACTAGTACAGTACTCTACTATATTACTCTGTATGGAATAATAATATATTGACCTCGGAATTGTGTGCCTGTCTCAGGTACGAATCGCACCGAAGTATGCAGTACACTGCAGTGGCACGATGGCTCAGGGGCAGCGGGGTAATGCGCCCCTCCTAGGTAGCAACTGATATATTAAGGCTAATCCCACTAGCACCTGGACTCTGACCCCGTTAGCCAAGCATAGATAGAACACGGTGGAAAGTACCCAACCTTGGAAGTAAACATACATATCCGGTCTACCCGAAGTCCCGTAGTAAACAAACGTCTACACCAACAGCCCTGGAGATATACTATACTACCACGCGACAATCCCTCCAGAATCCCCCAGCCATGCCTAAACACCCCCTCACGGCCCCCGCAATCCCCATAGCCCTACAATCAAGCCACCTCCTCTCCCCACCTCCAGACCGCCTAACAAACACACCAACAACATTGTCCATAACGAAAGAAAGCCACACCCTGTACGTGCATCGACTGCGCGCGCACGAACCCTCCAACAGCCCCGAGAAGCAACTCCTCTTCACGGCCCTCGACAAACAATGGCCAACAGGCACCCGAGTCATCTACGCCCAAAACACCCCCGTCCTCGTCCTCAGACGGGCCTGGTTCTCCGGCCTCCGGAGGTGGGGGGTCAAATTACCTAAAGGCAAGGGATCCGGAAGAACAGATCTACTTGATGCCTCAATGCCATGGACAGATGGGAATCCCATCGCCCGTGGCTTCAGACTTGATATACGCTTCCGCAATGCCCTGGCTAGTCATCGGGGAAGAAGGGCGACGATATCGACCGATCAGCCACCGCCGTATATTCGGGTCGATAGTCACGCTCGTTCTATAGAGCCCCACCTCGATCTAGTGTGGGATCCGAGGTCCAGACATGAGGCTCTGCCGGGGTATTCGGCGCGATTGGGCGGGAGTGCGTTGCGGGATTTACTGGATGCGGTTGAGTCGCCTTTGGATCCGGCGCCGGCAGCTGGGTTTGAAGCGCCTGCCAGGCGAAGTGTTGGAGTGGAGAGGGGGTCCGGGTCGACGGTCGAGCTGAGAGCGATGCAGATGGCATCTGGGACGGGGGTGATGTTGGGGAATCATATGGTGATGTATATCACGCGGCATAATGCGATGGATTACAGCAGATCGAAGTCAAGATTGAAGCCGAGGTGGGAGGTGGAGGTTGCGGAGGGTGTGGATTTGTTACTGGTGAGTTGTCTGATTCTATCTGGGTGATTGAATTGTTGGGGTTTGTTGCTAACGATCTTCAGGCAGTGAATGTGGTGCTGATTATGACAGAGGTGGAGTCGTCCAGATGAATTGGTTACATTTAGATGATTTCCTGCTGAGATACATAGAATAGAACTATAGACAAGCCCCACCCGGAGCGAATCTAACTACTAGAATCATTTCTACTGTCAATTGCAAGACGTTATTCAACGGAAAATTTGCATTTCTAAAGAATCCCCCGAAAGGTGTCTCATCTCTGTGAATGCCCTGAAAACTTTTCTAACCATACATTCGTCAAGGAACAGATCTTGTGTTCCGAATTAGTAATATCGTTGAATCTCAAATCTCATCAAAGCAAAATAAGTCACTAGACTCGCGCTGCAACAAAAATGCAAAGGTCCAAAGCTTAAGCCTGGATCATGGACATACGCTTGGTCATGAAGTCGAAGAAGGAGAACTGGCTAGGCTGGTTACCGTACTCGTAGACGAAACGGCTGGCCAGGTAGCTACCGAAGATAGCACGCAAGTAGTTCTCGGGGACCTGGAAGCCATTAGTAAAGACCCGAGAAAAGAATGAAAAGAAGGTGGACTTACACGTTCCAAGATAGTCTCAAGACCAATCTTGTCCAACAAGCGACGGGGGAGTGCGTCACCCAGGACAGAGCGGCGGAGAGCAACGTTGTCCCAGAGCTCAGTCATCTGGAGCTCTTCGTCGAGCTTGGTGATGGCCAGACTGAGACGGTCACTGAGAACACTGCGCAGGACACCAGTGTTCTCGTGTTCACGCCAGATGGCCTCGAACTCAAGTGCGGCGTTCTGCTTGATCACTTCCTGTACTTCCTTGACGTAGGACTGGTAGAACTCGGGAACAGTACCATCCTCGCGGATGCACATGTGCTCGACGAACTCCTCGTCGTTGAAGGAGAGCGAGGCAAGGACCTCCAGGGAAGAGGAGGTCACACCACCCTTGTTGGCGGAGGCATCCTTGTACAGAATGCAGCCGGCCTTCTCGAGGCGCAGCTTAGCGTCCTGAGTCATGAAGAGGTTGGCGCCCTCAACGATGAAGGGGATGATGGACTTGTTGTCCTTGATGAGCTTGCCGACAGTGGACAGATCAATGGACTCTGGGCGACCACCACATGGGACAAAGACATCGAACTTCTCCTGCGAGCGGAGGTGGTAGGTGTTACGGAAGATCATTCCATTGTGGACAACCTCACCACTGGGAAGCTTGATGTTCTTCTCGTCAACCAGGACGCGGTAACCATCGGGGGAAAGTTTGGACATGTCAAACTCGGAGATCATGGCACGCTTCTTGGCCAAGCGGAGGAGCTCATCGTGGTTGAGACCGTTGGGGTCGTAGATCACACCGGCTCCATCGACAATGGCACCGTACTTCTCGTTCGCGAGAAGAATCTCGTTAGATCCGAGATCACCGTCGGGACCACCGGTCTGCAGCTTGAGCTGAGTAGCGGGGTCGATTTTCAGCTTGCGCTGGATACCCAGAACGTATTGACGAACGGAGAGGGTGGTCATGCCGTAGGCATCGTGGGGGATACCACCCAGCTTGGGGCTCTTTCCAGTGAAGAAGGACTTCCACCAAGGAGCGCCACGGCTGCGAGCGTGCTCGGTAGCCCAGTTGACGAGCTCGGCGGTGTTCTCATCGGGACCCATGAACAGGATCTCGTCCTTGCCGTGCAAGTCAACGATGGGGTCCTTGATACCGGGGCTGACGGGGGGCAGAAGCAGATCCAGAATACTGTCGATGTACTTCTCGAAAGCGACCCGCGCCTTGTCCTGGTGGTCAGCATCCAAGAGAATGACACCCTTGGCACCGCCTTCGGGGATATCCTTGTTCTTGCGCTGTTGGGTGTTTGCCAGGTTGTAGTTCTCATCAAATAGGGAGCGCGCGTTGATGTTGTACGCCTCGCCGTTTCGGCTCTTGACGATTCGAATACCACCACGGGCAATGTCACGGAAGCGCAGGTGGAAACCGCGGAACTCGGAACTGATGACCAAGAACATACCATACAAGGGCTGGGGGTACTCGTGCTCAGGCAAGAAGTCCGGCTTCAAGCGGAAGCTGAGAGCCACCTTGGTGGGGGTGAAGAAGTTGGTCTTGAGGATGGAGGCATTGAACACGCGGAAAGAGGTCATGACCATCTCGTCGTGCTCGTTGAGGGCGGTTCCGCGGATCAGCTGCTTGAGCTTGGGACCATCGAGAACCTCATCGGTCTGAATCCGCAGGTAGCTGAGAGTGGGAAGGAAGTCATCGCTGCTGGGACCTTGGGTCTGGACGTAGTGGGTGTTGGCAAAGTCAAGGTAGAGCTTGTGGATCAACTCGGGGTATTTGTTGATGATCTCGAAGATGTAATCGGCGGTGAAAGTCTCAGTACGCAGACGCTTCTTGATCTTTGAAAGCAATTCGGCGTGAACACTGTTGTTGCTATCCAAAAGAGCAGACAGAGAGGTGTACTCTGATCCAAGACGGTTCAAGAATTGTTGCACGAACACCCACGCGCAGTGTGCGTAGATAGTCTCTTGCAAGCTGAGACGGCCACTGGCAAAGTGACCCTGGAAACGGTTCTGGGGAATGCAGTAAAGAAGGGAAATCTCCTTCATGATCTGGTGGATGGCGGCCTCAATGGGAGGGAACTTGGCCGAGATCTCAGAGTTATCCGAGGGGCGCAAGTAGAGCGAAATCACAGTGATTCCGTTGGAGAAGTTCTCCAGGTACTTGCGTGAGCTGGTCAAGCGGTAGTAGTGGTACAAGTCTGACAGGGCACTGAAGAGACCCATGGCGGATCCTTGACGATAGGCAATCACCAGACGCTTCTCGCGGCTGCCTTCAATCTCGAACATCTCGATGACGGGACCAGAGCGGCCGACGGCAGTGGTGATGATTTCTTGGTAGACCGCCTTTGTGTTGGGGGTGGCCTTCTGAAGGAAGCGCTTCTCGCCAATGATGTCGATGTTGGTCTCATTAGGTGAGGGGTTGGGCTCAACGAACTGGCACTTGTACACAAAGTAGCAACGGAGCTGTTGTCCGTTGTTGCCCGGCAGAGAGCTGGGAGAGCGGAAGGTCTCCACACGGTAGCTGTTGGCACCCTTGGAGTGGTTGACATACTTCTCATCGATGCGCTGCTCGTAGCGAGGGCCATCAATCGAGGAGATACCGGGTCTGCTAGTGTCAATGTACACAGCGTGATCCTCGGCCTCCTTGTCCAGGCGAATCTCCAATTGCTTATCATCCCGAGCATATGCGGCAACCTTGGCGGCGTAGAGGGACAGGATCTGGGTCACAATGGCATCGACGGACTCAGTCTGGAAGTAGGTGTCATCAATGCCAAGCATGTTGTAGAACCAAGTGGTTTCGGAGATGACGAAATCACTGGGGAAAAAGCCCTTCTCTTCGAGCTGATCCATGACTGCAAAGCAAATTAGCTATTTTCCACGACCCCGCCTCGATTCCACTGACCCTGTTCCATTTGCTTCTGCTTGCCCTCAAAAGTAGCGGCAATGTAGCCCGGATCTTCCTCCGACAACACACGGTGTTGCGGGGTACCGGGAATACCCAAGTGGGTAGGCTGTGGAGAGGGCTGTCGCAGGGCATTTCCGACGGCATGGTCCAAGTGCTTGTTGTGAGGGGGGAAGCGCTGGAAACCGATGGGAGTACCGGAGCCAGAGCTTCCATCCTGGCTGGCGAAGAGCTTAGGCTGAGGCCGGTTAGGCAAGCTCACGCCGTTGCCATTGGGCTCCAATGGCGGGGTGGACACGGGGGACGACATGGTGTATATAAGATGAAAATCTTAACACGTAAGAACGAGATGAAGGTGTCTTTTAAAGCGGGCATTAGCTGAGATGAATCATCGAAGTAGGAAACCTTGGAAGATAAGGCGGGATCGGAATGCTCTTATCTGCGATAAGCGGCAAGGGAAGGTGACTTACACTAGAGAGAACGATCTATGGTCGCCATTAAAGGTGAAGAGGAAATGAAAAAGGAAGATGTGAAGCCCTATGAAAATCCGGGGAACCCTGGTGTTTTATACTTGAGAGCACAGGAGTCTCCTACCCAATTCCATGGATTTCGTCGACCCTGGTCTCGTTCTATTATTACATATGATGTCCCGCAATGGCGAGTCTTGACCAGTCATAACCGATGCTAGGCGGGTTGTATACAGCATACTGTATAGAATACTGCTTTTTCGATGAGCTCCACTGGGAAACGCTCACTCCCCTTTCCACCTTTGACTAACAGCCGGCGATAGGCGGGCCCTCTGATTGGCAGATATCGCCCCTCCTTCCGAGCTGAAGCCGAATGCGCCAGGGAAAAAAAGGCCGCTGCGTCATGCGGGCCGAAACAATTGCCTCAAAGTCTGGAACGTGGCTACGTGGGACACTGTACGCAATACGCTGTACATACAGGATTCACCAGGATTCATGGAAGTCGCCTCCAGCCCTGAAAGGCACGGCAAAGGGCAGGTGACCATAGTCACCTGAGTGTCTTGAAGCTCGAATATGGGACCTCGACAATACAGCAATACAACAAGAACTAACGCAATAACGCAGTAACGCAATAACGCAATAACGCAATACTATCCTCGAACGTGGAATGCAGTGTGTCATGAATCCTCCGACCTTGATCACGAACATCCCTTCTCATCAGTGCTAAATGCCTCAATTACGTTCGCAGGGTTCTAGCCGTCACCCCCAGATTGAATGATCGCCCCGTGTCCTCCTCTGTCCGGGGGATTTTCGCCTGCGCCGGACCTTGGACGAGTGAACAAGGTCCCTCCCCAAACTAATGACACGACAATTGGCACTGGTTGCGAAATTGCCCCGGCCCGGTGACCGCAGGATATACCCCATCTCCAACCGGAGGGGCTCTGGTACCTGGATCGTCGAGTTGCGGGGTAACATTCCCAGCGTCTAGCCTTCCCCTTCGATCCCATCGTGCACGTTTGAATGGTCTCGTGCTGCCATTCGTTAGAAATCACGCACTGGGGTTCATACCCCAACCACAGTGGTCATCTTTTGCGCGCAATTCCATCCTGGGAATCTTGTCCCAGGGCATCCGGCGGGGCCTTTACGTGATAGCGGACTCTGACCGGCTAGGGTGACGATGCTCATTGGCAGATGCCACCGACCGATCAGTCATCCTCAGCGGGGGCAAATGATATTCCGTTCCCGTGCCATTCCCGTGACCTGCCATTGACGTAAAAGAAGAAATTTTCATTCTTCGCTGCCTCAGGCAACAATGTTGAAATCTGGGGGAGGGGGAACCTTGGGTCGGCAGGCTTTTCCGAACCTCATCGACGGATAGGGGCCCGGGGCACTCCCTTCTCCCTACAGTACAGCAGCCTTGACTGGGCTGCTCTGCCCAGATCACTGCCAAATCGTTTTTGGCGGTTCATCTGACATCGTTCCGGGTCATCTACACGCCTTGCGACTTGGATATCGCTGACTGGTGTGTCTGTGATGGAACATCCCTGTGCGATCGAGCACCTGGGGCCGCGGTGTCAGAAGATCGCTTTGCTATACATATTCTCGGCAGATTCATGCAAACTGTCCGAGCGCTCAGCGTAAGGCCTCTCGCATATGTTGGGCATACGAGTACATCACAAGGGATATGGCCCTTACCTGGCGAGCACTCCAAGCTCCACCGTAGGTATTGGGATCGCAAGGGCTACGATAATCATAGATAAGCGATTTCCATATCTGACATTCTGCAGTGTCAACCCGTCGATCGGGCTCCCCGATGGACAGCTCTTAGATAGGAGTCGATTACTGGATCTGGATCACCTCGATCCAGATATCCCCTGCGTAAATGTATAAATCCACTGATGTAGCCCTGCACAATGTGGCTGGGCTTGAAAGAGCCAACTGTGAGGTGTTCCTCGAGTCTGTGTGCCCAAGCACACCATTCGTTCGTTCAAGGTCTTTGACAGAGCTCGGCGCCTACACAAATATAAACACCAACCGATAGGCACCCATGAGGCACCTCGACGGCGACATGAACCGTCGGGTAGACCAACATCCGTCTTATGTATGTTCAAGGATTCAGATCACCCAATACATAGGCTTCACACCCACCTCTCGGTAGGTTATGCATCCCAGGCCCCCATCAAGTCGTCAGCCCATTGATAATCATGCATGAGGGTGTGTTGTACAGGTTGTACCTGACGAATCCATTCCATCTCTGGCGTTATGGCTGATGATAGTAAGCTCGGACGGGCTCCTATCACAGCCAACTCATCACTTTCTCCCCAGTCCAATCTGTCCCAACGCCCCCAAGGTTTGTTGCAATCTGGTCAAAGGTATATTTGAACGAGCGGTGAAGAAGACAAGTCACCAGTCATGTGAAGAGTCTATCCCTCGTACGCGCAAAGTACGGAGTACCTTGGAATGTTTACTACCTGGAAACCATCCTGGGGTACGGAGTACAACATGCACAACAATCTGCAGGTATTATGTACCCTCCAAGATTGAGTCCAGGTTGCTTTCAAAGTTTGTACTCCGGACCTGAGTATACCGCGTTTGAACATGACTCAGGACCATAGATACCTAGGTACATTTTGATCTCGACAAGATCGCGTCGTAAAGTGAAACCTCCCATTTGGGCAGATACCGAGGAGGCTGTGCGATCGGAAGGCATTCCCACAAAAAATGCGCCCTGACAGTCGGAGACCCGACATCCAGGAAATCCAGAGGGTGGCATGGGGCATTCTGGAGTCAATCTGCCCCTTTCCCCCAGATATATGCTATTTCGAGACTACGTAGGTGGCAGTGGAGTGCATTGCAGAAATTGGAAAAAATAGAACACTGTACGAAGACTCCGTACATCGAGCCTGCCGCCCCTTGAATCCGGGGGAGAAGAATTGTGGAGCTCTTTATTTGAACGTCGATCAACGACCTACCTTTCGTACTTTTGTTCAGGCCAATATTGTGTACCCCTGAGCGGTGACTATGGCGACGTTCAAGAAAACGTTGGGAAAGCTAACCCCGGACTGTGATTCACATCCCTACCACTACCCTGATGCAGCATCTTAACAAAGGAAGTTTTGGTACGCGCCCTGGAGTGTCTCGGCCCCTGGCGGGTACTGGTCCCTTTTTGTTGCACCTCCATAAGCGAGGCCTAATGTGATGAGATCGGGGTCTGCGCTATGATAGGTTTCATGAAAGAGATTTCGTGCTAGTCAGACATTGTGTGAGGCGTGTGGAGTGTACTATCGGCGGATGTAGCGGTACAATTGCCGGGTCTGACGGAGTATGTACACAACGTAAGACTGCGAGATGGGGCATCTTTGAGCTGTCTCAAAATTTGGATGATCGTCCTGATCAGCCATGTGAATCAAATCGGTGAGCTTGACAGAAGAGAATTTTTCTTTCATACTATTGCGCAATCCCGGTGCAAGGCTGCAATGTTGTCCCCTCATGCCGGCGTGGGATGATACCTCTTCCCTGAAGATCGATTTCCCCCCCATCTTGTACTCAATTTGAAACGAGAAACGAGAAAATGAAAAACCAATGTTCTTTCGCCACCGATCTTCCACACCGCAACGGAAAAGGAAGAACCCCGACAGTGTGGTCTTTGGGCCCCATTTGTTCTCGAAGGAGGATCGCCGTATCCGCTTTGGTGCCGAGGTGCGATTTAAGCGGCTTTTCTCCGGCGAACGCTAGAAGGCGTAGAATGATCCGTATCGACAGCTTCTACTCCGTACGAAATCCTTCGCTCCATAGTAGAAACTCTCGTTTGACATCATTGAAATTATCCCCAAGCCCTCTTTCGTGTTTCGTGTGTAGTCTACACGTCCGGGCAAATGATAATCCAAAGATGATCGATTCATCGATTCTCACCCCTGGAAATCAATCTCTCCCCACACTAACGCGTCGAGCCCCGTTTCCTCCTTTGTTATCTCCCCGACAGGCTTCCCGGGTTGGGCTCCCGCTGTTCCGATGGGGAATGTTCCCCATCCCTACCTTGATGGTTGGGTTATTGGATGCTTTAGAATGAGGCGAGACTTGGCGGGATCTCCAGTAAGCTTTGGGCCTGGCCAGAGGCATGCGTGGACGGAGTACAGGGTACTTCCACTCTTCCCCAGGGAATGTATTCCTCCACACTTTTACGGGGAAATCTTTTTTGAGATTTTCTTTTTCGAAAAACACAATAATTACTTTTTCTGATTGTCTCATGTCTTTTTTTTTATGTTTATTATTTTTGACTGAGATATAACTAACACTCGATTCCGTCGTCGTTTCGTCTCATTTCTGTCTTTGTTCACTCACCTTCATATATATTTTTACCATCATACTTAGCATTTTAAACCGCTATTGCCATTCGCTAGTTGTCTGCAGTTGTTATATACCTGGACAGCACTGCGATTATCATCTGAACAAAACACGGACATCCCATTACCCCCATCGGCTTCACTACTTCCAAGGTTCCAAAATTCCACAACAACGGTGCCGGTAATTCACACCAACGCAGACGACGAACTCTCCGGATTCAGCCCCAGCTTCCATGTGAGTGTTTACCCGTCAGTACTTGCCACATCCCATTGCTTCCTCCGATCCGATCCACCGAAGTCGGGTCCTCGGGCAACCTCGGAACCGCAGGCTCCATCTATAGGAATAAGCATATGCCAGATCAGAGTACAAAGCACAAGCAGTTTGCACACCAAAAGCTAACTTGTCAGTGAAACCAAAGTCCTTGAAGCAAAAATACGTCAAACCCACCCTCAACCGAGGCAATCGATCACATCGTACTTTCGTGCATCTATAAAATCATCGACCTCGCAACCTCTCGTCCTTTCGACTTCCAAACTATACTGTCACCTGGGCACCAGTCAGATTGTTTTATCATTCACAATCTCGCCATAATATCTCTTTCCCCCACACATACAATAAAATGGCCACCGTCTCAACCAAGTCTGCAACCCCCGTCATGCCTCCTTCCTTCACCATGTCTCAGGACATCTCCCATGCAATCATGACCGCCTCTACTCAGAAGGCAGAGAAGACCCGCTCAACTCTTATCGACGGCATGCCCCCTGCGCCTCCTCCATCACCCGTCACCTTTAAGTCTAAGGGCTCATACGACGACATCCCCAGTCTGTGTCTGGAGTAACTCGGCTGTTATCAACTTTCGACCCCAGCCTCGCCTCTTATCCATGGATCTGTTACCAGGTCCTGTATCAACACTCAACGATATCTCGATAATCGGCTTCGTGGGACTTCACCCTATGTGCTCTGCTTATGCCAGACCCATCGTCCTGCCCCTTTAATGTTTTCGATTCTGCAATGTTTCCAGCCTGATGCGTTTTCTCCTGTCTTTTTACCAGTCCTCTTTGCTTTCTGCTCTTACTTGTCGCCCGTTGGATTTAGCGTGTGCATGGCGGCGTGCTTTTCATCTTAATTATCTCTTGGAAGTTTGGAAGGGGTCAACTCAAAAGGTCGGGAATGATGGTGTTATCTTCTATTTCCTGAGCTCGTGAAAACAATTTATACATTGATTACAAAACGTTGACAGTAAAATATCTATTTAATCTCGACCTCGGGAGTTCAGCATTGTGGTCGAGCGATTGCTGAATCATGCACTCCGTCCTCTGCCACCCGTTTCGGGATTTCGATAGTCTACTCGTCGAGTGATACTATTGAATGTGCGGAGTAACTCCACAGCTGCATCTAGACTCGAGAAACCGAGTTGGCGCTGTGATGGCGCCTCGTGTTTATGCTGACAGACCAAGACTTTCTCGCCCGTAACGGGTGAGGTACCATATACTTTTTAGTACAGCTTATTTACATATTCAGAACGATGTAAAATATCATGGAGTGTAGGCTGCATCCATGGATGTGAGGACATGTCGATCACGACGTCACTTTCCTCGTGGCAGGGAAGCAGCCTTCTAAGGTTGGAAACTATAGTCACTATAATCGACCTAAGACAACTCCACTCTTTTCATGAATGTCACACAACATGATAGGGGGAGTATAGAAGACACATTACTATTTGCTCCCAATGGAAATGTCTATGTTGCACGTAAATTCTTAACGGTATCATAATGCATTTGTTGGGGTTTGAAAAATGAGGATATCATCCCAGCATTGCCCAGGTGAGTTCGGAGAATGACGTTACCCGTTATACAGTACCCGAGGATCAGGGTTCATTTGGAACTTCTTTCAGCGCCCAATTGCCGTGAAGTTCGTCATTGAATCGGGGGCGATTTCGAGCCCGCTGATTTCTCGGCTGACAGGGTCAACGGAACTGCTGTGTTGGGTATTCCCCGGGGCCGCATCCTAGGCTGAGCTGATAACGAACCAAGACTGCAAGGGAAACAACGCATCACTGAATCCCTGTGATGATAGCAGGCCATATAACCCAAGGATTGTTCCAGGATAGTATCTATATCATCAGCTTAGTGCCGGTCCTCGGTGCCGAGCATGCGGCTCGCCTCCACGTGACAGTAGTCGGCTATGAGATAATAGCGCGTTGACACCCGTGGACTATTGAGTTGCCGGGAGCCGGCGGTCTAACCAGCCCCGGAAGACTCGGCTTGACAGCACGGGTCCGAGGCCGACGATTTGGTTCGGTATCAAGCACCGGAATGATGAGGATTACATTCAAAGTGCGAGATTGTCACTGCCCGATTCGTATTCAGATTCAGACCCGGATTGCAGTCCCGCAATCAGCAGGTCGAGGGCCACCTGTGCCTCTACATCTCCTCTCGCTGCACGTTCGTGAAGTCGACGAATTTCAGTAAGGTGGGCTTCTGTTCTTGCCCAGCCCTGTAGTCGGTCAAGATTGTCTGCACCATTGCCACCTCGTCGGCCACCCGTAACCATGCGCACGGTATCTGACTCCCCTCTGGAAGCTTTTAGATCTTGCAGTCGATTGAGGAAGTGCGCTTGGTGCGAGGGCGCGATCGGACGTCGGGGCACGCCCGCCTGTGCGGGTTCCTGAGAGGTGGCGTCGGAAGTATGGTTTGCGGCCGGTGTCCCCGCCTCAGTGTTGAGAGCCCGTCTCTGCCCAGAGCTCGAAGTGATGTGTGCTTTGCGACCGAGGATTTTCACACTGTTGGCGGCCACGAGCTCGAACGAGGGGCCGCGATGTAATGGCTCGACTTTGTTGGCGGGGTCTGGTACGGCATTTGGTTTAGAAAAGACCAACTCAGTACCGATATGATCGGCCCATGAGCAGGAGAACATTTGATTCTGATACGAGACGATTGGGTTGCACGTGTGGAGACCGAGGACCTGGATTCGCTCATTTGAGAGACCGCCTCTCTCGGTGCTTTCGATTGGGGCGAAAGCTTCGCTCGGACGACCGCTGCTGCCATTGCCCTGGGTGACTTGAGAGGTATCTATGGAAGCTGCATGGCTCTTTCGACGGCGCGGTGGACGCACTGCACCGTGGTGGGAGGTTAAGTCCAGGTTGAGGTAAAAGGTCTAGTCATTGACGTCAATTAGCAAGAGGCAAACACTGAAGCCGCCAGAGACTCCTCACCTCTGTTTCTGATCCATACTCATACTCGTATTCTCCATCGGAGTCTGCAGTGGCCATATCCATCTTAAGTCAGGAAGTGCACAGTCGAGACTCGAGAGCTCCGAAAAGAAACGAAACGATAAGATAACATGAACTGGCAATTCGCCGGGCGGTGAGGGCTTCCCCTCTCGGCCTGGACCTGGACAGGCACGACTATACGAGTATCAGATCAACAAATAAAGTCTAGCAAGGGTGGCAAAATCGGGATAATTATGCCGTTGATCTTACAGGCCCTGTTCTTTTGATACCAGTAATTCTCCGCTTAATTTCCTTGGTCTTCTTGGTCTTCTTAGTCTCTGCATGGTAGACTCTGGGACCAGTAGAGATCGTGGTCCTTCAGCCTTACAGCTAAACCCACTTCGCTCTTCACCGCAACAACCATGGGGCCTTTTCTTCGTAAGTCTATCCCGCCTCCGGCTCTGGACGGATAAGCCTACTGCAATGGCTCGGGGCGTGTGGCGATCTCATCCGCCTTGGCTATTTCTCAGCATTTCCGCACGCTCCCGGTCTCTGACTAGTTTGAGATCCATTTTGCCCTATTTTTTCTTCCCATTTCTTTTCACCCCGGTGGAGACTAGACACGGAAAGCCGGTATCGCTAACAATGCTCTCGGTGGTTATATAGGTGACCCCGCGGTTCTGTTGTGTGCCCTTCTTATCCCGCTCGTTATCTCTCGTCCCACCATAGACCCTGGGAACTGCCCAACGGCTGCAGCCCTACTCGACTCCCACTGCACTGATCGGGCATCTATATCATCTGGTGTTCCTGAGCTGAAGGTGTATGAACCTCCACGGTCTTCATCCCTGACAATTTATGCGCATTCGCTCCAGCAGATGACCCGCAAGGCCAAGGCAACCATTGCCGTCCTCTCATCCCTGATCGCATATGTATCCATCAACAGCATCATCCACATAGTCAGACCGAACGCCTTTGTCTGGTGTGTGGAGGACCGGGAGGAGCGGTCTTGGATTGCGAGCTCGCGCTCGTGGTTCGACCGTAAATCTTGTCGATGGCTCAGCATCTGCGGCGCGGCTCATCTACAGATTGCACAGGAAAAATTCGGGCAGCGAGATCCGGCACAGTGGACAGATGCACAAATTGCGGATCCAAAAGAGCCCTGGCGGTCTTTTTGGCTTAGCGGGGCTAGCGACGCCGAGTGGGATGCCGAAGAGCGGGCTCGGCGGCAGATCCCCGACTATGTACTCAAGTACGCCCCACTCGTCCACCTTTATTCTGGCGAACAATTTTGGCCGGGGGATATCGCTGAACACTTGTACCACACCACCCCCGCCCTCAATTACACGCCCATCCAAGCCCAATGGGATCATCCATCGCTGCGTGACCTGGATGGTTTGAACGAGTGGGAAAGGGGCCGGCACGTCTTTTTGACCAGCAACGATGATGTGCAGAAGCGCCCACCTTGGCTGGAGGGCGAAAGAAACATTCCTCGAGGTGGAGCTAGCCGTACAGAAGAGTCATGGGCAGACTGGGACGGCCGGGTCGATGGCGATATCCCCGGCGACACTGAAGAGAATCGCGCGAAGTGGTACGACTTCCGTCAATTGCAGCAAGAGGCCATCCCTGCTCCCGAGTCGAGCTACTCTGAGCACGAGGAGGCCCGGGAAATTTTGAAAGAGGAATTGCGCAAGCGCTACAGCGGGAAACCAATCCACGATGATGGCCGGGGTGGCCGGAGTGACGCGCCAGCCATTTTGGTGGTGATGGACAAAGGCAATGGAATCATTGATGCGTACTGGTTCTACTTCTATAGCTTCAATCTCGGCAACACCGTCATCAATGTGCGATTCGGAAACCATGTCGGTGATTGGGAGCACTGCTTGATGCGATTCCACAATGGTATCCCGAAAGCACTGTTTTTCAGCGCCCATCAAGGTGGAGAGGCTTATAGTTATGAGGCGGTTGAGAAGATTGGACAGCGAGTAAGTCTCTGGTCTATCAGTCAATAGCTTTGTCGAGCTGACACCTTGCCAAGCCTGTCATTTACTCCGCCGAGGGAAGCCACGCTATGTACGCCACGACTGGGGTGCATGAGTACATTCTCCCTTGGGGCTTGCTGCACGATGTCACAGACCGTGGCCCACTATGGGATCCTCTGCTCAACTCACAGACCTACACATATGACTTCGACAGTCAAAATCTGCGGGCCTCCACATTGAACCCATCTGCTCCCACAGAATGGTTTCATTTCAGGGGCAAATGGGGTGACAAGTTTTATCCATTGGGCGATGAACGGCAGTATCGATTTGCCGGCCAGTATCACTACGTCAACGGGCCTCTTGGCCCGAAGTTCAAACATCTCAACCGCCATAAGGTTTGCCAGGGTCCTGATCGTGCTCCTTGCGTTATCAAAAACTACATTGAACAAGGGAAGCGGCCTCAGCGCTGGGGATCCAGTGGGCCTGGAGAGTAGTCCTACCCCTTACCTTGCTTCTTCCATCATTTCCTCAACGTTCACCAACCTATATCCGACCCAGATCTTCAAAGCATCTTCGGGACCCCTCGCTGACATCTTCAATTCCCCACAATTTCCTTCCAACTTACCCCATATACCCCTGTTACTGAACACCTTGATCCAAAAGGCCAGCAGTATAGACCCTTCCTCACGAATGATACCACGAACTTAACTTGATTGACGCAGCTGACATGTTATTTTTTCTTGCTTTATACCTCTCTTCATCGCCAGGACCTAGTTCCAAATGGCACTACTCTCCTGATCTTGGCGTCCGGCGTGTCTGTTTTGCTACCTAGAATTCCACCAACATACGGGAGGTTAACAAATTTTGGCCTTGCAAAGACATATCACCATTCCTCTTAGAGTAATTAGCTACCGATGCTCCTAACCTTGGAAAGTTTGCAAGGTTATTACCTAGGTAATGCCAGGTGGGTACTAGGTAGGTTTTCAAGGCCTGTTCCAAGTCTTTGGGGTCAACGGGTAGTAAACCGAACTCGGGTGTTCAATCGATGCTTCCACTAGATCCCCCAAAGGTCGACCTCGTACAATCCATGCCCAGGTGGATTCTTCGACAATCAGTAGGTCCATCATCAACTTGGAAGTTTCCAACTTTGGAAGTGTGTGGACATACGGAGGATGCATATGTAGCACTTGATTTGCTTCAAGGTTGAATAATAACAAGAGAATTGAGTATTTTGTGTGAAATATATAGCTTATCCCCGGATCTCCCACATGCGAATGTTACCTTGTTCATTACCAACAGCCAACTGCTCCGAGTTTGGCGAAATAGCCACAGAGGAGATCCGACCCAGTGGTGTGTTCGAAGTGGGCCAGTTGCGGAACACTGTGCAGGTAGGAAGATGAACTGGAAGCAAACAGTTAGTGATGGAAAAAGAAGAGACAAGTGCGACAACATACCAAGACGCAAAGCATCACGCTTCCAGCGACTCGCCATAACCATCATCTGGCCATCAGGCGCAAACACCAAATGGCTGATAGGGGTGGTGAGTTGATCCAAGACACGCACAGGTGTAGGGCTGCGCGGAATGCTAGCCTGAACCGAGGATTCCTTATCAGAAGCAGAAGCTTTGGCGTACGCAGCAGCCCACTCGCGGCGATCGTAAACGTTAACGATACCACTAGAGGAGCCAATTGCGATCCAGCGATCCCCACCGAGCTGGGTACGACCGGACCGCCCACCCAGGCTGAGCACAGTAGTACCGACAGCACCGGCATCGACCCAGCGGGCGACAACGCGCCCAACACGTCCGTCCCACTCGGAGACTTCTCCGTTCTTAGAGGCAACTGTCATTCCCTCGCCGTCAGACCACCACGCGAAATCGGCGACACCACCTCGTCCGTCGACGCGGACTTGCGAGATCCATTGTGCGGTATTGGCGTCAAGGATGTTGATCAGACCACCACCCTTGCGGGACGTACCGACCAGACCGACGAAGCGGCCACAGGGCGAAAGCTTGAAGCGCTCCATGGACTTCTGCTCTTCTTTTCTGTCGGCGGAGCCGTTGACCTTGTCGATCTTGCCGGTGTCCATGTCCCAGATGTGGAAGTAACGCCGGCGACCAGAGGCAAAGATCTTGTTTCCTGTCGGCGGAGCAAATGCAGAAGTGTGAATGGGGGTGCGCTTGATGTGCAGAGAGGTGAGGAGAGGATTGGGGGCTGGCGCGGAGGGGGAGATGTGGTGCATGAAGAGGGTTGATGCAGGACCAGAAGAGAGCAGAAGAGGGTAGTGCGGGTGGAAGTTGAGGGAGTCGACGGAGGAGGGCTGCGCTTTGCCGACATCTTTCAGTCTCTGAATATCGATAACCTCCTGGCGCAACTTGCGCTTTCCAGAGCGCGAGTTGTCTTCTATCCGGGTGAGGTCCGAGGCGTTTTGAAGAAGCTTGGCCAGTGGCTGCATGCTGAGATGCTCGTTCTCATCATCGGAGTCAACTTCCTGCTCGTCGTCAGAGTCGGTCTTGCGGCGCTTCTGCTCTGGGTTGGCCCATTCGGGTGTAGGGTGTAGGCGAGTGAATTGCTTGCGCAGTCGTCGAATATATTCCTTGCCGCTGACCACATCTTCCGCTTCGGTATCGCGCAATTTGCGCAATTTGGCTTGGCTTGCGAGCGACACGGCGAGACGGTCGTCATCGCTATCGTACCAGACTGCGGCTTCTCCATCTTGTTCGTCATCCTCGGCATCTGAAGGGTTTTCCGGTGAAGGGAGTAAGTCGGTGGTAGCAGGAGCACCTGAGTCGAGGAAAAAGAGCTATACGAGAAGACTGTGTCAGATCGAACCTGAGTATGAGGAAAGGGCTAGGATTGCATACGTCTGAGTCGGCCATGCCTGCCAGATCTTCGCCTTCGCCCTCAGAATCTTCCTCGGCGTCGCTTTCATCACTGTTCAAAGTGAGAGCCATTCCAGCTTCGCGGTCTTGTTGCTTTTTCAATGCGCCCATGAACCCCTCGTCGTCGCCAAAGAGCATGCGCTCAAGGTTCTTTTCCGCCTCATCCTTCTCGGGGACATCCTCCTCGTCCGAGCTAGTTTCGTCACCCATCTCGACGTCGGAGTCCTCTGGGCGGGCGTTGGCTGCATTGTTCTCAAGCGGAGACCGCGCGGTCGTCCGCTTGGACTTTTCTTTCAACCCGACGTTGGGCATGCCGTGTGGTAACTGGTGTCTTAAAGCCTGACGACAGAGCGTTCAAATCTGACTGCCAAAGAAGAATTGGCAGGCAATGATCCAATCGTAGCCGCAATTTCTCGGGCGGAGCTAGAATATTTTTCTTCTTTGATTTTTCCAGGACCGGCAATTTAGGGCGGTGGGTTTGGCGGTGAGTAGAAGCGTTCCAACTATTGAGACGAAAGGGCTCCGGGGTGCTTGGCTCCATGATCTTATATTGAAGGTGGAGTACGTGGAGAAGACCTGGGGCAGCAAGAAGAATAGACAGTAAGGTTCAATACGTTCAGAGAGAAAGACAACGGAGAAGAGGTTGCCCCGTCCGGTTATGCTTGTACCTGTCAACCAGTTAATTCACTCGTAGGCCAAGACTCCGGAGGCGGTTTGGGTACGGTAACCAATGCATTCTGCTTGATAGATTGAATCATCGTCACTGAGACCTCTGCTGCTCAGGAAATGAGTCGTCTTCGAGTACGGAGAACAGCAAGTCCTGTAGTCACCAATTGGGAAAGTGGGTCTAGATGCGTGATTGTATGCCTGTAGATCATGGCAGCAACTTTATCCGCCTTCCAAGGTTCAATGCCCGCATCCATGAATGTGTAGGTCCACGGATGATTTTCAGAATTAGGAATGCTGTGTGCTGTCCCAGGGTGCCCGCCCCAGCGCCTGTCTACCAGGCTTGGAAGGTAGAGCACCATTCACAAGACTCCGAACAAAGTTCTGCTCGGGCGCCGCATTTCAGTCTTCGAGATTTTACAGGAACTAGATTCATATGTTCAGGGGTGGACTGTCCAGGGATATCTGTATTGAACATTTCTTTCAACTTGGATATGAATTGCGAAGAAAAATAGTCAGTAGCATGAGCGATAATCGTGTACACGTTCAGAGTCATAAAATATCCAGCTGAAATAGAAGACCAAATGATCAAGCACCAGCTTCAAGTTGCACGAGCGTGTTTAATGGCGAGATGAGCGGGGCTTGGTGCCATGCTCGTCGTGGCTACTGCTCGAGCTAGGAGGCTCATATGGAGGCACCGGAGAGTGATCTTCGGGAAGCAGTTGTTCTGATTCACGGAGAGCAGATGTGTCCTTTGGATTAGAATGGGGAATCTGTGGCTTTCTCGGGGATTCTTCATCTGAATCAGTGGAATAAGACTCATCTAGGCCGTTAAGAAGAGCCTCCCGGTGATGAACGTCGTCTCCCGTGGCAGAATCGTCGTTAAGATCTTCTGCAGTGTATGGGAAGATTGGCTTCTTGATGAATATGTCGATGATATAATATTGAATGGCGTTCATGATGACAGGGAAGAGCAGCATCACAAAGAAGATCTGGACGGCTGTGTTCCCTTCTGTCCATTGCAGAGCCCAGTCACCGATCTTGATGATGAAAGGCAATAATTGAATCAAGAAGAAGACGCATATCTTCATGCCGAGCAATCCCATGAAATAGATAATTGCCTGCTTGAGCCACCATGTTGCATGTGGCGGATGTCCATAGTTTCCTGACTCGATTGACTCGGGAGGGTTTGCAAGAACAGTGTAGGAAGCCAAGAAGTTCAGGACCCGAAGCAAAAGGATCAGAATGGGGATTCCGAGTGTGGTCTGTTGAGAAAAGTCAGCAGCTAGTTCTCTCCGGTGATAATTCGTCGCATCCAAAACTCACATCGATGCCGAGATTGAGTAGATAGAAAGAGCACGGATTCGGCTTATATGAATTCCGAATCTCCAGCTGGCCCGCCGAGAACATCGACAGAAGCAAATTCAGCATATGAAGCATGCTTGATCCGAAAACTTGTTTCGATACATCAAACGCCCACACCTTCACAGGGCGCTGTGGCCGCTCTCTCCATCTCTTGAACACGAGTGATAACAGCGCGAGCCCGCCGAGAGCAATCTGTACGAACACGGAGAAGGGACCGAGCAACTTGCATTCTCCCCCTTCCTCTCCATTCGAATCCTGCGTTGAGGTTGTATAAGATGATCCATGATGATATAGTGTATGTGAACCCGAGGGCGTTGGAAGCGCCGTGCCGGAATATGAGGCGAGACCGCTGGCGGCGACGAGGGTCGTTGTTGTTATCGACGCCAAAGACGCGGCCACATCGTCGATCATTTTCCCAGCAGGAAATCAGTAGCAGCAACCAGAGGAGTCTGTTCAGAAGTTGTTCAACGAAATATGGGTCAAGGTGAGGTCGAAACGGGCAAAGCTTATCGAAGGCGGAGATGACTGGAACGTCATACGCGTGACATGGGAGCCGAGTCAGGTGTACCACGCGTATGGGACATATACCCAGGACCAGTTTGGGCTAGAATCAAGGAATTCGATTTTCCTTCAGTAGCCAAAGTTTCACAAGGGCTTACTCGAATTTTGAAATGCGGAGTTGAACGTCTTCCAGTGCGCCTTGGGGCGGTGTCGGAGTCCCCTCCCCGCAGCGGGATCGGCAAGGCTGATGTTCCCTTCACTCCAGGGCTATTTTAAGGGTCCGTGTCTTGGCACCTTGATATTATCTACTTCGGCCTCGATGCAACATAAATTCAAGGTAGACCGTGCTTGCGCGGCCGACAGCGCTATCGACTTTGTTGGTAAGTCGACTATGTCGACTCTCCAAGGTCCTGCTCGTCTGCACGAAGGTGGGTACTGCTCCAGCGACGCGCTAACCTTGTCCAGGAGACCTCGATTGAGCTGTAGATCTGGAGATCTGGCTTGACGTCTAGAGGAACCCTCCATAGAAGGGTGAGCCGACTAGACTCGAATGATTGTCCAGATCTGACCGTGCCGCAAAAGATGTGAGTGGAGCAAAGTGGAGGGTCGAATTGACGGAAGTAATAGTAGTAAAGGTTAAATAGAATAGACAGAAGAAGAAGTCAAATCTCGCGGTACATGTCGCACGATCATTTCTGGGTCAATATCTGACGACCAGAGCCAGCCTCGCCCACTGCCAAACCCTCTGAAATAAGAATGAAACCCAGGGAATAAAAACGCCGGAAACCCCTCAACCAAGCCGTGATTGAATAGTAAAGCCGTCGCAACACCGTGCGCAGCCATATGCTAGCAGAGGGCATCATGAGAAGGAGGAAGTCGTCACATCATTCTATCCCGTGTTGCTGTTTGAGCCGTTCTAAGTTATCTTGCCTCTCCGAGAGGTCCTCTTTCGTGCGAACCATCTTCTCTGGCTGGTGATACAAGACTATAACACATACAAGTTAGTTATTTCAGTTCGGGGTCACGGCTGAAGTTTATAGTGCCAGTACGTACCAACCAAGTATCTGTTCTGGAAGTTGAAACCATTGAGCTTATCGCATGCCTGTTTGGCGTCGTGCACGTCTTCGTAAACGACAAATGCGGTTCCCTTGGAGTTGTTCGCGATTCCCTGGCGAATTTGACTACACGTGAATAGCGTTAGAGCGAGTTCTGAAACAAGCTATAGAAGGCTCTTACCGGATCGCGCCAAATTTGCCAAATAGGTCGAAAAGTTGTTCCGCTGTTACGTTGTAGCTGTAAGAGGATATCAGAAATTCGTCCATCAATTTCGGAGGAGGATATGCCAGGCCGAGAGTCCGGGGGACTGAGCCGGGGCAAAGCGGCGAGTGATCAGGTACGTACTTGAGGTTCTTGACGAAGAGAATCCTGAAAATTGAGTCAGCAGTTAGCAACCAGAGCTTGATTTTGAAAAACAGTCTGCAGGCACTGGATCTCCACGCAGTTGATGGCTGAATGGTCAAGTACCGACAATCGGGGAGAGGGGCATGGAAAAAGTGTTTCCACGTACCGATTGGCTTCGGGGGCGAGCTTTCGGCTCATTCTCAGAGGTGAGAGGAGTCGAGGAAATGTTGAATGAGAGGGTTGACGAAAAAGATACGCAAGGTATCGATTGCAGGTTGAAATAACGAAGAAGCAGAGGTTGGAGAGCAAGGCGCAAGAACAACCACGAGGTTTCTTGGCACCGCGCTTGCTCGGTCTGGGCTTAGCTGTATTTGGCTTGCGTACCGTACGTGACAGGAATTGGTATTGTGAAGGTGACTTTGGGGGTGAGTGGGCGGCGAAGATCATCCACGTGATGCTGTCGGGCTGTACGGGTGTGACAAAACACCGAGAGCGTCGCATCCTCTCAGTCTACAGAAAATTGATGAGATGGGGAACAAGCCAAGTAAATGCAATCGCATCTAGAGATTGACCTGGTACAGCTTCGGAGTAAACAGGCTGCCCTACCGAGTCATTTGGGGAAATTCTATCCAAGGCAAAACAATGTTGTGGACCGCTGTACCGCGTACATACTACCTTCGAAGTTACTTGCTACTCGACTCCCGCTTTCTCCTTCACGCAACACTCCGCGCTCATCTCCCCCAGCGCTTCATCCATTCGCCTATTCCTCGGTTTTCATCCGGTTGGCAGGTATTGAGTCCTGACTACTGGATACTCCTTCATTCCGTTTCCTACCTGCCCGCAAGTTGCGGCGCGACACTCGGCGCCTTTGTCCTCCCGCCGCTCGATACAGACCCCCTCAACGCAGCGCGCTCCGCGACCCCCGTCGACCACTCACCCTGTCCTCAATCTTTCATCAAACTTCGATCATAATACTGTGGTCCACTGTGCGCATGTTCTTTTGCCAGGAATGACATTCCCTTCGCCTGCGCCGGCCTCTCGCTAGCCCGTGTGGTCCAGCATCCCCGCTTTGCACCCACCTGCCGCAAGCGCAACTTTTTGCACCTCCGAACTTTCGTCTCCTGTCATCTATAACCTACGCTCTTCTGGGTTGCGAAAATGATGAGTGCGGCATCATTCGCGAGCCCCATCGGCGGCCGCCCACCTCAGTACCGCACTCCGTCACCTCCGCTACGCGCCGTCGAACCCATCACTCCATCTACTGCCACGGATATTTCCTCATCCTGGGCCGCTCGCGGACCTCCTCGAGCCATTAGTCTCGACCACGATCAACGTCCGTCAAATCACAATCGACATGTCGCCGAAAGTGGCTCACACCAGCGATCGGGCCATGGCCGCTCAAATTCGACCATTGACACACTTGCGACAATCGCACTCGCAACCAGCCCAACATTCGCACCACTCCCTCCAAACCCGCCGTCTCCGAGCCCTCGATCTACAATTCCTCTTTTCCCTCCCGATTCCGCAGACATTGAACGCCCTGCCAAGCGAGCCCGGTCGGTGAGAAATCCGTCGCCCTACCGCTCGCGGCAAGGAGTACATACAGATAGTGCTCAACCCGCTCGGTTGGAAAGCATGACAACTGATGCTGAGCTCCTACTCAATTTTGCACGGCCGACCAACTTTTTCCCCGGCAATCACACAAAAAGAGTCAGCATCGACGAGTCATTCAACCAATATGCGGACGATGTGATGCGTCAATCTCAAGTGGGATACCCAGTTGGTGGGTATGTGGATCACGGCGATGCGAAATTGAGTCACCATCACGATGACGGTCCTACTTCTCGCATGCGCTCTCGCTCCGATGGCTCGGCCTTTCTATCCCGGCCTATGATTCGAGGGGTCCGCCCAACGACTAGTGCCGGGACTGTGCCGCCTGTGGTCTGGGAGGATGAAAGCGAGAACACGGCTTGGTATCCGTCAGTCGACACCCTCAATAACGCATCTTTTGAAGCTCAACCCTCCGCCACCCACGCAAATCCCCACTTTCTACACACACCCTCGACTGGTCCGCCACAAGCTGAATCAGAGGAAAGCGATACCAATTTAGCAAGCTGCGCAGGATGTCATCTAGTACGAATTCCAGCCGACGGCGAGGAGCAGGATGAAGATACATGGATCAAATGCGACGGATGCAATCGATGGTTCCATATTCTTTGTGCCGGCTTCAAAACTGATAGGGAGGTTCGCACAATTGATAAGTACATTTGCCGTCTATGTCGATCGACATATGGGCAAACCACGTTCGTGCGCAAGTCCTCCAGGGCGCGAACAGCTATTGATTACGCTGGTCTAAACCAAGGACTCGTCAAAGCTGCCAGTGGGTCGCTCGAACACCACTATCTAGAACCCATTCGCCAAGGCAAGATCCGGTTCCAACCTGAAAAGTTCCCTCGGATGAAACCAGAATTGGTCACCGCAGAATATTTCGAACGTGGTAATGGATGGACTGAGCCCATCGTTATTCCCGCTTGCTGGAATACCTGTGAACCGGTTTCTCAACGCGCAGACGAACCAGAGCTTGAATCTTTGGTCCAGGAAGCCACCTCCCAAGAGATGTTCGATGAGCTTCTTGAGCATCTTCCGGAACATGCTCCCCAAGTCGAAGAAACCGTTGACTGTGGCCAAGATCTCCTTGGTATGGTCATCCCCCAAGGCCTTACTGTCCGCGCTGTCGCAGAGCTTTATGGACCCGAAGAAAGAGTCGAAGTGATCGATGTCAAATCCCAGCAAGGAGAGGACAAGCGATGGAACATGCAAAAATGGGCCGATTATTACGAGAGTACCGAGCCGGATAAGCCTGTCCGCAACGTCATCAGCTTGGAGGTCTCCCAAAGCAAACTTGGCAGACTCATCCGCCGGCCCAAGGTCGTACGTGACCTGGATTTGCAAGATGCCGTATGGCCAGAGGAACTGAAGGCCATTGGTGACTACCCCAAGGTTCAATTCTATTGCCTGATGTCGGTTGCCGACTGCTACACCGATTTCCACGTCGATTTCGGTGGATCCTCAGTATACTACCATATCTTGAAGGGAAAGAAGACCTTCTTCTTCATCCCCCCCAAAGACAAGCACCTCAAGAAGTACGAAGAGTGGTGCAATTCCCCCGCCCAGGACTCTATATTCCTTGGTAACCAGACCAAGGAGTGCTACCGTGTGGATCTTTCCGAGGGCGATACCATGCTCATTCCGTCCGGCTGGATTCATGCAGTGTGGACTCCGGAGAATAGTCTGGTCATCGGCGGTAACTTCCTAACCAAGCTGAACTATGGCATGCAGATCAAAGTGCTCAACATTGAAAAGGATACCAAGGTTCCCAAGAAATTCAGATACCCTTTTTTCCAGAAGATTCAGTGGTACACAGCCTTGAAGTATCTGGAAGACGATCCCATACCGCAAAATGTGATGGAGGCCTTCATGCAAGACGATAACTATCGTTTCCACCGCCAATATCCGATCTATTATGAATTCGGAGAGCGTGCCAATCAAGAACCTCGGGGCCATCATCTTTACAACGCACGTTTCTATTCGCAAGCGGAGCTGGAGGGTCTCCCGGAACTGACCAGGTATCTCTTGCGGACTGCTCTCATTGCGGGAGGTTACACCGTCGATGGGAATATCTCTGTTGAAACTCGAAACGCCGTCAGGCGCTCTATTCCAAAAGGCACTGGCGAGCCCGTGGACATCATTAGGAGGTTTGGGATTTGGGTAGCTTGGAAGCGTGGTAACGAGAGGTCTCCCTTGTGGACTCGGCCGGGTGTCATCGAGACCAATCCCAAGGTGTCTCTTGCAGAGAAAAAGTCATCGGGGCGGCCCAGTCGTCGATCCGAACGTAACGCCGACAATCAGCGTACCTACGCAGAAAGACAAGCGGTTCAGTGGCCCTCGGAAGAACTCCCTGAGACACCAGCCCCTCAGTACAGCAGCCTTGTTCATGCGCAGTCCGAGGAGAGTGCGACCTCGGCGTCATCCAACCCCGTTCAAGAAATCGCCAACAAAGATCTCACCACTTCCAAGCCTCGAGGCGTCCAGCGAAGCTCGGGCCTTGGCCCAAAGCGAGTGGCATGTGACGCGTGCCGCAAACGACGTATTAGATGCCGGCACAAGGATGAGCCTGGTGATCTGGCGCTGAATGGGCAAATGGCAGCCAATGCTTTCACGCCAGGCTCAGGTGTGAGTACACCGTCCTCTTTAGCCCAAGATGCAGTCTCTGCGTTGAATTCGTTGGCGGCAATTGCATCTCAAAGTGGATTCCCGAATAATGGTCATCTCATGGATCTCGATCGTTTAGAGACCTCTGCAAGATTCCAGTCAGCGGTTATGGGAAACTCAACAGCGGCTGCGAATCGTTTGATTGACGTGAGTCCGGATGGTGCCAATGGGGGAAAGAAAGGGCGCAGCAAGGCGTGTGATGATTGTCGGAAAAGCAAGGTATGTGATCTTCCGCTATATTGATTTTTCTCCACTTTTATTAACATAAGCCCAGCGTCGCTGCATACATGACGAATATGGCCGAATCGATCCGATCAAAGCGCAAGAGCGTTCCAAGCCTCGTGCCAATGCCTCCGCAAAGCGAGCACGCCCTGCTGAGGAGGAGGACTCTCCTGCGGCGGCGAAGAAAGCAAAGCAGGAAAGCACATCGCCTATGACAAAGCCGGCGGCCTTCTTCAATCCCGGTGATGGAGATGAAAAGATGCCACAGCCTGAGTTGATGGAACCCTTCGGTCACGAACCGATCAGGAATGTCAACTTGGAAAAGCATCTGCCTGAACATGGTGATGCACTTCAGAGCGAGGCTTTATACGTCTCGCCCCCTGCCTTTCAGCCCGAGTCTATGGATACAAAAGACATGAACGCCATGCCTGTGTCTTCATCTAAGCCTGATACCTCTCTGGTATCACCGCCCACGTCGCTGGCCGATGAGATGGATGGAGTCCAACCGGGAGAAGCTGTACAGTCAGTGGAAGGAGAAGTTTCGACTGCTCTTCACACGCCCAACTCCAGTTCTCGGCACTCGTCTCGTCAGCCCCGACACGTCGATCGCTTTGTGCCTGAAGCGATTGCGGCTCGGGCTCCAAAGCAGGCAACACATTCGACGTCGACGTCTACCATTGGCGCGCGGAAGACAACACCCCCACCACCACCTTCAAGGAGAAAACCTTCGTCGCGACCCTCATCTTCGCACGCGAAAAAGAGCTCCCCGATGTATGAGAAACACTTTCATCGACATGCTCCCACGTCCCTATCTCCGCGTCAACACAAACATGCCCAGCATTTGACAGGGGAGGAAGATGGGGATGAGGAAAGCCTTCGTCTGATACGAGAGATTCAAGAACAAGAATTTGGTCTACGGAAACGATCGACACGCGTTTAATTCTCGGGTTGAAGTTGAGAACACTCGGTGATCCAGTACAGGTTGGGGATAGAGCGGATGCTTCTTCTTACTTTCTCCCTTCTTTGTTGTTTTTTCTTTTTCTTTTTCTAACTTTTTTTTCTCGAAGCAATGGATTATTGTGATATCAGTTTACCGATGGATGGGAAAGGCAGATTCGGTGTTTGTCCAAGGAGTTCTCGATGTTTTTCTTCTTTCTCTTTCTCTTTCTCTTTTCATTCCGGCGTTATATGGGTCTGGGAGAAAGGGGAGTTATATTTCCTTCGATATCAATGCTCGTTTTGCATCAAGTCGTTTTTCTTTGTCTGATCTGGCCATCTGTGCCTTGCTTTTCTGGGCGATTTTCCTTGTCTAGTCCGTTCATTATGCGATTATATTCCGTTCCATCCGGGCTTTTGTCCCCAGGACTCCATAGCCAACACTTTGCTAGTTTCTTTTTGTTGGGCTTTCCTCGTTTTCCTTCGCAGCCATGGGCGTTTCTTCGACGAGATTACCCTGTCGTATGTTTGTACTTCGGCTTTGTTTGTTTGGAATAATCTTCTGCTCTTTTAGTCCAAATGTATGCCAATCAGCAAGCTAAAGGCTCTCTGGTGGCCTCTCTCGGGTTTTTGTCGCTTTTGGACAAATTCGCAAGCTCTCACCTCCTAGGGAAAAGAGTGAGTGTGATACTTAGCCATCTACATGACAGCTTTACGCATGAAAACCAATGCTATTACGTGTCGGAGCCTCAGGAGACTTGCTTCCAAGGTTTCTCCAGGGTTTGTATCGGTCATTGATTCTGTTCCCCTTTCCAGGCACCTCCTCTCTTTGGTCGTACGATCTTTACCTTTACTTGATGATAATTGGAGTCAGGAAACTTGAGTAGATAGTAGAATTTGATCCGCTAGTGTCGATCTGTTCTAATACCAGGATTTCAAGGTTTGCATACATATAGCTGCGTAGGCCAGTGGATACTCCCACTACACTTAGTACGATGGAACAACCTCAGCGGCCCGAATGTCCATTAGGCACGAAGTGTGTCCGCGAGGTCGTTTTACAGACTTATTTCAGCTTAGAGAATCTGATCAAGATTTTAACAAATTCAATAATATGCCCTTTAATAGTAAGATCAAACCCGTGCCTAGGTATCAACATTAACATCATGGTCGCCCTTGGCTACTGTTGCAGAACACCTATCTCAGCGGAAGTCGACAGCACTTCCCCGCAAAGCAATCAACATTGGCCATACGGAGTGAAAAGAATCCCCCGAACGCACACCATTGAACAAGCAAAAGGAAAGCAGAGCCGAGCCGCAGTTGCGGCAACACGCCAACACACAGATACAGAGCCAAGGACGAACTACTGCACGCCCTACCACAGACCCCCAAGACAGCTAACTTCTCCACATTCCCACCTTGACTCTGTCGTTAACTACTGCCACCCCCGGCTTAGCTCAACTGAGCACAGACACTGTCGCGGGCGCCGTAGTGCGCAGCGTGAGCGGGATGGTATCTGTCATTGCTTCGGCGGAGGTACTCCAAAGCAGCGAGTACACGCCCTCGGTGCCCGTCGGTTTGGCGTAGAAGTTGACCTTATCTAGAGTGACCATCACATAGCTCCCGTACAGGGACCACACGTTGCTGAGCTTATTCGATCGCTGCACGTCGGAACTTCCGCTGAAGCTGACCGGGTTTGCCGATGCAGTGTCCTGATTTAGGCACAGCACGTCGGCCGAGAATGGAGCAGATTGAGTGGAGTCGGGCGATGCGATCCAAGTGTTGGATGAATCGGTGGAATATGCAACTGTGAGATGGTTAGGTGGTGCTTTGCGCTTCCCAAATGCAATGGACCTTACACTGGACTGTGGTCATAGATGTATCGATTTTGGCAGTATCGGCGATCTCAGCAACACCTGTTGACGGTCAGATTGTGTTGCGCCAGGAGAATTGGGGAAGTACCATTCTTGTAAAAGACTGGCAATCCGCTAATACCCTTGCCATATGCATAGATCTTGAAGGGGGCGGTTGTATCTCTTGCTTTAAGTGGATTGGCAGCGCAGACTATCCCAAAGGCAAGGAACAGGGGCAGCAAAAGTGAACGCATCTTGTAACGGATGTTCGTATAACGGAAGATAATAACTCTTTGGAAATGAAGCAGCTATCCAGAATGAAGAGGGTCACAGAGGTATAGTCAAGAGATCAATAGTTGCAAGTAGATGTGGTAAGGGCAACACTGGGAACCACCTCTCCAATTAACAGATATTTTGATGGCTGAGTCTCTCTTGTCTCTCTTCCCATTTACGCACTCAGCCATCATTTGAATCTAGCCTGGTACGAGCTTACGGGGGGGTACGTATGCTGCGTATCTTGCACTCATCACCAGGATCACGCGGGCTATGCACTAATATCCCTTGTCACAGCCCATGTCCACCATCTGTACATTCCGATCTGAGCTAGTCCAACCCCCGGTACTCAGATGAAGATCCACCTCACGATGCAGACGATGCAGGAATTACGTCAACTATTCTCCAGGCTGACAGTCTCAGGATGTCATCTGGCACCATGGAAGAGGAAAACATGTCCATCTGCGACGTCGCGAATGTCTACTGTACCTGACACCTGCAAGGCTTGCCAAAGCTCGTATATCGCTGAAATTGGAATCGCCAGCAACAAAACCGGGCAGTGGCGTCTCGGGGAGCTTAACCCTAATGCAAGCCAATCTGACTGCGGTCGACTGAGACTCTCGCACCCGACACTCTTGAGTCTTCGTAATTGGCTCCATCGATCGCTGTCTGGGTGGTCTGAGACGCACAGCCCTATGTCCTGACGGGAACTCAGACTCCTAGTGATCATAGATACGAACCAAAAGCAATATCCTGGGCCTTAGTCGGTTCCTGAAACAGTTAGGTCCTGCATTGTCGGATAAACAGGACCGACGACGACCAATCGCACCTCCAGGAAGTATCCTGAGCCGAGCAATTTCCCACGCGATGAATGGCCATTACTGACTATGGGCTTTGAGCTGAGCATGGCGGCTTAGTCGCATGTCTAGGGATGATCCCATAGCCTCAACACCCGAGCCGGAAGGAGACTCTTGTCTACGACGATTCGTCCATGGAGTCATGTATGTCAGAATCATTGCCTTCCTCAATGAGGTCTGCAAAGATACCCGGCATATCCTAGCAAGATCTAGATGCAGGATACCTCGTGAAATGCAGCACGTGGATTAATTTGTCTGGTAAGAATTCCCCTCGAGCGGTACTTTGCAAATCTTGCTGAAAGAGCTATGGTTTAAGTAGAGGTCATATCTCTTGGCTTTGATCGCCAACAACTCACATTCGTTATTTGATATGCGTGGAGATTTTCTTGCTTTATACTAGGCTGGATGCATTGAACACTGTCAACATCAAGTATAATTATATTCACAGACGACTTGCAAGGTACCTAGCTGGGTATATAGCAGCTATGAGACTTCAAAGCCTCCTCGTTTTGGCATTGAGTCTATGTGCGACTGCCGCAGCTTTTCCACAGGACGAAATTGAGGCTGCAAACTATAAGCACACGACAAAAGCAAGAACTACAACCACGCAGACGCATCCTACACACACGAAGACCAGTACCAAGACAACCACCAAGATCCACAAGTCAACAGGAACACCCTGCTCTGGCAACACGGCTAGAACCAGATCCAAATGGTGCAACTACGACGTGAACACAGACTATACTAAAACTGTGCCGAACACGGGCGTGACTCGCGAGTACTGGCTCAGCCTTGAAGATCTCAATTTGGCGCCGGATGGCTTCAGCCGTTCGGTAATGACCATCAATGGTACAATCCCCGGTCCGACTATCTTCGCCGATTGGGGTGACTGGGTCATCGTCCACGTCGCGAACAATTTGAAAACATCCAAGAACGGAACTAGCATCCACTGGCACGGTATCAGACAGAACTATACCAATGGCAATGATGGTGTTGTCTCTATTACTCAGTGCCCTACTGCGCCTGGCTCAACCATCACCTACAAATGGCGCGCTGAGCAATACGGCTCCTCTTGGTACCATTCTCATATTGGCCTGCAGGCTTGGCAGGGTGTCTTTGGAGGAATCATCATCAACGGCCCTGCTACTGGAAACTACGATGTTGACAAGGGCAGTCTTTTCTTGACTGATTGGTCCCATCAGACGGTCGATGAGCTATATACGGTTGCTCAGACTGTCGGTCCACCTATCATGGACACTGGTCTGATCAATGGGACCAATGTCTTTGGCAACGGTACGAATGCTACTGGCAAACACTTCCAGATGAGGGTCAACTCGGGGTCATCGTATCGGCTTCGAATCGTCAACTCTGCCATTGATACCCACTGGAAATTCATGATTGACAATCACACCATGACAGTGATAGGCATGGATTTTGTTCCTATCAAGCCTTTCCAGGCAGAGTACATCAACATCGGAATGGGTTCGTACTATCCCCTTACAAACACGAAAGCGCAAACCACTAACAACAACAGGCCAACGCTACGATGTACTAATCACAGCCAACCAACGCAGAATCTCCGACTCATTCTGGATCCGCGCCATTCCCCAAGAAGCCTGTTCCGAAAATGCCAGTCCAGACAACATCAAAGGCATAATGCACTACGGCAACAACCCCCGAACGCCAACCACCAACCCCTTCACCTTCAACGACAGCTGTGTCGACGAACCAGCCAGCAGTCTCGTCCCCCAAGTTCCGAAGACCGTCTCCGCCGCAGACTGGAGCGACATGACCGACGTCACCGTCGGCCGCAACTCCGCCAACCTCTTCCGCTGGTATCTCAACAGCACGACCATGGAAGTCCTCTGGGAAGATCCGACACTCCTCCAGCTCTACAACAACGAGAACACGCCCAATTTCACCGCCTCCAGCGGCGTGATTGAGCTTCCGCGTGCGCACGAGTGGGTCTATCTTATGATTAATACGAGTGTCCCTGTTGCGCACCCGATTCATCTACACGGGCATGATTTCTTTGTTTTGGCGCAGGGGTCCAATCCGTGGGATGGGGTCGTGCATACGACGAATCCGCCGCGCAGGGATACGGCCATGCTGGTTGGGAATGGGTTCTTGCTTATTGCGTTTGAGACTGATAATCCTGGGGCGTGGCTGATGCATTGCCATATTGGATGGCATACAGATGAAGGGTTTGCGTTGCAGTTCCTGGAGAGGGAGAAAGATATTGATCCGTTGATTGACTTTGATGGGTTGAGGGAGAATTGCGCTTCTTGGAATGCCTATGATGAGGCGTTTAATATTGAACAGGAGGATTCTGGGGTTTAGATCTCAATGGTGTTCTTTTCACATCCATGGGTATAGTCTGATGTAGTAATGTTCGCGTGAGTCAATGGTATATTTCTACGTTCTGGTTAGGGCTACCAGTGTTTTCGGGGATAATAGCCCGCTCTTCATTGATCTCTTTCGTATATGATACTGAGCAGCAGTCTATACAGCTGGAAAATCAAACATATAGAATCGATAATTCGTGAGTCCTCGAAATCTTCAGCTAGATCGTGACATAATTCAAACATTCAAATATCGTACCCCCCGGCAGATTGCGTGGTTGCGTTTCAAGGGGGCTTTTCGCTGCTGGCTCAACGTGACGGTGACTTAAAAAGCATAACAACCTGTTTAAAGAAGGGTCTTCATGTCATCCATGTTACGGATACCAGCCAGGTTGCCAGCCTTGACACGCTTGAGGGTCAAAGCGGCAATCAAAGCGGCACCGACACCAGATCCATCCTCGGCAGCCAGGATGTCAACCCGGTCAGTCACGTTGGCGGGCCAGTCAAGAATCTCTTGCAGAGCCTTGGCGCCACGTGCCTTGAAGTGAGGGTATTTGGTGAAGACAGAACCGTCAGCACCGACGTGGCAAGAGTCGATGTTCTTCTTGGTGCAGATCGCGGCAACACCGCAGGCAGAGAGACGGGCGGCACGGGTACCAATCAGCTCAGAGAGACGACGGGCCAGCACGCGCTCAGCCTCGGTGGTCTGGATGTTCAGTTCGCTCTTGAAGAGGTCCAGAGTGTTGGAAAGGTTCTCGAAGGGGTCCTCCTCGATGTTGGCCAGGAAGGAGGCGTCCAAAAGGTAGGGCTTGCGCAGCTTGGAGACGTCCTGGTTCTTGAAGATAAGACCGGGGTGGCTGTCGATCAGGTCGACCAGGGCGAGACGGAAGATCTCGCCGAGGTAGAGACCGGCAGTCATCTTCTCGAAGGCCTGCTGACCGGGGCGGGGAGAGTCACGGTCAATGATCTCGTCGTACTTGGTGAGGGGGAGGACAATGTGCTCGTTATCGAAAGCACCGTATTCGCAGTTAATGGCGACGGGCATGTCGGCGGGCAGGTTCATGTGGGCGAGCTTGGGCACAGATCCCACGTTCTCCATGTATGCGGCGTTGACACCGGTGCCGAAGATGCAACCGATCTTCATGGCGTCGTCGGTGTAGGCCGAGGCAATGAGGGTACCAGTGGTGTCGTTAATCAGAGCAGCCACTTTAATGGGGAGGCCCTAGAAAACATTAGTCTGGAAATCGGCGCCAGTTCCTCGCTTCGATAGCTTACCCGCTTCTTCAGGATCTCCTCCAAAGGAGGGACAACATCCTTGCCCTCAACGCCGTCAATGTCGAAACCCTTAGTCCAGCGCTGCAGGATACCGTGGTCCACGTACTCCTGGGTGGCGGGGTAAGAGAAAGTGAAACCGAGAGGGATCTTGGCGATGTTCTTCTCTTGGTGGTGGGTCTCGATGAACTGCTGCAGGCAGTCGGCGATGTACTCCCAGAGCTCCTCGGCGGTACCGGTGCGCAGCTCATCGGGCATCTTATACTTGGATTGTGTGATGTCGAAAGCACCCTTCTCCTTGGTCAATGTGATCTCGCAGACACGCAGGTTGGTACCGCCCATGTCGAGGGCGAGGTAGGTTCCCTCCTCATGGCCGTCGGGGAAGCCCATCACCCAAGTCACGTTCATGGGCTGATCCACGGCAGTCAGCTTCTGTCGTTCAATTGATACCGAATGGGAAATCTCACAATGTTGCCGCCCTCCACCGTCAAACCTGTGTTGTTGATTAGCGCTGACGTAGGAGCGGGGAGCTGCGGATCAGCCTACCCTTCTCGAGCTCCTTCACGAAGTGGTTCACAATCTCCTTCAGCTTGGACTTGTCCACCGTGAAGGCCTTCTCGAAATCCTGGATGGGGCCCAGGAGATCCTGAGGCACCTCATGCATGGACCCTGTACCACGTTAGCACCACCACGGTCCGAGGGAGGATGAGGCTCACCCTTGCGGGAAGGGGGCTGCTTAGGACCGAGTCCGACCATTGTGTATATTAAACTAGGGAATTTGAAGAGATGAGGAGAATGGAGGGGAAAGAAGAAAAAAAGTAGGGGAATGACGATATGGACGTGGGGCAACTCAAACGATCGGCCCTTTGCTGGATTTGGTTGCGGTCAGGTTTCGGGGATGTCAGAGTATGGAGTCGGCCCTTTTAATGTCAATTACGGTGAAACTCGGGAGAAATGGGACATTCTTGTTTACTCTTCGTAATGACTTCAATTACTGTAATAGTTTCATTTCTTGGCACTTGCATTAGGCCTGCTCTGCCACTAAGATACTCGTACAGCCTACAGATTGGTCCAAGGCTTCGGCTCTGCTGGGGTCATACTATCATCGCTTTATTAAATTCGTGAAATCGTAATTCTCAATGTGACAGCTTACGGGCCAGATGAGGGAAAACATGGGCTAGACCCTCAGACTGGCGGTGTGCCTCGTGTGACTCCAGCTTTTCGCGGACTTTGCTCTGGTATGCATCTGTCAACCCCAGGGTTCGGTCGACTTCTTCCGTCAGGCGATCCACTTCGGACTGCAGCTGTTCATCCCTAGTTTGCGGGGGAGCGGTCTCCGCTGCCCGATCCTGAGGGTTCGGATTGGTCTCCTCCCACAGGCGCTCCAATTCTTCTTCCCACCCCAGGGCTCGAGCGAATTTGCGGACCCCAGCATCGCAATCGCCGAGGAGGAGAACGTCGTCCTTGCGGGAGCCCAGACCTCCAACTTTCTCTTTGTTGATGAGGACACGGGGCACGCCGTCGCTGCAAAACGAGGGCAGGCTGGCAAACGGCTGCACCTGAAGACTGGTTCCCATCACAATACATAAGTCCGCCTCGGCGGGGAGATCCCGGCTATCAAAGAATGACGAAGGGAGGGCTTCACCGAAGAAGACAATGTCGGGTTTGACTAGCCCGTTACAGTGGTGGCAGTGGGGGACCTCGCCCTTGGACACCATTGCATGCATCTCTTCATCTGGATAGGTCTCCTTGCAGTCAATGCAGCGCTGCGAGGCAAAGCTGCCATGAGCCTCGATAATTTTCTCGCCCGGCACACCAGCCTGACGCTCCAGACAGTCGATATTCTGAGTAAAATGCTTCAACAGCATGCCCTTATCGTGCAGCAACTTGATAAAGGAATGCACAATGGTTGGACGATAGCGACCGGGGTACAGCTCGTGCGCCAAGGCGTAGAAGGGCTTGGGGTTCTCTCGGAAAAATCCAATATCAAAGACCGCCTCTGGCTCGGGCAGGTCTAGGAAGGCCAGATTGGCGTAGATTCCAGTATCCGGGGAGCGGAAGTCCGGGATCCCAGCTGAGGTGCTGATGCCGGCGCCCACCTGCCCAGTCATTAGCTTTCTGCACTCAAATCCTGCGCGTATCTACGTACCATCAGCACCACTTTCTTGACATCATGCTTTTTGATATACCGGGCCACTGCCTCGATGGTGCGTGCGTCTAGCACAGAAGGGGCGACGGAATCATCCACCATGGTTGACTCTTCATTGCCCATGGTGATATAAGGCGTAGTCACTGAGAAACAGAAGTTCAAAGTGTGAAGGTTTTCATGCGGGTCGTACCCGTCTTAAAGATCGGAGATCCAGAGGCTTTGATGCTCTCACAAGGAATGACGTCGGGTTGGAACACAGCTTAGACGTCTGAAGAGACAAAGGTAAAGTGAATAAATCTCGTCTGCTCAAAGAAAACAATGTCATGTCAAACACACCTCCAGGGCTGGTAACACAATTCGCTCTTGCTGAAAAGTGCCCCCTCACCGCCCGCAGGCAGTTGGTGTACTGGTGGCATCAACAAACCGTCGCCCTCAATGGCATCCAGAATGGCCAACGGACATGCCCCAGACCCCCTGGATGCCTCTGGGTCATCCCCTCCAGATATTTTCAACGCCAGCTCTGTCGCGGAAATCAAAGCCACCCTATCCCACCTCCACACCCAAGAAGCCTCCGTCACCGCCCGCCTCGATGCCCTAGTAACGTCGCAGAAAGACCTCTCCAGGGAGTTGGGTCGGCTGGACCTGATGCGCGCCAACATCGGGTCTCACGCCAGCACGACCCGATCCATCAGCCATGGCATGCTCTCTGAGGCCGCGGGCACCGCCGACCGGATCTCCAGCGCCGTCCGCCGCCTGGATCTGGAACAAGCCCGGGTGAAAGCCACCCTCGAAGTCGTGGAGCAGGTGGCAGAGCTCAAGGCCTGTGCATTGGGGGTGTCAGGGTCTATGGGAGCACCTCAGGACTGGGAGAAGGCGGCCAGCTACCTCCACCGCGCTGCGCAGATTCCGGACACTGTTCTAAACGGAGCTTTTGCAGCTGAGATGGTCCCGACCGCGGACGTGCCTGACCCACCAAGTGTGACACTGGACAATGCGGCGGAGTCCCTTTGTGGTCTGTTTCTGCGGGAGTTTGAGAAGGCCGTCAAGGAAAATGACGGTGCCAAGATCACACGGTTCTTCAAGTTGTTTCCCCTTATTGGCCGATCCGAGGTCGGACTCGATCTATATGGCCGGTATGTTTGCCAGGGCGTGGCAGCAAAAGCTCGCGCTAATCTCAACGGCGCTGCTGGCGGGGCTCAGACCAAAGATGGCTTCTTTTATGCCAATGCCCTTACAAAGCTGTTTGAGCATATTGCGCAAATTATTGACGGCCATGGAGGGCTCGTTGAGCATCACTATGGACAGCGGAAGATGGGCCCCGTTATTGAGCGTCTCCAAATCGAAGCCGATGTGCAGGGCGGGATTATTCTTGATACATGGGGCGATGAGCGTCACGTCGACCGCAAGTTGATGGACATCAAGTCTTATGCTTTTACTTTCTTGGTTCAAAGCTTCTTGCCCACTCAGCGACCAGGTCAGCCTCACTCTCAATCGGCTGCTGCGGGGGCCGGCGCAACCGAAGAAGAAGGGGTGGATATGAAAGAGATCGATGGCATTTTGAATGAAATGGCCATCATGCTGGGCCGCTGGTCACTGTACTGCCGCTTCTTGACTGATACATGCAACGTGAGTCTACCATATTTTGCCATTTGCTCGAGACTAACAATGGTGCAGACATCGGATGATGAAAACGATGAAAAGAGATTTGCCCTCCCCGGGTTCCTCCAAGAGTCGCCTTTGACTCAAAAGATCAACGACCGTCTTGTCTCGCCCTTCAATGCCATGACGACCTTCTTCTTCCGGCGCTCCGTCGAGAAAGCATTCCAGTTAGACGAGTCTCCTTCGGGTCTAACCCTGAACATGCAGCGACCCTTGAAAGCCGACCCGCCTCACATCACCTCAGCTGTCGACGACATTATGTATATCGTGAACAAAGTCATACAGCAGACCATCGCAACCTCACAAGAAGCGGTGGTGGCAAATGTCGTTCCAACTATCTCCCGCGTTCTAGGCTCGGACTTCATTGGCATGACCCAGCGCAAGATGCGCGACGAATGCTATCCCCGTGCCATCCAAGGGGGTCAACCTCCAGAGCAAACGACAATCGCCTTCCTAGTGCAAATCAACAACCTAGACATAGCAGTCGACTACATCCGCCGCATTGTCCAAAACAACACGGGCACCAAGACCCTCCCAGACCAACCAGGCGAACCAACCCCCCATCTCCTAAACATATTCCCATCCCCAACCTCCGCAGCCAACGTCTACACAACCCTGCACTCACTCGCCACAAGCTTCGAGAGCAAAATCACCGAACTCCTCAACGACGGCATCCAAGTGATCTTCAACAACGTCATCAAGCCCCGACTGCGCCCCATCCTCGCAGACGTGTTCCGCGACATCGAATACACCCCCGAACCAACAGCCGACTTCGACGACCGCGAGCTCGTCAAACCCCGCTTCACAACATCATGGAGCGAACTGATGACGCCGCACGCTCGCATCCTGACACCCACGGCCTTCGACCGCGTTCTCGGCACGACGGTCTCCTATCTCGCCCGTCTGCTCGAAAAGAGGCTTTACTCGTACCATTCGCGGATCAACGCGCTTGGCGCGGCAAGGCTGGAGCGCGATATTGCGGGTCTGGTCGGGGCTGCGGTTGAGGTTGGCTATGTGGCTGGTGCGCCGGGGCGGTATAAGCACCGCGAGGTGTTTGCGCGGGTTGTGCAGATGACGCTTGTCATGAGTATGGATGAGGATGAGTGGGATGAGGTGAGGAGAGGTGGGGAAGCTGCTGAGGTTGTTGAGAAGTTGAGTCGAGAGGAGTTGATCAGGGTTCGGGGGATGGTGAGGAGGTAGGATAGGGGTTGTACATCTTCGATATATATGTGAATGATATTTCTTTCTGTGATCTGTACATTTTCAATCCAAGTTACTATTTAATTCTCGTCTGGCGAAATCTACTCAGGAATAAAGCAATTGTGATGAGGTAAATTTTCTTCGGTTTATACTGTAACCAATAATATGGATAGATAGCAGATCAGAACCCAGACAGGGACTGTTTTGTGTACAAGCGAAACCCAAGTTAATATCCCGTGGTCCTGAAAATGATGAAACGCCAAACCAAATTAAACCAAGAGTTGCTTTTCCCGAGCATTTGGTGTAAAGGAATTGCGAGAGTGTATAGGGTAATAATCACAAGGTATAGCGGAAAGCCCCAGGCTTTCGTGGCTGTAAAAAAAAAGAATAAAACACGCTCAAGGGATATCGAAGAAATCAGAGGCTGAGAGGATGGCGTATGCGATATGCCATGCAAGAGAGGAAGAAAAAAGAAAACAAAGAAACCCGACAGAAGATAGAGAAGACAGTAAAACAGATCATTGCTCTGTCTTCTCATCGACGGCTCCCAGAGCAACACCTGGTTCACGGACCTGCTGTGTGTCTGGGGGGTGATGCTCAGCGACCTGGCGCGGAGCAGGAGCAATCTTGACCTCGTGGATCATATCGCCTTCACTCCCGCCTCGGCTGCTCTGGCTAATCTCACCATTTGGTGAGTGGCCCTCGAGCATCATTTCACGTGGAGGCCCACCGAGCATCATCTCGCTGTGCTCGTTGATCCCATAGCGCTGCGCAGCAGGGACCTGGTGGCCGTCTTCGAGCTGGTCGTGGTTCTGAGGGGTCCAGGCAAGGTAGTCGCGGCGAACCTCGACGTAATCGTAGGCGAATTCACCCAGCTGGTCGTCGTCCATGCCGAGAAGCTCAGCTTCCTCGGAGGCGCGCAGGTTCAGGCCTGGGATGGCATTGATGGCAAAGGCGATGATGGCGGACATGACGAAGGCATACGAGGCTGTGGCGACAATGTAGGCGATCTGGATGTAGAGTTGCTTGTAGTTGTGGATAACCCAGCCACCGACGGCAGTGCCGGTGTTGACGCCGTCCAGACCGACGATAGAGTCGTCACCGAAGAGAGCGTTGAAGATCAGACCGACAATACCTGCGATACCGTGCTCGGCCAACACATCCATAGAGTCGTCAATGCGGATCCAGTACTTGATCTTGGTGGAGTAATTGCACACGATGCCGGTGACAACGCCCAGAATCACACTCGCCCATGGGGAGATAAATCCAGAGGCGGGAGTAGCAGCCACCAATCCGGAAATGGTACCGGAACACCAGCCGACCATGGACCACTTGCGAGCCAGACGCCAATCGAGGAGAACCCAAGTGATGGCCGCGAATGCAGCGGTCAAGTTGGTGTTCCAGGAAGCCATGGTTGCACGCAGGTTAGCACCGAAGGAAGAACCACCGTTGAATCCGAGCCAGCCGAACCAGAGGAAAACCGTGCCGAGCAGAATAAGCGAGACGTTGTGAGGGCGGAAGTTGAGCATCATGCGTTCCTGGCGGCGACCGAGGACCATCGAGTAGGCCAAAGCTGTGAATCCGGATCCAATTTCGACGGGACCTCCACCTGCGTAATCCATCACACCGTACTTGTAGGCCCAGCCGTTGACGTTCCACACCCAGCAGGCGAGGGGGCAGTAAACAATCGTGGCCCACACGAAAGTGAAGACCATAGCGGGAAGAAGCCGACCGCGTTCCGCAACCGCTCCCATCACAATGGCAGCCGTTACGCCACAGAATTGCATCTGATGATCGATTAGCTCCCACGCTCAGCCCCAAATCCAACAGGGCGAGAACCTACCTGGTAAAACGCGTAGAGTAAGTTCGGAACCAATGGGGAGCCCGGACTGGGGTCTGCCAGAGTCTTCATCAGGCCGAAGTTTCGTAGGTTTCCGATATAACCATTGGTGGCGGTCGGGGAGAAAGCTAGGGAGTAACCCCAGAAGTACCATTGGAAGGTGACGACGGAGAGCGAAGCCATACAGGCCCAGATCATACTCAATGCCGACTTGCGGCGGGCCAATCCCGAGTACAAGAAGCCGAGACCGGGGATCATGACCATAACCATGGCGGAGGCCACAATGATGTATGCCTGGTCGCCTGATTGGAACCATTTGTTCACATTTTCGATACCTAGGAAGAAATCGAGGTGAGTGGGTTGCCACCATCACGGAGGGAGATGCATACGGGAATCACCGCCCAGGTCGGCGTTGGTGGACAATTCATAGTTGGCAGGAGCTCCCACCCAGTTGTAGGAAGCGTACTCCGGGGCGTACGGGGCCTTCCCGTTGAACGCCATTAAGAGAGGTCGTTAGGAGAGGTCGTTAGGAGAGGTAAGAGATGCCGGAGTATGTACTGAAGGTGAATGGAAGATTGAAAAGAACTCCGCGTGGAGAAGAAAGTCGCCACGGGGGAAGTGTCTGTATAATAAAGAATCCGAAATAGTGGACCGCCGAATCCAGAGATAGGCGGATCGACAATGTGGGTCGAGGGCAAAATTGTCAGACGGCGAGACACGAAGGGGAAAGGGAAAAAGAAGAAAAGCAAAGAAAAGCAAAGGACCAGTCCAAGGACAGACGGGATCCCCAAAGAAATCTACACTGGAGAGGCAGCCGCGGCAGGGAGAAAATCGGAAGTTGAAGATTGTGACAATAGCAATGGGATAATCACCGTAATCATCCCTTTTAAGGTTGTTCCAGGGTTTCCCCATGTTCTCCAGATCCCTTCGCGCGTATTATATATGCTTTTATTCACACTGCCCTCTCTCCCTCTCTCTTTGCCGGCGTAGGAACCCGTCTCATGGTGGCAACATCCAGGATGGTCTTGGCTCGAGATTGCATTGCATACAACTAGTTCGTCGGGACATAGTTCCTGGGTTTCAGGGAAGTGGATTCCACGGAATTGGATCTATATATACTCTCTCGAGTAGCTTATCTCGTTCTGCAGGAACACTCTCTCGCGACTCCGGATTGTCTCCTCCGTCCGAAGAGCCGTTGACAATGCGGAGAGAATGACCCGTATCTCGGCAGTGAGTATCAGAATCATAATTGTCAGAGTCACTGCGATATGCCTATCTGCAACTCCCGCGCGCTGATTGGCTGTGGGCCGCCAGATAAGAGCTCTTGCCACAGAAACGCTAAACGGACCCACCGGGACCTTTCTGGTCCTTTCCGCAAGGGGACTAGCGCCGAGCCTAGCGCGCTGTTATGGATGCGAGTCAATTGGCCCTAGATAAGCTCTAATTTTGCCTCGCTTTCCGTTTTCTCCCGATCCCGACTCGGCTTCTCACCGGTGCCGGAGGTCTCCATTCCGATCTACTCCTCCGAACTCATATACTTCCTCTCTTCTATGGACATTCACGGAGAATCACCGGGGAATATGCAAGACTCCCTACCCATTCGGGAGTGCTCCATACCACTACCAGAGTATACTACCAGAGTATACTAGTACAGCACCTGCAGCAACCCGTGGACTAGCCCACACTATCTCAATCTCACCTCATCGGGGCTGTCGCTCTGGCCTCCATCTCACACCCACTACTTCGTACTCGACAGGACAGCCCCTCTTCTGCTACCCAACAGGCCACTTAGGTACTCGTACTGGGAGCCACCCGGGGATAGAGTAGTGTGGAAGATTTGATCTGGCACCCGGACTAGTCACTAAAGCCCGCCACCATGGCCTTGGGCCTTCAGCTCTGGTCCTATGTCCCACAGGGATCGAGTACCGCGTGTATTAATAGCATGTCCAGTTCACCGAACCGTGATCTAGTTCGAATAGGCAGTGTTCTAGAAACATGGAGTCGATATGCTTCACAAACTTGGAAACTCCGCTGCACCAGTGCTAGTGTAGCCTTCACTTCACTAGTACGGTTTGCTAAGACGACATGAAGCACCTAGGCTTCTCGGGCATACATACGTACATACATGGGCAGTGTGATCAGAGCCTAAACTCCGGTGGTATCGAACGGTGATAGACCAAATCAATAATTCGCTCTGTCATGCAGTTTCCAGATCCTCATACTAGTAGGTACCTGGGTGCAGATATTGCCAGGGTGAGCGTACAGATATATCACGGCCGGTGGCTCGGCATTTAGCGCTCGAAACGGCATAGCATCCAACATGATGACCAGAGACTCTGTCTAAATGTAGAATTCACCAATGCCTCGTCAGATAAATCGACAGGAATAACCAGTTTTTGCGCGTCCAAGGGTTCCAAGGCTGGCTTGGGCCCTTGATCAACCCTCAATTTCCCACCAATAAATGGTCGATCTTCCAATTTCTGATACAATAAAATAGTACGCTCAAATCAGCACTCAATCATTTCACCCATCGCTTATCTCTCCAAGGTTCAAGGTTCATCTGCCAATACCTGTGGACCTCGGACTCAGGCTAGGGGCACCAACGCTCCAATTGCAAGCGATATGTATCTCTAGGCATGCCTTACTGGTGTGATATACGAAGTAGTGTATATTCAATTATACTTTCCGGGTGAATCTGAATGAGTCCTATCGATTGATCGTATCCATGGATCTCATATGATCAACATGTTCATGGACGTAGATGTTAGCCTACCTAGGTACCTATGTACTTTAGCTGGTGGGAGGTCGTTCTGGAATATATAGCACAAATGGAGGGCCTCACTCATCGAATAACCCAGTAGCTTACTGGGTTAGTCCGATGAAGTGGATCTTCACAGTTCCACTCCACGGCCGGCTGGCCCAATGGCAAGGCGCTTGACTACGAATCAAGAGATTGCAGGTTCGATCCCTGCGTCGGTCATCTCTTTTTGCATCTTCCAGACACTATCGAAACTATCTGGGGGTTGTCGTTCTTTTTGTTGTCATTGACAGGATGGCAGACCTCTGATAGTAGCGCGCTGACAGCGTTGGAGGGCCGGGGATGTGAGCAGTCAATTGCCTCCGAGGCAAGGCTAAGCCTATTCAGTATAAAAATAGCTCTCTCTTACTCTCGCCCATGAGGCTTCTAGCAAATTCCATACCGTGACACTGACGTCCAGCAATGGTTTCAGGCTATCAATGTGGGTAACCAGGGAGTGAGGCGGCTGTAATGGTGGCTTAGGCTCTGGAGCCCCGGGGAGAGCAACGAATTAGTAATGTTGGGCAAGGCTTGGGAAATACCAAGTACAACATGCACGAGGAATTGATTGAATACACATGTGACCTGACCTGATGTCGAGACCTCGTTATAGGTCCACGGGTTACCCAGGTCAGACTTTGGAAGATATGGAAACGAATAGTACCCGAATTGTTGGCTAGTCAAAACCCTCGTTGCTGTTACATACGGATAAGAATTTGTATATCGAAGACACATGTGCAGGCAAAGTGCTCTATTATGTATATCGAATGTCGATCAAATATGATAAACTACACATGTCTGTACCATGGACATTTCTATAATCATAACAAGAAAATCGATCCATCCAGTGCATCTGCAATCAAACGTTGGCACTATAGCCCGGGCCGACTCCACGGCGACGGCGCATAGCATGCAGATACTTGCGACCTTCATCAACCCAGAAAACCGAGCTAGTCAGGATCACCAGTTTGACAAGAGATGAGAAGCCGAGGGGTTCGGTTTGGAAGATGCGTTGCAAGAAAGGCAGGTAGATGACACAAGCCTGACCGGCCAAGGAGCCAAGAACAGCGTAATTGAACATTTTGTTTCCGAACAGTGCGATCTCGCCGCGCAGGACGGACTTTCCTTCGCTACGGCAGCTCAGGGCGTTGAACATGTCGAACAGAACAAAGCAGGTGAAAGTCATGGTTGTGTCGTGGGCCGTCACGATTCGGGAACGCTTGTCGACGGGGGTTCCGTCGGTGATGTCACCCATTTCGTGAATATAGATGGAAAGTGTACCAATCATGATAACCAGGGCTTGAGTCAGAACACGTTGAATAAGAGGTCTTGTGAGAACACGAGCCGTTTTGGGTCGCGGCGGGCGGTTCATAATTGTCGGGTCAACGGGCTCCACACCGAGAGATTGGGCTGGTGGGCCATCCATGAGGATATCTGGTGCTGCTGTTAGAATAATACGGGAATGGGGATGTGATGCCACTTACTGATCCACAAGATCTGCATTGCATTCAACGGGTTCTTGAAGCCAAAGGTGGTGCTGAGCAGCACGAGACTGAGCGCAGCCACACTTGTACTGAGCTGGAACGTGATGAAGTTTTGGATATTGTAGAAAATGCCCTTGCCCTGTTCAATCGCGCGCAAGATCGTCGAGAAATCGTCATCGGTGAGAATCATATCTGCCGCCTCCTTGGCAACATCAGTACCAAGCTTGCCCATGGAAATACCAATATCGGCCTTCTTCAAGGCAGGTGCATCGTTGACACCGTCACCAGTCATGGCAACCACATCGCCACGGGATTGCAGCGCACGAACAATCTTCAATTTGTGGTCTGGGCTCGTCCGAGCAAAGATCGAAACTGTTGTAATTGCCTGAGCAAGTTCGGCGGAGGTCATACGATCGAGCTCATCGCCTCGAATGACTGAGCGCGAGTTGGGAGCATCGCTGATCGGCATACCAAGCTTCTTCGCAATGGCCACAGCTGTTGTCTCGGCATCACCAGTAATCATGATGATCCTGACACCACCTGTCATCAGGCGGCGAATGGATTTGTGTACGTCCTTGCGAGGCGGATCATTCATACCCACCAGTCCAGCAAAGACCAGACCGTTATAACGTTCGTCTTCATCGACTTGAGCGGATTTTGGTGATCGGTAGCCTCTGTTGCCTCTCGATTCCCGAACAGCCCCGCTTGCAAAAGCAAGGACCCGGAGACCTTCTGAAGCCATGTTTTCTGCCGCAGTCCGGATGATTTGGCGCCGTGGTTCATCTAAAATGACTTCGCGCCCGTCTTTGGTAAGATAAGTGTCGGAGCGGGCTAGGACTTGTTCGAGGGCGCCCTTGATATAAGCAACAGGGGAGCCCCCATACGAGCCAGAAGCGCTACCAATCACGACACCCATCCATTTGCGCTCGGAGCTAAATGGTGTTTCATGGACACGAGCACTGATCCGGTCACGCACATCGTCCTCACCCAAGTGATCCAGCAAGTCAAGAATCGCAACGTCGGTTGGTTGGCCTACCCAGCGACTCTTGGCAGCAGAGTCACCATTGACAGTCGAGGAAAGAACAGCGGCAGATGATGCGCTGGCGGGTGAGTTGGCATGGATTCGCGACAATCGAGAGTTATTGGCAATGTTACCAACGCGAAGAATAGTCTGTGCTGCAGGTCCAGGGGCCATGGCCGAGCTCATGTCCCTTTGCACCTCAAATGGTTCCTCACAGTCAAAGTGCCACATCTTGGTGACTGTCATATGGTTGAGGGTCAAAGTTCCAGTTTTGTCCGAGCAAACCACATTCACAGAACCAAGGGTCTCAACACTCGGCAGTCTTCGCATGATCGCACCTCTCTTGGCCATACGCAAAACGCCCAGAGCAAGGGTGACAGTCACGATAATGGGCAATCCTTCAGGAATCGCGGCGACAGCCAGCGAGACACCAATCGTGAACATTTCCAGAAGTTTACGACCTTGCAAAAGACCAATAACGACAATCAGCCCAATGACACCGAAAGAGATATAGCTCAGCTCTTGACCCAATCGGTCCATGGACAGTTGAAGTGGGGTTCGGGGGCTCTCGATTTCTTGCAGGGAAACCGAAATGCTGCCAAACTCAGTATTAGCACCAGTCGAGATGACAATACCCTGACCATAGCCTGATCGAACCAAGGTACCCATGAACGCGATGTTGTGCTGCTCATTCAAGCGAATGTCAGCGCCAACAGCACCGGTAGCCGGTGCATCGTAGAACGGCGAGCGAGGGGGCTCCGGTGTGTTCGGTACTGGGGCGGTTCCTTTGGATGTGCTGCGAAGAGCTTCGGCATATTTAGTCACAGGTTCGTTCTCGCCAGTCAAGTTCGACTCGTCGATTCCAAGGTCTGTCGCAGCGGTAATCCGAATATCAGCAGGAATTCGATCCCCGGTAGTGAAGAGCACTAGATCTCCGGGGACCAATTCTTGAGCGGGAACAGTTGAGGACGCCTTGACCGCGGCAGATGCGGAGTTTGGGCTTTTGCTCTTGAGCTCGTCCATCTCCGTTCCGGAGTCCAAGGGCGGGGTGCCGCCATTTTCAGCCGCAGCAGATGATGCATTCGGGATGTCGCGAATCAAATGGGCGTAGTGAGGCACAAGTCGACTGAGCGCCTCCAACGACTGCTCCGACCGGTACTCCTGGACAAACCCAACTGTCACCACGATTGTCACTGCGAGGGTGATACTGATAGCATCGTCATAGTTGCCCATTATAAATGAAATTCCTGCGGATCCAAGGAGTAGGAGAATGAGGCTCTCTTTGAATTGTTTGACGAATCGTAGCCATAGGGGTTCCGGCTCTTCGTGAGGGAGCTCGTTGGGTCCATCTCGTGCCAAGCGCACCTCCGCCTCAGCGGGGGTTATGCCATGCGACAGAGAGGTTCGGAGCCGTTCGGCGGTCTCGTGAGGCTCCAACCAGGAATACGTCGAGGTAGATGTCTGCAAGGGCACAAGACCATGTTAGCACCTCCGATCTCACAACACCAGGAGCTTGGGAAAATTGGACCAAGCAGTTTCTTCAACGAAACGTACCGACGAGGGAGCATTTGGGCGTCCGGTCAAAGGGGTCGTCGAAGGAGGCCGTAAAGAGTCGGTGTTTGGTGCATTATGCAGAGGCAAGGAAGGTGTCGCCGACCTTGACATTTCTCATGCTTTGTCGGAAAAGAATAAAGACGAAGGAATAGAAGTTTAACAATGTCGGGAGATAGTGCTCATCCCGTCTCGATAAGAATTGACAATGCTGCGGCAAGCCACGTTAGATGCGATCTGGCAGCACCTTGATGGGGCTCGACCAGCGAATTTGTGAAATTGGCGCGATACAGCCGACAACAAAGAGAGAAACTAACAAGTGATGACCAAAAGTGCAGATTTTGAGTTCGAAGAACTTTTCGCTGGAATCCAAACCGCGAATTGACACCGTTTAGAGCCTCGAACCGGCTTGGAATAGGCCAAGTCCCATGATGATGCTTTACCCATTGCGGCTTAGTGAGGACGGGCGAAGAGTTAATCCGATTTACCGCATCCGATCTAGCGCATCAGTCACGTGAAACAGATTGCCCAGGTGATATCACGTGATTACATACCCAGCCCCCTCAATTACATCAGCAAAAATGGGATTGACGCCTGATTTCCACCAACGCGCATCTTTTCTCGGTTTCTCAGCCAACTCGATCTTATCCCTGGCGCGCATATTCCCCTCCGTATCTTCAACGCCTTTCATGCACTGAGACTTACGTGCCTCGAGTGCATCCTTTCATCTTTATTTCTTTGAACGTCCCTTTTAACCCCTTTAATCCAATTATCGAGCGCGAGTCATCGCCCGAGTCTTTGTTTTCCCGGTTCCAGCGCGTCGTGCTTTCCACCTCATCCCCGCGCCGGGCGGGTCTTGTTAGTTACAAAATTTGCCCAACACCTTATACTATTGTATAGTATCTCAGATCGACACATACAACATGTTCTACTCCGAGACTCTCCTGTCCAAAACGGGGCCGCTTGCCCGCGTTTGGCTGTCGGCGAACATTGAGCGCAAACTCTCCAAGTCACACATTCTTCAGTCCGATATTGAAAGCAGTGTCAATGCTATCGTTGACCAGGGTCAAGCTCCTATGGCCTTGCGATTGAGTGGTCAATTGCTTTTGGGTGTTGTCCGAATTTACAGCCGCAAGGCTCGTTACCTACTTGATGACTGCAATGAAGCTCTTATGAAGATTAAGATGGTAAGTACTGATTGAGACCTACGGATGTGACACAGCCTAACATCATCCGCTAGGCTTTCCGTCTGACAAATAACAATGACCTGACTTCTACTGTCGTTGCCCCTGGTGGCATCACTCTTCCCGATGTGCTTACTGAATCTGACCTTTTCACCAATCTCGATACTTCTCTGCTGTTCCCTCAAACTCTCGACCTGGAGCCTGCTGCCAAGCGACCCGGTGGAATGGATTTTGGAAGCCAACTTTTGCCCGACAGCAGCTTCCGCCGCTCTGTCTCTCAGGAACCCGCCCGCCTTGAAGATCCTTCCCTGGTCGACCTCGACTTTGGTGAGGACGAATTGCCTCTTGGAAACGACCCGACCATGGAAGTGGGTCGAGACGCCCCCGCGCCTCGTCCCGTGGAGGAAGATCTCTTCAGTGATGCCGGTAAATTCAACGACGGCGATGATTTGGAATTGGACCTCGGCGATGACGATGCTCCCCTGGACAAAATGGACCTCGACGACGGTCACGACAATATGAACGATATCCTCCCCGATGCCCCCATGGACTTCGGCAATGACGACTTTGGCGCCGGCGACGAGACTCCTCGCCCCATTGACACCCGATTCCAACGCGACTCCGAAAGCCCCCTCTCTGACGCTGGGTCCGATCAAATGAACCGCCTGGAACAGGAGTTCAACCGCGATGAAAATGCGACCCCGGATGCTACCAGCGCCCAGCAGGGCCAGCGCACCAAGCGTCAGAAACTCTTGGCTCTCGACAAGGAAGTCGCAATCTCCAGCTCCAAATTCAAGGACCAGCAAAACGATCGCTCCGCTATTATGAAGCCTGCTTCCTTCTTGCCCCGTGACCCAGTTCTCTTGACACTCATGACCCGCCAGCAAAACGGCGACTTCGTGTCGAGCGTGTTCGGTGAGGACCGTGGACGCGGTTGGGCACCTGAGCTCCGTGGCATGCTCTCTTTGGACTCTGTGAAGAAGGCTGGTGAACTGAAGCGCAAGCGTGACAGTGGAATTTCTGACATTGATGTCGCTGCCGTTGATGTCCCCGCTCTTGAGCTTGGCGACGAGGAGCCTATGGTTTCCCTCGACGAGGGTATTGCTGTTGACACCACTATGAACCAGCGCTCTGAGATTGATTTCCCTGCCGATGATGGCGAGCAATTGCACCTCAGTGATGACGCTGGTATGGGGCAAGGTTTGGAGGAAATGGAGGATACTATCGCCCACCCTGTGGACACCGAGCCGGTCTCGATGGGCACCAAGCACGCTGTGCACATCCTCCGTGAGAAGCTGGGTGATTCCTCCACCCAGCAGAAGAAGAGTGTGCTGTTCCAGGACATGCTTCCCGAGCAGCGCTCATCCAAGGCCGATGCCACCAAGATGTTCTTTGAAGTCTTGGTCCTGGCCACCAAGGATGCCGTAAAGGTTGACCAGGGCACCAAGTCTATCGGTGGCCCCCTGGAGATCCATGGCAAGCAGGCACTCTGGGGCTCTTGGGCTGAGGAGAACGCTGGTGGTGCCATGAGCTAGCTCAGCCAGGCTCTGTAGAGCTGACCACAAAAGCAACTCAGGAAACCTCCGGCGCATCTTTTTTTTTCTTTCTCTTGTATAGCTCAGCCTTGGGATGGCTCACGGAGTATTTGGCTCACATTTGGTGTTTGCGTTCGCTCATAGGATCAGATTGATGACTATCAGGTGTTTGGAATTGGCGAACCGGTCTTTTGGTTATCACTTTTGGGAATTGGATCCCGCATGGTGTCTCGGCGCGATGTTGACGAATTACTCTTAGTTGTAGTTTAATTGAACATAACATATTTTCCAAGCTTGGCAATCAATATATAAAAGTACTACCTAGTACTAGGTAGAGCCTTAGAGCACGAAGCTCCCGAGCTCGGGAAGTAAGGGGTTCGGATTTAGATTGGCTTATCAGTCCACGTGGGAGTTCCGTCGGGGAATTTGGCGGCTTTTCCGATCCTCGTGTCCACATGCTGGGCACACCTGGGCAGTATACATACACTTCCAATTCTAATATTGGCCCGTATCTGATACTGAGGTAGGTTCCAGGCTCTAGTCAATATCAAACTCTAATGTAATACCCCAAATTTCGGCTACTCGGGATGAGATCACCCCAAAAAGTTGCCACGGAAATTGTCCCCCGTAACGACTTTAAATCTCCGGTGATTGATCAGCTCGGCTTCTAATCGTGCGAATCTCCCGATCTTCTTAATCAGTGACTCCGCTCGACAAATTCTTTTCTCTGGCCCAGCGATCTTGGATCCCATTAACGCTCTCTTGCCGGAAAGACTTTCCTAAAACACAAATGAAACCAACCTAACCAGCAATCCACAATGTCATCGCGGTCAAGTGTATCGCAAGATACCCATCCCGGAGAAAAGACAGAGATGGCCGACTCCGCTCAAAGCGAAACCGAACTGGACCGATACAAATCCGAAGAAGTGACGTTTGCTCCGATCGCCACATCGGCTGTCCACGACGGCGCGCCACTCCAAGCACAGCGCTCGAATGGGTCGAAATCTATGAAATCTATTGAGCGGCGATGGTCATTAAATGATGGAACTAGTATCGTGGGCAATGATCAAGCTGGCGGGGACCAGGATACCGAGTACACCGTCGGTTGGGACGAGAACGATCCACTCAATCCGCGCAACATGAGCAAAGGTCGTCGGTGGTTGATTGTGATCATTGTCTCACTGGGATCGCTTTGCGTGTAAGTATTTGATGCACGGTTTTGCGCGCGTGCATTGCGCTCACCCTTGACAGGACGTGTACCTCGTCGATGTATACAACAACATACAATCAATTGATGAGCGAATTCGGTTGCTCGCAGGAGGTTGCGACTCTTGGCTTGTCGTTCTTTATCTGGGGACTTGGTTCGTTACCTGATACCAAAACTTGGTGTCGATTTGGGCAATATATTGATGCGTTGGTTTGTAGGAATTGGTCCGCTTTTCTTGAGTCCCTTGTCCGAGGTTTGTCAATTGCCTCTTTCTTCTTGCTTGGATTGACCTAATTTCAGACAGTTCTATGGCCGGAGAAACATTTACATCGTTTCATTTTCACTGTTCCTGGTGTGGCTTGTGCCGTGTGCAGTGGCCAAGAACACCCAGACTATGCTCATCGCTCGATTCTTCAATGGACTATCTGGCAGTGCGTTCTTGAGTGTTGCTGGTGGTACGGTTGGCGATATGTTCGATCGTCATGAGCTTGCCTTTCCCATGATGCTTTACACTGCGAGTCCATTCGTAGGACCTGAAGTTGGCCCTCTGTGAGTGATGCTTTGGGTCCTATCGCATTCCAAGGTTGCATATGTTGATGACTGACGGTATACTATTAGGGTCGGTGGCTTCATCAATGCATATACCAGCTGGTGAGTTTCTAGATTATCTTTACGAAACAAATCAAGCTAACATGATACTGAGGCGCTGGGTGTTTTACGTTCTCCTGATATGGACTGCCGTGCTGCTCATGTCGATGATCTTCCTTGTTCCTGAGACATATCATCCTGTGTATGGATCTCCGATGCTGCAATCTAAATAGGAAGTTCTAACAATCTTAGACTTTTGAGGCGCAAGGCGCAGAAGCTCCGCGAGGAAACCGGAGACGACCGATGGAAAGCCCCGATTGAGAAACTCGACCGCTCAGTGGCTCAAACCGTTCTGCGCTCGATGTATCGCCCCGTTCTTCTCCTGACATTAGAGCCTATGTGCTTGTGTCTCTGTATCTTCTCGGCTATTCTGCTGGGTATTCTATACCTGTTCTTCGGCGCTTTTCAGCTAGTCTTCTCCGAAGTCTACGGCATGGTCATCTGGCAACGCGGTCTATGTTTCCTTGGTCTTTTCGTGGGCATGGTTATTGCAATCCTGTCGGATCCGGCTTGGCGTTGGAACTATATCCGCCTGGAGCGTAACCATGAGAAGGCAACTAACAAGTTCGATGATTTCCAACCAGAATGGCGACTTCCCTCAGGTAAGCCATCCATGCCACTTCGAGATTTGGTGGCGCGAGAATATGGCTAATACCATAGACAGCCATCTTAGGTGGTCCTTTGGTCACTATAGGCCTGTTTATATTTGCTTGGACCATCTACCCTGATGTCCACTGGATCGCGCCTATCATTGGCAGTGCCATTTTTGGTGCAGGGTGAGTTCAATCATTGGAGTCCACCTGACCTGACCAGACCACCCCGCTGGTCTCAGAATCCCTGACTGCGGCCGCTTGGTCTATTGATCTTGTGATACTAATAGGCCGTGTCACTTCTAGGACAATCCTAGTATACTCTGGCATCTTCACCTTCTTGGTCGATGCGTACCCAACATTTGCCGCCAGCGCGCTGGCCGCCAATAGTTTCACCCGGTCATCCTTCGGAGGCATCTTCCCTCTGTTTGGTATTCAGAGTAAGTTTTTCCCGTGTTCGTCTTTCGAGAAGTCGGCCAGTGTCTGTGCTTTGCATATGGGAGCGGTCTCCTCACCTGCGGGCCGGTGCATTGTATCTTGTACAAGTTTTTCTGCAGCTCTGCTCAATGTCCAAGCTTTCTCTTTGGTTATACACGCTAAGGTGTGAATTATAACTAACGGCTATGCAGTGTACAACAACCTTGGTTTTCACTGGGCAACTTCACTGCTCGCGTTTCTAACCCTTGTCATGACCCCTTTCCCGTAAGTGCTAATTTCGATATGAGCCTTCCATATTTTTGTCTACTTCCCTTTCTGTTTTGATCAAACCTTCAGCCTACCCCTGCATAATGAACCTCGAGTGACATTCCAGCCAATGGGATGAGGTTGATATCCCAGTTGGGTGTGGCCATGGCTCTACGTGGATGATCCAAGTCCAGTCCACACTCTCCCTCAAACAATGTATACTGACAGTCATACCAGATACCTCTTTTATCGATACGGAAGTCAAATCCGAAAGAAGAGTCGATTTGCAACCTCGCAGATGTGATCGAAGCTACCGTGCACATATGGTACTCTCAACCCTCATTAAGTTACGTCGTTGCTGGCTGGGCTGTTCTTTTGCGAGGGCACCCACAGACTTTGCCTCGGTGCGGCTGCATCTCAGTCCACCTTCAACTGGTCTCATTTGAATACGCAGTGTCGTAGAGACTCACGGTCCCTCCATGACCACATGCTGGGGGAATTCCTCGGAGATATCGCTGAGGATGCGTTCAAACTTGGCCCGTCACTAAGTCGAGACTCGGCACCTCTTGCAACGTCGGAAATATGCCGCCTGTAGCTGCAAAGTCTAATAACATAACAAATAATGCAAGCATACATGGCCGGTAACCTTGGAAGGATGACCGCCATGTCGCTGCACTTTGCTTTCAGTCGTGTGTATTCTGAAGACCCAGTAGTTGTCGTGTCTAACAATGACCAGGCCACAAGTGACAACATTGATACTACTAGCGCGTTTGGCACATCTAGGATCCGTAGTAGGACCTTATCCTGGAGATTGGGCGGATGCGGACCGAACGGGCCAAGTCCGGTCTTGAATTCTCCGACGGCACCTCCCAGTCCAGGCCAGTTGCAATAGAAACGAGCATCATGTGGTCCCGCTTTCCTTTCACAGGCAGTCATCCCCAACCGTCGATAATCGACCAAATCTATATGAGCGGTATTGTCGACCTAGCCTCGGCAGAGCACGCTCAGCGACCCTCGGGACAAAACGGGACCGATCCACGACCCGAAAACCCGTGAAAAGTCTCGCTGAGGCCTTGCTGAAGCGGAGTCCATATCTGAGGTTTGAAGTGGTGCAATAGCAAGTGAAATTCCGTATGTCTTCACCATGCGTGCTTAAAGTCCAAAGGCGGCTATACAATAGCCCTGGACAGTCCCACACGTGCGCAATTGCCCCAGCCGCGGGGTTACGGTTATCCCGTATGCGTTGATACCGATCGGGCACTGGACCGCGGTTCAGCCAATCACAAGCCTCAAACACGTCAAAATTACCACCTGTTTCCGGTAATGCATCGAAGTCGGTAACCGCTGTTACAGCGATCAATTGCCGGGGTTTTGCTCCTCCAGTGGCTGCGGCGTTGAACGTCAGCATGTGAGTGTATAAGAGCCGATCTCCATGGAGAATGACATTTGAAGGTGGTTTATTATCTTGGGGAAATACCCAGTATCCTTGTTGGGCAGCAATGCAAGAGGGATTTTTCTTTTTTTTTTTTAAAAAAAAGACGCCATTTTAAATTAGGTAAAAAGTGGCTATTCCTCGTATGAAGTATATCCAGCCCTGCCCAGCAGAGCGAAACAGGGCCCTAAAAAATTTAGTAAAATTGGATGGGGAAAAAATCAGAAAAAATCAGCAGTAAAATACAGCCTTCAGATCCTAGTTCTCTCACGCGAGTTCATTTTGGCTCTTTGCAATTGGACTGTTGAAGTCTTGCCTGTTGATGCTTAGACACCAGTCACGGGAACACTCCGAAGCCTTCACGGTCATCCGCTTTCTACCTTTCCCCGCGCATACCTGCGAGTCCTACTTTTTTACTCCTCATTTCTCCCACCGGCTCCTTAACCGGCCTCACGGTACTCTTTCTTTTCTTTTTTGGAGAGCACTTTGCAGATTCCCCGCAGCCGAAGTCCTGTCCGCCTCTCCACTCCAATTCAGCCGCGCCCGAACCGTTGCGGCATTTTTCTTCTCTTGTCAGCTCGAACAATATTCTCTCTGTAAACCACACTGCAGTCCTTCAATGTGTCAGATCACATACCCGTCGCACCTTCGATCGATTGCCTCCCATTACAGTGATTCGGCTCGCCGCCACTCCGATTCCCCACTAGCTCTAGTCGCAAACGCGCGATTATAGGACTCAAATATACCTTTCAACCTCGAGGACCTCGGGAGTGATCTTGGAAATTCGGAAGAGCTCAGAAGCAAGGAAAATCCTTTGCGACCGTCTCTTTCTTAATTTTCGGGACAGAATATCGCGCACGGAGACCCGTTCGCCCGTCGACATCGCGGCTTGGATGGTATCATTGGTATTGTCGCCACTACGCTTGAGTCGCTTAGACCGGACTTCCCTGGCATAATAACGGGACTGTGATCTTAAAACCGGTGACTCACCTCAATCTCGTGCAAGTGTCTAGAATTTATCCGTCTCGGAATACATGCCGAAATGAACATGGGAGCCAAGATCGAATCCCCGGTTCCTGCAGACCCGAGCGGAGATCGCGATTCTGCTGATATCACGGAGCATGAGCAAATGGACGTAAAGCCCAAGACAAATGGTGATAGCAAGACGGACCGCAAAGCTGCCAATGCCAAGGACCCCTCGCGACCGCGGCGGAAGAAGGCCCGACGAGCCTGCTTTGCGTGTCAGCGAGCTCACTTGACCTGCGGTATGGTGAAATATCGATCCCAACCCCCCTTAGACATGTGACTCATTTTCTGTCAATTTAGGCGATGAACGACCGTGTCAGCGTTGTATCAAGCGCGGCCTTCAAGATGCGTGCCATGATGGCGTTCGCAAGAAGGCGAAGTATCTCCACGACGCGCCAGACGGAGCATTGATGCCAGCTGTGAGCGGTAACAACAACAGCAACGGCAATCTTTACAACAGCACGCTTCGCAATAATCTCCCCTTGTCGCGGAATGGCTCCAGCTCCGTGAGGTCAAATCAGCAGCACGCCCATCAGCACAGTCAGCAGCACAGCCAACAACCTACCCCCACTAATAACAACTTCTACCCTACGCCTCAGCCACAGCCAGGCCCATACAATGTATATCAAGATCCACCTTTGAGCCAAAGCCCCTTCACAACGCAATCGCCCGTTTCGCCTACCTTCAACATGAAGAACAGTACCAATGGCCGGAATTCTAGTCTTTCTTCAAGTGTGAACCAACAGCCTACTCCAAACCCCACCCTTGCTGGAGATGCAAGCCAGTCGCAAAATCCGTTCGCAGGACCGTTCTTCGATCCTAGTGATCCGGCATTGTTTAATTTCGACTTATCGAGCATGAATTTCGAGAACCGTTACGGCGCTCTGGAGTTTGGCATGCTTGGGCACATGGCCACCGGGGCTGGTGACTCTCCGACCGATTCCGCAGGAAACCGCGGGTCGATCGGCCGCAGCGGATCTGCACAGTTCTCCACACCAGCTCCTGGATTTGGTGAAAGCCCTGGAAACCAACCTTTCATGTTCGGCGATCCTCTACTAAATGAATGGTCGGCTGCACCGAGCTCCGGTCAGCACGTGAATGTCGGCAGCGTATATGGCCAGAACGGCATGCTTCCTGAGCACATGAAGGCGAGCGCACCGCATGCGTTTGCGATCGAAAGTGGTCCGGCAAACTTCACAAGTCCTGGATCTGCACCTAGCCCGAACATCGCGACGACAGCATTCGAAGAAAGTCCATTCAGTGTCCCCGCCCCTTCCAAGTCCAATAGCCTAGTGCCGAATGGACAGCGCCAGGTGACATCAGCGTCGATCCTCAAGCAATCTAACCTACATGTGGGTCCGAAACGACGCCATCGTAACCCATCGTCAATATACGAGAGTGTGAAGGAGCCGTATGCCTACACAAGTGGGTTCCATAACCTGACTGCTTTCATCCAACGTCGGTTCACGCCCCAGAAGACCGTGCGAATCGCCAAGGCACTCGCATCTATCCGACCCTCATTTATTGCGACTACCAAAACACTCAATCGCGATGATCTGATTTTCATGGAGAAATGTTTCCAGCGAACTCTATGGGAATATGAAGATTTCATCAATGCTTGTGGTACACCCACCATCGTTTGTCGTCGCACTGGCGAGATCGCCGCCGTCGGCAAAGAGTTCAGCATTCTTACCGGATGGAAGAAAGACGTTCTTCTAGGAAAGGAAGCAAACTTAAACGTCAACACCGGCGGGTCAGGGGTACCCCAGTCTGGCACAACGTCGCGTGGCAGTTTCACCCCGCGGAGCTCAACATTAGAAAGCTCCTCCGGTGGCCGTCCGCAACCCGTCTTCTTAGCCGAGCTTCTTGATGACGACAGTGTCGTCGAGTTCTATGAGGACTTTGCTCGTCTGGCATTCGGCGATTCCCGCGGTAGTGTCACGACGAAGTGCAAGCTCCTCAAATACAAGACCAAAGAGGATATGGAGGGTGGAGCCGACGACGGCAAATGGAACAGTCACCTACGGAAGGGTGGGATTGCTGGCGAGGCTGGTATGAACCAGCTTGGCTTCAAGGATGGAAAGGTCGAATGCGCGTACTGCTGGACAGTCAAACGTGATGTTTTCGACATTCCAATGCTCATTGTGATGAATGTAAGTTTGTTCGTGGCCTTCTTCTTGGCCGTGTACTAACCTGTTTCCGTTTTAGTTCTTGCCATGCATTTGATTTCTTATCTCGTTTGATTCTTTCATACCCTCGACAAGGCTCTACCACCATGCCTGTCTCTATTTTGCTTTGATTTTTTTCGGTACATAGTTCCTGGATTTGGGATTGTATGATTCCCCCTGTTTCCGCCTTTATCTCCCTTTGTCTGTTGACATGCTTCGTGACTTCTTTCCACGTTATCTTGTATATACGTTATGATTTCGGACATCTGGAACCGATTCCAGACTTGTCGATATATTTCTCTGGTTTGCTTTGCGGCGCTCAAAAGGGAGAGGATGTCTCTAGGAAGGGATTCTTACTATATGGGAGCATAATGCTACGATATTGAGTGGGGTCACAGGTGACCTCGTGCCCGAAGTTCGGTGAACAAAGAAAAATAAGCTTAAATCAACCTCAGCCGAGGCCACTCCCGACCTCGGGAGGTCCGGAGACCTTTTCGAAATCACCGATGCCTGACGTATCAGGCATCTAATAAAATAGTCGGGCTTATCGCGATTAACCCCACCGTCGTATTTACCAATCCTCCGAGGTCGACCCGTGGACAGCATCACGTCGAAACACTACTCGATTACACAATCGATATTCCTGGAACAAGACACGAATAGCGGCAGAAATACTGCTTTTATAACAAGCATCCTTCGTTTGTTTCAACAGAGATCACGATGCGCTCCGACAAGCCGCGCGACCCGGTGGCCGGCCCCGACGAGGGCCCCGAAGCTCCCTATCCCGTGCGACTATCAGGACCTGTGATCAAGGGATTCGGACGTGGAAGCAAAGATGTGGGTTGACTCTCTGATTTCGATCATCATATAGCCATGCGCGCGGATACATTCACTGGACAGAAGGCTGACTCACTGTTCAACCTGCAGCTCGGAATTCCCACTGCGAACATCCCCGCCGACGACTTATCAGAGAAGCACCCAGAGCTGACAACTGGCGTGTACTATGGCGTCGTTGCGCTGGATCCTAAGACATATCAGCATGATTCATCGTCGGATACCTCTGCGGTGATACTACCTGCCGTACTGAGCATCGGATACAACCCATTTTATAAGAATACCGTGCGCTCAGTGGTAAGTCATCACTTCCAGCCTGCGCAATTTTTCAATGGACAGCAGTTCCTCGATGCGCAGTCTTACTGACTTGATGTAGGAAATCCACATCATGCCCGCTCTCACAGAACCCTCTCCTACCGCCGCAGCACAGGATGGGCAGACTCAGTTCAACCGACTTCCTGATTTCTATACGACAAAACTCAATTTGCTAATTCTCGGTTATATCCGGCCAGAGTTTGACTACGTTTCGTTGGAAGCTCTGGTGGAAGATATCCGGGTGGACTGTGAAGTTGCACGCGAGAGCTTGATGCGTGAAGCTTATAGGGCGTACTTTTTCGAGAATAAAGCATCGACATCAAAAGTGGGCGAAGACCGTGCGTGGTTGGTCAGTTTCGAATGAGGGCTGTAGGGCTGGTGAGAGGTGAGATCATCCTGCATTGCGGATTACTTTTCCATGCCGATCTTTGGAGTACAAAATTACTAGATCGTATGATTTTGCATATATATGACCGAATTCATAAGTCCAGTGTGTCTTGAGTACGTTTTCCCAAGGCTTTGCCCATCGATGAATCATCGACGTCACACCAAGAAATCCAAGAAACCCTAAGACATTGGCATCACATTGGCATTCCGCTGGCACCCGCAAGGCAGTCACTTTCATGTCTTGACATATGTAATACCAAGAGACTCCGAACCCGAGCACTCCGACAACTTTCGACCTATAAACAGGGGTTTCGGTCCAGCCCTACGGAGTACAGTCCTTCACCCAGCCGCATCCGGACGAACATGGTCAACGTATTCCAACGCTTCACCAAACGTCGAGCACAGAGCTCCAGCAGTAGCCCGCCAGAACAGGCAGAGACTACAGGGCCTAACTCCGCAGCTTCCCACCCCCATGGACTCCAACGAACTGTCAGTTCGAGCTCCGGCAAACGGAGCCAACGCTATGAGGAGCCGTCTCCTCGTCACCTCTTATTGATTTCCGATACAGCTCATTTCGACCCAAATGTGATTCATTGTTTTCAAGCAGAAGGCTTTGATGTGATATATCTTCCCTTCATGGGCAGTGGAGACGCAGACAAAGATCGCAAAGCCCTCGAGTATGCAGTACATCTGAAAGAGGATGAGCTCGAAACAGGAGAGCGGTATGCGATTGTTGGTAAGTTTTCTCAATGGAAAACTCGATCAGAAATTCCAAGGGTTGGAGTTCTTCTAGCATCGCATCCTGATGTACAAGCATTTGCTGATTCTCTATATCAGCATACCACCGTCCCGCTTACCTTCTCCTCGCCTCGCACCATATGACACACAGCACCACAAACCCCTTCCCACGTCTCTGTGCTCTAATAGCCTACTATCCTCTATCATCAACGGACCAATACACATATCGACAAAAGGACAATTGCTCGCCACCGGGTTGCTCCGATACTGGCAGCATCTTCGATCCAGGCCCTAAATCAACATACCTCCCGATCCAAATCCATGTCCCCGGCCCTCGCGTACAACCCTGTGCACTTTGGCCATGGATTAGTCTCAGTTCATCAGAAGGAGATGTGACGTATAAGAAGCGACACAGATGCCACGTCTACTCATACGCGGGATCCAGAGCCGGGTTCGCAGAGAAGGATATCGCAGAGGACAAATTAGGGGAGGTGGACGAGGAAGTCAACACAGAAGACGAGATCAGTGCACAGTTAGCGTGGAGTAGAGCGCTGGGCTGTCTACGACGTTCATTTGGCGTTGGGAGCCACTGGGCGGTTGTTGATATCGAAACTGTTTGGGAGGAGTATTGGGATCGAGTTTGGGGGGAGCTGGAGACCCGGAGGGAAAACCATGGCAGCGTTGCTGAGCCTGCTGTCAATTTACTCACGAGTCATGGTCATTTCGGTGAGCTTGGTTGTCCAGCTGGAGTATCATCTGTGAAGTGTGTTCCTACTGGGGCTGGAGGTGAGTTTTATCAGCTGGTATATTTGGTGGTACGCATGCTGATGATTTTAGGCTCGACTATCTCATCCCTGAGAGATTTCTTCACTCATGTCTTCATTCCTAATGGACCAGCCGATCAGCAGGTCCGTCTGCTGTCGCGCACAGTTGGATCTGATCGCATTGTTGATGAAATCACATTTTCCTGTCGTCATACAGCGGAGATACCTTGGCTTCTTCCTGGTCTTCAGCCGACGGACCAGGCAATTCAAGTCGTCATTGTTGTAGTCGTGGGTTTCTGTGCTGGCCAGATCACACGGCAAAGCTTGTATTGGGACCAGGCAAGCGTGCTCGCTCAGGTTGGAGTGATAGATCGTGGGTTGCTGCCATTGGCGCATGGTGAGCAGCAACATAGTTGAAGGGGCGACAACAGAAACATTTGCATATCTTTTCAGGATTGTGGCTGTATCTTTCCAAATACACCCGACTTGATATGCAAATCCAAGGACCGTAGTCCAAGTGTATCTAACAGAGCTAGGCTCTCATGTGCCGTTGAGGCAGTGGCTCAGCCTCGAAATGACCTCGAAAGCCCACCAAATGAAAGAGTTCAACATGAGGTGCAAAGCATCTCCCCATTGGTACCTGCCCAGTTTTGCTATAGAGTACCGGTGACTACGGCTTGGGGGAACTTCGGAATGATAAGCTATTCAGGTTTTGGGATATCAACAAACGCTATCAAGTATGTATACCAGTGCCCATGCTTTTATTGCAGCTCCAAAGCAGACCGTAGCTCAACAAGGTCCTTGCTAACACCCCCGGCGCTAGCCAAGGTCTTTCGACTTGCCTCTTGGGCAATCGGTACAATCTCCTCGACACGTGCCGACCGGCCCTGTTTAGCTAAACCGGCCACCAAAACACCTAGCAGTGTATCACCTGCCGCATTAACGCTAACAATGTCGTTTTCGCCGAGAATGGCCCCAGGCGAGAATAGGCGCATGTAAACACCACCGAATGGAACGTCCGTATTGGGTGGCACACGGGCAATGACATATGGCGCAGACTCAGGGTCTGTGAGACGAGGGTCACCAGGTGGCAGAAGCTGAGTGACGAGGGCACCAGCACCACCCAGCTTGGTGACAATGCAGGGAATAAAGGGAAGAAGCTGGAGAGATTGCTGTGGAATGCCTTCGTCAACAAGCTCCGGCGATGTGAGTGCGACGAGTCGCTGGCGTGAACCAGCTGGAGACAGATTCATTGAATCTATGACGTGCCACCAGCCCGTTGATTCAAAGAGAAGCGCTTCCCGGGCAGCGGTGTACATAGCAGTCAGCTCAAGCCGGTTTGGACAGGCAAGGCTGATAGCATTGTTGGGCACAGTCTGGGTTGGGCCGATGGCCGCCCCCGAGGCGTTGGAATCACCGCCGAAGAGACGTCGAGACTTGGCCGTTGAGACTGGTTCGAAAGCCACACGAGCACCGTGCTTTTGCGCCATCTTGCTCCACTTGGCCAGGACCTCGGGTCGCCAATTGGCATCAACGACCACCCAGCGAGGCTTTGTACGCTCGATCAGAGGCTCCCAGAATCCGTCAAAGTCAAGCTGTGCTTCTGGGAGCTCGACGATTCCCATGTCAGCCATGGCTACCAATAAATCCTTTTTAATGTCATTAATAGCGATGTATTGCGCAGTGCGAGTGCCAGTGGTCGCAGGCAGGACTTGAATACCGGCGGTGCTAAGGCCTTCTTTTTCGAGAGTCGAAAGCGCCGCGCGGCCACTCAGATCGTCTGCTACGACGCTGCAAAACAGAACCTCGCTGCCGACATAGCTAGCTGCCACAGCGACGTTATGTCCTACACCCCCAAGACTCTGCCCAATGACTGCTGGGTTCGAGGTGTGCGGTACAGGTGCTACCTGCGTGCGCTCGTCTCCGAACGGAGTATAGTCACAGGACAGGTCAATGGCGAGGGAACCGGCAACCAAGATGTCTGCTTCCTCGGTTGGTGCAACAGGTGAAGCTGAGATCGGTTCAGGTGTATCTTGAACTTGCGAAGTGGCTTGGCTGAGCGAAGCTACACTTGGAATTGCTGGCATGTGGCTATAACGAAAACAATCTCCAGACTTAGCGTTTATTGTATCTCATATCTCGTTTCTAGACATAGAACTCACCGAGACCCTGCTCCTAGGTCAGCCTTTTCAAGCTTGGCAAGTTCCACGGCTACTCGGGTTGCACGCTTGACGTTCGACTCGATTAGAGCCCTGTTAGCGACTACGCTCTTTCCGCCACTCAGTTCTTTGATCTTGGCAAGCACAAATGGCGTGTTGTCACTGCCGTGGAAGCCTTCTACGTGGGATAGACGGATGGCTTCTTCGATCGCAACGTCCATCTCGGCCTTCGGGACGGAGGACTCCAAGGGGACTGGGTTGGCAAAGTGAATCCCAGACTTTACCGGAAGCTTTGACTGTGCATCTGGAGATCGTCAATAATCAGTCTGTGTGAAATGAGTGATGAACTCACAAACAATCGCGGCCGCCTCGGCTTCATTTTGAATGGTTCGAGGGCTCCGGAATCCACTGTCTCGAGTGTAGAAAGCCGGGAAATCAACCGAGCCCTCGCGGCCATCAGCAAATGTACCAACGCAAACGCCTTCAGTCTCAAGATACTCAAGCGTTCGAGGTATATCCAAGAAGCTCTTACAGCCAGAGCTGATGACCGTCACAGGGGTACGACCCAGCTCAGTGAGATCAGCTTTAAGTCCGTTAGTCCTTGTCAAATATCATTCATGTCAAAGCTTTCCTCACCAGAGATGTCCATTGAGTTCTCTGCTCCGCGATGCACACCACCTGTCATGTGTTAGTTGGGGCATTCTTCGGGTTGGTTCTGGGAAAGTTAATGTACCTAGCCCTCCAGTGCCAAAGATTTTGATACCAGCGAGCTCCGAGAGGATCATGGTGCCAGAGATGGTTGTACCGCCATGCATTGGTTTGCCAGCCAGGCCCTGTTGTAGGTGAGCTTGGGCGATATAATCTGTGTTGAGAAAAAAAAAAAAAAAATCCACTCACCATGCCACATATGTAGCCCAGATCTCTACGAGACACTTTCAAAGCACTCTTCTTTTCCACTGTGGAGGCAAGTTCAATGAGCTCATCCCCACTTAGACCAACCTTAGCCACACCATTGACGATGCCCACAGTTGCAGGTACACCACCATTAGCTCTAACAACAGACTCCAGCATTGTAGCCAGTGCAACATTATCGGGATATGGGAATCCTGCAGCTGATCAGCCTTGGCATCCCCGCTTCTGAGAGGTGTTGATCCCCCGGCTACAGAACGGTAGACAGCCAAACTCACCGTGAGTATAGATTGTTGTTTCCAGTGACACAACTGGTCTCCCAGTAGCAACGGCATCCCGCACTTCCTCTGAAACCTTGAAGAACTTGCTCTGAGCAAAGTCATGGTACCTGCGAGCACGCGACAGTTGAGTTGCTCTTAAGCAGCCAGACTTTAAGACAGCCCGAGAGGCAAACATGGATTGGGTCAACATTGCCTCGGGAATGAATAGAGATCAGTTGAAAGCTCAACTGTCAATATTCTGCAAGTTGAGGAGCAATGTATGGAGTACGGAGTAGAGAAGTAAAGATTCCGAGATGAGGAGAAGCTTGTTATCGATAAGCCGGAGTGCGCGTTATGGCCGCTGCGCCTGCCGTATGATGCTGATGTGTCCCCTTCGCGACTAGAGCTTCCATCAAATACCCCAAACGATCACATCTTGGATGACTATTTGATTCGGAGCAATTGAATACCCCCGGCAGTCATCATGAGGTTTTTTACCGCGTCGGTGCTTGGGCTGCTTGCGCCCAGCCTGTGCGCCGCCACCAGCCTTAAGACACCTAGTCGACTGGATCTCGCATCGGACTTTAAGCCCCCGCAGGTGTTTAAGAACACAAATCTGGTTCGGAGCACCAACCTTGAAAAGGGCTACGTGAGGGAGACTATCAATGTTGTGGTGGAGAATGTGGACAGCAAGTCCCAGACCGATTACTACGTCCCTTTCCCCGATGAAGTGTTTGAGCTTGTTGGAGGCTTCGAAGTGCGGGATAAGAAGGCACCCGAGAAGGGACGCTTTGAAGTGGATGCCACTGAGGCTGTATCATCCAGGTGAGTACCAAATGGGGCGACAATGGCTCGCTGGAGCAATGCTATAGCTATGCCGCGGATCACAATTCTAACATCTCAATCAGTGGCAACCAATATTTCGTGGTTCACCTTCCCGAGCCTCTGGCTCCCAAATCACAGATCACTCTAGGCATCTCGTATTCCGTTCTCTCTTCTCTCAGCCCGCTTCCTGCGACCATTGGACAGGCTGACAAGCAATACCTGTCCTACTCGTTCTCTGCCTACACTCCATCCGCCTACACGACTGTCACTCAGAAGACCAAGCTGAAGTTCCCCAGCACAGATGTGCCAGACTACACAAGCACCGAAGGCCTCAAGTCCGGCTCTGACCCTGAGCGTAAGGGCGCTACCTACACTTACGGTCCATACGATACCGCGAAGGTGGCTCCGGGCACCGAGTACCCAGTCTCTGTTCGCTACCAATTCACGAAGCCTGTCATTACAGTGAACCTCTTGGAGCGTGACCTGGAGGTCTCACACTGGGGTGGAAACCTTGCTACCGAGGAACGCTACTGGCTGCGCAATAATGGCTCGCAGCTTAGCAAGCAGTTCTCTCGAGTTGACTGGACCTTTACCAACTACCAGAAGGCGCCTACATCGGCAGTGCGCGAGCTGGTATACCCTCTTCAGCCTGGCTCTGTTGACCCCTACTTCATTGATGATATCGGCAATGTGTCCACTAGCCGCTACCGTCCCAGCATTGGCAAGAACAATGCGAACTTGGAGCTGAAGCCCCGTTACCCTATCTTTGGTGGCTGGAACTACAGCTTCAAGATCGGCTGGAACAACGAGCTTTCCTCGTTCCTGCGCCGTGCTGCAGGTGTTGACTCTGACTCTTATGTCCTCAAGGTTCCTCTCATCGAGGGCCCCAAGATGGCGGAAGGAATCCAATACGAGCGTGTTGTTGTGCGTGTTGTTTTGCCCGAGGGCTCTCACAATGTTCGCTTCGAGACTCTCGAGGGAACTAACAGCAATGGTCTTCCTGGCGCGAACCACATCTCAGCAAACCTGAGCTCTTTGCAGACTTACATGGATACCTTGGGCCGGACCACTTTGACTCTGGAGGTTGACAGCTTGACCGACGAAGCTCGTGACGCCACCATTGTGGTGAGTCTTTTTGACGATTCCCTTCCTCCTACTTTAGCTAACAACTCTAGGTCACCTACGACCACACCATGTTCGACGCTCTTCGCAAGCCTTTCACTCTTTTCGCTGGTATGGTCACAGTCTTTGTCGCTGCTTGGGGCGTTGGAAAGATTGATATCAGCATCAAGAAGAGGTGAAGCGCGTAACGCTAAGTATTCATGTTATTATTACCAAATTTCTATAGTCGTGCTTGATACGCCAATCAAAACGTATGTTCACACCTGAAGCTCCCTTCCAGGTTCCAAAAGTGCGTGCCTCAGTTCTCGACATCGCATCGTAGACCAGGCAACCTACACTTTCCACGATACCGCCCTCAAGCGCTTTCCCTAATCACTTTTGTTTTGATTTGTTGCGCTTCTTCTCCTTCTCTCATAATTCTCGCGTCAACAAGTCAGTTCATGGTCAGTCTCGTTCACGTGCTCGCAATGCTGCAAATCAAGCCCAAGGGCGACGGCCGTGCCCCCCCAGCGGTAGACCACAGCACAACCACGTCGCCCTCAAAAGCCACTGACCCAACCAGCGAAAAGTCCATGGGTGCAGTATTGGTCTTCGTCGCACGAGCTGGCAATCTGAGGGATCATGAATGGGGATTTGTCCCGCTCAACCCCCTGCAGATGCACCACTATCTACGCAGCCTGCTGGTGATGGCCTCCCTACAACATCGCCGAGTCTATACCAATCTTGGAGACCGACCTCACAAGATCCAAACAATCATCCACCCAGCGAACGGAAAACAGTCATTGACCTGCCGCACGAACAAATACCTCTCCGCCGCGCTGGAAGATGCCCGTGCCATCAACGCCGAATGCATATTTGTCCTCTATAACTGGGATGGCTGGACAACCGACTACGACACCATTATTGAGCTGTGTGAGCTAAACAAAGATGTGCCTCTTACCTTGCACATCTATGCAAAAGGTCACAATCAGTCCCGCGAATTCTACGAGGCCAACGCTCACAAGGCTGCTGCTCACTTCCGCTTTCGCGGAAGTCTTGATGAAGAGAGCATCGCCCAAGACCGCAACACGGCGCTATTCATTCGTATGATCGATGTGCTGCATAAGCTCCATTATGAAATTCCTATCCCGCCCGACACAAAGCGTGAGCTTTCACGATACGACTCCAGGCTGTTTTGATGCTCAGTTAGGGCTGAGGTCCAAAGCCTCAAACTCGAATCTCACGATGCGAGGTACGTCGATCATATAAGCCTTCAATCAACTTGTCATGAGTGGCCCTGACATGACTGGTCTCTATATAGTTCGACCTGGATCTAGAGGGCGAATTCAGCAAGAAGGAATCACCAGGCTTGGAAGCGCGAGAAATACCGGGAATTTGTGATGATCAGCAGCTCAAATTTACCATCTATCGATCTTAACCAGGCTGAAATGTTGCTATTGAGAAAGTAATCTACACCACGAAGTGTTGTGTGCATCGTAAATTTACACATAAGACAGCTACCTAGGTAAAACTCGGCATTTCTGCTTCTGTCACGCTCAAGGATCGTTGACATATGGCGTAGATATCTGAGACCTAAAGACGCTGAGGACCTTCAAGGAAAATGGAAATTGGATATATTGGAAAAACTTGCAGGGAACCGTGTCGATAGAAAGAATGTTCCTTCCTGAATGACCACATATGAGGTCAAATTAGACTGCTGATACTGGTACAAAAGACGGCATTGCGAGATAGTACGGTCTAGGTCACGCCAAAGTATGTAGACTGACCTAGCGCCATCCATTGATGGTGGCAGTGCCAGCAACAAGCTCATCGAGTTCCTCCTTCCGGCTCCTGTACACTTCTTGGGCCTCACGCTCACGCCGCATCACAAATGAAACAGCCTCCCGAAGGCCTTCCAGTCGTCGAGGCAAGGCCGCCTCTTCAGAGATTTGAAGTGTGCGGAAGGCGTCGAGCTCATTTGTAGCCGCGGGCAGGGCAGCTCCAGCCTCCGAGATTTTTGACCGCAGCGTTTTGGCGCGGTTTTGATATCCACCATAATGTAAAGACAACTTCTTCTCGAGCTTGTTTCCACGCTCAGCAGTGGCAAACAGGGCCGTTTGGACGGTGTCAAAGGCACCAATGAATTTTTGTTCTTCTCGGGATGCATCCTGTTCATCATCTTCGTAATTCTCAAGGCCAGGCAGTGATTTGGCGCGAGCCGAGGACCAGCCATCGTCAAACTTATCTTGCCATTCGGACTGTTGCGCCTCGGAAGCAATCTCGGCAGCAATTGAAGCCCGTGCTGCATCCAAAAATCGATCGTCAAGTTGGTGCAACTTCGGTGCCTTGCCTTCGACCTGAGCTCCGGGAACAGGGAATTTTCGGGAGTCATGTGCGATCAAGGCGGCAGCTTCGTTGGCAATTAAGCCTTCAATGGCGCCGGTGACTTGAGAGGCGCGTTGGACCAAAGCGTTCAGATCCAGAACGGCGGGTCGGGGCAGACCTCGTTGGTATACTTGTGATTGACGCTTGAACTCGGCCTTTGCGGCCTTGTCTCGGGCCTCTTGTTCGCGGCGATCACGCTCAGCCGCGTCCTCTTCACTTAACTCCATCGACAAAGTGGGCTCGGCGGTCTCATCTGGAATTTCATCGAACGACCATTCGGATGTCTTCGGCTTGGGGAGGGAAGCCAATTTTCCGCGAAGCTGCTGGCGAACAAAAGACTCGTGATTTTTGATGTCTCGGGGTGTGCTGCCAATGATCTGCCCACCTTGGTTCAGGGAGAAGTGGTCGCGGGGTGTGCGCAAGGGTGTAGCGCTAGGTCCGGGTGTGGCACCCATACCATTTGGCTGGCGGAACGGGGTGGCCATGGGATTGGGGGTGACGATGTTCTGCGCCCGAGGCGCAATACCGTCAAAGCCAGTTGATGCGTTACCCTGATGCAGTGGTGTGTTTTCTCCTCCAAGGAGAGAAGACTGTGTCTCGTTAAGAGCCCGAATATTCTTGATCTCGTTGGCAATATGATCCTCTTGTGGGGCAGCTCGTGGGGTTCTGATAGGAGTCTCCCCAAGAAGAGAGGTGGAGTAGTTCCCTAGCAGGCCCTGGGTAAAGTCCTCATCGCCTGTCAATTGGCTGGCTCGTTCGCCTGCCAATCCCATCTTGATGATATCCTCCATCTCGCCTTCACCGACCTGGGGTGCGGGTAAACTCAGCGCTGATCGCTTGGTGCTCTGCTCAGCCTCACGGATCTTCTGCATTTGCCCGGCTCGCTGAGCAGCTGCTGAAGCAGCCGACGCACTTGATTTGTCGTTCTTGCGCTTTTTGCGCTCCGCGTCATCATCCTGGTCACCCTTTCTCTTATTTGCCAATTGCTGCTTCCGCGGGTCAAAGGCCTCACGCTGGCGCTCATTTTGGTTTTGTTCTTCGATTGTGTCGTAGAATCCCGGAGCTGCGGGTTTTTCAAATGGAATGTCTGCGTTGTAATCCATCTGGCCGGGCTTCCGTGTCACAACCTTAACGTTGATACCGGCGTTCTTGAGTTCGCGACGCTTCTGTAGGACAGCCATTCGCCGAGACTCCTCCAGTTGACGCTCTCTAGCCTTGCGCTTGGCCTTCTTACCCTGTGTGTTAGCAAGACGAGCACGGGCTTCGCTCAGCATTTCTTTTTCGTCTTCATCCAAATCGATTGTGTCGGGACGGGCGGGCTTGGATTCAGGGTCGGGGTCCAGTTCACCAGGTCTGGAACATGTCAGAAAATCCAGTAGCACAATGCGAAACCAAGACATACCGTAGTCGGCGGACATCGTCCGCACTGGGCGCAGCGCTCTCCTCGCCAGGTCCTCCCAGTCCGAGCTCGTCATTTTCGCGGGACTCAGCTTCGTCCAAGAGCTTCTGGTAGCGTTCAAGACATTGTGTGGCGGTTCGTCCGACGATGGGGGCAATTGTGCGCCATTGCGTTGGCATCAACTTAGCAAGGTGCAGCAGTTTCTCATCCTCCTGTCGCGACCACTCTGTCTTGCGAATGCCAGGGTCCAGCCATTCGATCCAACGCGCCTTGCACTGCTTGGGTGTTTTACGGGCGAGCAACGAGGATACTCGAGCCCATTGGTTCAGTCCATATTTGGAGACCTGCGATCGAGTCAGTAAATGCGCTTATCTATTGTTGGCTGAATATCCATGGCATTTCATGAATACTTACTGCAGCCCGAAGCACCTCATCCTCGATGTTGGTCCTAGAGGTATGTTAGCGACGATGAAGCATGGGTAGGTTCCGTCCGGGTCTCTCACCAGACACCTCCTTTGACGACAGGCATGATGAACGGTCACACTCGGTGCGAGTGAAACTCCCCTAAAATCGAAGGGAAATGCGAAGAATAAATTCACTGCCTCCAGTGAGATGGAAGATGACAACCCACGGACGATGGGGAACTTCACGCGTCACTGGCAGCTCGGAGATGAGTTTGCGTGCAGTCGACCTCTAGCGCGCTAAACGTGATAACCGCCCCCACCGCCCCCGCGGGTGCTGCGTAAGCAGATTTTTTTTTTCTGATAAGAAACTTTGGGTCAATTTTCATATCAACGTCGACTTTGTCTGCAACTATTGACCTCCACAATGTCTACCTCTGTGGAAGCCCCGAAACAGTTCAAGCAGCCTTCTCGTAAGGGAAAGAAGGCTTGGCGCAAGAATGTCGACGTTACCGATGTCCAAGAGGGTTTGCGCCAACTGACTGACGCAGAGATCAAAGGGTAAGGCTCTGTCTTTGTTTATGGGGAAGTTTTACTGCGAATTGAAAGTCTAATTCTTTTTCGATAGTGGTCTTGTCACCGAGAAGCCTTCCGACGAGCTTTTCACCCTCGACACCACCGGTAATGAAGATATCCGCAAGTCTATCGCCAAGAAGCACAAGCCCCTCAAGTCAGACGAAATCCTTGCCAAGCGCTCCATGATCCCAGCATTGGACGGACGCAAGCGCGGTAACCCCAATGTTACCGATGGAGTCATTCAGCCCAAGACCAAGAAGCCCAAGAGCGATTGGGTCAGCCAGAAGGAATACCAGCGCTTGAAGCAAGTCGCCAAAGACGCCCAGCCTCTCGGCAAGAAAACCGAAAACGAGTTCTACGATCCTTGGGCGGAGGACGCGGAGCCCAGCACCACATACGACGACCCCCGTTTTGATTTCCTGCAGAAGCCCAAGCCCAAGGTTGAGCCAACCACATTAAAACATGCCCCAGTCTCACTCGCTGCCAATGGAAAGGCTGTCCCATCAGTCAAGATGCCGCACGCAGGAACCAGTTACAACCCCGTGTTCGAGGAGTGGGATCGTTTGCTGGAAACACACGGCGCCAAGGCAGTAGAGGCCGAGAAGAAGCGCTTGGAAGAAGAAGCCAAGGAAGCCGAGAAGCAGCGTTTGATCGAAGAGGCCCGTAATGACGATGGCGAGGTGAAGTCTGATGATGAGAGCGCCTGGGAAGGCTTCGAGAGCGAGTACGAGAAGTCGGAGTGGTTGAACAAGAAGCGTCCCGAGCGCAAGACCAAAGTCCAGCGCAACAAGATCAAGCGACGCAAGGAAGCAGAGCGCAAAGCGAAGTGGGAGGCTCAGATGCAGAAGCGAGAGGCCCAAGCCGAGCACATCGCCAAGATCACCGAAGAACTTGCACAGAAAGAGAAGGACGCTGAAAACCAGTCTGATGCAGATGATTCTGAAGAGGGCGACGACACTGTCCTCCGCCGCAGGGCATTCGGTGGCAAGAAGCGGTATGCGCCCTTACTTTTTCACTTCTATACCACGCAACTAACATAGTATTAGTGCCCCCGAGCAGCCGTTGGAGTTGGTTCTTCCGGATGAACTGCAAGACTCGCTACGTCTGCTGAAGCCGGAAGGTAACCTCCTAGACGACAGATTCCGCACATTGATCGTTCAAGGCAAGCTCGAGTCTCGTACACCCATCACGCAGGCTCGCAAGGCGAAGAGAAAGATCACAGAGAAGTGGACTGCGAAGGATTTCCGAACTGGGTACGAATAATTCTGCATATTTTCAAAAGCGGGTGCATTTTGTCACATATAATGGGTCCAAAGGATCAAATATATTTTTTGAAGTTCAGCCTATACCTTTACAGAGACGTAAATATCGTACCTAAACCTTGAATGCCCAGGTGCCTACCTAGGTACCTAGGAGTACAGAGCTTTAAAAGTCCACTTGTAGCGGAGTATACCTAGGTACTCGCCCCCGGGGCCTGCTATCGGACAAAAGTGGGTCCCGAAAATTTACTTGCTTATCGCCTTTTTATCTCTCAACTTTCCTCTCACAACCACCATGGAGAAGCCCGCCCTTTCCAGTAACTGGAAGAAGCTGCAGGCGACGCTGAAGAAAGACGCTCCTAAACGCAAAGCCTCCGACCGCGACGCAGATGATAAGAAGCGAAAGTTGACTGAGAGGAGAAAACCATACCGAGACTCAAAACCACTCAAACGCAAGAGGATGTCCGAGACAGAGAGCGAGTCCACTACTCCAGCTACACGAAGGAAATCAAACTCAGAGGCTCCTGTGAAAGTTGAGACAAGTTCGCGGTACAAGGAAAATGAAGGCCGTTCGTCGACGTAAGTGGACAACTCCGCTACCCGGAGAGCCAGTTACTAACTTGACATAGTGCGGAGCTTGGAAAATATGTCGCAATGGATTGTGAGATGGTCGGTGTCGGACCGAACCCGGACAATGACTCTGTGCTCGCGCGCGTCAGTGTAGTCAACTTCAATGGTGACCAAATATACGACTCATACGTACGACCCAAGGAAATGGTCACCGACTGGCGGACGCATGTCAGTGGAATCGCTCCGAAACATATGGTTGAGGCCCGGACCCTCGAGCACGTTCAAAAGGAAATTGCAGAGATCATGAGTGGTCGCATCCTCGTGGGTCACGCCGTCAGCAACGATCTTGACGCTCTTCTCCTCGGCCATCCGAAACGCGATATCCGAGACACAAGCAAGCACCCCCCATACCGGAAAATCGCAGGCGGTGGATCGCCGCGCTTAAAAATTTTGGCCGAGGAATTCCTGGGGTTGAAGATTCAAGACGGAGCGCATTCTAGTGTTGAGGATGCGAGGGCTACAATGGCTCTTTACCGACGCGAAAAGGACGCATTCGAGCGTGAGCATCTGAAGAAGTGGCCCGCACGGATGATTGCCGATCCTAGAGAGAAGGGAGAAGGAGAGAAGAAGAAAAAGAAGAAGAAGAAGACTACTCGTAAGAGGTGAACTGATACGAGTATAGTTGAGGCTTATATGCATGTATACCCCCAATTCTCATCAATTGAGTAGCTCTGTATTTTATTTTATGAAATCATTTCGAGATATCACTGTTTTCATTGAAAACGATGTTGGCTCTGTAGTTTTTGGTTAATCTTGTAGAAACTGGGATTTCCACTTAACGCGGAGCACGCGTCGCGCTTCCGTCCCTTTCACTGAACAACTCTTAGCACCTCCACGACTATAGCGACACGATGCCCGATATGTATGCAATTCAAGGCCCAAAGGCTAATTCCGAGAAAGCCGAATCGACTTTACAATACACACCAAATATCATTCCCTGTCGAGTGCACCATGACGGTCCAGTCCAGTCACTCAACCGGTATTGGTTGCCCGTGAAGGACGAGAAAGGTACTTGCGACTCTAGAAACTAGGGGATCTGTTGCACTCTATGATTCCAAAGAATGAAAACTAACTACCTACACAATGTCTAGGCAATACAGAGACAACGCATTTCCGTGGGCGCAAGCTTCGAGGTCGGCGCGTCGTCCTTCCAGATGGCTACCAAGGTGCGAACAACCCTCAAAAGAGTCCTGAAACTGCCTCGGGATACCAAAATCTACTGGAATGTGAGAACTGACTGTGCATGTGGGCTCTATTAGGCGTTGTTGCGGTACCAACAGACCGTGTGCTACCTCCCACTCAACGGGCCGACAATCAAGGCGCCGATGATGAAACCGAGGCGGAAGAGCCAGTCAAAATCCTCGAGACCCAGGGAACTTTTGACGATTTTGTAGTCTGGGGACACGAAGCTGTCCCCGCTGCGGATGATACTTTTGTCAAGGGTGTAGAGGAGTGGCTGCAGTTTGCGGAAGCAGTATGTTCTCTTGAATGCCTACTGGTCGTACTTTGCTAGCCATGATACTGACTACCTACTACTAGATGCACACAGCCCCAGCCCCGTCGAATACCGGGCAGGAGACTGCTGCTTGAGTTGTTGCTCTATAGAATTCAAGGTGACTTGGGGAGTTCTGACGGTTCAATTTACATGCACTATATCCACTATCCTAGCAATTGAATAAACAACTTAGGTTGAATCCCTTCAACAAAACCTCGGTTTTGCACCGACATCCTTGGAAGCATCCATGGGTGCGACTTAGTGTGGTACAAGAAAGCCGATCTATCGTCAACTGGTGGATGTTTTGCATTTGTACCTACTGTTGACAGTCGCTGTCAGGCTCAGAACTTGTGGAATAACAGAAGACCTGAGTGATATTCCAGGCTATGGCTTGGCCAGATGCGAAGCATGACCTTCTAGGGCATACCTTATAGGCCTGGGGCATACATCTCTGGATATAGATCTATCCCGCATATATCCAACCGATAAGCCTGACCGCCCGCTAGATTGACAAGTTCAACGCTTGATCTGACCTCTCCGTCTGCATAAATCATCATGGCTGACCCAGAACCAACAAAGCCCGCCCCAGAGGCACTTATCTCCAAGTTCCAGGTGAACAAGCTCCTCAAACAGGGTATGCCTGCGCAGCCTCTAGCCTAGACCCCGCGATGCAAAGACTGGCACTGATAAAAGCACCCCGCAGACCAAAATGGCCGCCGAATCGCTCTCCTGGGCACAATTGATGGAGAGCAGGGCATATTAATGGCTGAGCGTGCGGCCTTTGCCACAGAATCTCTCCCTGTGCTCCAAGCTTTCCACGCCGCCATCACACGAGTCAACAATCTAGGCGATAACGATATCTATCGTTGGTACCTCGCCTCCTCCAACGGCAAAAGCACAGCAGACCAGACCCCTACCCCCGCGGAAGCAGCAGCCTACACTCCACCGCAGCAGGATCTCAAATTAAATCTCATCTGGCCGTGCACCGCATCCCACATCAAGAAGTACTCTGACCAACAGCTGCGCATGGTCACTGAGACTCCAGCTATCTATCGTGACTATGTCCGACCTTATATGCAAGCCAAACGCGAGGAAGGGCGGCTCAATTGGGTGTTCAATATCCTTGAGGGACGTACCGAACAGGAAGATGTCATCATGCGAGATGATGGGCAAAGCCCCGAGGATGCTTTCTTGATGTTGCCCGATCTCAATTGGGATCGCAAAACGATGGGATCACTACATTTGCTGGCACTGCTGCATAGACGCGATATCTGGAGCTTGCGAGACCTGAAGAAGAGCCATGTACCTTGGTTGCGGTATTTACGAAAGCGCGTTCTGGAGGCAACGGTATCCATGTATCCGAACTTGGAAGAAGATCAGTTGAAGCTCTATGTTCACTGTGAGTGTTCTTGTCTGGCTCCTTTTAAGATTGGGCCGCTAATCGTGACATGTAGACCAACCAACCTATTACCATTTCCACGTTCATGTGGTGAACGTCATGCTCGAGGCTGGCGCCACACAGGCAACTGGTAAGGCATTTGGATTGGAAAATCTGATCTCACAGCTCGAGAGTATGACTGGGGGCGAGAATGCCAGTTTGGCAGATGTGGACTTGTCATATCACTTAGGTGAAGCAAGTGAGCTGTGGACAGACATATTTGGGCCCTTGAAACAGGGCAAGCAACCTGGTCAATAGATCAGCAGTGGGGGGGCAGCCTTCTCTCAAGGTCTCAAGGTCTCAAGGTCAGATACAAGACCATTTCTGTACTTAGGTATGAAGCATGTCGGCTTCTCTTATTGGCATTACTCCCTGACTAGGGAGTAAATAGATACTGAATCTAGGTGCCCATAATTTCCATGGCCCCTCCTCTTTGCTCTTCATTTGGAGAGTTGCAGTCCAATTTTGACAAATCCCTGGGTTGTGGCTTGTCCGATCAGAAACTTCCAAGGTTATGATCATTATGGAAGGGGGAAATGAATCGTGACAAGCATTCACAGATGATGCCCACCTGTGCAGATGGTACTGGATATCAATACGACCAAGGAAGCCAAGGAATTCCAACGCAGAGCCATTAGGTACCTAGCTAGGCAAGAACCGCTGGCAGCATTGAGATTTAGACAAGCCAAAAGATTCGCCCAGTCTGAATCTCCGCAGAGAGACCAAGAGGGAGCAATCCGGACCAACTATTTGGACGCATCATGATGAAGATAACAACGTTTTCGAAATTGATTGAAGCAACTGGTAATATGTACAAAATATAGCACGAAGGTCAGATCATTTGGTCTTGATATGCTTGAGCTTCTTGGGCTCGTGAAGGAAGTTGTTCGCGTAGGACTTGGGAACGAAGCGACGCTCGTTAGGCTCCTGAACAAAGTATTCATAGCCCTGCTTCTGGGCGAAAGCAATGGCATCCTCCTTGGACTTGAACTTGATGTTGGTGCCCTGCATGCAGTCGGCGGACGATTGCCAGCCCATGAGAGGGTTCTCCCAGCGGTGACCGCGCTGCAAGATGTCCCAATCCATGCGCCAGTGGTGCTGGTGCCAGGTACCGGACTGTGTTGCGGGCTTAGTGGGGCGGTAGATACTGGGATTTAGGTTAGGAGGAGAGTTTGCACATTGGAGAGAGCGTTCTTACCGGACAGTACGGGCTTGGAGGTCGGTGGGAGCGCCAGAAAGCACGGCGCCAGGAAGGGACTCTCCAGGCTCACTGCCATCCATGACGCGCTTGGGCACTGGGGAAAATTGCCTTGCTCAATGTGTTAGCAAAAGTGTTTTCGTCGCAGGGAGGAGCATTGCGTACGAGGTGCCGTGGTCAATGGTGGCCTCATAGTCCGGCTGGTGACGGGTCATAGCCTCAGATGGGGACTCCTGGTTGATCAAGGAGCTGTCCTTGTTAGGAGTGGTGGGAGCGTCCGAGGTGCTGGTCTTGATCCCATTGGGGAGGTTGGAGACGAAGCGGGCATTGACGGGCGCAGCAAATCTGCTGACCCGGAGGCTAGCAGCACCTCCAATTCTGAAGAGCGACATTGTGACTGCTTGTTTGCGGGGAAATGGTGGTTGCCAGTGAGGATTCACGTTCCGATGTGGTTTCCTGCGAATTGCAGGCAAGTCACGACACCGCCGAATGGGGATTAGCGTGGGCTTGGCTTTCCGACCACCCGCAGGGCTCGGTTTGTTCCTCCTTCCTCCTTCATCAGCTTTCTTTGGTTCACTTGCGCTGCAATCAACGTAAGTGCCCGATTTTGTTCCCCAGAGAATGCTCTTTGAGAGCCGCTCTACTCAGCTTGACCAATTTCTGACCATTTCCAGCCCAGACAAGATGAGCTACATCGCCCGCCGAGGTCTCTCGACCTTGATCCCCCCCAAGGTAAGACGGCCCTTTGCGACAAGTCTATATCCCCTCATATTCCCGGATCAGATGCTAACGATAATGTCAAGGTCGCCTCTCCCAACGTGAGTCTATAACGCGCTGCCGTCTCCTATCTCGCGCACCCCTTCCACACCCGTTCGGCCCCGAAGTTGTTTTCGTGCAAGCCTGCGACACAAGCAAATACCGTTGATCGACAACTAACATTCACTCAGGCCATTGGTGCCGCTCAGGATGCCGCCCGCATGGAGCGTGTTGTGAACTTCTACGCCGGCCTTCCCCGTGGCCCTGCTGCCCCCGTCAAGGCCTCCGGTCTCATTGGTCGCTACCAGGCCCGTTACTTCAGCGGAAAGAACGCCTCCGGTGCTCGTATGTTCTTGCTCATGCCACTGGAAATCGGCCACTCAACTAACACATGCAGCCCTTGTGCACGCCATTGCCGGTATTCTCATCCTTGGCTACAGCATGGAGTACTACTTCCACCTGCGTACGTCATGTCCTTGCAATACTTTCTGTCATTTCAATGCAGGCGCTAACCTGATTACGGATAGGTCACCACAAGAACCACCCCCACTAGATTATTCCATTCCATCTCAACAGAGGATCAATGTATATACTGAGTTCTCTGTCCCAATGCAAGGGAATGCCGTGGGCCTAAGGAATATCACTGTTTCAATACTCAGATTTACTTCCCTCAGATATTCAGATCCAAATGATTTAGTCTTAGTCGCGTAGATATACTACCTAGGTAGTATGGAGGGGGAGTGATGGCTCTTTCCTCAGATTCCCGTCACTTTACTGCCCAAATACTCGATCAGGATAGTTTCTATTCATTTACAGTAGATCAGCACTCTATTCTCGGATTTATGCACCCGATCGGCCAGACTTAGGGCTCTTGGGGTCGTGAGATGTGGGCAGACATCACAACTTTCTCCCGGACCACGCTAAACCGAAAGCAGCGACCCTCAGCTTCAACCCGAGTTGACTCTTGAATCTTGTATCATCCCTCCCTATCATCGATACTCTTTCCGCAGAATCCCCCCTTCTTCCCCCTTTGCCCTTTCTGGGACCTCTTGGGCTGCGGATTTTAACAAGCGCCTATTCCGCGACCGTACTACCCAACTAGACACGGCCGTCCTCCTCAACTCCCCCGAGAGTTGACCGATACCATATCTGGTTGCAATATCCCATATCTTCAGGGTGCAACCAGCCGAGGAAGCAGTGCAAACGTGGCGATCCTTGATATCTGACGATAGGTACGTTGACTTCGTGGACAGATACGCATGCTCGATCTGCGGCTGCCTGTCACGTCTCCGGAACCATCTTCCAACTGCGAGGGAACTTGACTGACCGTGTCGCACTGTTTACTGGGAATAGAATCGAGTATTGTTATGGCAGAGCAGAGCAGCCGCGATGTGGTAGATCAGACCCTGTCGGGCGGCGACCCTTCGCCTTCCGACGTTCCTGCGAGCACCAACGACAAGCTATCTGCTGGAGGGGACGCGGGGAAGACCGAACATATCGCTATGAACACTACATCCAATACTGCAACCCCGAACGGTCATGAAGCAACAAAAACGTCTGATTCACAGGGAGAGGGAGCTGGCAGCGACAAGGATCCCGGAAGCCGTACAACGGTAAGACTCGACCCGGAATGCGCTGGTATACACTAGCTAATAATGCGGGGAAATAGAATACCGGAATCGTTGCGACCAGAGTACTTGAACTCAACGGGCTGGCATCTGCTTCGGACGGCGGAGACGACACAGCTTCACAGGGTGGCTCAGAATCGGATGCGAGCCGAACGGATAGCAGGAACCACATGCGCAATGGCTCCGTGAAAAAGCTAAACTCGTTCAAGCCGGTGTCTTTCGCAAAGCAGAAATTCTCAGTGCCCAAAGTTCCAGGTGCTCCCGCACCTCCCAAGGCGCCAGAGAAAAGTATAGTCATCCCACTGTTCAGCGCTGCGCAGTAACCGTCGCTAACGATGCTCTAGCTCCATCCACCTCTACGACGCCGCTAGGAACCCCACAACCAAGCACTCGTCCGCGCTTGGTCGCAAAGACAACACTCGGGATGCGTGATTCACTTTCCAAGAATGGAGCCGGCGGGGCTAACCCTAGCGGATCAGGGCCAGATCCAAATCAGGTCTGGAACAAAAACAGACGTACGTATATGCCCACCAAGCAAAATATAGCCAGAGCTGACGTCAATCTGTAAATCTAGCTGTTGCGCCACCTCCACCCAAGCATTTGACGGACGAAGAGTTGAAACAGCAATATGGAATTCATATGACTTCTCGCATTCAAGAGGACGGGGCTGTGAGCTCTGAAGCCAAGTGGGCTGACATTGATGACGACGAGGATGATTGGGCTCCTGAAACGATCGAATGGACAGATGGAACTAAGGTGAATCTAACGCATTCTCATACTGACCCCCCACCGGGTCCGAGCCAGCCTGTCCAAAGTCAACCCGAGCCCAAAGAACCTCCCAAAGAAGCACCCAAAGAAGCACCCAAAGAAGCACCTGTGGCGCCAAGGGTCCAACCAGCACCAAAGCCCACCACCTTCGTCGGACCTAACCCGACAATCCTGAAACTTGGCGCGAACGCAGAACGTCAAGCGAGGACTGCAAGTGCATCCTTAAAAGGCGCGAACGATAAGGTTCCTTCTAGCTCGACAAGCCCAGCACCCCCATCCAAATCTCCATGGGCCCCTCTGCCTCCTGTGGAGAGGGTATCTCCAGCCAATGGTCCGATGCCACCCCAGCAACCACGCATGCCCGTGAGGCATCACGCCCAGAGGGATGATGGCCTCCACGCACCGCCGAAGGAGATTGCGGCAGATGACTTCAACCGAACTTGGAAAGAGGTCCAACCCGGGGCCCCCCGAGAGCTCTTCAACTCGCGCTCTGGCCAATATGAGCCTGTGCCTGACAACCGGAGACCTTCTTGGCGCCATGACCAGCATCCGAATCCCCGTGCCCCGGCGGTATTGCAGAGAGCGAACGATCACCCAAGCGGGCCGGCAGAGCCATCTGCTGCTTTCCAGACCTACCGGTCGAGCCACCAAGATGGCATGGGCTGGGGTGGTCGTCGACGTACGTCGTCAAATGTGAGCGGTGGAAGCGGGGGGTTCGGTCGCAGAATGTCTTTCAATCGACATGATGCACCTCCCAGAATGTATGATGGACGCCGGGGTTCCCAAACAATAATGGACCCCGCGTTGATGGGCCCCGAGCAGCAACAGCACCAGTACCCTGGCAAAGAGGAGCATCTGTCGTCTGGGCCGAACGGGACGATTCCACGGCCTGTCGAAAATGTTCATGTGGAGGCACCTCCAGAGGTACAGCCAGTGGCTCCTCCGCAAGAGGACCCGGTTGTTCTGCAGGAGCGCATCATGAAGGAGAAGCGCTTAGAGGCGAGACAGCGCAGGATTGAACAGGAGGAGAAGGAAGAAGCTGCCAAGAAAGAGCGGATCAGACAACGGCTTGAGGCCATGGGGCCTGCGCCAGAGAAGAAAGCTCCAGAGGCGCGCACACCTCCTGCCCCTTCGTCCCAACCTGTGTCTCAACCTCCCCCTCACCACGCACCTCCCACTTCGCAACAATCCACTCACCCCATCTCTCCACCTCCTAAACCTCCCGTCCCAGAGCCTACTGGCGCACCGAAGCAGTATGGAATGATGAAAGTGCATCATCCAGACTCTGTCAAGAAACTTGTTGGTGCTCACGATCGGCCCTCTGACAACAAGCACTTCACTCGACGCGTGTCTTCTCCCAACCAGGAACCTCCACGCGAACCACTCGCACCCCACTCTCCTGTCAAGTCAAACGGTCAACCCGAAGAACGGTGGCAGCAAGGCAACTTGAAAGTGTCTACCTCGCCCTGGTCTCATCCAAGCATACCTACAACCTCTCCCACAATCAAGAATCCGTGGAAACCATTGGGTAGTGATCGCACACCCACTCTCGGAAACGGCATCTTCGACCAACCTCTCGGTTTCTCTTCCCGCGAGAATTCTCTGCGTCAACTTGGATTTGATCAACCAACCATGGCTAACCCTCCAAACTTTGTTGCTGCACCCCCAGAGCAAGCTGCATGCCTACCCTCACCCGAGGCCCGCCACGCCGCATTTGACCCTTTGCATCCCATCAGCCGCCCTGGGCCGATTGGACCACCGAACGCCCAACAGCCCCGTGGAGTGGAGGCATGGAGATCGTTTGCGCAAAATGCGGGCGAATCCGAACGCCAGGACCAGAAGAACTTCATGGAGCATTTCCACAAGACACACCAGAAGGGTGAGCATATCACAGCTCCGGCATCCTTCGACCAAACCTGGAAACAAATCAAATCTACCAAGGATGGCAGACGTGTGGTGAACGCAGTCTCTCACACAGTCGTGAGCAAGGACGAATCGACCCCAGAGCCAGCCGTGCAACCGCTATCTAACCCGTTGGCTGGCGCCGCCCCTGTGGACGGGCTTCCATCGTCAGATATCAATCGCTCAGGCCCCATTCCCGTTCGCAGCTCTCGGTTCTTCCCCTCTGCCACCGAGCAGCAGCCCAAACGCCAGGTCGTCGGGAAGGAGCGCAGTAGCAGCCCTTCGCCTCCTCCCCCCGAGGAGGTTTCAAGCCACCCGGTTTACTTCGGAGATTTGAGCCGTCCCCACGTGCATCTCCCAATTCCTAAGCCTGTCGTGAAGCTTCCACCAAAGGTTGTCAGTGCCCCTGCTCCTCCGCCCACATTTGCTTCTATGGCAGCCGCTCCACCACGCAACGTGATGCCTTCAGCTCCCACCGCCATCTCGTGGCAAGAAAAAATCAACAGTCTCTTCAAAGGAACCAATAAGAATGTCCTCGCCGTAACCCCCGCCACAAAGGAAGCCTTGCCAGTTCACACCGCTGCAGTATCAGTCTCGATTCCTCGAACAAAGCTCGAGTCATCACAGAAAGGAGACGGTGATATTGCGGTTGAACAAGTTGAGAGACAGGACGAAATGTTTGAAGACCGTGAGCCTGGCTCGTTGCCTGCCGTTCGAGTTCCCAGCATGGCACCTCCTAATTCATGGGGGCCACTTCCTCCCCTGCGTCAGCTTCGCAAGAACATCAAGCAGGTTCATGCCCAGAGCACTCCTTCATTCCCAGTTGGCCTGGCTGATCGCGATACCCATGGCAATGTGCGAGCTACAGTTCTCCTTCCAGATGGGGGTGAGCCTGTAGTGTTCCTCATTCCACGCAAAGCCGCCCCGCATCGACCTCGCAACAATAACAACACCCGACCCCGCAAGGGCATTAGCAAGTCGGGGGAGGCACCCAAAGCCAAGTTTGAGAAGTCTGCTTCCACCACAGGATCACGACAGCAGTCCAATAAGACGAGCTGGGGCCCCTCTTCACATTAGGGATTTCTAGCGTTGCATATCGCCAGCGTTCTTCGCATCTTCTTTCGGGTTCGACACTACCACTCGATTAATCGACAGCATGGGCGCAGGCTCTTTGCCAGTCTTCTTGCTCTTCCCGATCTGGGCACGATGATACCTCTGGCTTAAATCAACGATTCGTGTCTGCAATTCACCCTTTCTTTTATGTTCCCGACCACCCCCGTGCCTACTCCTTCACCTCTCTTCAGAACTCCAGCCTTGTTGGCTTTGCAATGTGTGTATGACACCTGTCTACTGATACAGCATCCTGTTCGCATGCCGTTCTCGCCAGAAGTCGTGACCGCATACTGTGTTTCCGAACAAGCTGTCTCACACTACCTATGCCCTGAGTAAACGGCTGGGTTAACTCTGATATTCACCAGTCTAGTGAACCATTTTTAAACTTAATGTGCTTTTCCATTGTTCAACATAGATTGTAACCCACCTGGGCAGTAACTTTGGAAGTCCTTTGGTGGTGAGCTAGTGAGGCTGGCTCGTTGGCTCAAGGCTAACGACGTCTGGGCCTCTCTAGAGCTGCCGCATTAAACACTTCCAAGGTTGATGATGGTAAACAGAAAGGGTCAATTGTGCAAAACGATAGGTAAATAGGTATCAACCAAGGACACATCCTCTCAAAGTACAACATAGACGCCTTTCCCAGAAGATAATTCAACAATAATCATGATATCCATCAGAGCCTAGTAGTTACAGGTATTATTTCGATCTTCAGAAACGCCCCCAGGCCCATTAGATAACCAACCAGATAGAACGAACGCCAGAAAAACACAAGTCAGCAGAGAATCGGAGCAACGCATGATCACCAGTTCCAGGTCCGGCTGGAAGCTGTGAAGACAGGAGGCTTCCACTGAAGACGTGCAGGATCGATCTTGCGAGCGCCCTTGATCTCCTCCTTCTTAAGGCGTTTCTCGTGTTCTTCGACAACACTGTCAGTCAGAACAATGACCCAGTTACCCTTCTGTAAATTCGTTAGCAAATGAAAACATCCCTGCAGGTTGAATCCAACTTACATGATACCGAAGCATATTGAAGACAACCAAGGTTTCGTGAACATCTTTCTCAGTCATGGAAGTCAAAATGGCAAGCTCATTTTCGCTCATGGCTTCACGGTTAGGTTCGATGAGAAGGTCCACCAGCGTCTCGCGCCAGTATTGTCGATAACCCAGAAGACCCAGATCACTAAGAGGTTTTTCAGGCGAGCCGAGCTTGCCTTCGCGCTTGCTGAGCTCGTAGCTGAAAGAGATGAGGAGACGACCGAAGCCGCGACGCTGATATTGTGGTAGAGTCATGATACAGGCAAGATTGTAGCCCTCTGCGGAGTCCTTTTCCTTGGAGAAGTAGCCGACGAGATGGCAGCCTGTCTCGTCGCGGGTGCACATGCAGTAGAAAAGGAACGGGTCGACATCGTAATAGAGGGTTTTGTGATCCAGGAAGAGTTTACTCAGAAGGCACAGGTTACGGCACCAGGTTCGCTGACGACGACCATCGACCTCGAAGAAGGAGATGTAGTCGTCCCGGTAGATCTCGTTCCCTGGTGGGTGGGTGAGGGTGCATTTGGCGCGATGACGCTCGAAGGCACGCCGGTTGTCAAAGTATCCGAGACAGAACTCGTCGATGTAAACTAGATCGACGTCGGAGAACGAGTCCGGGTATGGGGAGAAGTACCACGGCTCGACATCGTACTTGCCCATTTGAAGACGAGTCAGGTTTCGCACGCGATGAATCTCTGTCGGGTTTTGGGTCATGCTACCACTTGTGCGCAGCCTTTCAATCTCTTCGCCGCGGGTGATGACTTCGCCCGAGGCGGTTTGAACTTCATCCTCTTTGATCGATTGGCTTTCTGTGGGACCATCTGCCATTTCAACATCTTCGGAATCAGTGGCCTTAGGAGTGCCAATTGTCGATACTCCCTCGGAAGCGAACGACACCGTGGTGTCGCCGGGGGTGTCAATGTTTTCCTTTCCTCCAGCCTTTGAGGGCCGCGAGGCCTTGCCGACGTTCACATTCTTACCACCCAAGATGTCAGGGGTTTGTGATACATCGCGGCTATCAGCTCGGGCACGCTTGTTCGAACTTGTGTTCTTGCTAGGTGCGGCCTTGTTAGCCGCTGCAGTCTTCTTCTTGTCGGCCTTCTCTGGCTGAGGCCATTCAACCTCTTGAGACAAGTCGATTCTTGAAGATGCAACCCATTCTTAAGCAGAGTCAGAAGAGTTCCAAAAAAAAGGAAATGTATGCCCGGCATCTAGAACTTACCGTCAAGACGTTTGTTGAAGTCAACATAGTGGACACTGATATCTATGTCAGCATCAAGAAGAAGAGCATGAAAGAGTTGAAGACATACTAGAAAGAAGGGCCATCCTTTCGCTGCCTGATAGATAGGATTTCAGCCTTTCTTAGTTCTCCATCCTAGAACCAGTCAGTATATGCTGCGTTGATTGATAGTCACGTGACATGATCGCCAGAATCTGTCGGTTCGTTGGCCAACTAACCTTCTGCACCATGGCCTTGACACCGATTCTATGGGATCAGTTAGTATACGCGACCGGTTAAAGTAGGCCTGAAATCACCCAGATAATTTTTCCAGGCGAAAAAAGATCATACCTGATGGTGTTGAGGGTGGCGAAGCCCTTCTCGACGGGGTCGGGCGTCCCCGTCATGTCCCCGTGGGAATCTCGGACGCCCATGTTGCTGAGCAATACAGGATGAGGCGAGAACAGATATCAAAATGATGGAAACAGATGATCCAAGCCCTGGCCAGGTGATGATGCGGGAAAGGGAGCAAACCGCGCCAGGATTTTAGGTTATGTAATCTGGATTTCCGCATCGAGATATCAATTGATCCTACTCCGTACAGTGATACATGAAGTAGACAATGCCAAAAGCGACAACTGTTTGTCAATATACATTCAACTTGTTCGAAGACCGGTTTACCACCATACTGCCTCCATTTATCGGCAATAGAATACAAATGTTGCTCCCCCCAGCACCAAACGCCTTGCAATGAACCAGAGCAAAAGCTCATTCCAGATTTATATCACTCCTCATACTTTCGTTTGACGCCATTAGGGTTGCCCGGTATGCCTTGGGCTCTCCGCTTTTTCTCCTCATCTCCTGCAGCCATGCCCTGCTGGCGCTTTTTCCAGGCCGTCTTAATGACCGGAGCAAGACGAATGAGGTCATCCTCAGTGACACGATCCTCGATACTTTCAAGGACCTTCTCAACCGTAGAGATGTGATTGGCATCGTTTTTGTCATCGCGCAGACGGTGGAACCGCCAACGTCCCTCTGGGTCTTTGGCACATTCCACAATCGTGTCGTCGAGGGGAACCTGCATGGCTTTGAGGTTCTCCCATTCCTGTGGCTCCACGTGCATCTCTCCGAAATGACGGTACTCGCCCGCACTGAGCATCACAAACAAATGGCAAATTGGAATGGCGTCATAGTCTAGGAAAGGTTCGTGGATACCCTCAGCCTCGTCTTCGGTATCTGGCTCAAGCGTCGGGAACTCAAGGCGCATTCGGAAGTCAATGGTGTTTTCCTGGGGAGGCTTCCATTTGAGGATGTGCTCATCCGTGCCAATACGGTATGGAGTGCTGCGGCAGGTGAAGATCAGACCGTCGTTTCCGTGGATGCGTTTGACCTTGGGAATAATTTCGCGGAACATCATCTCGATGCCATAGCTGAATTGAGTCGATTTATCCTCGACGGCGAAAGCCCGATGTTGCTTTTCTTCCGGGAATTTGCGATACATGGCACTATAAGGCTTGAGTACCTTTTCCTTGAAGTATGCCAATCGCTTGTCCAGTGTACGGTGCATTAAGCTCTGTCCATCTAGCACCAGGCAATCAAAGACCAGGTACTTCAGTTGGGTGCTCCCATCATCGTATGTGTCATTGACAAGCTCGCCATCGACCAAGGTGTCGACGTGGAATCCCTGGAAGGTGTCGTCGTTGGGAAGCGGGAAGTGCAAGCCCGGTACGTATCGATAGTCGTTCTTGCGGTCAATTAAATAGTGAATCTCCGGCTGTTCAGAGTTGGGGTCTCCGCGCGCAAAGTACATCAGACAGCGGATTCCGTCTGTCTTCTCGCAGACATAGTAGTCCTCACGCTGCAGCTCGGTGAGATGTTTTGACGAGAAGCTGACAGGCTGTGCACCGGGGAAGTTCAGGTTGTTGCGCGAAAGAAGGTTGGCGACTTCACGGCGGAATTGGTCGGCCAGATCATGGTCGGCTTTGATGCCTATTGAGTCTAGATCGGGGACAGCGTGGCTCATGGTGGCTTGAGGGAGCAAAGCCCAAAGTGTCTAAGGGAGGGAACGGGGAGCTCGATAATGGTGCTAGGAAGTTGACAGTCGAGGAGATCGGGCTCGGTGAGGTCCCTGGGTGCGACGTGGGTTCACTTGCAGTCGCAAGAGCAGGAACCAGGCAAGGCTCTGCTTTGCGCGTGAGAGAAGTTAATAGTGAGAGTTTATGATCAAAGCAATGCTCAGGAAGACAATAAGATCGGCGAGCGGAACGAGATGTATATTGATGCCTCAGGAATTAAATATCACGTAATCTCGATGCTGCCCCCCGGGGCCGACCCCGGGGGACCTCCAGGACTGCCCAGGTGGGAGGCCTTAAAAGCCGTCAATAGCCTCCAGGGCTCACTGAACGGAGTACTCATATCCTCCAAGAAGCTACTTTTCGGCGATCCAAAGACTGGTTGAGACCTCGGAGCAAGCTGAAGTAAATGCCAGATGGTTCTTACACACACTTCTATGGTCATAAAACTTACAAGGTCTTATATATACCAGTATGAACGTACCAAAATTGAACCAATCAATTGATACCTAGGTAGGTACTACCTAGGTAGTACATAGTACAACTGCTTCGATGTATAATTTGACAGGAATCGATGGGTAAAGATGGATTCTACTTTCCAAGTTCAAATGTAGTATCACGCCGGGGTATCATGTCGTCACCTTTCAAACCAAACAAAACAGCCTGAGCCTGGGGCGTATCCAGGGAAACCGAAGAACAAAAAGAATTAGAGAGCGGCGTGGTGCTCGAGATTCATGCCAATGAACGCCAGCATCCAGAATATTTAGTAAATGAGAATCCAACAACCGCACAAAAGAGAGTGTCGTAAGTCATGAAGAGTATGAACAATTACCCCGCCGTGATTGGGGTTTTGCGTGTACCTGGAAGAGCGGTCCCTGTGCCAATATCCATGTCATCTACTTCTCCGGGGGCATCAACGGAAGAAGCGTCGACCTCAGCGGGAGGGAATCCAAACAGCTGGTTTCCAAATAGAGGTTGACTATCGCCATTGGAGAATAATCCACCGCCGCTTCGGACACCCATGGCATGTGACATCTGCTCTTTGATACGGACGTATCGATACTTAGACTTAGTGGTGATTAGGGGGTGCTGAACGAGAGGCTGAGGCGCAGAACGGGCAATGGCGGCCATGACGGAATCCCGTTCTTCGTCGGAGTCCACGGGGCCTGTGTTCTCGATATCTTCTTGTAAAGGCGCATTGGCGTCGATAGCAGCCTCTGTGGTGATTTAAGGTCAGTCTTGCCGGCGTAAAGCTCGAGGAACGCAAAGGGGACAATATGCATACTCTGCTGACGGGCCTGGTTTTTCTTCTGATACTGCTGAAGCAGCATATCGTATGGTAATGTACGTCCGGGCACCGAGCGCTTGGCGCCCATCGAATGGCTCTTGCAGGTCAGGGAACGAGCGCACTGCGCGCCATTGGGTAATGTGACACCACACTGCTTCTCAACGTCGACAGGGCCCTTTGGCTTAGTTGTCTTTGCCTTAAGTTCGTCCTTCTTTTTCTTCTTCTTGGGCTCTTTGCCATCGTCTTCATCGGCCTTGCGCTTCTTGCCTTTCCTGTTGTCGTCGGTGCCCTTCACGGCGTTCTTTTTGGCGCTCTTGGAGCCCATCATGGACCCATCTTCCTTGTCATTTGGATCGTCATCTTTGTCGTCTCCTGCCTTTGCGCGGTTGGCCGCATCGCGAAGCTCCTTCTTTTTGCGCGCTTTTTCTTGTTTTGCCTTTAAACAGCCACGGACGTGTTCCGCTGCCGTGGCTTTGAGCGTAGGCCGCCTGCATACCTTACAAATGACAGTCTCAATTAAATCTTCCTCGCGTGGCTTGCCGGTCGGAAATGCGGTGATAACTTTAGTATCAATGACGGGGAGAGGGGAGGAGGTAGGTGAGGTATCGACTGGGCCATCTTTGGCGTCTGCATGTGTTTTTAGAGCCCGCTCAACTCGTGGTCAGATCTGAGAAGTCATACCATCTGTTTTCTTTTTGGTCGATGCTTTCGAGGTCTTTTTCACCTTGATCTTGCCGGGTTTGGTGTCCTTGTCTGTGAAAGTGTATCCAGACGCATCAACCAGGCTTCCAGTTCCTGTGAGCGATTGCTTTGTTAGCTTGGGCGACTTCTTGTCTCCAAAGGGACAGCGTTCGGTGTCCACGGGTTGTAGCGTCCTCCCGGATTGCGCTATCAACGGGAGCCAGGTGGTGCCTACCTCGGCCGGAATCACCATTGGTCGCCATGGTGGGCGCAGATTCGAGAGGTGGTTAGAATCAAAGCGCTCACAAATCGCTTTGCGGGTGTTTCGATAGGTGTTTCGGTGGCTGGCTACCGCGAAATGGGTTCGGTCTCCGGAGTCAAGGTCGGGCTTGGGGCTCCTCCGCATTTGGATCAACACTTGGCACGTGACTCTTGTCACATACATAGAGCAAAGATGGCATTCACCTGGGCAAGTGGTGATAAAGGATAATTTGGCTGAAAAGGCACTTATTCTCCATTAATTCAAGTTCTGAAAAAGAGATGCCAAGGTTTTGGCCCTTTATTGTCTAGCTAATATCGTACAAAATGGTGAAACAGTGATTAATACTTCGCAAAGCACAGGCTGCTATTTGTGCCACCGAATCCAAAGCTATTCGTCAAAGCCACATCAATCTGCCTTGACTGCGCTTCCTTGGCAGCATAGTTGCAATCAAATCCATTGGCCAACCGGTCTAGATTGATGGTGGGCGGCATAATATTCTATCAGTGGTCAGCGCATCTGGCATTCAATTCATCACGCGGGGCTGACTCACTTCCTGGATGGCAAGCACGCTGATTAGGGCCTCAATAGCACCGGCTCCACCAAGAAGATGGCCGAGTGCACCCTTTGTGCTACTGACATTAACATCAGCTGCTTTCTCTCTGCCCTCGGACCCAAGCAAAAGAGCCTTGATGGCAGCATTTTCCGCGGCATCGCCAACAATAGTTGAAGTGGCATGTGCGTTGACATAGTCAACGTCAGCTGGGCGAATTTTGGCTTGTTTGAGTGCCTTTTTCATGGCCATGTACGCGCCTTCGCCATTCTCCTTGGGCGACGTCATATGGTGTGCATCGCCAGAACAGCCATATCCTTTGAGCTCTGCATATATCTTGGCACCTCTTGCAAGAGCATGCTCCAGTTCCTGTTCCAGGCGTCAGACCCAAGGAAATAAAATTGAATAGACTTGCAAACTTACTTCCAGGATCAACACAGCCGCACCTTCGCCGACAACAAAGCCCCCGCGATCAGCGTCAAAAGGGCGTGACGCGGTCTCGGGGGTATCGTTGAAAGCTGTGGCAAGACTTCTCGCCCGAGCGAACCCGCCGATGGCCAAAGGATGGATGCAAGACTCGGCGCCACCAGCTACCATCACATCAGCGTCACCACAGGCAATGAACCTGGCTGCATCGCCGATGGAATGGGCTCCAGTTGTGCAAGCTGTGGTGGCGGCATGATTCGGGCCCATGAACCTATACTTCATAGAAATATGACCAGCTCCAAGGTTGATCAGTAGCTTAGGCACGAAGAGTGGATTGACTTTCTTGTAGCCCTGTGCAGGTCAGCAAAATCTTCCCCAACTCAATGGTCGAGTGATAGCCCACCCCTTTCTCATATGCAACCACTGTGTTGTACATTTCATCAAAGTTGCCGATGCCAGAGCCAAGACAGACACCCTTTTCCAAGAAAACGTAAGTACTCGTACATCTGGTCTCCGAGGTATAGAACGCACCGTTGCTTCTCTCTGCTCAAAGGGCTCAGGTTTCCAGTCTGCATCTTGAAGCGCCTCTTCCGTAGCGGCCATTGCATACTGAGCAAATTTGGCCATTTTGCGCTCCTCCTATATCGAGTTAGTATCGAAATAGTTCGGGAAAACACAATGTATTTGCTTTTTTGCTTTTTAGAGAATGGAAAATGATTAAAAGAAAGTACCTACACCTCGGTCCAACCATTCTGAAGCCGTCCAACTTCCATCCTCGCGACCTCCCTGTGGTACCACAGCGGCTACTTGGCAGGGCTGCTCTGCGAAGCGCTCATCGCGATCTTTCACATTGACGACACCGCAATGGCCATCTAGCAATCGTTTCCAGGTGCGCCGAGCTCCTACGCGAGACAAACATTAGCGACAACGTGAGATGGGAGCACGATCAACGACGCTTATCAGCAGCAAGCAGGTGTATGCGGTGCTCGATGCCCAGATCCCGCATGGGTCCGCCGATTGGCTATCAAGACCTTCCCCTTCCGGCATGGGGAGTGGGGACGTAGAGAGCTCGAGAGTCCGGGGATATCGGACTTGGGCCTTCAGCTAATCAGAGCATGGGAAAATATCTCTGGCCGCACCCCCCAGCATCCGGGAGACTGGAGCTGTACTCCAGACAGATATAGAGACTCACCAACGCCCAGCGGTGACACCGCCCCGAGACCCGTTACGACAACGCGCCGCATGGCATACGTCGAGAACCACGTACAATGTAAGTATAGCAAGTGTCAGTGTATAAAGTACCGACGTGGTGAACGCGAAGAAGAGAAAAGCGGGCCGAGGCCAAGAAGGGAAAGTCTGCACGACTGATCCACGGGTGTGGCGGGGAGTCTGCTCGTCCTTCCCTTTAGATCTTTTTTTTTCTATTCTCTGTGCTTTGGCTGCTTCAGGAAGTTGACCGGAGAGAGTCATGTAGATAAATAATTGTTTTCTTCTTTCCTCTTTTCATCTTACACATCTTTCACCATGCCTGCTTGGAAGACCATCGTGAGCGCATTGGCTCTGGCCGGCTCGGCGACGGCTTGCGCCCACCACAATGACGGTGAGGTCGTGCCTGAACACGAGCGTGCGGAATTGCTCAAGAAGTGGGATCAAGAAGTATGTTCTACCTCCACAAACTGAATTGACTATAGTATTTAACAATATCAGTGGTCCTTCTCCGGCATTGCTAGCTTCGCCCACCTCAAGCCCGTCAAGTGTCTGATCGAGCCCGATGAGCACTACGACATCGCCGTGATCGGCGCACCCTTCGACACAGCTGTCAGCTACCGACCGGGTGAGTATCTTCCAACCCGAATATCTACCCGCAAGAAAAAGACCAGCACTAATCCCTCTACAGGTGCCCGATTCGGACCCCGGGCAATCCGCGCGGCCAGCGCCCGCCAAATGGCGCCAACCAGCTACAACACGCGTGCCGGAATCAACCCGTACAAGTCGTGGGCGAAGATCACCGACTGCGGCGACATCCCCATCACCCCATTCGACAACGGGCTCGCCGAGCGCCAGATGTACGAAGCATTCCTGGAGCTGGGATCCCGCAAGATCGTGAACAAGTCGCCCAAGGCCACAGGAATTGGCCACAGCCACCCGAAGCTGGTCACACTGGGCGGAGACCACAGTGTGGCATTGCCTGCGCTGCGCGCCCTGTACCAGATCTACCAGAAGCCCATTACGGTGCTGCACTTCGATGCGCACCTGGATACGTGGAACCCTGTCCGGTACAGTGCGTACTGGCAGAGTGAGCAGACGCAGTTCAATCACGGCAGCTTCTTCCACAAGGCTAGCCGGGAGGGGTTGATCTGTAATGCTACCTCTGCGCATGCGGGTCTGCGCACGCGACTGACTGGTGTCGATGCTGGAGATTACACGAACCCCGGACCTGAGCAGGGATTCATTCGGATCCATGCGGATGATATTGATGAGCTTGGCCCGATGGGTGTTGTCGAGACGATCATCGCGCGCACTGGTCTGGATCCTGAGCAGCCTGTTTACTTGTCTGTTGATATTGACGTGCTTGATCCCTCCACCGCCCCTGGTACTGGTACTCCTGAGCCTGGTGGCTGGACGACGCGCGAGTTCATCCGCATTCTGCGTGGTCTGGAGAAGCTCAACGTCGTGGGTGCGGATATTGTGGAGGTTTCTCCTGCCTACGACAACAAGGGCGAGACTACGGCTCTTGCTGCTGCCCAGGTGGCCTTTGAGATCATTACTAGCATTGTGAAGTCGGGTGTTGATGAGGAGCTTGGCGGCTGGTACGGCTGGATGGAGCAGATTGAGGCTCAGGAGGCGGCACAGAAGGAAGCCAAGGACGAGCTCTGAACACACAAAATGATACCTAAATATGAAGTATATATGTTGTACGAGATGAATGAAGTGAAGACTGAATGAACTATGGATGTCCTATGATGTAATGCTTACCCGAGGCGAACCGAACTCCGATATGATATCAGACACCTTGGAGAACTGAAGTGTATAGATATGTCCGTAGGTGTGGCTTTACATCGAGTTCGAAGAACTGGTCTGGATTGGTCTATCTGCGACTGTCGGACCAGATTTCAGCTCGCTCAGACGAAACAGAACGAAAACCATGAGCACAAATGTTTGTATCAAAACCACAACGAGTAGATCACGATGAAAGAGACAAACGCAGGAAATTGAACAAAGACTGATCTGTGAGGGAAGGTTATAGCTCAGATATCATGCCCCGGAGATGGAAGGCTGGAGCCTATTAAGACGTGACAATGAGAACGTAGGGAGAAAACGACTGAAAATTCAAAATGGGAGGATATTGTCAAACCAAACACGACGCCCTGACGTCCAACGCCGAGAGACGATGAAAGAGTAAAGCACGGGGTGGGAAGGTGGGAATATGTGTCGCGACGCGCAGGAAGAAAGATGAAAAAAACAAAGTTGGCGCTATAGTTCGTGGGCAAGGAGTATCAGTATCAGTATCGCGGGGACGAGAGCATGAAGTTGGACAAGGCAGACGTAGCCCGACGGAGCACAGAAGAGACGAGTGACAGGCGAGAGGAAAAAGAAAGGTATAGCAGGCTAGAGCTGGCTATCGGGGTCTGGGATTTGCGGAACAAAGGTTGCAGAAATGGGGATCAAGCACCAAAGCCATATTCAACTGGAAACGTAGATCTCAAACGCCTCACATAGCATCAAGTAGAGCCCCTGGCAAAGAAAAAACAAAGAAAAACAAAGAAAGGATCCCACATCCTGTATATTGCCGCTCTTAAATATCCCATAACCCCTAACGTGATTGCCGCCCCATAGAACGTAAGAGAAAAAGAGACAAAACATGTTCATTCCATCGTAGCTGCTTCGAAGCGCGCGTCAACCAGGCATCAACCCAAGCGCACAGATTCTGTCGCACTCGGTCCAACCTGTTGAGAGGTCCGAGAAGGTGTTTACAGCAGGCGGCAGCCCCTTGACTTTTTCTTGGGCGCAGGCTCGAGCGCCGCAACAATCGCCTATCGAGAGGATTTGTAAGCATCGAACGAGAGAGAGAGGTGCCCAGATGGGCATGAGGGGAAAAGAGCAAAGAGGGGGAATGGTACCTCATCAAACACATCCTTCAGCTTGTACTGTGTCAGAGCAGAGCACTCCACGTATTTCACGGCGCCAAGCTCCTTTGCCATGCGATCACCGTCCTCCTTTCGGATGGGCTGCATCTTTTGGCGGGCGAGCTTGTCCCGGACGCCGGCATCGTCGCGCAAATCAGTTTGCGTGCCGACAATCAGGCAGGGGACACCGGGGCAGTGGTGGTGGACCTCGGGGAACCATTTTTCCCTGACGTTCTCGAAGGAGGCGGGGGAGGTGACGGAGAAGCAGACGAGGAAGACGTCGGTCTGCGGGTAGGAGAGGGGACGTAAGCGGTCGTAATCCTCTTGACCGGCGGTATCGAACAGACCGAGCGTGTAGGGCTCATCGCCGATCCTGGGGGAAGACAAGGGTTAGCGATGACCAGGGGTGATCGGGGTGCTGAGGCTCGACTCACATCACGGTGACTGCGTAGTTATCAAATACAGTAGGAACATACTCCGAGGGGAACTTGTTCGTTGTGTATGAAATAAGTAGGCAAGTCTTGCCTACTGCTCCATCCCCCACCACGACACACCTGGGGGCAGTTAGCAGCTGAGGGTGAGAGTGAGGGGATCAGCGTACTTAATCGTAGCGACTACCATATTGAAACAGGAATGGTTGGGGTTGTTAAGACTGAAGAAGAGAAGACTGTGGGAGACAAAAAGGGAGGAAGAAGCTGTGGTCTGGATTGAATGGGGCAACCCGCAGAGTATGGAGTCTAGACGGCTAGTCTCGATACACGGTCTGTACACCTCGCTTCACTCTTCTCTTTCTTTCTTTCTTTTTCTGACTATTCCGGACCGGGGGTAGAGCGTGTGTGTCTTGAATTATTATCTCATTTCCAGACGGAATCATTGGAATTCTCTCGATGACACCGAGACTCCAAGCAATTTTCGACGGTCGCAGATCCATCTCACCGACTTTGATGGTATTTTTGACTTGGAACTGCTGAAACTCCCCTCCCACGTCAAATCCCCTTCATTTACACCCGTTTCGCCTTTAAGACTTAGACGCCTTGAGCCTCGCACACGACCCACGTCTGATGATATTGTAAATGTGCACATCCGGACACCCTCGTACCCCCGACGTCTGGGTATCTACAATCCACCATCCGCGAACATCGCACTCCCGAGCCTTCAGGTATACAGTACTAGTAGAGTACTAGTAGATCCCAGAGTAAAAGCCACTTTTCCATCTCGCAACACCAAAGATTCAGAATCAAAAGCATCCGGGATCCGGTCTGCATGCATATATGCAGGTACATGCACGCGCAATTTAGTCGAGAGACGTGGAAGGTAATACGAGGGTGGTCAGGGAGTTGAGTGGAAGGGGGAAAAGGGGGCGATCTAGGCCTCGCACCAAGTGAACGCCAACTCAGGAGATCCCAATTTCCTGTGATTCAAACTTGGGATGCTTCAAGCCGGGAGAGGTTCGAAGCTGGACTGCATTAGGGACTCGGAATCTGTCAGGCTGTCAGGCACCGTTGGTCTAGTGGCTGCATACTTCCTGCTGATTGACACCGATTGCGCCGGGGACCGTTACGGCTCTGACGTTGCAGGAAATGAAGACCCACCGGGAATCGCGGGAGATTGACTCTGTTACAGGGCGCGGCAGGCCGGCCACATTGGAATCTACCTAGGTACAGTACACACTTGACTTCGGACGTGATCAGATATCCCTGTGATGCAAATCTCAGTTTAAAAAAGTTTACAGTCTTAGGAGATCCTCTATTCAAGAACATGCCGTGGGAAACGCCATATGCAATGTCGGATGAATGCATCAGTCCCGGAACAGCCCAGGAGAACAGTAGGCGAAGCAGAAAGGGTATGATCAAAAAGACGCTGGCCGATGTGTATCAAGATGCAAAAATGGTTATATATAACGAGAAGATGAGTGAAAAGGGGGTTCGTGAGGTCATAATGGTCGTGCACATTGCCCGGCACCTGGGAAACATGATATTCAGGTTCGCTTCGAGTGCCCGTCCTCAGAGCTCCGCTCTGGCTCGACTGGGGCCGGGTCTCCTCGTGGTTCGGAGTTACCGTAACCCATCTAGGAAAACAATTAGCGATGATCATTGTAGAGCAGCAGTCACAACCCACCTTGTCAAGTTTGTAGTTCACCATGATGAGACTGAGTGGGATAAGAGGAAGAGTAGCGAGAACCGCCAGGGTCAACAGCCGGTCCATGGTCTCTTGGTAGGCGCGATTGATGGCAATGCGGGTCGGGGATCCCATCGGGTAGGACAGGGCGGTGGTCAGCTTGCCGAAGATATCGCCAGCCTGGTTTTTGGTCTCCTCGGGAAGGTACTTCAGAAGCTTATGCGGGATGGCAGAGGACCATACAGCACCGGAAATGGCGGCACCAACAGCACCTCCCATCTCCATGGAAGTCAAGAACATCGCGGTCGCGGCGGCAACATCCTGGTGGCTGGCTGACGCTTGAACACCCAGCTGAACGGGCACGTTGACCAAGCCACCGCCAATGCCGACAATAATCTGGGTACCTAGAACTTGGAACTGCGAGGCCCCTTCTCCCCGGCATGTGAGCATCAGAGCTAAGCCAGTCATATAGACGGCACATCCGATGGTCACATATATCCGGTATCGCCGAGTGTACTTGATGAGGAGGGACACGCCAAATGCCGCAATGGTAGAGGTGAAGGCAAAGGTTTGAGTGACGCGACCGGCCGTGGCAACGTCATAGCCCTGCACGACCTGGAGGTAGGAATATAGATAAGGCTGAACGGAGAAGTAGAAGGCCACTGGGAGGAGAGTTAGCAAAAACATGGTTTCGCGAATGGCTGGGATATACTCACTGAAGTACCAGAAGGCCAATGCGCATCCGGCCAGAGCAGTTTTCTGCTTAAGCAAATGGAGAGAGAGGAGAGGCTTAGGGGCCAATTTCTTAGAAGACTCCCAGGCTGGCAACAGACAGAGGCAAACGACACCGAGCGCGATCATGACCAAAATGCCCGTGTTCCCCCAGCCATTCTTGACGGTAGCTGCAAGGGTCAATGGCACCAAAAGCAAAGTGACAGCCGCGGAGAGAAGCGCCAGACCACCCACGTCCAGATCATACCACGTCCGGCGCAGGATGCTGACGAAGCTCGTGTGTCTCTTGGTCCGCTTCTTGATCAAGTTTAATCTTTGAGCTTTGCGCTGGTTGAACAGCAAGGTGAGAGCCAGTGGCAGGAAGGATGCAGGCAAAATCACAGCCCACATACCATATCCCCATCGCCATGAGCTGGTGCGGAGAACCGCCCCGGCGATCGTTGGTCCGAGCCAGACGGTCACCAGGAACGGAAATTCGGGGAGAAGCGCAAGGAACGCACGGTTCAGCAGGTCACTGCTGTCGGCAATGAACACCTGCTGGAGGATCTGCAGTCCAGTTGAGCCGGCGGAGTAGAAAATTTGTGCGGAGGCATAGGTCTGAACATTTGTAGAGCTGGCCATCTGAATGTATCCCAGAATGTATATGAGAATGCTCACGCAGAAGGCCTCGAAGCGACCGAACACATCGGCAATCTTTGCCATGGGGGGTTTAATGACGGCTGGGTCTGAGATCAGCAAGGCGCTCATACTCGCCCAAAGTGGGGGGTGGGGGTTCAGGTACCGTTAACCACATTCTGAATAACGAGGACGGTGGAAATCAACGAGTGTTTACTGAATGCGCTTGTTGCATATGCAGATAGCGACATCACCGTTTGACCCTCCAATGATGTGCAGAAGGCCATGAGGAATATGCTTTTGCGCCAAGTCAGCAGGGGATAAGGCACGGGACTGCAAGCCACACGAACCTGACGTAGGCCACCATCAAAGACTTGGTTGTCCAAGTCAGATTGATGGCCTCGATCTTTTGCACTCCTTCCTGTAGCTCATCCGGCGTAGAGATTCCAGATTGGCGCTCGACCTCATATTCGTCTTGGAGCAGTTGCTCCCTCTCGTGCTCCGTGTCTGGTTCCATAGTTCCGTAGGACGGGCCAGATCGCGGGTCGATAATTGGCATCTCGGGGTAGCACCACAGTATAGAGCCTCAGATAGTGTTGATCAATAGATGTCCATATAGGAATGAATCGCAGTGAGGTCAGTATAGGCGAAGAGAAGCATATAAGGTCGATCTTAGCAGCGGCGATTAAGCGGTAATCGGGATTTTTGCAGGAGAGAAAGAAAAGGGTTCATGCAATATCAGACGTAGCAGCGGGCGTATCACATAAAAGGGATGGAAAGCCTCTTCTAAGCACACACTTGGCGGGATTCAGCTAGGGGAGCACTGAGCCAGTCAGGTCCTAGCAGGGAAAAAGAAATGAAAACACGAGACGGCGACAACGAATCGGAGACTGATTCGGGAAGGAATGAGCAGAAATATGGGGCGATGCGATGAGTAAAATATATGTCGAAGCGCGCTTGCCTGGAGAACCACCCATGAAGGGCTATTTGATGTACCAGGCAGGATCCGGTAGGCAGCTATGGGGCAGATTGGCGGATGGGTAGATCCGCCGTGCTTCGGAGGACGCCCAACTGTAAGGGGAAGGCTATGAAGAGTTTAGGCCCTGTAAGTCTTGTGCGCTGTGAGACCGAGCCCGATCGTCGGTCGCACTTATGCGGGCTGATGGGGTGGCAGCAAACAAGGAAGACGAGAGTAATTTTAGGGCGTTTTTTGACGTCGCTCTGTACGTGACAAGTCAGGATGTGTGTTTGGCACGGTTTGCCCAGGAGATACCCAGGGGATGTCGCATTCGAGACATCGGAGGTGTGAGGGAAATCGGAGAGATGGGGTGGCGCCCAGGAACGGAACACTTGCCGGACACTCGGGGTACCCGTCAGATACCTCAGTCCACTAAGTGGTATGGGCGCATTCCCTGGTACTGCCAAGTCACTCTTTATTTGGTACTCATCAGATAAGATGGAAGTTTGATTGCAGGGATCCCTGGTTCTTAACTGCGTTATTCTAATGATATTGAGTCACTGCATTATGAAGGGCGGAGTATTTGGTCTCTATATATACTCTGTCCGTATGGGTCAGTTCCTCATGTCCGCTATGACATTCCTGGCTCGGGGACTTGGTTCGCATGATCAGAAAACCTTGAAAGAGCGTACAAATCCCGGAGGGCAACTTGGCAAGTCCGCATTAATATCCTGCTCCACCAGGATCTCGTCATACCACTGGTGGTTGCCTCGGTATTCCAAATGGGGCCTGCGTGGCGCTTATGCCCGACTCTACGTTACTTAGTGACACGCTTGGATCAGATAATGACCAAGGCCAGAGACCACAACATAATCTAATAATAATGGAGTGCAACCTGGGAATATCCCAACTTATGTCAGAGAGAAAGAGGAAGGTGCTCTACTGTACTAGTATATTAGTTGAATTCGGTGCAGAGTTCCTATACCAGATCGCTTAGCGAGTGCACACCTGGACATGTGGAGGTCCATGGGTCTGACATGAAACAACCGAGCCGGATCCCGAAATCCTCCTAAATCCATAGTAAAAGATGGGTTCTAGCTTGTGAATATCTGCTTGACAGCTGCAGATGTCCAGATTAACGTTGACTGCTCCACTCATGCATTCATGCACTTATGCACCTGGTAGCCCTGAGCACATTGCGGCTGACCACCCACAACAGACCTATCAGATGAAATTATGAGGTGATCAAAGGTGGTCTGCATACCGGCTGATCGACACTGTCTGTCTTGTGCTGGTGGCACATGTAACATCTGATCGACACTGTAAAACCTAGTGGAGTCTTGGGATGTTATCAGCCGCTGTCATACTAGTACAAAGTACCTAACCTTCCAAGATTCATGCTATATAATAGCAAATTGGTACATTTGATTCGATGAGCTCCAGGGCCGTCTTCAGCCTTGGGACAATCATTCTCCAGCCTCTCCTCTATAGCCAGATTACCTAGTATGATATCAATCCGAGTCTTATAGGTATAGGTACGTAAAATGCTGAAAATCTTGGGTTGTGTATAAACAGTCCTGGAGGGGTTATATTTGGTTCGTTTTACAACCTTCCAAGTTGGAGCCTTGGAAGTGCACGCAATGGCATGTGATCACAAACTTGGCATTTCAGCATTAACAGCGACCTTGTATTTCATCTCACCAATGTATCATAAATATATATCAAACGATAGCAGTCATACCCTCCAATTTGACACCCGACAACAGCCCTGGAGATCCGGATATGGACAGTTCATCACCTTGCAACTAAGCTTGGTCTATGATCAAATGGCCAAAGTTGACTGGCAATTCACCCCCTTCACTCGAAGGTCGAGCGGCATAGACACCAACCCAGATGTCCTTGACATCTTCAGCAAACACCCAAGTGACCTCACGGATGGGCGACTTCTGCACACCCTCGACCAAGTAAATCCACAGACTGTTGTCTGGCTCTCGAACCATTTCTAGGGTCGCTGCACCTCCACCCGAGGGGACCGGAAGTAAGCTCCAATCAGCCCAGCTGTCTTTGGCAACTGCACTGAGGTGGGGTCGTCCGTGAGTCAGCTCAATGCCACTCTTCACCCACTTTTGCTGGCCGTCCGCGGTGTTGAGAACGATTATCAGACCACCCTGGTCATAGTTCTTTTCCCAGAGGGCATTGAAGGCTACACGAGCCCGCTTGAACGACTTCAGCGGCATCGACTGATACAGGATTGGGGCCGAGAAGCGAGTGGTGGACGGAGGTTTGGCCCAGATATCGGTCGAAGCTGGGGCATTGATTATGAATTCTGGGGGTGGGGTACCATTGCCTGGCACTTGGGCATTCGAGTTGGCGAATTTGAATGGCGATTGCGACATGGTGAGATGCGGGGGGAAATTTACAAGAGAGTCAATGTATGTTCACGAGGCACCACAGACAATGAAATTGCGAGGGTAGATGTAAGTATAAGGGAAAAGCGAAGAGACCCAAGGAAATATAAATTGTCGGGGCGACAAGAAGTACTCGAACCTGTCAGGCTGAAGCTACGTCACTCTGTACCAGAGCTTCATCGGAAGCTTCATGTTGCACACTTTCCGTTGGTTTTCCCCAACCACGAGAAGCTGAGAATTCTAGCTGTTGCTCAATCATCGGGTTTCTCTACCAGAGCTAATGATATTTACGTGCATGCATTCTCTTGAGGTTCAACTTCGTTGAGCTCATATACGATGCCCGTTATACTTTGGATCCACGTGATCGGATGATGTAAGGTTCTCCATGGGGAGAAGCGAAACCCAACATCTGGACCGATGGACCCCCTTTTGGCCATGGCGACAACTTATCTCTTTATCACTCGATCTTCTTGCAGCTGAATCAAGCCAGGGCAAGCAGCCCCAATTTGGTGCGACCATGACTGCCCGGTTGCTCCATCCCGATGAATGGGAAATGGCGTCGCGGTCGTCAATCGACTCCCAGGGTACATTTAACCTCGACGAGGCCGATTTTGAGTCCCAGGTCCCTCCCACATCCCAATTTGGCAAGCGCCGACTGCCCTGGCTTTCCCGACTCTTTTCGACGGCAACATCAGGCTATCGCCGTTTGAAGACCAACTCGAGACCGGCCCTCGCAGGCACCCCGCGACCAAGCTGCTCCCGCCGATTCTGCATTCGCCGTTGCTGCTACCTTCACGTCGTTGCGGGTATCGTGTTTACTCTAGTGCTGTTCACCTCGATCCTGTTCCCTTCCTATACACACCCACCAGCGCGCTACACCACGCTCCGCGAGTCGGTGCTTGGAAGTTCTTACTCGGGACGTGGCAATCCACGGGGCGAAAAGGTGTTCATTGCAGCCAGTCTGTATGATAGCGGGGGTGAGCTTGCTGGGGGCCAATGGGGAGAACAGCTCATCGATCTCATCGATCTCCTCGGGCACGACAATGTATACCTGAGCATCTACGAGAACGATAGCGGCGACGAGGGAGAACGTGCACTACGTGAGTTGGAAAAAAGGGTGACGTGTCAAAAGTCCATCGTGTCAGAGAAGCACCTGGATCCAAAGAGTCTGCCGACTGTGACTATTCCAGGTGGCTCAACTCGAGTGAAACGCATCGAATATCTGGCGCAGGTCAGAAACAAGGCTTTACAGCCATTGACCGACATTCCCGATATGAAGTTCGATAAACTCCTCTATCTAAATGATATCCTCTTCCACCCCATCGACACGGTTCAACTTCTCTTCTCGACCAACGCAGACGCAGACGGCATCGCGCAATATCGGGCAGCGTGTGCTGTAGACTTCGACAACCCTTTCAAGTTCTACGATACATACGCAACCCGCGACCTTGAGGGCTACAGCATGGGTCTTCCTTTCTATCCATGGTTCACGACATCCGGAAGAGGCGAGAGCCGAAGCGATGTCTTAGCTGGAAAAGACGCTGTGCGAGTGCGCAGCTGCTGGGGTGGAATGGTCGCTTTTGATGCAAAATATTTCCAATCCGGGTCCCCACCCACATCCCCCAATCCGGCACGCTTCCGTTCCGGCCAGGATCTCTTCTGGGAGGCGTCTGAATGTTGCCTCATCCACGCAGATATCCAGGATCCCCAGACTGACCTAGACAATATTTCCGACACTGGTGTCTACATGAACCCTTTTGTGCGGACTGCCTACAACCACCGCACTCTTTCGTGGCTGGGTATCACTCGCCGCTTTGAAGGGCTGTACTCGTTCCTCCACAACCTGGGTAACCATCTCGTGGGCCTGCCGTGGTATAATCCACGGCGGGTGGAGGTTCCTGGCCAGAATGTCAAGGAGACGGTATGGATCCCGGACGCCAAGTTGGATGGCGGTGGCTCATTCCAAGTTGTTGATCGGGTCGCTGGCAATGACGGCTATTGTGGACGTCGTGGTCTTCAGGTTATTGTTGAAGATCGGAAGCCTGGACAAAAAGGCTTTGAAAATATTCCTGTTCCTTCATAGCATCATTACATCTTAGAATCTGATACCCAATACCATCACCTAGATTTCCTGTCTTTCAGTGAGGCCAAGCAGGGCGTGTGACTAACCTGGAAATTTCCTTGAGGATTCCGGCAATAAACATCGATATAAAAGTGGCCACTCACCCTTTTCCATGCGGCCCATGTATGTAAGTATTAGGTAGCCGCAGTTCCATGGATAATATCTATAATCTGAAGTTTCTTCTACATTTGCCATGCTCTTTGAGGTTTCAAAGTACGCGTTTGACTCAAACCTAAGTCTTACATAGGTACAGCCTTGTTGTAGGCAACATAGTATCTACAAAGTGAGCCGTTCATGGATGTCAACATCTACTTGGAAGTCACTGGAGATCTCTATCGTATGAGATTTGCTAATGTAATTCATTGAACAAGACCGCTTTTTCATTCAATATTTATGGATTTTTATCCAAGGCTGATCATTTGGTAGAACAAGATATTAGAAACATACCAGATTCAAGCTGTGAATCATTCAGCAACCCAAGAGTAGTCACATAGTATGTTTGCTTCAAGCCCCACATCAATCATTGTTCCTACGGCTGAAGCTGCAGCTCACTGTCCAAAGGTGTTCTTGAGATGGCCTCAGGACCCCGATCAATTCCAAGGTTGATGTGGAAGGCAGGAGCGCACCTTCCCTAATCAGCACCTCAGCACCTTCCCATCTTGGACCAGACGCGTTCTTCATCTTTCTTTTGCTTCGCGGTCCTCTCTTCTCTCTTCTCTCTTCCTCTCACACCCTCTTTTCTTGTTTTCCCGAATACCTGCCGTTCACAAGATTGATTGCAACTATGGCCCTCATTAAGGTATGTGCACCCTACATGATTCCCATCTTGTATGCGAGCGACATTGGGAGGTACTCTTTGTGGCACTGTCTTTCGTTCTGCCTGGGAAGTCAATAGTGCCTCATCCTGATCTGACAAAATATAGGAGCCCGCTATTCTATCTGGGGCTGCGGTGGAGTTCCATCCCGATGGCTTCGCTGATGGCACCAGAACCGAACGTTCTGCTGAGTACCTCGGTTCCGGCAGCATTGACGAATCCGGTGACATCAAAAAGAGCCCTGCGCGTCGCCCAGGGGTCGCGGATCCAGGCGACTTCATGGCGCAGTTCCGAAAGTTGCGTGTTATCAAGGAGAAGGCGGCCAAGGCTGCTGCTGCTGGTCCCGTTCGCCGGGTTGTATTTGGTGATCTGCCAGAGTGGGCTACGATCTCGCGTATCTTGCTTTTGACTCATGGAGGCGCGATCGAGAAAGCCTGGGTGGAGAATGACACTGTTGTCGTGCAGTTTGTCGAGGAGAACGAGTGTGTTGATTACCATGAGAAACACTCCGATGGTATCAAGTACCTAGCCGCCGATGGCAACGAGGCCGTCATCACTGTCACCATGCCCGAGGAGGGTCTTCCGGACAACGCCGAACTGGCGAACCGTGTTGCCGAAGGGGCGTCTCGTGTTGTTTGTCTCGAGGGCCTCGCAGCTGGCTTCAAGGCTGGTGACGACGTCGCCGTTCTGGGTATCCTGGCACAGCCCGGCTGGGAAGGAATGAAGTTTGAACGGATCCTGGTTACCCAGGCCGAAGTAAGTTCAATGCCCAAGAGTATTTTGTTGAAGTTCGTGCCCCTTCTCACGGCTTATTGCAGGCTGGAGTTGATATCACCATCTCTTTCTACGATCTCCATGATGGCTGGAAGTTCATGCAGGATATCAAGGAGGGAATCTATGATTGCATCTCTCGATTCGGGGTTGACCCGTAAGTTGACCGAAGTTCGAATGTTGGAATGATTGCTGACTGACGTTTCAGTTGCGCACTTGCGTCAACCTACCACTTCATTGACGAGCCCAACCCTGCGTTCGAGGCGATCCGTGGCTAGTGGATCCTCGCATCAACTTCTTGTTTGTCCACAGCCTAGCGTGGCTACTGATTCGGACAGAGCACAGAATGTGGGGACAAATCTGGGATATTTCGAAGGAATAACGGTTATGTCAACGAGTATCTACATTAGGCATACATTCAAAGGTTCTCTAGTGTGTCCTAGGATAGCTCAACGAAAATAGTTCACATTGACCCTGAGAGCCCAAGGCCCAACGTAACGAGGTGCATTCTGATACTCCGTACCCCGTACCTAGGTATGCATTGTCAACGTACTATATCGCTCAACATGCTTATGCACCAGTACCTGATGAGCTCGTACTTCGACATATATTAATTTCTTGATCTGACGTATTGATGCAGCCCGGGTGTATTTTACAGGGCAAACAAGGGGCTGTGATTGGTGGAAATGGAATGAGATAACATGGACTAGATCTGTACTAAAAGGGCCCCTCCTGCCTATTCTGGACTAGTAGCATGATTCGACAGCCCCAAAGGGTATAGTGGGAACTCCCAAGTGGAGTGGGCAACGTTAGGGCGACTTTAGGACGAACTACGGATGTTCCAATGTGGATTGTTCGGCCTTTCCGTTGTTTTTTTCTTTTCTTTTCTTTTCTTTTCTTTTCTTTTCGTCTTTCTTCAGTCTGATTTCTGGCGGTTTTGGGGTCATTTCCATTTCTCAAACTGCATTGCAGTGCATGTCTTAGGTCGGGTTCGAAGCACGTAGCACGCAGTGCAACGGTAATATGTAGCAGATCATATACATATGCTGCTTCCCCCCACTTTCCCTAGTGACCTCCTACCCTCGGGGCCGAGTTGGGTAAGATGAGTTGCCCGGGTGTGATTGTTCATAGTACACTGCGTACTCCGTACCTAGGACTCGTATCTGCGCTGTATGTCATCATATCCTTTGCCGATCAATTCTCGACCTGCTTTACCGCTCTGAGACACACGGCCCCACAGCCAATACTCTCCCTGAATCTCCAAAAGATGAGGCTAAGGCCTGAGATCGGGGATCACGACCCGGGATCATCCCTCTGTCAGGAATCCAGTATGGAGCCCGCGGCTGCTTTCCCCGGCCCCGACAGTACGCTAAGGCAGGCCGTGGCCCCTCATGTTTTTCTTCTTGTCGATCTTGCGTAACATTTCTGTCTTCCAGGCTCAAATGACACGATATTGACTGTCAACAAAAAAAAAAGAAAAGGAGCCCGCATCACAGATCCAATATCTTAGACGCGCGATATGTCATTTCTGTTCCCCCCTTTCGCCCGTTCATTTAAGACGTGACCATTTTCCTTCCCGTCCTTCTCTCGACGCCTCACTTGAGCGTAAATATCATGTACAGTACGCAGACCATGGAGTAGTACTACGCGCTAATAGAGTAGATCATTCCGTGAATGATCGGGTGCCAAATAAGAAAGCTCGATGTCCAAATCGAGACTAGGAACATAGGGCCTGATCACTACAGCCTGCAGTCGCTACGTAGTCCTGTAATGTGATCCCACCCCCCGTTATTCTGCACGATTACTACATGCCAAGGTACTGCGTACAATACAAATTCGGTGACTGGGATTGAGATCATTGAAAAAATGAGCAGGACAGCAGAGCGAACCCAGAGCCGCCCTGCGTGGAAATTCCTTGACCGAAACAGTTGGAATCTGCCTTGCGCGTTCTGTTGGCAAAGCCCGGCGCGTACTCTCCATGCTTGTGGGGAGGGGGCGGCTATGTAGTCAGTGTCGGGATCTCGAGATTGACTCGGCTGTGCCCACGTTCTTTCTTCGGGGTATCGTCGGCTGTGCTGTTGGTTCTTGAGGCTCCACTACGAGGGAAATGGTTCGCAGGAGACTATTCGCTTCGTGCTTGTCCCTGCAACTGAAACCCGCCCAGGACTGCATGCTTCCCAGTTTGGCCCATTGCGTTATGATCAGCCTGGCTCAATGGCAATGTCATTACGGAGTAAGTACTCAGTACTCCGTACTTCGTACTGGCCCCCAACTGAGGCCGGGGCCGGGGCGAGGTTGGGACAATCCTGATGAGCGAGATTGAATGAAGTTGTTACACTGAGATATGCGCGTGGGGGAGGTCAGCGAGTCAGGAATGAAGGCAAGGGGCTGAAGGTACTGATTCTGAGAAATGATCGTGTGAGCAAGGAGGACGGTCCTGGGGTCCACGGGTGCGGTGAGTAATCATGAGATGGTCAAGTACGTAGGAAGTACGAAGTACATTCTTTATTGATTCTTGACGTTGATCTTGCAGAGAGGACTTTGTGATCTATCCGATTACATGTATGAGTAAATTGTTTTCGTGCCAAAATCGAGATCTCAACTTTTCAACGACAATGACACCTGTCATGCAATAGATGGTCCCGCGGTGTGAATTGTGGATTGCTCCAAAAGAAATATATACGAGGTAGTGAAAGGGTGGTGAGAAAGACAAGACGAAAGGACAGGAGCCTCTTTGGAGACGGATAAGGCCTGATAGAACGATTGGAACAAAATGACAACAGACCTCCCACGCTGAACTGATGAGAACTCCAGTGAGGTATCTTTAAACCAAAAAAGACGAAGACCGACCCACGCAAATACAAACAAAAGATACTTCAAGAGAGAGAGAGGAAACATAAGAAACGGAAGAGTCAACATCAAATCACATGCGCTGCATCGCATCTGTGTCCCCTTTTCTCATCCAAGGATACCAAACGTTGGTATATTCCCTGACGCCAAACTTCGGCGCTCCGCCCCCGTCACCAGTAAGCGCAGCCGAGGCGCCATCTCGAAGGAACTCGCCATCGCGCATGCGCCTCTGCTCCCGCAGAGTCGGACACTTCTTTTCCTTGATGAAGCGGTAGAACTTGCACTGAATGCCCTGGAAACCCCTTCTCTGGCGACTCGGGAACTGGCGGTTGAAAGCCTCGCGGACCTCTTTCCATTCCTGACACAGGTCGACTCGGTGGTACCAGATAAAGTACATCTCCTCTTCCTCGTATTTTGGACGAGGGGGACGACGGCGGTCACCATTTGTTGAGGAACTGCTCGAGACGCTGGAGTACCGTTCACGGGAGTGGTAAGGGTCTGGTGAGGAGGGAGCGGAGAGCGAGCTGTGGTTTGTGCTTGTGCTGCCGCGCGGTTGGTTGTTGTGGTGGTAACTGACAAAGACCTGGGCCTGCTGGGAGAAATGATCGGGATAATTGTGTTTGGCGGACGAAGCTTCTGGGCTGTCGTGATAGCCTTGGTTGTACCAGTAGTTGGGGCTTGGGGGGAAAGTTGGTGAGGGTTGATGGTAGCTGTGACGATATGGGAGTGAGACGTGCTTGGGTCGTGGAGAGTCTGAATCATCATCGCCCGGGTTGAGTAGAGCGTCGATCTTCATTTTGCTCTGTCGTGATGAAGGAAGCTTCTCGTATGATTGTTCCATTCTGGATGGCATGTGTAGACGATGTATAGAAAGATCGGCGATCTCTGGGGCAATACTTTCCCTCAGCGCCTTTCTCGTCGATTGGAGGAAGAGCGGGGTGGGGAAGAGGAAGTATATCAGATCAATGGGATCCAAGGTGGGTGAAGTAAGGAAGAATGAAGTATAGAGGGTAACGGGGCGAGGTTTATAGATCTTAAAAACTCCAGAAGAAAAGGAAGATCACCTGGAGTCAGTCGGCCTTAAGTGAGAAAAATGGATTGGAAATAAATCCCAAAAAAATAGCTAGGTGCTGTTGGTGCACTGAACCGATTTGCCTGGGTCGGGTTGGTTGTGCTCCTTTGGCCCCCTGTATAGTAGTGTACCGCGGATACATGACAAGGCTCCTTGGGGCTAACAGGGGGGTATGTCCGATGGGGTGTCTTTTTAGAGGTTCCACCCCCAGAGACATATATTTTTTTTATTATTTTTCTTAGTGGTATATCGGTGAGGCAGGATTTGCCCTCCGGTGGAGAGCATACTAAATTCCCGTATGGTTCTGGACTTTAACGTGCAATTTTCTTTTCTTTTATTCCTTTTTTAATCTCGTGGGAAATTTCTAATTTCCATTTCCAGCGGAGGTTATATTTGCCACTGGCTAAATTGATCTGAAGTGGCGATCTGTAACGGCCTACTCCGAGTCAAGAGTTATGGTAGAACTTGGTTTGGGACGATCTCTTTGTTATACAACTCGCGGCAAATTTTGGAGCTTCGAGATGACACAATTCGGCCGATCACTGGTATTTCGTATCCATACAACATTTACGAGGAAAAATGGGGGCCGCGGAGTATTGGAAAATTACCATCTTTTTCCTTTTCGGGTTTTTTTTTTTTCCTTCCCTTTAACCTTTTCTCGACTCTTAGCGCGGGCAAAGGTTATGACAAATTCTGCTGTGAGCCGACTCTCGACATTTCCAGCGATTAACAAAGAAATAGACATAAGCCCATGAACCCATGAGCCTGGTAGTATACGAACGCCTTGATTTTCAGGTCAAGGAATGATTCCAAATCCTTAGAATACAAGCAACTTACAAAACACCAAGACTTGGTTGCTCTGCTTCATGCCTATACAGGACATCTGCAGCCCTGCCACCGCATGAGCGGCTAGACGATAGGCCCTCAAACAAGACGGGAGCATAAGCAGGTGAACCAATAATGTGAAGGAAATCAATTGAAGAAAATCCTCGCGTGCATTTTCTGTTTTAGTATGAAATGTTTCATTTGCGCTACGCTACCCGTCCTTCATGTGAAGTGGATAAACTGCCTGGGCATAGTCAGATGTGGTGCACGATTTAGATTGTTCCTCCTCACTAGCTTCTAGAAACCCGTTTGACGACGGAGGTCCAGGATAGAAGACAAGAGGATTGGAAATTAAAATCAAAAATTAAAAACCAACACAAACGCGCGGCGTCTATTGGTAGACGCAAAAGTCATCTGTTACGACGTACGCCATGGCCCTGGGACATCGGGACGAATGAGCGTGTGGAGCTAATGCAGGCTCAATTTGGCCTCAGATGCAGAGAGGACATGCCAACGCATTTGTTTCTGCATTCCAAGTGGCATTATGAGGTAAGAGACGCGAGACAGCTTCCCACCGAATTTGGTGGCTCGATCTTCCTGACACCTGGCCACAGTAGGATGTGGTTGAGAGCAAACCATGAAAACCAGTCTTTCTCCAGTTTACGCGGGGGATCCAATGACAAGCTCTAGCGTTAGTCGGCAGCAGCCGGTGCACCAAAGGGGATTCTCGTGTGCAGTCAACTTGCATATTGAAATCTCCATGATACAGCCGAGCTGTACCCACTTTTCATATCCAGGGTAAAGTCATGTTACTGTGATTATTTTAAAGAAAAATCCCTATGCGCCATTTTCCCTCGATCTGCGCCTTGACCAGGTAGATCGTCGGTCATCTGCAGCTGCCAACGGTTTTACTCGGATATTCTTCACTGGTAATTTATCTGTTTTCGCCTTTGACGTTGGGCATGAACTATTGTTGAAGCTCTCTCGGATACTTTGGGGAATGTCAAGCTCCAGTATATTTCTATTAGTAGTATAATCCCGCACCTGAGAGCCAACATTCATCACGAGATACGCTGCACGAGATGGAAAAATAAAGGAAAGAAAAAACAGAAGAGAAAAAAAGACGAAAATACTAGTTTACCCCCCAAATCCCCAACAAGCGCAATGGCCAACTCAGGAATCGTATCTTTTGCGGCGCAGTCAACTTGCGCAAGCGCCAAACCCATGTTCAATCAGGGCGTCATTTTCCCGCGCTGTATGGGCCGTTGCTTCCGAGACCCCTTGGCAATCATCTCCTCACCGGTCATCATCCTAGTCCCTGAAGCCCCCGATTCCGTGCAGATCAGATCAACTACGGAGTATACCAGCCCATTGCTCTCCCCGCTCAAGATTCTTTGTGTTCTTCCCAGCCCAATCAGGGTATCCCTGGCGTTCGTCAGTCGCGTAGCCGCAGGTCGATCCAGTCACGTGTCTTTAGACTTGTCCACAACCCTGGATGTCTGATATACTAGTACTGTACAATTCACCTCGAAAGTGCTAGTTCATCCCAAAAAGTCCCCGGTTGAGTTCGCTCTCCGTAGGTATTCCGTGCCCGCAGATGCTCTCCAGAAAAGAAAAGAAAAAAAAAAAGAAAAAAAAGATCTGTCAACTAACGGGTGGCATTATTGGATCGCCCGTTCCGCGAGTCATGCCGTGCATATTGGCATCAATCTAACGGCCAACCAAAAGGTGATAATTTTGAGTTTTAATTTTGAGAGAACGTTGCTAGATTGGCTCTTAATTCCAAAAGTCATATGTTCTTGGCCAATTGCGACCGTTGCTTACATTCTTTTTCTTTTTCTTTCTTTTCCCTTTCCCGTCTTCTTTGTCTTAGCTGCGCAGATCGGTGAGATGTGTCGAAATGGCCCCTTGACAAACAGTTGATCTCATTTCTCCATCACCCTGTGCATGCAAATTTTTTGTATCATAATGCAGTGTTCATAGGTATGATGCAGGTGGGATTTCAAATCCCTATCTCGAATTTCCATGGCCCCCGGGCGACGCTAGTACCATGGAAGTACCTCCGTACGGCTAAGCCTTAGCGATAGCCGCCTATCGTGCGCACGCAAGTGGGAAAATAAACACGCTAGTTGATATTGTCGGAGATGTCGGTATCGAGTTAGTTCGTCACTAGCTCTGTGTCCATGAAGATTGACTACTTGAGCTCCGTACGGGCATCGGGGCTCGGGGGCCAACATCGGACGTAGATCTAGACTGGGACTGAAGTCATCCAATGTCCCAAATCTGGAACGGAATGTTCCCGTCGGGAAATGACTCGTTCATACCCATATCTCTCATTCGGTTTGAGCTGGGCTGGACCCTGGACGGGAGACGCGCAGTCACTGCGCAACATTACGCATTGATCAGACAGCCTAGTAGTTTGCGGGCAGAGCCGTCACTTGCAATTAAAAGCCAGAGCGCCCAACGGGACACCCCCACATAACCACAAAAATGGCCATGTTCTGCAAACATCCTTGATAATTGTCTGGTACACTAATTTCCTAATATACGCGCGCAAATTCAGATTCCTCTTCAGCCATGGATCGGTATTTGAGGCTCGGGGCAAAGACTGGCGAACCTTGGATCGTGGCAGATCCCCCGAACTACGCCGTGTCAGATCTTGTACGAGATCTTGTACTACAGAGTACGCGTGGCATGACATTGCTTAGTATTTGACTGCGCAGCAGTGCATGTTGGGGATCTCGTCCCTTTAGCATTAGCTTTGGGTTGCGTCACTGGCGATCTCGGCAACTTGCGTAGAAGTATTGGACGTTCTGCATTGGCGAGCACCTGTTGAGCTGTGCATGTAACACACCGTCAAACCCCGGCATATCCGTGTTGAAAGGCGGTGATCCCGAGTCGCAATGAGCCGGTGCCACTTTGCATGTTGCGATCTTGTCTGAATCCACGGAAGAGGCGTGTCTTACCCAAGAATTTCGATCCTCAAGGGCTCCAAGCGCAGCCACAAACAAGGGCAGGTTCGTGGCCCCGGCGCCGTGATCCGAGCTCCGCTCCTCGGAGCCGAGTCTCGCCTTTTTGGCACAAACTCTGATTCGGAGTCGGGGATTGTATATGTTTCAGCCAAAAAGAAAAACCAAAGATTACGTTCAATTTACACTACCTAGGTACGATACTCACATGAGTTGGGGGCGGCACCTGGGCAGTAGTCGCTGTATTGTACATTCTTGGGGGTGCGCTCCGTTTACTGTAAGCAGTAAATGCATGGTGCCGTCCTCCACCGAGTCAGAACTATACTCCATAACAAGATAGAGGATACGGAGTACTACTACTGCAGCGTATAGTGGAAGGGCACACATCACACCTCCGCTTTTTGGACCCCACGGCTGCGTCTGGCGCAAAAAGAAGAGCACACGAGTGTGACAAAGAAAAATGATCCAGATTCGGGGGCGGGTTTCAATGGTGTCTATCTCAGTTCAATGATTCATCTGCAATACATTTATCTATGTACGGAGTACTCCGGATAGTTACTCCGTGCCCATCATCCCACCTAGCACCTGGGCACCTGGGCAATGAATTCGATCACCAAACGTGGTAATCTAGGTGTAGGGCCAATCAGCAAGCTTCGTCATACCAAGATTAAGGTACGGAGTACAGCCCCTTACTACATGTGTACATAGGAGCATATGTTAATAGGTGCTTTGGCCTCAGAATGCAAGCATTTGAACTTCAAAATTCGGCCAAAGACATGCCAAGGAGGCTCAATATACCGTATCTACTCCTAGTTTCCCTGTCCTTTTGCCCTATGCAGTCTAGGGCGAAGTAGGTCATGCTGTCACCTTTGACTGAAGGGGATTTGACTTTTCGGCAGCATTAGGCTCCAACGCCTGCAAAAAAAAATAAAGACCGTCAAGAGAAGTCAAATCGTGAAGACTGATCGGGCTGATGATGCTCAACTCAATCGATCGACCCTCAAAACCACAGAGAAATGATAGGCGAACAAACGAATCAGAATCCCGGGTCAAAAGTACACGGAGTATTTAGCCCTGGTATGACCTTCGAGCCCTCGTACCGCAAATTACACCTCGGCTGGTAATAATACACGCTAGTACGCATGCGGACAATGGCAGGGGGAAGATTCCATGCGACGTAAGCACGAATATAAGCCCTGGAGCCCTGGAGCCCTGGTGGATTCCTCAACTCAATATGTGTAGCCTCAGCCAAGCCAATTTAATCATCGAAAATTATACGATGTAGCCAATGACCTTCGATGCGCGTTGGAAAGTATCACGACACATTGGCATCAGGAGTTCTCTGGTCCGCCGGAAGACCTCTAATCCACTTCGTACTATTGGACGCCTTTTGGCGGATCTTCTTCACGACTCGTATTCGGTCGAAAATGGGGGGCATGGCCGACGGAGAACACAGTGCCGAGTACAGCGCATGGTCATCACTCGTATGTGTATGTCGGCTTTTTCGCGTGGATTCCCTTTGAGCTTGTTACTTGCTCGCCACCAACGAACACATCGTGATTCTTCGCCATAGCCACCCGAGCCATGCAGACCGGCTCAGCAAGGGGGTAAGCACTAATAGCACGTGGCTCTAGATGACGATTTGTTTCTTGCCGAACCGAATGTTGTGCTTATTATTGTTTGTACTACAGTATGTATACTATGCTCGGCGATCCTTTCCTTCTTTGCCACCTGCTAGCTTAATTTCTTTTCTCTATTTCTCTCTTGCTTTTTTTTTTCTTTCCCCCGAGTGGTAGATGACTTCGCTTATTGTACTGTATAAGGTAGGCGTGCCGAATACACGACGATGTCGCACACGTAAAGTGGGACTCACTAGGCACCGGTGTCTCAAAGATCGTATGCATCTGACACGGTACTCCATACTCCATTCCAAGGTTTGGGGATCATTATTTGGATCTACAACTCTTCAGCTTGACTCTGCACGGGACGAGATCTGCTTCGTACTGGACTGGCCTGTGCAGTACATGTAGTACCCATCGGACCTTAATTAAAACCAAGACCCACTAACTGCCGGAGAAACACAGCCACCTCATCGTGGATTTTCATTCGGCGGCGTATATATCATGCACGGGGTCCCGTATATGCAAGAGGCTAGTGTCGCTCTATGTGGAGAACAAGACCATTGTCAGGCTCAGACCCCGATGTTATCGTCTTCCATTATTCATCATTACACAATCCGTATTACAGATATGAGCTCTGAGTTCTGGATGCTGCAGAATTCAATTTCCACTGTGGGTTCCGATCAGCCCTGGCGGCCTGATCTAGGGTATCATTATGGAGTACGGAGTACGGAGTACTACATGTACGATCGAAGGTTAAGTTGTGAAACCAAAACATGTATCCATACATCTACTAGTCCAATTGAGCATACTCAAAAATTTCGCTACAGGGCCGGCGTTGGGTGTAGGGGGCGGATGTAACACGAAACCTGGGTGCAGAAGTCCTTTTGATTGCCCAAAGATAAAAAAGAAACAAGATTCACCAAACGAGAAGTATTAATGAAAACCAACAGTTAGAGGCATCGCTGATTGGTCCAATCCGAATGGCAAGGAATGGATTCACCGACAGAATCCTTCTGTGGTCATGAGCGACCGCGGCGATCATAAGATGCATGCACACCTCGCACTTATGCCCCAACTGGAAGAGACGGACCAATGCACGCCAACCTCAACAACTATCGGTGAGTTCACCGATGCGGTAGTCGACTCGTGTGCGTTCTCCATCCACGCCAATCAATCCCGGGGCATTGACGAAAAGGCAAAAGGCTAATGCTGCCGACATCACACCGAAACCAGAGATTCGGGTGTTTAGACTTGGGAACGGGCCTTCCGCCATGGGCTAGAGGATGTTGGTGTTTGAAATGCCGATGACGAGGAAAGGTTGGGTTTCAGAAGTCTAGTTGTAATTGATGGTGTGTAGCATTTTGATGAGGTTGTATCTGGGCGAGGATAGTCTTTCGGCACTGACTAGGCCTACTAGCCCCTCGCGGTACAATACAGTACTTCAGCAAGAGTACGAGCACTTTGTCATTTACGGCCATCCACGCCATATGAGATCTCTCCAAAGGTTGTGTTCAAGCTCCGAGTAGACTTTAGATACCGGAAGCATAATGGCATTCACACCTGGGCAGCGGATCTGTCATTTGCCGCGAAAGAGAGAAGCGGCAAAAGCAAACCAAAAAAAGAAAAATAGATATGCAATGTCCTTCAAACTTTACTGCGAATCAACTATCAACTCTATCAACTTTGAAAAATGGAGATATCCGCGAGGGAATGCCCCAGTCGTCGGCGATTGGATTTAGCGTCCCGTTCTTCTTCGGTATACGAGGGATAGTGGATTCGTCGAAATGTCGAAATGTCGAAATGTCGACCCTCGCAGATTTTGACTCGGTTTGGCATTACCCCGTACAGACCTGTGCAAGAGTGACGCCATCTTCATTAATTCCCGTTTTACGAGTCAGAACGTTGCTTCGGGGAGGCATGCAACCCTACGAATACGGGCGACTGGTGAGGGTGTTTCGGGTTGAAAAATACCGTAACGGTGCAGAGCCTCACATTGCAGGCCTTGCAGTGCAGATGTGAAACACCGCAGAGTTTACTCCGGACACGCTGAGTAGCCAAGGTGGACCCTCTCGAGTATATTGCATATTTCATCTAGCGTACTAACACATTGCGTTGCAGTGGAACCGGACACGGAGGATGATCTGATTCTGCTCCATCGATCGGGTGCCCGAATTCCCTTACAGAAATTTAGGTTGTAAACCGTGTTGTTTCTGCAGGTGGCAGCCTTGTCTTGGCAAGGGGTGCAAGGAGTTCTTGGTGGGGTTCGCTCGATTTGACGGGAGTCACTAGGTAGTCAACAGTTGATCTGCGATGTTTCAAAAGTCTTGCGAGACCAACTTGGGAAGTGTGACCGTCTACTTACTAGTACAGTACATACTCTATTTCGTACGTCAACCTTGGAAGGTTGGAAGGTTGGCGAGATATTCACGGGACCAAGGACTGTCAAGTGAGATCACTCACCCAATAAAGTCCAACCATCATATCTGATTGCCAGATGCAAGATCCCATGAACAAACCGACTCTTCCCGTCAATGACATCTGCTACCCCGCATTACGATACCACGTGGATGTATACACGTCCTTCCAATTTGAAGATGTATATAAGTCGGAGGAGATCGGACTCTCTATGCCAGAGGCACTGCAATCCGCCAATATCCTGGGCTGAGCGGTGCCCCTCACTTGAACTCTTGTCGTATGGGTCCTAGGCCTCGAAACGCTGGGGAAATTCGAATCACACGATGCCGTGACATGGTGAGTTGGCGCTGTTGGTTGCGGCTTTTTCTGCTACTGGCTGCTTTTCTTTCGCCCACATACCTAGGTATGGATCGGATGGACATGGGGGTTTCCTGTTTCACCGTCCGTTTAGGTCATTGTAGGATCGGCCAGGTGGGGAATTCTCCCAGCTCGCAAACTTGTTTGTTTGGGTATTGGTTCAGCTTTATACCTAGGTACGACATTGTAGTGATACCATGACAGGGGTGGTGTGGCCTACTTTGGTTTGTACATGGGTCAAACAAACATCCACGCAGAGGCGGCATCGGGTTTGCTGGGGTATGAGCCTTCGAGCACAGCCAGCCTATCATATGCATCTTGGGGTACTTCCGTAGACGCTAATTCTCAACAAAACAAGATATCGAGGCCACGTAGATGAATTGGTTGATTAACATCAGACGAAATGTCTAGGATGAGGACATCGCACCTGAGGCTCCCACTTAGTACGTCCCAGGCTAACTAGACTGGGTAATTAAGCTTGCAATACGGGATTCTGTGTAAGATATCGTTGATAGAAATGGAGACCCAAAGCACAACAGCTCAGCGGATAGGTCAGATCCACGGGAGAGCAGAGAGCAGAGAGGAGAGACGGACACCATCCGCTGGCTCACTCATACAAGTTCATTCACCACATCAATACTCATCGTCAGAGTCCACAGGCCCGCGCCAACGCGACATGTACCCATCACCACCATCCTCGCTCGCAGAATCATCAAAGTCGAATTCATCGTCATTGGAGGAGATTTCTTCATCGGGATAATCATTTGCAGGATGATTTTCAGCTATGAGACACGCGCATTGAGTCAGTTCAGATCCAAGGTAAGAGCAGTGGGCAAGAACGACCGTATTGGGGCATAGGGGATCCGCAGTACATACCATTAGAGTCAGCATCTTCACTATCCCATTCCTCCTCCTCATCCTCAACAAAGTCCTCCCAGTACTGTTCATCTTCGGCAGTGATGACAATGACACCAACACCCGGTTGCCCCTTCACGACGCTTTTTTGCTGCTGCTCGGATTCATATTCGGCCAATGGGTTCTTGAGCATCTCAGTTTCCGACAGAGGTCGACGGATATACACATCGTAAACATAGTCACCCTCGTCGTCATCCTCCACAGCCTCGTCGCTTTTTGTCGCCTGTGGAGCCGCAGGAGAGGGAGCAATCCGGGGTTCTTTAGGCAGCCGTGGTTGGTGCTTCAGTGGTGTCTTGGGAGCAGAGCTCAGGGCGGGTTGAGGACGAGGCGCAGGTGCGTGACTAGCAACCCGGGAATCAACGTCCATACCATGGTCCTCTTCTTGATCCTGTTCGATCTCCAGCGCGACCTGCTCGAACTCTCTTGCCAAACGATCAGACTCTTCATCCCAGTTTCGATCCTGTGTCTGGGCAGATTTCTCCAGCGAGTCAGAAAGGTTTTGCTTCGCTGTGGAGATTGCGCTTTTGCGCTCTTCTCGCCATTTTCTCTCGGCCTGATTAACGACCGGGCGCTTGCGAGGCTTGGTAGGCGATGAAGCTACTGGGTCTGCAACAAGCTCCTTGGACAAAGCAGAAAGACCCCTGGAAGACGACTCTCCCTCGGCAATCATATCAGAGACCATAGAACCCTTGCGGGAATGAGGATTCCGCTGGAGTTGCTCAACCAGCACGGCAACGCCAGGCGCTGGCCCAGCTCGCCTTTTTTGGACGCCACCGCCGGTACCGTGAAGAGAAGCCAGATTTGAGCGCGAGATTTGGAATCGACGGAGAGCCTGCGCGCGGCTGGGCGATGATGATCTTGGTGCAGAGCTGCGCGTTCCAGGTGCATTGGAGGCACCCGAGACAGGCTTGGGGAGGACTGGGAGGTCAGAGAATGGCGAAGGGCCCGAATAGATGGCATTCTTGTGCCTCTCTTCAGCTTCTTTGCGCGCTGTTGCTACCCGCTGCGCTTCGCGGAATTCAGCCCCTGGCGAGGTGGCTCGCACTGTGGGCACGCCTGTGGACGACGCTGGTGCTCGTCTATTCACATGCAGACTGCTTACAGAGCGGGGACTACGCAGCAGCCGCTGCGCGGCTGGATGCGGCGATGTTGGTGGACTTGAACCATCCTCAACTTGGTTGGCTTTAAGAGTGACTCTGTGGAAGACAAAATCCGTGAAGCGCCGCTTGGTCTGATGCACAGCGGATTGAATGACTAAAACATGAATCAGTACTGCAAAGGCAACATCTTGGAAAATGCAATATGGCTGAAGGAGAGATATTCTAAAGCAAGTGGGTTTTTTGGAGGGGTCTACATCGGGGGTAAAACAAGGGGATTGGTCTCGTACATAGTGTCTCGACAGGTTCTTCCTCGCGTCGACGCTTGATATTGATTTGCTCAGGTGGCAGCGCCATTTTGTGGTGCTAGGTTCCTTCTGCAACTGCGTGTTGTGGGGGGCGGAAGAGGACAAGATGGTGAAGCATCAATTTGATGTGGGTCCTTCCAAAGTTTGCGGTATATACTGTCACGTGATTGTGTATCACGGCTCTGAGGGAGATGAGACTGCGACAACCTTGAATAACTTAGGAGAGAATGCGTGGAGTAAACCTTAGAATTAGTGACCCTCGGAATGAATGTGCCTAGTCCTGGTTGATGGATAGCTGGTGGAAACATTTCCAATTTACCTAGGTAGTGACTGTCCACTGATATGGCCACACTCCAAGGTTGTGAGACTCCCTTGGTTTCAAACTATTTTTTTTTAGCAGGGTTTAGATATAGAGTACACTCCGGCTACGTTAAGGACCTTGGAAACATTCGACTGATTCTTTCATCTTTACAGTATATTATTCTCATCGGCTCATTTCATTCTTTCCCCAGGACCTTTCCACTAATTACACATCTGCAGCCTCAACCGTCTCTGCGAGTCAGGGTATTCACTGGGCAACACCACCCGTGCAACCGGCCTGACAGTATATGAAAGTATCGTTGACCAGAAAGATCAAGAGAAAGAAGGGCAACCATTGCCCGAGTGTATGGTATATGATGCAGGCGAACTCGGTCGCCACGAGTCATCCAACTCATCCTCTCCGTGGCATCATTCAGCGGATGAAGCCGTGTGCCCACGGCCCCTAGATCAAAATAAAGAAGAAATAAAAGGATAAAAGGAAGAGACCCATAGCCAGGTAGCAATACAATGTGGTGAAAGAAGGGAAAGGTGGCATGAAAAGGATTAATAGGGGAATAAGATCATCGTCGAACGAGGTACGCTCGGAGAAAGGGGGCGGGATAATCCAAAACAGGCAAGTGAGAAAGAGAAGAGAAATATTCGAGAGTGAATGGCAAAGTGTCAGGGGTGACAAAAAAAAAGAGATTATGACCAATACAAGAAACGAATCAGAATGAAATGATGGGGGGGGAAGACATGACAATCAAGAATGGACTATGTGTAAACAAAAAAAGAAAGGAAGATATATTAGTTTCGCCGAGAATGAGTCGAGGTGCATCTGTCGGAGCGTGAATTATTTGGCACCAATTTCCTCTTCTGCCCACCCGGGCAGCGAGTTCTCATTTTGAATAGCCAACCCAAATCCAGAGTGGTTCAATCCGCCAAGGGCGGAGAAGCTGGAGAAACTCTGCTGGGGCTGGTGGGCACCACCAGCGCGCGGGTGGCTAGGAGCCCCTGAGACAGGACCAAAGGGCTCTTGAGAGAATGAGGGCAAGCTGACAGCACGCGAGTGCGAAGCACGGGGGATACTCAGGCTGCTGGTGCTTGCGTGGTGGCCGTGGCTGGGACCGTTGGCCACGCTCAGGTAGCTGTTGTTGGAGGGCTTGTGTTGGTGCAGGGGGGGCTCAATGTTCCCGTTCGAGAGATCGCTGTTGCTGGCGCCGTTGTACAAATGTTGCTGCGGAGCTTGCTGTGCCTGCAGGCCTGCTAGCATGGGGTCACTGAGATGATTCTCTTGATCCTGACCCTGGTGAGTCATTTGGTTCAGGTACATGGTGAGTGGGTTGCTGGAGCCGACGTTCAGCACACCCGATGGAGAGGATACTGTTTGCAGTGGGTGGCGGTGCTGTTGGCCGTTCTGGGAGCCAGTCGATCCAGGGGCTGGGGAAAGCGCAGGGCGTGTTGGGCTGGGCTGGGAGCCGTTGTGTGTGAGATTTGGCTGGAATCCGTTCATGACAGGATCTGGCGATTGTTGGCCGTCCAATCCAGAACCATTGCGGGCTTGTTGACCGTTTTGTTGAGTGTTTCCGGTTTGGCGTGGTGGGTTTCCGCAGCGATCCTTGCCGAAGTTAATCTTGAACCGACGGTAATCCTCCCGGTTGCGCATGCCCTCGATGGCCTTGATGGCATTGGCGATGTTGGTGAAGTTGACGAAAGCGCAGCTCTTCTCGCGCAAGGTGTTGACCAATTCGATCTCACCGTATTCCGAGAAGTCCTGGCGAAGGCGTTCTTCCGTCCAGGCCTCATCAAGGTTTCCGATATAGACATTGCGTGACGCTCCGCCGCTCACCGCCAAGGCGATAGCAGGCGGAAGAGGACCAGAGTGCTTACCCCAGCCGATCTTGAGTCGCCGGTTGTGAATCATCAGTCCCTGCAAGTTGCTCAATGCGTAGAATGACGCAGCCGAGGTGGGATCAATGAAAGTCACGAAGCAGATATGCTTGTCAGGAATGTATCGAATGTGGTGGAGCAAGCCTCCACGAACAACATTGCAGATCTCTTCAATTGTGGTCTCGGGGTGGATGTTTCCAAGGTAGATAGTGCGGTTGCCAAGGTTGTTGACACCTCCCGCAGTTGTCGCCACGGCGGCCGCTGCGACGGATTGCTGCGCAAGCGCATTAGTGATCAAGTCACGGTCAGCCGTGTTGAGCACATGCGCATATCCTGGGGCGATTCCTAGGAACTGCGCAGCGTTTTGCTGCTGCGTCTTAGAGACGTAAGCACATCGGTCTTTCCCATAGAATACGCGCTTTGGTGCCTGCCATTGCGGCTCCTGGGGAAGCTGAGTGACGGCCTTCATGGCGTTACTGATGGACAAGAAATGGACGAAGCCAATTGCCTTCTCTTTGACGATCTTCACTGTATCGATGGACCCAAACTTGCCCAACTCCTCCCGAAGATCGTCCTCGGATGTTTCCTCGGCCAAATTTCCGAGGTAAACATTGCGCGACGCACCAGACTGTTGGACTGCCAATGCCACAGAGGTGGGGACCTGAGAGGGCTTGCCCCAGCCTACCTTGATATCATTGCCCTTGATTGCCAGCTTCTTCAAAATGGCGTCCGAGTGGAAATGAGTCGCGGAGCTGCTGTCCAAGAAGGAGATGAATGCGCAGTTCTTATCAGGAAGCAGGCGCACCGACTCGATCTGACCACTGCGGACGTGGTTCAGAATTTCCTCGGCAGATGTTTCCGCCGGGATGTTTCCAAGGTACACGGTGCGACTGGTCCCCGAGATCATGCCAGGGGCCACCGACGCCTGGGGGCTGCCCAGGGCCGCATTGCTCATGCCCCCCATACCGTTGATGGGCGACTGCGGTGCGCCCATCATTTGCGAGGGACCCATACTATCCGGAGACATCATTCCATACAGCCCATGATTCTGCATTCCTTGGGTTGGGCTGTGCATGTGGTTCTGGTTGTTCTGGACGTGTCCATTGCCATTGGTCTGCGGGAAGCCACCGAAGCTCTGGAACTGAGGGGACGCAAAGGCCGAGGGGGTTCCGGGTTGGAAAGGACTGCCTACCAGTAGCTGGGAAGGGAGCAAGGGGGTATAGTTCATGTCGAAGGCGGACGCCATGTCGGAGGGTTGGCCGGCGCCGGTGTTGATATTAGGAATATTTGCGCGACGGGCGTTTCGATCCGAGAATCCTTGAACGGAGTTGGGATGGTTGTTGTTATAGGCCCCGTGGGAGAACCCAGTGTCGCCGTTCAACGCGTATTTGGGATGGATCAGACGCGAATTATTCGAGATGCTCGATACATCCGAGGTTTGCATGGCGAGGGAAGTCTACTTGATCCTGAAAGAGGACCTGGTCGTGTCGGGGAGGGACCCTAACCAGACGAGGCTCTAGGAAAAAAGTAATAAAAAAAAGGGACAGGGATTATCAGATCACCATTCAGGAGATCCACAGAAGTCAAGAAACGGAGGAAGAAGTAGAAAGTCTCAAATGGAGACGTGTCTAGAGACGTTCAGTCAATTGGAATGTGTAGGGGGGGAATGAGACGAACTTGGCCTTAGAGAATGCCCATATGTATGTGAGTCCCAGGGCCATGCAGCGTCACAAGTGAGAAAGAGAAGAGAAAGATCCAACGCTGGGGACAAACAGTCATTAGCTGAAAAGGGCTAAGTGGGAACTAAAAGGGGACAAGAGAGGGAAAAAAAAGGGGGGGCAAATAAGATGGAGGATTTAGGGGGGGATTTAGGGGAGGATTTACAAGCCAATAATTCCCGAAGGAAAAAAAAAAACGAATCTCAAAAAGAAGCAGCAAGAGGCGAAAGGACAGGCAAGGAAGTGAATCCCAGGTAAGGTCGAGAAAAACATTAAAAGGGGCAGGATATCGATGTGGGTTAAGGGGCCCCGATTTTCCCGATGTCTGAATAAAGTATAACTCCTATTCTTTACAGACTCTCGACTGGAGTGGATTGGACTGTATTTCTCCCAGCATTAAGGCCAGTAAACACCGCATATCAGGTTCCATGCAGAACCAGGTCAGGTCCAATGATCACCCCCTGGCATAGGACTATAAACCACATATCCTGTACTATGTACTACCGGGCTTAGTGCTGGACTACTGGCTTTTGAAACAGTGGCATTTCTTCCGATCCCGTGATCCCTCGTATCTACGTACAAGGGACCTCGTATGCCAGGACTCTGTATACTGTACAAGCATTGGGTTGAGACACGGCGATGAAGATAAATGATCTCGGTATGGATGGGTGTGTTGATCCATGGATGGTCCGAGGCTGAGAGGGCCGTATAGAGTGCCTAGGTACGATAGCCGGTAAGGGAAGGGCTGAGAGCCAGGTGTGAGACAATAAAAGCCATTACGCTCAGAGACATAAAAAGGAAGAGACATTTAGAAATAAGTTCATATCCAAGGATGAACCTGTCGAAGGTTGCAATTCCGGGGAAGATGACTGTCGCGCTTATATCTTGGATGCCTCAGGCGGACAACATCTATCGGAAATTTACAACCCCACCCCCACCTCGATTTCACCTTTGTGTTGAACTTGCAATTGGGTCGAGATAACAGACATTTCTCTGTCACATTGGGTAGGTGAGCTCCGATAGCCTGGTTTCGAATTTCTGGAATGCGAAGTCGAGTATGACTCACAGCGGACCCATATTAACCACCTTCGTCCACAGAACTCTCCCATTCTCTGGGTAGCAAGACACAATGGCCGCAAAGATTTACATTGATGAGGACGTCGGCAAGGACGAGTCCGCCAACGGCTCTGAGACCGCCCCTTACAAGACCCTCGTCCAGGCTTACCTCGACCACCCCCCCACCACCGAAGGTATCGAGTACCTGACGCGCAAGTCCCAGACCGATGCCGCTGGGGAGGATGTCGACCCCGCCGCCAAGTTGGAGTGGAAGCCCGCCACCAAGTCGGCCATGAAGAAGGCCAACAACCTCTGGGAGCAACGCAAGAAGAAGGCGGCCAAGGAGCAGGAGCTGGCGATCCGCGAGAAGGCCGAGGCCGACAAGCGCCAGAAGGTCCTTGAGGAGGCCAAGAAGGTCGTCATCAAGGAGGACACCTCGCTCGCCAAGCCAGTCCGCATCCGCCTGGACGTCACCGACCCGGCCACCGTGAAGCTGCGCACTCCCGAGTCCGAGGAGCCGGGCACCCGTGTCCGCGTCCTGGGCCGTGTCCACCGTGCGCGTGCGCAGAAGGATGTCGTCTTCATCACCCTCACTGACGGCTACGGATACCTGCAGTGTATCCTGACCGGCGACATGGTCAAGACCTACGATATCATGACCCTTACCCTCGAGACCTCCATGTCCATCCACGGAGAGATGCGCGCTGTGCCCCCCAAGCAGCATGCCCCCAACGACCGCGAGCTGCACGCCGACTTCTTCGAGATCATCGGCCGCGCCGCTGGTGATAAGGAAGCCATCACGACCCGTGTGGCGCCCGACGCCGACCCCCAGACTTTGTACGATAACCGCCACCTCGTGCTGCGTGGTGAGACCTCCTCGTCCGTCATGAAGGTGCGCTCTGCTACCCTGCGTGCCTTCCGCAAGGCATTTGAGAAGCACCGCATGCTGGAGGTTACTCCTCCCGCCATGGTGCAGACTCAGGTCGAGGGTGGTAGCACCCTCTTCGGATTCGACTACTACGGCGAGAACGCCTACTTGACCCAGTCCTCCCAGCTCTACCTGGAGACCTGTCTCCCCTCTCTGGGTGACGTGTACTGCGTGTGTCCATCGTTCCGTGCGGAAAAGTCCTTGACCCGTCGCCACTTGTCCGAGTACACTCACATTGAAGCCGAGCTGGATTTCATCACTTTCACTGATCTGCTTGATCACCTCGAGGAGATGATCTGTAGCGTCATTGATTCGATCCTCGCCGAGCCCGAGATCGCCGAATACATCAAGCACCTCAACCCTGACTTCAAGAAGCCCTCGCGTCCCTTCCGCCGCATGAAGTATGACGACGCTATCCAGTGGCTGATTGAGCACGAAATCCCCAACGAGGAGGGCCAGCCCCACCAGTTTGGTGACGATATCGCCGAGGCTGCGGAGCGCCGCATGACCGATATTATCAACGAGCCCATCTTCTTGACTCACTTCCCTGCTGAAATCAAGGCCTTCTACATGAAGAAGGCTCCCGAGGACCGCCGTGTCACCGAGAGTGTTGACGTGCTCATGCCCGGTGTCGGTGAGATCGTCGGCGGTAGTATGAGAATGGACGACTGGGATGAGTTGATGAGCGCTTACAAGCACGAGGGCATGGACCCCTCTCCCTACTACTGGTACACTGACCAGCGCAAGTAAGTTACTTCCGTAGCTCTTAGATCCCCTGTCTACTTGCCTCTGTCCATTTTACGTTCCATTACTCACATTCAAATAGGTACGGTACCTCTCCTCACGGTGGCTACGGTCTTGGTCTTGAGCGTTTCCTTGCCTGGCTGTGCGCTCGCTACACCGTTCGCGACTGCTCTCTGTACCCCCGATACACCGGCCGTTGCACTCCTTAAATATAGCAAACCCAAAATTTAGCATGATCACGACGAGCCGGGAAATGTAGCATGAATAGAAATGCTGCAATGAATGAAAATTGCTGTCTTCAATATCCACTTGACTGTGAATCTTATATTCTTTCTCCATATTATAATGTTCTGTTGTTGATGAACTCGCTGCCTTCGTTGCGCTCACCGGGGGACAGATAAAGCCAGCAACCTTGTAGTCCTGGGAGCACCGCGAATGCAAACCTCGAAGCTATGTATCCAATGATCCTTCTGATAGACAACCAGTCTCGGCGGCATACGAGTATGTCATAGCAGCCAACAGCCACCCAAGAGACTACATATGTGAGCGCGTAAGGGCCTATTTCAGCCTGGAACTCCACCATCTGGGATGATGGTTTTGATGTCGGAGACGTGAACCAGCCACATCAGTTGAATACTTTCAATGAAGCCGGTGGCGAGCTTCTTTCGGACTCCCCACGAGTGTCTCGATGTCCAACTACCAGCCATCGACACGGGATCGACCACCCTCGCAAAAGAGACAATCCACCACTCCTAGTATTTCCTTATCCATTATTTTCCAATGTAGCAGCCCATTTAAAGACCGTTGTAAGACAGCCCGACACCCTGGTGCCTGGGATTATAGTACGAACCACGGAAGCGTGCGCCTTCGAATTGCCGGATTGCAAACACGACGTGACCATAGCTGAATGATGCGGTGTGATGGATGACTCTTGGAGTGCCCGCGAAGAAAATCCAAGAAAAAGACTGCAGGTGTGGTGGAAAACAGGATTCAGACATCCTGACCCTTGGTCATGTCATGTCCTCCCCGAGGGTCACCCCGACGTGGATTTAGGACATGACTGTGGACGCATGGGGGTGAATATGTCGAAATGTACGGAGTACGGGGGATTGATTTCCATCTGTGGCACGGGATCGGCTTCCTTCGAGGGCGCGGTGGACGAGGGCGTAGTCTGTGTCGGTCACGAGACGGTGCGGTGTTCCTAGGTACTCAGGTTGCGATCTCTGCTCCACCTCATCTTTCCATCTCGCCCATGTCATTTCAGAGGAACGATGGCCTCTAATTATTTGGATCAGGCTATTCCCTCGATGAGCTTGTTGCTACGACAGCCAAAACCTAAGGGGAAGCTGCGTGGTGTGGTCCTCGAGCCCCGAGCAATCACTGGGCCTTGAAGTGGCCTCATCATCGTGGGAAAGGGGAACAGGATCTGGCTCATCATGCCTCATGAATCTTCTCGTGGGGGACGGTGCTGGACCTGCCCAAGAGTAAGGATCGAGGTGTAATGTTCTGGTTATCGATCGGGCACGCGAATTCTTCCCACTACATCCCACTCCATCTCAGTGGTCCACGGGTGTGAAAGATGCAAGAGTCCTGGCTTGAAACAAGAGCTGGTCGGCGTCGAGGGAGCGGTAAGAGTGCTGGCTGCGACTAGGGCGGGAGGAGTAGGATGCGTGTTAATTGCTGGTCAAGAAAGGGCAAGTTTGCTCCCAGTCCATCTCGGAATCTGGTCAGTACAGCCCATCCCAAACGGAAATCTTTGCAGATGAAGATTGAGTCTGTTTGACTGCCTTGATAGAACACAGAGAAATGAGTCTACTGGAAAGAAAATAGGAGCGCAGCTATGCAGGGTGATCCACTACTCCCTGAGCCTCTATTGATGGACACCGCGCGGAGATAGAATCCGTGAGCCCATGTCTCATTCCACTTGACCCCTTTGGGGATACTTTACCCTAACACATTGGAGCACTGCACCTTTGATGTGTAGAAGGGAAGAAAGTGATCTCATCACTGTGGTCTCTGTGTCTCTGTCTCGCTGGGCCAGAAGGCACACGACGACAGTGTCGCTTCCTCCCAACCTGGTCCGATGGAGATTTCATTCCCTGTACTCCGTACTAACACAGGCAATAGACGTGACCCGAGTTTCTCGCCACCAATGTGTACTCATTGCGCCGATCACGAAATTTGTTTTCCATTACCATCAGTCCAAACCGATGGTCCCCTTGTTGAATGGGCGTTGTATTCAGCGTTTGGCGTGTCATTGCACCTACCACAGGCCAGTATCACTGCGACCCACCCATGGAAACCGTCCACGGGTGGCGTCTTGTTGCTGTATGTGTCTGAATTTCAGACTCCAACGTGGCGCCAAATCGACTTGGCCGACGGCGACGAAGAGCCGATCACCTCTCAACACCAGATGATAGCTTATGGTGGAGCAATCGTCATACATGGATTTCACTTCCTCTTTCAACAAGGATCGAGAGTGGTTTTTGTCCACTCAACCCTGATTCACGGCATGTGCACCTTGCACAATACTGAGGTAACGTTAACAGACTGAGTATACAACCCGACAGCACAAGCGGCATCAGCTTTTGTGAGGACAAACGCTTATGGGCAATGCATCGCGTATGCATTGTATCGATAATCGGGATGCTTTTCAAACCGGTTGTCCTTGGGTTTGATCAGACATCTTCCAACCCTCGAACACATGGCAAACCTCAAATGAATAGCGAAAAGGGGAGATGGAGGTACGAATTAATTTGCTTCGACTATGCATTTGAGACATAATGGATATTGCAATGTGGCGTGTCGGGCGTCGCGACAAAAACCAGCCACAAAATGTCCCAAGCCATCCAGCACGGCGTTGAGACCCCTCGGCAGAAGATGCAAGACCCAAGATTTGATGGCAAATCATGATCTTTCCTGCAACCGAGAATGGTCAGTCGGACTGGAGTTGCTGGATGGCGTGGTAAACCTCGTCGTTTGAAGCCCCAGAGCGGATGAGTGATACGATTCGTGAGACGGCGTCGGCGTCGGCATTCCGCATGACGGTGATCAGATCTTCTAGGAAGGCTCGATAATAATCCATGTCTCGACCCGGTTGCACAGGTTGACTGCGATAATCGCTACGGTGTTCATCCCTGGTGGTTCATGGTCAGCAAAGGATTGTCACAGGTTGGCAAGGGTGTTGCTGAGAGGACACAGAGGCGATTACCAGATACACGATGAACATGGAGCAAAAGAGATCAGAGACAAAAGACAACAGACAACAGACAACAGACAAGAGAGACAAGGGGAACAAGACAGGCACAATGGACAGAGTGGTGGACAGAACACGGAAGCGGAGAGGAAGGGGATATCCGCACTCCAGGATACATGCTGCGCAACATATCACCATCTCGCTTACCTTCCTGTGGTCGTCGAGGCATTCTGTTGCTGCTCGTCCTGCGTCGCTTGGCCGTTGGATGCATTTCTATTCGACATTTTGATCGACAGTCGTCTCGTGTGTCCCTACGCTCTCTGGTTTGGCAGACTTGAATTCGACAGTGGTGCTTCCCAGGCTATTGAAGACTGGGAGTGTTCTCTTCCCTATTGCCGCAGAAATGAATCAGCAACCAAACAACCGATTGGCACTACCCAACAGACTAAGTGGAAGTACGAGGTACGGACGGATTATAAGTGGAGAGGGGTATAACTTAAAGCGGTCGGTCTCGAGTGTGATTTGGAGGTATTCAGAGGGAATTGCGATAGAGATATTGCAATATCAAGAGTGTAGCAGGATCAAAGAGGGACAGAACGCAGGATACGAATGAGGAGGAAGTGGGACATTTTAGCTAACTAGATCAGTACCTCATATCACGTTGCTCATTTGGATGTCTTCTCCGCCTAGCCTTGTAGGGAGCAATCAGTTTGGCACCTGCAAGACATCAATCATACCGGGTTGAAAAGAGAGGCGAAAAAGGACAACTCAGAATAAGAAGGAATTTCCAACAAAGGGGAAAGGAGGAAAATCCACACGTCGAATGGAGAGGGCACTGTATCTCGCCTCTTAAGGAGCCCGCAACGGAGAAATGTACCGACCAATGACGGTCAGTCTCCACGGTGATAATTCGAGTCTTCTGGTTTGGCACCGACCATATGTTTGAATCACTCGTTCTGCGTAATTCGGGGAATGCTCAAGTGCTATCCAGGTAGTGTCCAGGCTGTGGTGGAAGGGGGGCGGATAAACCAATTGGGAAACTCGACGTTCTCAACCCTCGGGCTCGGGAGCCCTGGGGCCCTGGAGTTCTCGAAATCCTCTCACTGAAATGAACCCGAGATCTGAAAACTGTGTGCACCTCAAGTCCAATACGAGCCGTTGGCAAACGCGTGGACTCTCTACTAATTGCCATGTTCATCAGGCAACCCAGAAACTCGGGAGCGACCTTGGGGCCTTGAGACCAGCAAGGACCGAGAACTCGGAGCTAGCTCTGGACTCTTCAGGCACATTCAGACTTCCATTCAGACTTCCATTCAGCAGAGGACTGTTGGATGCAAAGGCTGACATCGGGAGTATTCAAGCTCTGGTGAATCCAGAGATTCGCTGGGCTGGTTAGTTCGTCTCACCCTGGATGGAAAGGTAAACGGGAAAAGATATCGTTGAAACAACCTTGGAAGCGTCGAGATGGTCACTGATTTGCTGTTTCCACATAGGAGACCGCCATGTAGCCGGATACCTTGAGTATCATTCGATCCCTTCGTTCACTCATCGCACTCACCCATCTCTTCAACCGGTCGTGTTGACCACCCTGGACCACACTTGGAGTATTTGGTGAACCATCTCGGCTAACTAGGAGCTCTCTCAACGGTCGTCTTGAGCCCAATGAATCCGACAAAGCTTGCGCCAGAGCCTGAAATGTCGACAATTACCCTTTCCTCGTCTCGCTACATCGGTCCTTCCCATGAGCACTCCACCTCGACCGCGTTTTCACATCAAAATGCCCTTTCGACCCAGACACGCATGATTGCGGCTGGTGAGTGATCAATGGTCAGGGATATCGGCAGCCACCATCAATTGCATCCACCGCTTAGATGGGTAAACACAGCTTGGAACACAAAGAAGCCGGCACAAAGATTCTCAACGACCGTCAAGGCTGGGCTAGCATCATGTTGCGGCCAGGTGCGGCTTTGATCTCATCAAGGAAGCTCACTCCAGCACTGCTTAGTTCATCGCCTCTGAGTCATAGGGGAATACCAAGGGGGCTCAGCTCGCCTCAAACCATCGGGGTGTCATTGCCAGCCCGTTCAGCGTTGCATCCATCTTGACCTCGGAGGTCCACACTTTGATTGTCATCGGTGTGGCGTGTGATATCTGAGTGGACAACTGAAGTTGGAACCAATCCTTCACGATGCTCGGCGCAGGAGTTGCAAACATCGCCACGGTAGGCGAAGTGGCTGGGTATCGTTGGCGTCCTATGATGTCCGCGGTTGGCCATATTGCATCACATGTTTCACGAGTGATGTTGGGCTCACGGGCTAGGTGACTGAGTATGAACATCATTCAACCCTGACGTGACGGGCTCGGTCCGCTAATACCATGGGGCATTGCGGAAAACATGATCCATGCCAATCCAGTGCTATCATGAGTCCATATTGTGTCGACAATCCCTATGACCCCCTCGTGAATCTGCCATCGATCCGAATGTCTCGTTCGCCACCCTTCTGATTGAGACGGTTGTTGCCCATCGCCATAGTGTCATGTTTGCTGAAAGCGCTGTGAATGCTCCATAGAAGGTGCATCACCCAGGAAATCACGCCGTTGAGTCTAGACCCCCCTTTTGGAGCATGCAGCCGACGTCGAATGACTGGATATCCAGACCACGGGTCTTGGGTGAATGCTTGATTCACCGCTAACCATTGACCCCGCTGGCTCACATTGACATCAAGACTTGCCGCGTTGATTGAGGCGTTGGTATTGTTGTTGGCATTGTTGTTGATTCGGTCGACGGGAAGCTCATGGATTACGATCGGTATGCATCGCCGGTGGGTGGAAAATCGCAATTATGGCGATGACTAGCAACCTTGCCCTGACCTCCAGTCACTGGGGTAAACACCATCCTTCGCGTCTTCACTTCACACAGGTCCTCGCCCGAAGGCTCATGCCATCCGATTTTGGAAGCTTGGGCCTGTGAATTGTCGACGTGCGTGGCTGGTCTTGAGGGGAAGTGGGCTACTATGAATCGCTGGGTGCATTGCCCCCTCTGAGCAGTCACCGTCGAGTCACCAAACAAGTGACGATGTTGAATTTTCTGCTGACTCTGATCGGATGAGGATCTTCGTGTTGGTTTGTCATTGTCGTGCGGCGTCTGACGTCGCTGTTATTGAACGCTACAGGGGACTTGAGATGCTCGATCTGCTCCAGTCAATCATTCAGAAATGGTCGGCAAGCCACATGAGTGTGGTCCTCCCGAAGGAGGACTGAGTACCTTTCGCTGGTCAGTCGATACTTCTATTGGTTCATCATAGCAGGGACAGAGGGTCGATGGCGAAGAGTTCAGCGGGTGTCTGAGTCCTCGTCCTCGTGAAACAGTCTTCCGTCGAGTCCACCCCCTTGGCCTCTTCGTTGACGGGTCCTGGATCCCAGTGATGCTCAACGCTCCGAAGCCATCGAGTTCAGGGTCAAGAGTGTCTGGATTCTCCCTTCTACGAGAGTGTACGACCAACAAGGATGTGACAAGTTTAGGGAGTCTGCAACCTTTCCCTAAAGGAGGAGTGAGGGAGACCTGGCAGGCCCCCAGGGCTCACACTCTTTCACCCCCGTGCCGCCGATTGGGCCCACCTCAGCAGGAAAATAGTTCCTGGCGAGGCTATTGGGGGGTTCCACCAAATAATTTCCAGTGGACCTCACCGACAGCGCTACATCCAATCTCAATGGGAACTTTGCAGCCAGGGAACCAGGCATCGGATTCCGGTCCGCCAATTGACTCTTCTACAACCTCATGCCCATACAACCCGTCCTAACTCCAACTCCAGCAATCGATCTCCGACTAACACCTATCCCTTACGACGGTATACCATCTAGATACTACCACAGAACAGTTCTCATGGGGTGGTGCGCGAGCCTGTTGCCACCACAGCCATAACTGAAATTGATCGTGTTCTTTGCACTCACGCATTCTAGATGATGCAAGCGTGTTTCCCGTCCACAACCGGCCATTTCCAAGATGTCGAGATCATCATCGCGTTCGAATCCCCAACTTACCGGACACGTCGCACAAGAGCGAGTCACCCCGTGCTCATTGCCTACCGGGACAGAACCCCAGGTTCTTCTTAGAGCTACCATGGATCTTTAGCTCCGTGAGTTGCCTCGGGAAACATGGAACTTGCACAATTATATTTGAAGGAGGGGAAGTTTGGTGGAGGGAGTGAACGTACATCAATACGATAAAAGACTCCAGGTCTTGTTTGACAGCCTTAACATCAAACCTACAACACCCGATTAACTCCCAAGTCCTGTTCACATCGTATTCAAATTTTGATATGCGAAGGTGTGCGTGTGGGCATCACTATACATATTCCATGACCTCGGGATCTTCAGGAACAGCACACGCACAACGCTGACATCCCGACGACAGGTGTTCTCAGCACTCTACATATCCTTGAATATACATCCATGAATATCAACCACACATATCCAATATCTTCGAGTTCAACGGCCCACATTCCACGCATGCCCCAAAGAATGCCAACCAAAACACGATCCCTGGCAAGGACTAAGCTATGGAAGAATGCCTCATAAACAATACTAATAACCCGCCTGCCCCTACTTGCAACCAAACAACCCACGACGACCAGCAAGAATACGTACAATCCTCAAATCCCAACCCACCATGAATCTCCTCACTCTGCTCCTCGGTGCCTCGCTCGCCTCAGCCCATGCCTATGCCCATCCACAATTTGGCCCAGACTCCCCACAAATTCACAACCTCGGCAACACCGACGTCGACCTAGGCCAGGGCCCTGGAACTCCATCCGGCCAAGGCATCGGCAACAAGGGGAACACCGACATCGATCTAGGCCAGGGCCCCGAAACTCCATCCGGCGAAGGCATTGGTAACGAAGGAAACACCGACCTCGAATCCTTCTTTAGAAGAAACCAGCTTTCCGCCCCGAGTACACTGGTCGTCCGCCCATCACCGGCCTCCATGCCCAATGCTCCAGCCATGGCCGGCTCACAGGGCCCTGTGCAAGAGTCAGCCAAGCGATCTGATGTCCATGCGCGCGACTTGATGCCCGCCGATGGCTCGGATGGGATTGCGCCTCTCAACTTGCTCGAGCCTGGTAATAATATCGCGCCTGCTGTCGCCAATAGCCCTCGTCATGGTGAGGATGAGGGAAATAGCTTCTGCTTTGGTGGTTGCTATGCTGATTCTCGTGCTGCGAAGTGCGATGGTCATGGTGTAAGTTAATCATCATCTTTGATACTTGGTGTCTCGGATCTCTCGTGCTAATGGATCTATAGGTCGAGCCGGTCTTTAAGTCCGACAAGGGCTGCTATATGTGCTGTTTCACTGCTGGAGACTTCTGATTCTTTCATGTACATATGTTTGCCCAGGTGGGCACTTTAGGTAGTCATTTGATAATGGGAATGTTACATTCAGGATAGAGATGTCGACCTCGGAGCACATAGTCCGTCGGGCTAGAGACTGTTGTCATTGCATTGAACCTTGGAAGCGACTTGACTTCAGTCAGAGCTTGGAAGCTGATATTTATCAGGATAAGTGAGAGACATTTTTTCCCGCGGGTGTTCCTTCGATTGGCCGAATACCTAGTTCGGGGAAATTCCAAGAAGTGACCCTCGGGGATATGAGATGGTAGCGAACTAGAATAAAGGCATCCATGGATACTCCAAAAATTCAGAGGTGGCAGCCTTGGAACCTTGGAAGGAACAAAGTCGAAAGAGAGGAAAGACAAAGGCGATAGATACACTGTGTAACTTCCAAGGTTGTGTTCCAAGTTATCGCGGCCTAGAGCCTCCAGGGCTACCTGGGTACCTGGTAATCCCAAGGATTCTCCAGCTTGCAAGTTCAGGGCATCCAAGTAGACTTGACATCCAAGTGTCCGACATTATACCTAGGTAGGTACTCCCAACTGACCTACAGCCAAGCACACCGAACACATCTTGCAAGGTTGCTCCCCACAGTTCTGTAATATAAGGGACCAGCATCGACAACCCTAGGTGTCATGTTCGCCTCGTTTGCAACTTGGAATTAGGCTATTTAATGCCTGAGAGAATTCAGGCAAATACCTGGGCAGCCCATTAATGTTGTGAACTGGTGGGTAACATGATAGAATCCGTAAGGGTGCCAAGACCTGGGGAATATATCTGGAGCACAAGCCCTCAGTGTATCGTAACGTGCCCAGATACCCAGATAGATAACCCAGGTGGATCCATGGATGTTGTAATGACACACCGACTGTGGTCATGGCCAAGAAGCGCCATACAGCTAAGCAGTCAAGCAGTGACTTTTCGAACCGGCCTGGTGTAGTCGAGCAATCTCGGACAAGCCGAGACAGTGGCGTTTGCCCAGGTCAGAATCTATTTCCATCTTCCGCTAAAGATCAGCCCACACAAAAGGATTTCGGCGACATTGTCATAAAATTGTGAATGAAGTATGTAGCCACCTGGGCAGTGAGAAAACTGCCAACTCAACCTTCCAAGGTTGGAATCTTGAAAGGGGAGACTTGCCTAATCTAAGTAGGCGATCGAGCCCTGGAAAGACTTTCCTCATTTAAATGGGAGAAATTGGGTAATAATTTGGAATAGTTCATTGTATCTAAATGTCTCATATATCGCATCAAAATCTATAGTCGGTCTCCGAAAGGGAATAAAAAGTAGTAAGAGTAAAATCCATCATATCGTTCTTCTCGCTGTAAATCGCAGTCCGCTTGAGTCCATGAAGGTAATCCCGAAGAATTGAAAGGGGTGAAAGTGCTGAGAATTGAAAAAAAAAAAAAAAAAAAAAAAAAAAAAAAAAACAACGCGGTGAGAGAATACAAAAAATCAAGAGCATAGAGAAGATTCATCGTTTCGCATAAACGCTCTTGCTGTCAGACGGGCCAGCCGTCGAATCACCGGTTCATGGTGATAGGCTTGGAGCGCTTGTTGCAGCTATCTTCCCAAACAGCACTGCTAGCCGGGAAAATAGAGCCACTATCAGAAAGGCTCACAGGGTCCAAATCGTCGGTGACCGCGATGTGGGGAACGACCAGCTCGACGCCCTTGCTCATGCTCGTGCCCGCGAAGTAGGGGTTGTGGCGTGGGGGCAGGGGGCGAGACTCGTTGATGCTGCCCAGGTAGTCAGAGGCGGTGCTGCTGAAGGACGAGGCCACGGAGGGCGTGTTGGTCAACGAGGGCACACGGCTGTGACTGTGGCGGTGGCTTTGGGTCTGGCCGGCCAGGGCGGGGAGGCTGGAAGAGCTGCGGTGGATAGTGGGCCGGATTGAGTCGCCGTGGAACTGGGAAAGATAGTTCCAGGCCTCGGAGGATGCGAGAGACGAGCTGCTGCGCTGTAATACGGGCTTCCACTCGGTGGGGTCGAGATCTGACTTGGCGTTGTGGGTGTGGCTGGAATTCCCGCCGAATGGGACCCGAGTGGGCGTCATTGGAGCCACGATGGTGCGTGGGGAGAGAGGAGGAGAGGCTGGAGGTGTGGTGGACATGGTGGGCATAGAGGGGAGAGATGCGGAGAGTGGTTTGCAGGAGTCTTTGCGGCGGCAGCTGGAACGGATTAGTTTATAGTTCGATGCAGGTCCCCTGGATCAACAAAGGATTGGGAACGGGGCGGGAGATAGGATATATATAAACTTTTGCCACATACCTTTCGCTGCAGTATAGGATAGAATTGTTGGGTGTTGTGATTTGGTTTTCGCACATGGCGCTGGAATTAGGGTTAGCTTTGCTCTCAAAGACCGGTGAGTGCGACACCACGGGCAACACCAGATGGCATGTGAATGATCCCATGCAGGACTGAATAGATAAGAAGTCACATACCAAAAGTTCAAGAAGCTGGCCATATCAAAGTCGTCTTGGGTGGGTTTTGTTCCCCGATCCTTCCCTGAGCCCAGCTTGGAGATGGTGACGGTGGCACTGGAGGTCCCTCGACGATGTAACACCGGACGAGAAGGCTTGGACTTGGTATAAGGAGTCGAAGGGGAACGACGATGGGTTGGAGATGTTTGAGTCATGGCGGTGAAGCTTGAAAATGCCTCTTATCAAAGTATCAAGTGTGGAGCACGAAGAGCCCCTAGGGAGCACAGACTGAGGGATTATATGTCTGATAGATCCGAGAATGAAACCGGGCCGGTGCAGAAGCAGAATGTCGAGCAAAGACCGGTATGTAAGTGTTCGCCGTGCAGTGAACTGATAAGCCCTGGTTAGCCATGCCCAGCCCTGGAGGTGTGTTGACAAAGACGAATGCTATCTCGAGATAAGGATCCGAGACATCGGAGTCATTGACATACCTGTGTGTGTTGTAGTCGAGGTATAACCTAAGGTGATTGAGTGGTGACACGAAGGAAGAATCGAATATAAGTACCCAAGAATTAAACGGGTGTTGCGCTTGATCCCACACGTTCTCCCCTCCAGACGTCTAGGCCCAAGTGGAGAGGGGGTACCTTGGAAGTCACTGCCCCTCGTCACGGTAATACCTGTCAGTCACGAATCACCGTGGACAGACCCATTTGCCCCCCCCCGGAAACCCTTATCGCTGGCTGTCCCGACGCTCTTCCACGGTAATACGCTGTAATACCTTGTTCTCTGCCCGACGGGTCCCGCGACAGTGACTTCCCGGGTACGCGGCCGCGCAACTACGCAATTGTTGATTCTAGACTGAGTCACGGTGACATTGACGTTCTATAATTATATTCGACTTGTGCGATCTCTCTTTGAAGAATACAATGAACTCCACTATGGGGTAACCTTCTAGGCCTTCTATCTGGGTATGGATGATATCCCCCTCCTGAAACGCACAGATGTCGACATCCAGGTCTATTGCATATGAGCTGCAGTAGCGCAGGGTGCATATCTCCGGAGGGGATCGGATCTGGCGTGATTCTCTCCAGACTTCACATAAAGTAGGCCCTAATGGCGTAGTCTGCGATATCCGGTCTTTGCACATGACGCCATCCAACCGGATTGTGAAATGCTTCAGCCCAACTGTTCCTCATCGAGGACTGTCCTTGTACTGTCTGTACGGTAGGGCAAGGGCTAGCCCGGGAGACGCTGATCGCCGAAACAGCCCCCCGGATCTAGATTGACAATTGCCACACGGACACGTAAGTCCAAGCCAAGCGATACAATACACACGATGTATGGGGTACGGAGCACTAGTACGTGGGCCAACGTCGTCAGATGGCTATGGTCTAATTGTCGATCTTCCGAGGGGGTTTCGTCTCAGAAAAAAATAACATAAAAAAAAAAAATAAAAAAAAACCGGGGCTATTGTTCCAGACTGCGAAGTGAAGAAAAGAAAACAGAATCTTGTTTACGTCGACAGACTCCACTATGTTCCAGTCTTCACGATCCCTGGACCCTCGGGAACCCCAATGTTTTTTTTTTTTTCTGGGTCAATGACATACTCTACTTCGATGTCAATAAACGTAATACATTCTGGAGGTAATAACTCTCGCAATTCTCGGGTATCTACTTAAACACTATCGTACAGGACAAATAGTTGGCTAATCTATCTTCATTGGCTCCGGCCCTGATTGAGGCGCTTGAGGCGGTTTAGTCGCCGGGGTAGGGGTAGAGGGAGTCTCAGCGGGTGCCTTGGGAAGTTCTGGAATCGGCTCATCCAGGCCACGGTCTGGAAGAAACCTGCCTGGGCCCATCTTACTGGCAAATGAAAATCGCTCAGGGACTCCACGGGCTGCCTCGGCCGGGCCCACGAAACATCCAAGCATCGCGCTCCAGATGTATCCATCGGTGATGAGACGGCGGATTTGCCCATAGGCGTAGGAGTTGGCGTAGGGCAGACCGGTCTCTGGGTCGCGGTATCGCGAAGGCAATGAGGTAATGACGCAAAGTGATGACGAGATTTCTGTGGAGGTTAGTACAAATCGTGAGGGAACAGTTGGTAGAAATCATGCAACGTACTCGTCAGCCGGGGTGGCTTTTTGGCATTGAAGTACATGCTGTACTTTGGCTTTTGCGCCGTCGCATAATCGAAATTTTCCAAAATCGTGACGGTGCGCCCCATTGTCTCGACCACCGGAGGAGGTGGTGGTACTTCCGGTGCAGGCGCTTCGATCTTCACGTTCAGCGGCTGTGGCCCGGACGGTAAGGTGGATGGTTGGTTTAGGCTCGGAGGGAGGGCGCTTTCGGGCACCGTGGCTTGAGTAGGTACCACGGCGGCCGGCGCGGCATGAGGGGCCAGTGCTACTACAGGGCTGATAGACGTGACCGGTTCAATAGGCTGAGACTCGTCCAGCGATTTCTGAGGTACAGTCGTTTCGGTATTGGCTTGGGGTGGTTCGGCCAGGGATTGGGCCCCTGCAGGATTTGGTGTGGCCGATTCTGACTTGCTCGTAGTCTCTTGGACACCCGGACCTTCTGTAACCGCTGTAGCCGATGCGGGGGGATCAATATCCATATCATCGTTAGTCCTAATTAAAGATGGCTCAGGTGATTTGCGTGCAGGCTTGCTGCTAGATAGCGATAGATGGCGGGGTACAGTAATCTCCACTGCAAATGATTGGCGCTTTGGTGTCACTGTTGGTGGCTGTGGTACAGGTGCATCTTCCAAGGGTGCCTGTTCTGCAGAGTTCTTATCTTGCCCCGAGAGAAGCTCCGGTGCAGTTGCTGGCACTGAAGGCTGCTCTACTTGGTTGCTCTTGTCTTGGTCAGAGTTCGGCGCTTCCGAAGGTTGCTTGGGTTCGGAATGGCTCGAATCTGGCTTGTTGGAGTTCACCTCCTCAATTTGTGCAGGAATATCAGCAGTATTGTGGGGTGGTTCTTGAGCCGGAGATGTAGCATTCTCGGATACTGTGGTTCCCTCAAGTTGCTTTTGTTCTACCGGTAGTTCAGGGTTGGGTGGAGCTGACGAGCCTGGGCCAGCGGCAACCCCAGCTGGAATGGGACCGGGCAACAGCTGTGGTGCGGTTGTGGTAGTAGAAGGAGGACCAGCGACCAGGGGCAATCCGCTGTTCTCGGCGATGGGAGCAGCGGCTTGCAATGCACGCAGCTCTGCCGCCGCCTTCTCTTTGTCTTCCTTCTCCTTCTTCTTTTTCCGCGCCTCCTCTTTGTCAGGCTTGGGCTTGATATCGACAGTGCCAACTCGCGTCAGACGCCCATTAGTGAAAGTAGCCATGCCACTCCAGTAGGATATGACGGGTCCATCGAGGCGACGGTTCTGGAGTGCTTCGATCCTGGCCCGTCTCTCGTCCGCCTTTCTTTTTTCTGATAGCTCCCAGCGGTTGAGACTTTTGCTGTTAAGTCGTTCAATCCTAGCAGCTTCCGCAAGGTGATCTTCCTGCGTCATTTCCTTGGGCTTCAGGTGTGCTTTCCGCTTTTCAGCCTCCTTCATGGTCGCGATGATGCGGACTCGTTTCTCTTGGCTATCCTTCAACCGAGCATGCGTGAGCTCCTTATTGACCATTGTTTGCCGACGCGACGACTGGCGAGTAGGCCCGTCCTCCACAGTAGGAATCCACGAAATGCGCTCTGATTTCTTCTTGAGGCGAGGGGCAGCGGGCATGGACGACGGGGCGGTCGGATCGATCTTGACTCGTTTGCGCAAGGTTTGAAACCTCAGGTCGTTTTGTGTTTTGCGCTTCTTGCGCTCCTCCTTTTGTAGTTGCTGCTCGCCTTCGTAGTCGTTTTGCGCGTTCGGACCTTGGTCCTCCTCATCATCCGACGATTCCAGGCCCACGTCGTCTTCCGCATCAGGATCAATCAGATCTGCAAATTCATTATCGTCTTCGACTTCCTCGAAGAGGAGCGCTAGGTCGTCATCTGCGGCAGCCTCAAGGAGGGCAGACATGTGCCGTCCTGCGGTGCTTCGCTTCGCCCGCCCGCTGACCAGGGACTCCACGGGGACTTCTTGGTCCTCTTCCGAGGACTGAAGCCCAGATTTTGGGTCTGACTCTATGAGATCGGCCATGGCAGTTGTGAGGCGAATCAAATGGATCGGGTTGGCATTGAACGCGTGACGGGGACGCGGCGCGCGACAAAACTGTCTTCAAATTCGACTGGTAGCCCGAAGATACGTGATGACCCGAGCATGAACTTCCAAGGTTGTGAGGCTGGATGCTTGAATGAACGCCGTTTCAATGATGGATGGATGTGAAGGAGAGCTGTGGCTTGAACAGGCAGTGGCGCGAAAAGAAATTTGGTGCCTTAGGCGTGAATGCCATGGTCCCCTCAACGTCAGTCCTTAAGTGCCCGCGATCCTCACCGGCACTCGGTGCAATGATACTGGGTCCCGAAACACCTCCAACGAGGGCACAGGAGCCTCTGGATTTTATTGGGATCTGACTGTTGTCAAGAGGAAGCCGGTTCACCCATAAACGGACACGCGCGGCAGGTTGTTCAAATCGACCATACAGCTGTCAACTGATTGTAACCATGGCTATGCCAATGACCCATACGGATTACATCTCGGCAGGATCCGGTTGGTCTTACGAACAGTTTGACTTCTACAGGCTATTGAGGACCGACTTGGGTTCAGGGTGTTGACCACCTGGAGCACTAAACCGACCTAAACCCCCGAACCTCCCGGCTCCCCCGGTGCCGAACCCTTCTAGAAGCTTGGCGGGCTGGATATCTATAGTGTTATCACGGGCGCACTATACCCAGCATCCTCCCTGGGAATAGGGAACACTGGTGCATTGAGCCTCATCTGCCAAGATACCTCTGCCCAGGGCCAGAGAGCTGACACACCGAGAAATACGGCCCCGGGGGACACGTACCTGATCCATCCCTTGCGCGCCTCCAAACACCAGCCCGGGTTTCAGAATACACACGGATCTCCTTGCATGATTGCATCATACCCAGAGAGAGGGATACACACTGCATTCTGTGTCCAAGGTGTCCGAAGGTCTCCATCCACTTCGCCTTGAAGCGGATGGATCCATGTTAAGACCATGACGCAGTGGAATGCGGGGCTGCTTCACTCTCTTTGCCGAGTAGGTTGTCGAATGAAGACTGAACGGGCATATAGTAGAGCAGATGTGTAGCATCAGATTCAGGACCCAAGGCAACGAACATTTCCAGGTCTGACCTTGGGGCTGTGTCATATCGAGACACTGTCCACGGGACGAATTTGTATAGATGTGAGCTATACGCATCAGGCTACCAAACAGACGTACTGTACGCCGGACCCAAAATATAGTCAAGTTCAGTACTCCATAGAGCCAATGACAACACAATTCATACTCGAAACTCGCAGCGAAATCAACAATTGGATTGTGGATGAAGCTGAAGAGGACGCTCTCCACCAACCACAGCCATCTTCCTCGGGCATCCGGCCAGCTCCCCCAACATCTCTCCTCTCTCTCTCTCTCTCTTCTCTCTTCTCTTCTCCTTCTTCCCCTTCATCCTCCCTTGACTTCTTCCCCTCTCTTTTTTCTTCTTTGCTTGTTTCTTGCTTCTTGCATTAGGGTGAGCTCTCACCTGTCGGTTAGTTGTGGCATTGTTTTTCCACGTCGCCCACTAATTCGTCCAGCCACCTTCCAATCCCTTAGGATCAGCCTTCTCATCCTATTCCTTTGACTTCGTACTTGACGCACTCTGTGCCTGACGATCATTGTGCATATTGTTTTTTTAAGCCTTTGACGAATCCCCGGCATAGAAAGAATTTCTATTTTTTCCCCTCCCATTCTGAACTCGATCGCTTTGGGACGCCCGCAGATTGTCAGACAAGAAGCACGGTAAGAATCTCAAAGAACACGAAGACCGGGGACTGCATTTGGGAATCAATCAGGTCTGCTGCGATCACACTTGATTCCATGGCTTTAGAGGCTTTGTCGACCCCTCCCGATTCTGCGACTCCCCTCCGGTCACGGCAAAACACCCCCCGTTGTAAACCTCGTCTAATATCGCCTTTCATCCTTAGTTCGCCTTCGTTTCTCATCGACACTCCGCCCTGAATTTTCGATCCCGTCCCTATTCTATGCCAGTCTCACTTTTCTGAGATCCAAATCCACATTTACAGACCGATTCGGAATTCGCGCAAAGGCCACAGATTGGAAAACACTCAAGTACTGCCTCGCTGCAGGCTACACTCGATAATCAATAATGCTACCGGTTTCACGACCAGAAGGACAGATGAGTTTCAACTATATTCCAACAACTCAGCCAATGTCGGGTACCTCGACAGGCCGCAGCTCTCCGAGTGACCCGGGATCTGGCAATTCCAGAATGTCATTTGGTCCCTCTCCGGGTTCCATTGGGAGTTCAAGGCCGGGAGCTGGCTCCCCTTCTCACGACTTGGGATCACGGCTGTACTCGAAGCGGTAGGTGATATTGGAGCAAACCACTTCGGAACAATCACTGATAATTTCCTCATAGAGCCCGCGAAATCCAGGCGCAAGAAGGTGTCTCGCCTAGCATCTGGGGCCCTCCCACAAGCGGCCATTCAACCCCGCTCCGTGAAAATATCCCTGAATCGCCGAGTCAGGACAGCTTCCCCGATCTAATTCCCACCACCAATGGCTCTATTGGCAGCCCCAGTCGCCGAGCCCGCGCAGGAACGGTTCCATCTCGTTTCCCTCCGATGGGCACACTAAGCGAGATGGACCTCCAGCAGCCCTTCGCATCGCAGACCTCCCGCCCGACACCCTCAACCAGTCCTTTCAGGCCTCCCGGTGTGTCTGGGATCGACACGGGCTCCAAGCCTGCGAGCTCGGCTGCCGGGCCCGCCCCGGCGTCTCTTTCCCGTCTTCGCGCGGGTTCGATGCCACAAAGGAGCAACTTTTTGGGCGGAAGCGGCCCCTTCGGCCCTTCGCTGTTCTCAACTAATTGGTCTTCAGGCCGCGAGAGGGCTACAACCTTGACGAGTATTCGCTCTTCGGAGGGACCTACCTCGCCGAGTCACTCCTCCTTCTCGAGGGATGGTCTTGCGGACACCGATGTGAAAACACTGGACTATCTGGGGCTTGCTGAGACTCCTCAGCAGGCGATGGCATCCCTTGCGCGCCCATCTATGGAGCAATTGATGCAGCAACAGCAGCAGCAGCAAGCTTCTGCGCTGCCGCCACTCCTGGCTGAGTTGGCAATGATAAAAAATAATAGTCGATTCCGCTCATACTCCGTCAACGCTAAGGAGAAATACGCGGATGACGAGGACCTCGAATATGAGAATCGTTATTCTCAAGTCCCCTCGGGCACCATGACTCCATCTGCCGCTGCAACTGCTGCTCAGCTTGCGGCCACTCAGGCCCAAATCCACCAGCACAACCTTGCGGTCCAGGCCTTTGCCAGCCATGCTTCCGTGAGCAGACCCCGGGCTCGAACTGCTGGTATTCTGGAAGCTCCTCCCCAGCGATCGTCCATTCGCAACTACCTCGCAACCCCCTCTCGTCTTGACAACAGCTTTAGTGCTGCTGATTTGCAGATCCCTGAGAACCTGGAATATGACGAACTATCCGAGGCAGTTCAGCTCATGAATCTCGGTGGTGCTGGCATTCCTACTTTGGGCGCCCGCCAGGCCGCTGAGATGTCCGACGAGAACAACCAGGACGGGCCTACCCGGGCGTTGTGGATTGGAAGCATCCCAGTCTCCACCACTGTCACATCCCTGGAAGCTATTTTCGGCATGTATGGAAAGATCGAGTCAACCCGTGTGCTTACCCACAAGAATTGCGGTTTCGTCAACTTTGATCGTCTCGACAGTGCCGTCCAGGCTAAGTCACTGCTCAATGGCAAGGAAATTTTCCCTGGCGCCGGACCTGTCAGAATTGGCTATGCTAAGGTCCCTGGTGCTTCGGCAACTGGCACCCCGGGCGCCAACGGCATTCAGTCTTCCCCGACCCCTGATCCAAACTTCCGATCCAACCTTGCTCCAGGAGATGGTTCGGACCGGGCCGAGAATGTTCACACTATCCCTCAGGTGGCAGCATTGGCGGACCTGCTACCTGATATGGTGCAGATTGTGCGAGAGTTTGGTGCCAGTGAGACTGATGTTCAGAACATCACGGCTTGCATCCAGACCTCCATCTCATTCCAGGAATTTGAAGATGAAATCCCCTCTGTTCAAGAACCAAGCCAGTCCCGCATGTTCGATGCGCCTCGTCTTCGTGACATCCGCAAGCGTATCGATAATGGCGCCTGCTCGATCCAGGAGATCGAGGAAACTGCCGAGGCTATGCTTCCTGAAATTGCGGAGCTGGCTTCTGACTATTTAGGCAACACTGTAGTCCAGAAGCTGTTCGAGTTCTGCTCGGAAGCCACCAAGGAGCAAATGCTAACTCACATTGCTCCCCATCTCTCCGAGATTGGTGTCCACAAGAATGGAACCTGGGCGGCGCAGAAAATCATCGATGTTGCCAAAACTCCCGCACAAATGCAGCTGATTGTTGATGCCCTACGACCATACACCGTCCCCCTATTTTTGGATCAGTATGGTAACTATGTCTTGCAATGCTGCCTGCGGTTTGCCAGCCCCTTCAACAGTTTCATTTTTGAATCCATGCTCAACCGTCTGTGGGAAGTCGCACAGGGACGATTTGGTGCTCGCGCGATGCGGGCTTGCTTGGAAAGCCACCATGCCACTAAGGACCAACAGCGCATGCTTGCGTCTGCGATTGCTCTCCACAGTGTGCAGTTGGCTACCAACGCGAACGGGGCTCTGTTGCTAACTTGGTTCCTTGATACCTGCACCTTCCCCCGACGCCGAACAGTCTTGGCCCCAAGACTTGTGCCCCATCTTGTTCATCTCTGCACCCACAAGGTTGCCTACCTGACCGTCCTCAAGGTCATCAATCAACGCAACGAGCCAGAGGCCCGTGATATCGTCCTGAAAGCACTGTTCTTCAGCACAGGTGATGAGGTTTTGGAAAAGATTTTGAGCGACCAGACCTCTGGTGCTACTCTGATATTCAAGGTCCTCACCACGCCGTTCTTTGATGAGTCTATGCGAGGCGAAGTTGTCAAAAATGTATCCAAGGTTCTCACTAAGCTCAAGGCCTCCCCGAGCCAAGGATACAAGCGTCTGATGGATGAGGTCGGTCTCTCTTCTCGCAGCAGTGGCCGTGAACACCACGGCCGAGAGCACGGAGCTGGGACCCCGGAGAAGTCGCAGCACCGCCAATCCTCCCGACATGGCAGCACGGGCTATCCCGCCCAGCCGTCCATGGACAGACAGTACAATGGACAACAGCAATTTGCTCCCAACATGTATGGCCAAACCCCTGATTCCCGCCCTATCTCTTCCGACCAGAACAATCCTTCGCCTCTTGATCCATACTCCAACGGCCTTGGGAACAATCCATTGAACGGCGTGCCCGGCGGACCTGGCTTTGGACCGGAGCCCCTTAGCCAGCAACAGCTTCAATACCAGGCCTACCTCGCCGCTCAGGCTCGTGGCGTATCCCCCGGATACCCGGGCATGTCTAACGTCAACTACGGCTACCCTGGCGGCTCGCCTGCAGACAACCTTCGCTCGTTGCAGCCGCAGCAAACCGCGCCGCTTTCTGCTGGGCCTGGTCACATTGGCCCCAACCCGATACTCGGCCAGAACTACCAGCAGTTCAGCCCCGTTGTCAACCCCGCGCAGATGTATCAATATCCCCCGCAATATTATCAACAGGCACAGCCAGTACAGGGTCAAGGTGGTCGGCGTGGACGGGTGAGTTCATTCTCTGATCGGCCCTAAACCGTGTCGTCCATCCCCACTGACATCCCGGCAGCGGTGAACTGGCCCGTCATCTTATAATGGATCTGCTTTCCTATATGTACAAATTTCGATCATCTTCTCTTTCCTTTCTTTTCGAAGTATTTCATGGAGACCGGGGTTTTATTTAACGTGTGATTTCACCGTCCCACGTCCCCTCACCCTGATCGGACGCTGGATCGCCGGCAGGGGAGATTGGGGCTCCGGGTACCGGGGCATTTTGGTGGTGAAAAATTCTTGTGTCTCGTGCTGAGACCTTGTTTTTGTATCTTCGAGCGTTTGGAATGACCATGTATCTTGTGATCTTACGATGGGACTTTTCTTCTACCTATTGTTTTCAGACTGGGTTGACTGCATGAAATGATGTTGCAGACTTTGCTGGTCACTGTAAGCTGCCTTTAGGTTCCAGAAGATTCGTGTGTGAAAGTAGCACTGCAATGATATATACACCTGGCAAGATAAAAGAAGAGCGACGCAATAACCTTGCAAAGAAGTAGAGATGTAGTATATTCGATTCCCCAGGTGAATGTGCCCAGGTGTAAGGCGGAGAGAAAACCCAACTCATCCCGCTGAAACAACCTTGAGATCCCTTCACCAAATGGATCACAAAGACGACACTGCTGTTATCTTCCAGGGTGATAAGGTAGTGCTGATCGATATTCCACGGTCAATTACCATTGCACAAGGCAGGCTTCCCGTCCAACAGTCAAGCCCGAAAAGCTCGTCAATCGAGCAAAAACGTCTTCTTTCGTGCAGGCCTCTGAAAGAGCCATACCCATCTACTGAGCCTAAAAACCCCACTGCTCGTGCCAATGTTCTCCAGACAATTCCTATATCCGAGAGGCGGTTTCACTCCGAAATCATCCTGCCTCTCGTGAAACATTCGTTGGAAAGAATCAGAGCTGCGACATCCTCAACTCGCTGGGGGCTCGATCGGCTTGTGCCGATAGAGCATAGAATTCCAGTCTCAAAAGATGCAGTTTCACGAAAGCGAAGAAAAGAGAATACGCCAAATATCTGCTGTGATCATGTATTCAGCGACGGACCACCATTGATTCTATCATCGAGCTCGCCAAACGAGTTCAGGTCATTATGTGATCTGAACGTAGTGAAGAACCCATCTCCTGAACCGGCAATCATCAAAATATCCCATAATGGAAACATGGTTCCTTCATCATATATGATCCCTCCTGAGTCAAGTTTTATACTTGGCACATTACCTCTGTTTGAGACTCCGAATAACCGTTCATCATCTTCCTACCCCATCCCCGGTCTGTCCTCGCATCAGAAATTCAATCTCATCCTCATGGATCCACCATGGCCAAATCGATCTGTCCGGCGCAGCGCGCACTATCAAACACATCACTACTCCGAAATGGAGGTTCTAGCCGAGGGTCTAAGGGATATCCTTCGAAAACACTCATACAACCCAGAAGCTACACCGCAAGCCTCATGCACCGAGTCCCCACCTGAGTCCCGTGCTTCGCAGTCAATAGCTGCTATATGGATCACCAATGCTGAGAAATCTCGCAAGGCAGCCTATCAAGCACTGGTAGGCTCTGGATTCCGCATTTGCGAGGAATGGGTCTGGATCAAAACCACTATCGATGGCCAACCGATCTCGGTCCTGGACGGGATCTGGCGAAAGCCGTACGAGATTCTTGTCATTGGCCGCAGAGACGCAGATACGCCTATCTCAGAGGAGCTGAGGCCGTCACTCCCCACAATGGATGACTTAGCTTTCATAAGTGAGTCTGTCACTACTAGACGGGTTATAGCTGCCGTTCCAGACCTGCATTCTCGCAAACCAAACTTGAAGGGCATGTTTGAGAGAGTTTTCTTCGAGTCTGGTCAATCGCAGTCGTATTCCGCCCTTGAGGTCTTTGCACGCAATCTAACAGCTGGCTGGTGGGCTGTTGGTAATGAAGTCTTCAAGTTCAATGCTTGCGAGTGCTGGGCTGACCCTAGCGAAACAGGCTATGAATGGATCACAGGACAATAAACCATTGGCCTTGATAGGTTGTCATGCGCGCTTCATGGCTAGCCTTCAATGAAGATACAGGGGCCTTTTCAGGAGTGCAGTTTAGGATGGACTTTAAGCAGGCTTGGTCGACTAGTGAGTCGTTCATGCATCTGACGAGTCCAACTTGATCGGCACCTGCCGAGCCCAACGCTGCGCGGAATACCGCCGCTTATAGAATGTGATATCAAAACATTCAGTGATCATAGTGATAAACATGCGTGCAAGAATTGTTGAGAGTGGAAAGGTAGCATTTATCCCCCGAGAGTCGGAAAGTCGAAAAGTCCTGTCTGGCTGTGAATATCCCATTGTCCTTCTTCCTTCTCTGTCCGTCTCTCTCCCTCTCTCTGTGTGATATCACAAATCAACTTGGCCCATTATCCGGGCTGCCATCTCTGAAAATACCACCCTAATAGTCTGACAATGCCACAAGACCAAGAAAACAATAGCCCCGAAGGGAAGGTCTCGGAGAACAGCAACGGGGGACGGCCCAGCTGCTTCAAGAGCACATTTCAGGAAGTGCTATTTGTCTTGACTGCCACCATGGCTATAGGCCAACAGACGTTCTTCCAGGGCTGCATCGTCGGATTGACTGCCTCAATTGGCAGCGATTTGAACATGAACCAGGCCGAGATTACCTGGATCAACGCCGGTGCTTCGTAAGTAATGTGTTCTTCCCTCGTTTACTCCAAACTACTAGGTAGACGCTGTATTACTCCGAATCCCAACCCGCAATATGTGCGCCATCGCTAATAGTAAAAAAAAGCCTCACTAGTGGTGCCTTCCTCCTGACTTTTGGAAACCTCGCCGACATGTTTGGTCGCAGACCACTGTTCATCATTGGCATGGCTGGCTTTGCGGTCTCAATGTTGATCGCTGGCTTTGCAACAAACGCCATCTATATGGATGTATTTTCCGGGGTTTTAGGCTTATTCGCTGCAGCTGTTGTTCCACCAGCCGTTGGGACACTGGGCTCGGTATACGACAAACCCTCAAAGCGCAAGAATTGGGCTTTTGCCTGCTTCAGCGCCGGTAATCCGTTGGGGTTTGTCGGTGGTATGATCATCTCGGGCGTCGCATCTCACTTTTATAACTGGCGTGCCTCGTTCTGGGCCCACGCCGTTGTATATGCTATATTCACGATTCTTACCGTGTGGACTGTGCCCGGGGGTGAATTTACCAGAAAGCCTTTGAGCAAAGAGGCAATGGGTAAATTTGATCTTTGGGGGACAGTGCTCATCGTTGTTGGGTTTGCGTTGTTCTCGAGCTCACTCTCGTATGTGTTGCGAGCAATCTGTTGATATTTGGAGCTTGACTGACGTTATTTCTAGCCTTGCTGGTGATGCTCCTCGTGGCTGGAAAACGAACTATGTCCTTATTCTTTTTATCGGGGGGCTTTTCTTTCTTGTCGCATTTGTATACTGGCAGTCAATTGCGAAGACCCCTTTGATGCCTCTCTGGATGTGGAAAGACCGCACCTTTTCCCTCGTTTGTCTTCCGCCCTTTAAACGATGATGATCAGGAGCTGACATTTTCACCAGCTTATGGCAACATTCTGTCTCGGTGTCATGGGATTCTCTGCCGTTCTCTTTTATCTCTCTCTCTACCTTCAGAAGGTTAAACACCTGACTGCTCTTGAGATCACCCTCAGGCTACTTCCCATGGTTGTTGGCGGCGTGATCTTCAATTTAATCTGTGGTCTGCTCCTACATCGCGTCAGCAGTACGTTTCTTATTGGGATTGGAGCGCTAGGATACACGGGATCCTTCTTGATACTGAGTTTCATGGAGGAGGACGCCACATACTGGGCATACATTTTCCCAGCGCTGATTCTCATTGTGGCTGGATCTGACATACAATACAATGTCACAAACGTATGTTTTCCCTATATGCTTCATTCCCCGAAAGACGAAGACAAACTAAGGTTGCAAAGATGTACGTGATGTCCACCCTTCCGCCAACGCAACAATCTATTGCCGGTGGAATCTTGAACACCGTGAACAAACTATGCTGCAATCTGGGTGTTGGCATAGCCACTTCTATCAGTTCTTCCATTTCAAATAAAACGACGAGCTCCTCTCCTGCTATCGACCCATATTTAGCGGTTTATTGGTTTGCGGCGGCGGCTGCAGGAGCTTCTCTGTTCATCGTGCCATTCTTAAGGCTCGATACACAAGGAAGCGCCACGCTTCAGAGTGATCGAGATGATCAATTGGATACTGATGACGAAAAGGCTGGTGGGAATATCATGACGGCCGGCCCCGCAAAACCTCCAGACATACGCGCTGCGGACTCCGTGAGTTCTCCTACTTTAGGGAGCACTATGGCTGTAAAGGATTAGCTAGTGTCCTAGTAGTATCCAGAAAATGAATGTATCAAAACATACACATGGTGTTCAACACGCACTCAATGGGCAAGATAACCGCAAGATTGTTGCTGAGAGCTTGATGTTAATGCATCAATGCCAGTTCTGCGGACATAAGTCGGAAATTGACCGTAATTATGACCAAAAACGATCAAAAACGCCATCCATGATGATCGATTCAAATCAGATGCGCCATCAAACAGCAGCACTTTAGTCAAATAGAGGACCAAGGCTCACCAAGCTGAATCGCAGGTCTGGATTTCCACCCTGCGCCTCAGTCTTCAGGAATCTCCGCACGCCAAGATCAAGCGCAGCCTCACTCAGAGCATCTTCTCCCTCATTCAAGATTCCTCTAGCCAGCGGTCCCTTCCGGCGACCATCCAGTTCCCACAGCGTACCATCCACCCCGCGGACAAAGGCGACGAAGTGCAAATCCACACTATCTTCTGCCTCCGGCGCAGCAGTGTCTCCCAACTTCGCCGCGTCCGCATGCGCACTTTCCAGCGCCTTACTGTCGTACAGCAGATCGGCACGCTTGATTGGCTCCAGCCCTTCGGCTTCTTTGAGTAAAGTATCCAGATCTGAGCCTGGAATGACGTGTTGGCGTGACTCGCCGTTGGACACGGCGTGCAGTAATCCGATCAGACCACATGCATTCCGGATTGTTTGTTTAAACCACATGACAGGTTCATCGGGACCGGAGCCGGTGTATGGGTCTTTGGTGGCATCCTCAGTTTCCCGGGACGCTTCGTATGTTTTGGAGACAGGGAAGACGAGAAGGAGGGCGTGGGAGGGCCGTGGTACAAAGGCGAGGAGCTCTGGTTCGTCGATTGAGAACACGTCGGTGAAGCCTATGGTGGGGGGTAGACCGAGTTGATGCACCAGGTGCGACATCACCTCTGGGTTGTTTTCTGGCCCCGTCAGTTGGAGATCTATAGATGTAGGAGGAGCCCTACCGAGTGGCACGAATGCCTTTTGCGTGTTTGGAACATCTACGTTCGCCATTGTGTCGAATGTGATATGGATGAAGACCTGAGGTTTGAAGGAGGTTGAGATTGCGGGGTGTTTACAAGTGCTGCGGGGGCCGATATTAATTCCGATTCTCAGCGGAGCTAATATACTACGTCTACTAGTACTACTATACTATCGAGTAGTTATACTATAGGGGAGTGTGCACACGAGCACTTCAAGGTTCTTTGAAAATTGCTCCTACAATGAGCATTCCGCATCTAGTGCTTATTCTTCACTACTATCAATCGCTACCCTCAGTATAGATAGTGCAAACAGTGCAAACATCTCCAAAACCCGTCCGGAAGCCGAAAGCAGCCACTGCCAAACTTCCAAGGTCGTGAAGGTTTGATCTCGCCGAATTTTGGGTCTCACCTTCTAGACTGCAGCTGAAACAATTCGAACCATTGGGACCATTGAGACCATCAGCAATAAGCGTCTTGGCTTCCCCCTATCAGGATAAGGGCATTGTTTCCCGCACAGCAGTTGACGAACCGGGATCGTCTGAATCCGGATCGCCTCTGTTGCATCGCACACCAATCCTGGCAATTTCGAATGCTCCATCGACCCAAACTCTTCACCTCCCGAGACCCGGTAGTCTCCATTTTGGGTCTCCATCGCCGACGGTGGATCCCTTCGCAGGGTCAAACGCAGCTAGACCCAAGGGTGGATCGCTAGCTTGGATACACTCTTTCTCACTCGCTGCGGCAACTGAACTGCCTGGGTCTAGCACCGAAACGTCACTGAATTTTGAGATTGTGCGAAGTCAATTACGCCACGAGTAACAGTACGGAGAACTCGCACATCTTCAGACACCTGTCACTGGCAGCGACACCTGTCATTGCCAGATATCCCCACCCCTCTTTTGGAGTCGTCTCGGTGGGTGTGGCAGAGGTGATAATGTCCGATATTCCCAACTCGATCGCGTTCGTATCGGAAATTAAACTGCTTATGCATGAATTACTTTGCCCAAATCGAGCGAGCCGTACGGTCGATCTCCGCGTGGTCTAGCTTCGTATTCCCCGACTAAAAAACGCCCACTTCAGCCAAGGACCCAAGTCTTCTTTGCTTATGTGCCCCTAAGTTAAGATTTCTGCACGTCTTGACAGGGGTTATATTAAAAACTGAATCCTTCCCCCCCACACTGGCGAGACACATGCGAGAGTATGAGAAGTGAACGTTGGTGACACGATGAGTGATGAACACAGCAGGAAGATGGCGGTCCAGGTCGTGGCCGCCGTATTCTTACCCATCGCTACCATAAGTGTGATGCTGCGCATTTATGTGCGTGGATGGATCGTCAAGGCGTTTGGATGGGACGATGGCGCCATGGTGGTAGCATTGGTATGTCAACCGAAACCTCTGGGTCTTGCGATCTCAGGCAGTGTGTGAAGAGCGTTCGAAGTCTAACTCGACCTCACAGCTATTTTATGTCATGTTCTGCGCCTGCATGATCGGAGGTACCCTGTACGGCACAGGATACAAGTTTGCGAGTCTTGATCCCGCCAACGCCGCCATTGCCATGAAATACTGGTGGCTCTGCGAAATCGCCTATTGCTTCTCTTCCATCGGATGCAAGATCTCCGTCTGCATTTTCTTGATGCGTATCACCATTCGACGCCTTCATATCTGGGCCCTATACATCGTCATGGCTTTGACCGTCCTGGCGGGGTTGGTCTTCATGTTCTTGATGCTGCTACAGTGTCACCCATTGGAATTCTTCTGGACGCGGGCGGCAGATCCAGACGCGGGTTGGTGCATCGATATTGGCATCATCATTAGCATGACCTATGTCTACAGTGCGTTTGCCGCATTGTGCGATTTCACCGTGGGCATCCTGCCCATCTTCCTCGTGCACAAGTTGCACATGAAGCGCCAGACCAAGATTGCTGTAATGGGCATTCTGAGCATGGCCTGCATGTATGTTCCCTTGTTCTTATCTCAAGTTATCAAGCGACTGACCTCCAATTCTTCAGTGCTTCATCAGCGGTCATCGTTCGTATTCCCTTCGTCAAAACCTTCGCCGAGGCTGATTTCCTTTGTACGGTTCCCCATTCCAAACGGGCCTCTGGGCTATGACATCTATAACTAACATCTAACTTACAGACGCCACTATTCAAATCGCTATTTGGTCCAACATCGAAGCCGGCCTGGGCATCACCGCCGGTAGTCTCGCAACCCTCCGACCTCTTCTCCGCGTCATCATGGGCTCTCGCACCGACCCCGACTACTCGAGTGGGTTTCCGGGCGGAAGATCACGGTCTGCCTCGCGCCAGCTGGCCGGGCACGAGCGGTCCTTTCCTCTCGGCTCTATAGACGATTCCCACCAATCTCGACTGAGACCGGACAAGCTTGCCGTTACGGTGACGACAATCAAAAGCCAGCGGGATGGTGATACATACGCCGAGTCTTCAAGTCCGAGTAGTAGTGAGGAAAGATTGACGTTTGACCGATATATGCCCAATAGGCAGGGTGAAATGGGTCTCGGGATTCACAGAACGACCGAAGTCACACAAACTACAACGGATACAGACAATGAGCCCAAGACCGAGCGAGAGCATGTATGATTTATAATGGATATACTAATAGAATTAATTTGGGCTCGTTTCATATCCTTCACATTCCAAGTTCACTGGGCATTACATAGGTATAAAAGCGGGTCAATTCAGATGTTTAAATATACATGTAGTACTAGGTAGTACATAACCAGCCTTGCCCAGGTGGTGGAGATGCTCTAGTTCTACCCAGGTGATTGTGAAAGCATGGGGATCATCATCGCTTTGGGCTAAGATCATCTATGTCTGGAGTAAGCCCTAACGTCCGAGGTCCAGGTGAAACGTTTCTCTCAGGGCCACCCTTGGAACTTCGCTATATACATATTACTATACTTGTACCTAGGTAGGTATGTGAACCTGGCAATTAGGCACCGCTATTGGTTGTATCTTCCAGGTAAAGACCATGCAGGGATGTATATATGGCTGTACCTGCACTGAATAACCTCCAAGGCTGGAACCTTGGAAAGTGTGAGGCCTTAATGCCCTACTACCTAGTATTTCGAGCTCAATTCTTCCAAGGTTTCTACTTCCAATCTTGAAAGATCGTACCCAGGTACTCTCAGTGATATCTCATCTTCAACGGGCTTTAGATGTGCCTAGCTCGTTGCCGTCCCAGTGGCTGCACTTTGGTAAATTTCCACTCATATACTACACAGGTCTAACCCGTTACACTTACTGCCTAGAGGTACTACCTGTAGCGACCTCGGGACATCAGATGGCTGTCAACCACCTGGGTAGACGAGCCCTGGAGATTGCAATTGCCCCTCCACTATCTATTTGGCCTATTAGCTACCTAGGTAGGAGAAAAGAACACTTGCTATCTATATAGAGAGGTATTTGCAATACGCATCAAAAACCAAAACACAAACAGCTGAAATGCAAATACGGAGTAAAACAATCTGATAACACGGCGTGCCGGGCCAAAGAAACGTACGAGCGAAAAAAAAAAAACTTGAGCGCCTCGCCCCGCCCCCCACTCTCGCAAAATTGATAAGATCTAGTTGCGCGCGGGACACTTTTTTTCCACTACTCTATACCATTAAAATGTCCGACACTGTCCCTGCCCTTCGCAAAGTCTTGACTTCAGAGTCAGAGCCCCTAGCTCGCCGCTTCCGCGCTCTGTTCTCCCTCAAGCACCTGGCCTGCCTGCAGCCTCCAACCGAACAGAGCCTCCCCGCCATCGAGGCGATCGCCGCGGGCTTCGCGTCACCTTCCGCCCTGCTCAAGCACGAACTGGCTTACTGCCTGGGCCAGACCAAGAACATCGAATCTGTCCCATACCTCAAGCATGTGGTGAATGACACAGAGGAGGATGCGATGTGCCGCCATGAGGCCGCCGAGGCCCTGGGCGCTCTAGGCTACGAAGACAGCCTGGACTTGCTCAAGCGCCTGAGAGATGATGCCAAGGAACTGGACATTATCCGGGAGACATGCGACATCGCGGTCGACCGCATTATCTGGGAAAACTCCGAGGCCAAGAAGGCGGAACAATTGAAGCCTAGGTATGCGCACCTTCCGACATACGCGCAATCATAAGCGTCTGTGTGGTCTGACATGATATTTTTCTAGTGACTTTGGCTCTATCGACCCTGCTCCTCCCATGCCTCTGCAATCCAGCGAACCCTGTATCCCCGACCTGGAGCAGACACTCCTCGACACTAAGCTCCCTCTGTTCCAAAGATACCGTGCGATGTTCGGCCTTCGTGACCTCGCCTCGCCTCCAGACCTTCCCACGGCGGTTGATGCCGTGAATGCATTGGCCAAGGGTCTCAAGGATCCTTCTGCGCTCTTCCGCCACGAGGTCGCCTTTGTGTTCGGCCAGCTCTGCCACCCCGCTTCGATCCCCAGTCTCACAGCATCACTGAGTGATCTTTCCGAGGCTGGCATGGTCCGTCACGAAGCGGCGGAGGCTCTGGGCAGTCTGGGTGACGAGGAGGGCGTTGAAGAGACACTGAAGAAGTTCTTGAATGACCCCGATGAGGTGGTCCGCGACAGTGTCATTGTTGCGCTTGACATGGCCGAATTCGAGAAGAACGGCGAGACACAGTATGCGTTGATTCCAGACAGTGCTGCCCCCGTTGCTGCCGCATGAGGAATATTCCGCGAGAGAAAAAGATAAAAAATTGTCTCGTGACGTCGTGATTGTGATATTCTTGCGCGCTACTATACACCCTTTCTCCAAAAATAGACCTTTTTCCACATTTTGTACACTCCGTCTTCCATTAATTGTTCGAGGTTTCCCTGGTGAATGTTAGCATCCAGCGTCGGCCATGCAGGACAGGATTCGCATACTTGAAACCACAAACACATCTGTAGAAGACCGTACTTCCTTCATCAGCACTGCGCAGCTGTACAGTGGTGTAGAACATCTCTTTTCTGGCACAGTCGGGGCATGTTTTCTCAATGACAGCCTCGGTCTTCCGGTCGTCGGCCGACAGAGTCTGGACGGCAGATCGCTTGGCTCTCAATGATGAAGGGAATGCGGAGGCCTTCGACTCGGAAACCGTGGTTTGGGGTATCGTGTCTGAAAGCAACCAAAAAAATTAGCCAAGCGCAGTCGAAGCATTTCTTTATGTCCCACCTTTGTTCCGGGTGCCGCAGACATCGCAGTGGAGAACCGCATTCGCATTGCCAGTAGACTCTCGCAAGAGGTTACCGCAATCTGTGCAGAAGATCAAAGAACCAATGACCGACATATTTTCGTTTTGTTGTGTAGAGTATGCGAGCGCTCGGCGCCATTGAAGCAACTTTTTTTTAGACGCACGAGCCTCGGCGGTCACACGCGGCAGTAGTGGCCACCACCTAGAACGGAATTCATGAACTCATCCGGAGCTCAGCAGTCGCAGAATTCATATGTTATAATTGTTTACCACGACCTAGAGATGTCCTAAGGCACTTCTGCCTTAATTGCCATGTCTCTACCAGGAGCATGTCAACATTGTGACCCGCGCCTTCCTCTTATGTAACCGCGAGAATGGACCAGAATGGACGCCCGGCCGTCCAAGTGGTCATTAACGGCCATGGCCACCCTCAACGACCTTATGGCGCCATGAATCACCAAGCCCAGCCCCGGCCACTGTCTGTGGATGAAGCACTGCAGTATTCATCCATGTCCAGTGCGCCTGTCTTTGGCCTCGGTATGTTGAGCCCCCCCGGAACTTGAAAGGATTTTCGAAAGCTGATGATAGCAGACTGCATTGTACGCCCTGATGTTGGACGACCTTCGAATTCTACTTCCATAAATCATGTCCTCCAAGAAGGCCGCAAGACACTCGCTGAACTCGACGCGGAGATACAGCAATCCGGACAAAATGAATCGGGTCGCCTGGAGACATCCAGGGAATATATCCAGCAGCTGCTACACGGGGATCATCTGACAGAATTGTAAGGCGCCTTGGAACTCACCCCGAGACCACACCCAAGCTCATTTGGACTTTCCTAGTAAATTCAAGCTCCCTCGATTTCCCGCTCGCTGTCAACAGCTGAGCAGAGATGAATCTCAACCTGTGCCCTCGGGTCGCGACAGTCTTGGATCTTTTGCGCGTATGATGCTCGACTCTACTGACATTGCCTTCCGATGTGAGCCCCCCCCCCCCCAGTTTACAAAGAATGACCATGGGCTGATTGCACTCGCAGATCCCGAAGCAAACACCAAACCCAACCTCAAAGAGATCCCAGTTCCAGTTCCAAGGACTCCTATTCAACGCGCAAACCCGCCAAACAAATCGAAACCGGCCTCGTTCTCAAACACCCCGACACCAAGCCAATTATCTGTGGTCATTCCAGTCAAGCCATTGCCCTCGTCTGTCGTCCATGTGAATCCAAAAGAGAGCGGGGATCACGCGATGGCGGTGCGGCTAAAGGATCAGAAAGCGGAAGCAGATGAGGCCTTGCAAAAATTGCAAGATCTTCTACACGAAATCTTCGAAGCGGAGGATCAAATTGACCCAGATAGCTCTAACCCGTCCAATGACACGCCCAATCCGACATTTGTGAACGCCCAATCATTAGAGGTGCATGGGCTGGTACTTTCAGCTGATGCTCACATTCGGCTCCAGAAAGCCCTGAGGAAAGTGGCAGGGTTCGATCGACTCCAGGACATACCTTCCGACTACCTTACTCGAATCCAGAAACTGTGCGAAAAGCCTATAATTGCTGCACAGTCCCTGGGTCTGGCCTTGGGCGATTCATCAAGTAGCAGTGAGCTTGAGCTGCAGGAATGGCTGGGGAAAATCGACGATGTTACAATTGCACTTGTCGCAATCAGCACATTACTGCAAACCATGTCCGGGCGTCAAACCGAGCGGGAGCTTTGCCCGGAAGATCTCATCGAGGCCATCCCAACCGTTCTCAATCAAGTCTTTGACCACTGTATCATTCCTGCTGTGGAATCGCGTCCAGGTGGCAAGGACGGCCAACATTTCCAATTCTTCTCAGCCCAGAAGCGAATCATCGGGAATCTTGTCCATCAGAGCAAAAAGGCCCTTTCTCTCCTCGCTGACTTTTTGGCGCGCATCGATGTTTCAGAGGGCACAATTACAGCAACGGAATTCTTCGCAGCAAAGCTCATCTTCGTGGAAAATGCCCACCATGAGAAGGATTCTGTTCTAGGCCAACAGAAATATGAGCCCGCAAGGCGTGGCGCAATGGATGTTCTTGCGAAGATCTTTTCCAAATATCCCGATCAACGGCCCTTCATCCTGGATGAGATTCTGGTGTCGTTGGAAAAACTTCCCACGACGCGCCAAAACGCCAGGCAATTTAAGGTCGCTGATGGCAAGAGCATTCAACTTCTCACTGCGCTGGTGCTTCAGCTTGTTCAAACGACCGCGCTAGAAACGCCGTCACAATCTAAACCTAATCCCCGTGTCAAGGCGCAGACCGACGACGACGACGATGAACTCATGGGCGATGGCAAGCTCGAAAATGACGGGTCTGACAACGAGACAGAAGAGTCGCTGGAACGACTGGCCAGCAAGGCCAACCGGCTCTATGACAACGCAATGCGCTCGGCACAATACATCGTCAACTTCGTTGTCCAGCGTGCTATGAACTCGACGAAAACCGGCGATCAGCCATACCGGAACATCCTCGACCTTTTTACCCAGGACCTGATCAACGTTCTTGGATTGGCCGATTGGCCAGCTGCTGAACTGTTGCTGCGTATCCTGGCGTTACGCATGATTCAGATCACGGACCAAGACAAGAGTGCAGCAATCGCAAAAAGCATGGCTTTGGAATTGCTGGGTTGGATGGGATCTGCTATCTCAGACTTGATAGCAACTGCTCAGCATATGCTTCCGGCCTTGGAAGACAACTCTGACTCTGAACTCACTGATTACTTAAAGCAACAATTTGAGGACTTCACATCTGGTGCACTTCACCAGCAAGACCTCATTGCCCCTAATGGTCCACACAGAATTGCACTGGAACACCTGGTGCAGGACAAAAAGAAAGGGGACAATTGGCAACTCACTAGTGCACGCGGCTACTATTTGGCCCAATGGGCCAAGTCCGCTTCTGCACTTTATTACAGCTCTGAAGAGAACGAGGAGATCGCGCACGGTGATGTGACTGATGAATTGGTCGTCTTCCTGGCCAAGTCGCTATCTGACCCACGCTGGTTGGAAACGCACCAAGAGTTTGACAGTGTGCCGCATGTGCACGGGAAGTTCGCCTATATCCTGACTGTCTTGAACTCAAACTTTGGCAAAGCGTTTGATACCATTCTGAAGGTTCTTCTTGCTTCATTCCTTGGTGACTCAGCCAAGGTCCGCAGCCGTAGTCTCAAAAGTGTCATCTACATGCTTGAGAAAGATCCGAATCTGCTGGACAGAGACCCATCTGTCTTGCGCGTGATTCATCGGTGCACGACGGACGCCTCGCCTATGGTCCGAGACTCGGCATTACAACTGATTGGACAGTGTATCGGGTTTAAGCCGAAACTCGAAGAAGAAGGATGCCGAAGCATCTTGGCCTGTGCGGCTGACCAGACTGCCGGTGTCCGCAAACGCTGCATTGGCCTGCTAAAAGAGATCTACCACAAGACCTCTCGCAAGGAGCTCAAGCTCGCTATTCTGGACAGCTTTCTACAGCGCACTGGTGATCACGAGGAAAGCGTGGCAGCCTTGGCTCGCCAAACATTCGAAGAGATATGGCTCACTCCGTTCCATGACTCCATTGACTCAACCTCTGACCCTAAGCTTAAGATGGCTCTCGGGGAGCAGGTCACCCTCATTGTAGGTCTGGCCGAGCGCAGCGAGACTGCCTTGGACTCCCTTAGCATTTGCCTCGGCGCAGTGCTTTCGGATAAATCCAAGTCCGCGGCTCTTAACTTCAAAGTTTGCAAGGCGATGGTTGCAACCATGTTCGAAAGATTGGTGGAAGACTCAGATGGATCTCGCAAAGAATTCCAACAGGCTCTCCTGCAAACGATCACTGTGTTTGCCAAGGCAAATGCGAAGCTATTTAGCCCTGATCAGCTGGAGGCTTTGCACCCTTATATTGGCAATCTCTCAACTACCGACGACCTCTTCATATTCCGTTCGGTAGTGGTGATCTACCGCTGCGTTCTGCCATTCTTATCCTCATCTCACAACACTCTCCTCAAGGAAGTCCAGAACGACCTCTTCAAGAGTGTCGCCAAACTTTCCCGCCCTGAACTCAATGAAGTCATGGCCTGTTTGTGGACCATCAACGGCGTTCTGCAAAATACAAACAGGCTTGTGAAGCTCACGGTCTCTGTATTGAAGCCATTGCAGCAATATAAGAGCATGGATCTCGCATCAACCGCCCACGCAGCAATTTTGGCTCGCGCAAAGAGTTACATTCGAATTGCAGGATGTGTTGGGCGGCACTGCGATCTTGAGAAGTATGCATCGCATTTTAAGAGCGAGTTCCAAACCTCTTGGCCTGGTGGTAGCGGTGGCTCAGTGGCGGCGTTGATGGTTGATTCTATCATCCCCTTCACTAGATCAAACCAGCCCTTTGAATTGAGAGTCATGGCGCTTGAGAGCCTGGGGTCTGTATGCCAGTCTTGGCCGGGTCAATTTGGCAGGGAATGCACGCGACAGACATTTGCCCAGACATTCAAGGAAGATGCTCCTGCCCTGCAGAACATAGTTCTTCGGTCATTTGCAGACTTTTTCGCCATCCACGAGGGCAAGTCCGAAAAGGCTGTCATGCCAGCTGCAGACACAGTGTCCCAAGAAGACACCAGGCTAGGAGGCTCCCTGAGAGCGAGCGACAACGATGGTGCGGCTGCTTTGATTGCCCAGCACTTCCTCTCAAACATGCTTCAGGTCGCGCAGTCTCGTCAGGACACCTACTCTTTAACCGCCATTGAGCTCATTGCCAGCATCAACCGGCAGGGTTTGGTGCATCCCAAGGAATGCGCTGGTGTTCTGGTCTCACTGGAGACTTCTACTGTCCCGGCAATTGCCAAGGTAGCCTTTGAGACCCACAAGATGCTTCACCAGCAATACGAATCCATGTTCGAGCGAGAATACATGCGAGCCGTGCAGGAAGCTTTCTACTACCAGCGTGACATTGTTGGGGATTCCCAGGGTGCTACTCCTCGGCCGTACGTCTCCAAACTCGCCCCGTTGTTTGAGATTGTCAAAATCAGCAACAGCCGCTATCAAAAGAAATTTCTGTCCAACCTCTGCTCTAAAGTCGACTTTGAGCTGAAGAAGTTGGACGCGACGGGCGATCCCCCCGAACATCTCCTACTCTCGCGGTTCATCTCCCAGAACCTTGCCTATTTTGACTATGGTCAACTGGCTGAGCTTTTGCCAACTATATCTGGCATCGAACGCATTGTCTCTGCTACTGGCACTGTTGTTGCACATGCGATTGAAACGGAAATCTCTCCCACCCCGATTGGTGCTCCTCACTTTGATGCTTCCAGCAACATGGTGCCAGGGTTTGCGCCTGAGATGCCACCGACAGTCATGCCGCGACAAGCCAATCCTGCAACCCTGAGGTTGCTAGCCACGGCAGCTGCATCACTATCCATGCTCTGGGAAGCTCGAACCCATCTCAGGCGTCTCTACGGCGTGAATGCTCACAGCAAGAGCAAGGAGGGAAAACCTGCTGCGAAGGATCTCAACAAAGCTGCCACCAAAGCTCATGGAGTGACTGGTGAGAGGTTTTGGGAAGCCATTGCTCGCAATATGACTGCGTTGGACAGCGATGAAGCAATGCATCAAAAATGCCGTGAGTTTTCAACTTTGCTTTCGATCGACGAAGAATTCCGAGTCGATCCGGATGAGGACGCAGAAGGGGACAGTCTGGATGCCACTTTCGAAGCCGACGAGGCAGTGGCTCCCCGGAACATGAAGCGCAAGAGCTCTGTTTCCAGCTCAGGCCACAACAAGCGACCCAGGAACCGGAAAAGCTCATCCGGAAAGAAGAAATCCAGCGCTGAACCGGACGACGCCCTAGATTGGGACTGATAACGCGTACCCACACCTTCCTATGCATAGGAGATCCCTATTTTTCTACTTCTTTCAATCTGCATGTCCAAGCGAGGTCGGCGTTTATTTATCTCACAGTCTAATGGGTGATGACCTGTTTTGTCCTACATTGCTTACGGTGTGGAGTGGCTTTTGTTTTTTTTTGTCCATACCTATGCTCCGATATCCATTAGTTATGAGTATATAATAGAAAATCCTTCATAAATCCCAAAACAGTTCGGCAAACCGAATATCCTTTTTATCTAGATCAAGTTGTCGGTGAAAATTCCACTGGCTGTCGTATGAGTTCTTCCTTCTGCTGCCGGGATCCCGAGTCGCGGTCACGTGGTTGCGCCCAGATGACGTCGCAGATCGATGCAGGTGTGTACTGGCATCATTTTTTGTCTTCCGGTTTGATTGGGATTCGTTTTTCTCCTTCTCCAGTCTTCCCTTTGTGATTGTATTCCAGGCCACTCGTTATTTGAGTCCACAGGGACGGGCCATGAGCTGCTTCGTCTCTGTATATTGAACATATCTCCGTCGCAAGCCTCCCCTTGCACCTCACAATGCTGAACGCAATGCTGCGCCGTCGGGCAGCCGGCTCCGCGCTTCGGTCAATGGAATCATTACCCACCCGGGTCCATGCCTCCAAGACCTCATTGTCATGTCGACCATCGTCCGCACGTTCCCTACACACTCCTCGGCGTCCCATGCCCCAATGGCGCACCTTGGCACCGACATCCACGCCGATCCGGTCTAAATCCGACAAGTCCGAGATCGCAGCCAAAGTCCAACCTGCGCGACGCTCCGCCATTGCAGCCGCTCTGACCAAATTGTTTACATATTGTGGTATTTTTATCGTCTCCAGCGGTGCTATTGTGGTGGCCTTCTTTATCTACGATGCTAGTACCTACCACGAAAGTACGACAGCCGCCGATATTCCCGTTTCGGAGCTGGCTCTCAATCCACGCCGCGGAGGCCCGAAGAACCTACCTATCGCTGACGTCCTTGTCGGCGACTATGACTCCGAGTCTATGCTGGAGCAGAAGGATAAGCCCCGTCTGGTCATTCTGGGCACGGGCTGGGGTAGCATTGCGCTGCTCAAGAACTTGAACCCGAGTGATTACCACGTTACTGTCGTCTCGCCCACGAATTACTTCTTGTTCACTCCCATGCTGCCCTCTGCCACTGTGGGTACTTTGGGTCTTCGATCTCTTGTTGAACCCGTGAGGCGGATCATCGAGCGCGTCAATGGTCACTTCCTCAAGGCCTCCGCGACCGATGTTGACTTCTCTGCGAAATTGGTCGAAGTATCGCAAGTTGATAACGATGGTGTACGGAAGAATTTCTATTTGCCATATGACAAACTTGTTGTTGGCGTTGGTACGTTCAGTCACGCAAGTCTATGCTTCTATATACTAACCTGAGGGTGTTTCTAGGCTGCATCACCAACCCGCATGGAGTCAAGGGCCTCGAGCACTGTGATTTCTTGAAAACGATTGACGATGCCCGTCGGATCAAAAACAAGGTGCTGGAGAATATGGAGCTGGCCTGCCTCCCTACTACTACCGACGAGGAGCGTCGACGTCTGCTCTCCTTTGTGATCTGTGGCGGTGGTCCTACTGGTGTTGAGTTTGCCGCTGAGTTGTACGATCTTCTGAATGAGGACTTGCTCCGCTCTTTCCCTCGCATTGTTCGGAATGAGATCTCCGTCCACATCATCCAGAGCAGAAGCCACATTCTGAACACCTACGATGAGGCCCTTTCTAAGTACGCTGAGGTGGGTAACTGTCTTATTCGAGTGATCAAATCGTACCTGTTCTAACACACAATAGGGCCGTTTCACACGCGATGGCGTTGAGGTATTGACCAATGCCCGTGTCAAGGAGGTCCGCGGCGATCGAGTCCTTTTCTCACAGGTTGAAGACGGCAAGACTATCATTAAAGAGATCCCAACCGCATTCTGCCTGTGGTCTACTGGTGTCGGTAAGTAAATGCTTGAATCCAGGGTTCCATATTTCCGTCCTAATGTATATCATCAGCTCGCGCCGAGATCTCCGAAACCCTTTCCAACAAATTGGAAGGACAGAACAACAAGCATGCCCTCGAAACCGATGCTCATCTTCGTGTGATTGGCGCCCCCCTGGGTGATGTCTACGCGATCGGTGACTGTTCAACGGTTCAGAACAACGTTGCAGACAACATTATTCGCTTCCTCCGCACGATCGCCTGGGAGAAGGGCCGTGATCCAGAGAAGGTGCACCTCACCTTCCCCGAGTGGACGGAGTTTGCTGGCCGCGTAAAGAGACGCTTCCCCCAAGCATCAAACCATCTCCGCCGCTTGGACCTACTCTTCGAGCAGTATGACAAGGACCACTCTGGCACCCTCGACTACGGCGAGCTGTCTGAACTCCTGCATCAAATCGATACCAAGCTTACTTCTTTGCCTGCCACCGCTCAGCGTGCTAACCAGCAGGGCGTCTACCTTGGTCGCAAGCTCACCAAGATTGCGGCTGCTCTCCCTGGTCTCAAGGCCAACGAAATTGACTACGGTGACCTTGACGAGGCCGTTTACAAGGCCTTCAAGTATAGACACCTTGGTAGCTTGGCGTACATTAGTAACGCGGCTATCTTTGACTTTGGCGGTATGAGCTTCAGCGGTGGTGTCATTGCCATGTATCTCTGGCGCAGTATCTACTTTGCCGAGAGCGTGAGCTTCCGTACCCGCTGTATGCTAGCTATGGATTGGGCCAAGAGAGCCGTCTTTGGAAGAGGTATGATTTCCACTCGTGGTTTATATTGTGAAGTATATTTCGATGGCAGCTAACCTTGCTCCGACAGATCTCATGAGCTTCTAAGCCAGTATCTCTCGCACTGAGTTGCACAGGCTCGGTACTCTGATTTGCACCAAGCCAACCTTGGAACATTCTATTCGATTGACCCCATGTCTATCTCGACATATCCGATAGATCTTTCCTCGATCTTGCTTCATTTGATAATAGCTCAGCGGTTTAGATTTGCACTTTTACTTAAAAGGATTTGAAGCTCCATGCTGTTTTGCTGGGGCTGGCTACATATATCTATGATGCTCTGGTTTACCTAGGTACAACTTCAAGGTTGGAACCTTTGAATGTCGTGCTCCGTAATATAGAACAATGTACACTGTACGCACGTAGTTAGTCCATGTGTTTCAATAAACTACGTGAAAGTGTTCTAACCTTGGAAGAGAACCTTGGAAGCGGTGGACGCGTGAAGTATGAAAGCAAGCATTGAAATTCAAGGCTATCGGTGTAACCGCCCATGGTGAACCCGTTGAAGACAGCCACGAAACGCCGAAAAATGTGGATCACAGACGCCACGCTAGTCGAAGACACAAAATAGCAAGAGAAAAAAACTCTGACAAGGTGGGTTCAGGCCCAAGCCAAGGGTATCGTCTTGGTTCTCAGATCTCATCAAGAGATCATTTGATCGTTGTCGCTGTTAGACATCACGATGTCATTAACATTAGTAGCGAGATCATTACTGTTACTGGTGTTATGAGAATCGCCAACCAAGCCGATGTCCAGGGTATCTGGGATGTCTTTCTTGGTGTCGCGCGCCTTTTGCTCGGCGAAAGCCCTGAGCTTCACGAGATTCCGCAGCCGGGCCTCTCTACGAGCGCCCTGATTCTGCAGAATTGCCTCGTTAACTCGGGCTGCGATTTCTTTACGGAGTGCCGGGTCTAGGAGCGACGCCAATGCAGGGTCCAGTTTATCACTTGGGAAAATAAGGAGGGCCAGCGTCCGCTCGAGGTCCGCTAGGAAGGCAGGGTTTGTGGGAGCGCGCGGTGCCAGTTGCGACGTGGCAAAGTCAAGAGCCGAGGTGATGTCGCTACCAGGGGTGTCCATGCAGACTCGAATCAATTCAACCAGTTGCAAGCGCAGCAGGGCGAAATGTAAAGATTGGTCTTCGTCAAGGATCTATTGAATTCTCGGTTAGCTATTGCATTCACAAGATGAGTGATGTGCTGAGAAGAAATTCAATGGTTTGGCAGTTGCTCATACTGAGGACTGAAGATGTTTGTTTTTCTGCAAATGCCCCCGAAGGGGTCTTAAGAGTGGTGCATGAAACTTGGTATAATCATAGCAACGAGGCACAGAAGGCCGTGGGAAGGGGTGGATGTGAAAGAAACAGAATATTCTTACCTGAGGGCTCAATTCGTTGATCTTCTCCACTGCCACCTGGATATCACCAGAGTGAATGGCAGTGCGAATATCAACCCGCTCTTGGATAGCTTGGAGATCAGTCGTGAGTTGAATATTGGCTTCAGCTGCGAATTTCTTCGCAGCAGCCGGATATCCGTTCGTGACAAGGTAATCCATGACCAAATAGTTTATATCACTGTATCAAAACCATTAGCAACCATGTTGGGAGATGATTGTGTAAAATTTTTGCATTCATGACGCGAATCAGAAGGACAAGTCAATTGTTTCTCCTCACATGTTTTCAGAGAGATTCCCAACTTGATTTTCAAGAACATCATGTCACGGTGTTGTGGAAAGGGGGGCGCGGGAGGTAAAACTCACGTTTTGGATGGTTTGACCTCTTCGAGCTTTCGCTCGAAGTTGTGCCAAGTTGGAGTCGCAGTCGATGAAGTGCGAGACATCTGCACAGTGTTAAATCCCAGCGACCACGGTTTTCAACCCGAGAAGCATACGAGATTAGCCGACGACATTATGAGCTAACCAGTCTGATATCTGGTCCAAAGCTATCCGTAGAACTGGAAACCCCAAGAGACGACAGCCATGGGGAGAGGCAAATCGCTTGTGGGAGAAGACCGGGTTGGATGCGGAAGTGAAAAGAGAGAAACCGCTCGCGGCCGAAGAAGTAGCTTAAGCGAACATCCTGCGCTAAACCCAAGTGAGACGCTGACTCAGTCTGGCTCCAGTTCTTCTGGCCAATCACAGTGCAGCCCGCCCACTAAGCTCTTTCGGGCCTCGTTATGTAATGATCGTGGGCCCTCTGTCTCAAGATCGCGCATTCAAAATTCGTTAAGCTCGAAGATACCTACGGTTTTTGAAGGTACGCTGTAGATATGGAGTCGATATCACCCTTTTACTCTATGTCCACCGAGGTGCGATACTCTCCACCATGGCAGGACTTGAGCATCATCGGCATCGCTGGTAGCTCCGGCTCTGGCAAGACCTCTGTGGCCATGGAGATTGTCAGGTCTTTGAACTTGCCGTGGGTGGTGATTCTAGTAATGGTACAGCTTTTCCAACTATGTTTAAAAGCTCGGAATAAAATTTGGTCTAATCTTCTCCGCCTAGGATTCATTCTACAAGACCTTATCTCCCGAGGAACATCACCGGGCTCACGCAAATGATTATGATTTTGACTGCCCAGACTCGATCGACTTCGATCTTTTGGTTTCTACTCTGCGGGATCTCAAGAAAGGGTGAGTCTGTGCTGAGTGGACTGTCTGTGTTCCCATCTGATTTGGATGTAATACTTCAGAAAGAAAGCCAGCATCCCGGTTTACTCGTTTGCTGATCACCAACGACAACCTCAAACGACAACCCTCTATTCCCCTCGAGTGATCATCCTTGAAGGTATTCTGGCACTGCACGATCCCAGGATTGTGGAGATGTTAGATGTGAAGGTATATCCCAACGCTGCCCACCTTCTTTATCGAAGCTAATCACCCTGGTGCAGATCTTCGTTGAGGCTGACATGGATGTCTGCTTGGGCCGCAGAAGTGGGTTTTACAAATGGCAAACAACACAAACTTTGACTGACAAGTATATATATAGTTTTACGTGATGTTCGGGAGCGAGGACGTGACATTGAAGGCATTGTGAAGCAATGGTTTGATTACGTTAAGCCCTCTTACACAAGATTCGTGGAACCTCAACGCTCTATTTCAGGTTTGTCATACCATTTTGCTGCCATTCAACAACTTCTTCTAAGCTTGACCTTACAGATATCATCGTTCCACGTGGCATCCAAAACAAGACCGCTATCGGTGGGTTAATCCGACCTGTTTGAAAGACCTGTTGCTGATAGGGCTTAGATATGGTCGTCAAACACATCCAGCGCAAGCTTCAAGAGAAGTCCGAAAGCCATACCGAAGAGCTCCACAGACTCGGATTGATTGCAGCCAAGGTAGACCTGCCTTCGAATGTGCACGTGCTACCTTCGACACCGCAATTCGTTGGAATGAACACCATTTTGCAGAATCCAGAATCTGAGCAAGAGGACTTTGTGTTCTACTTTGACCGATTGGCGTCTATTCTGATTGAAAGGTAATCACATCCGTCTACAGCTCTTGTCATTTCTCGGGAAAACGCAGATGTGCTAATCTGACACAGAGCCCTGGATATGACATCGTATGTCTCCACAAAGGTGGAAACACCACAAGGTAATGAATACCTTGGACTGCATCCGACGGGAGAAGTCTCTGCTGTCGCTATACTACGCGGAGGGTCTTGTCTGGAAACAGCACTCAAGCGATCTATCCCTGATTGCATCACTGGTCGCGTGCTCATCCAAACCAACGAGAGCAACGAAGAACCAGAGCTGCATTACCTGAAACTACCGCCGCGCATTGAGGAGCATTCTACGGTCATCCTGATGGACTCGCAGATGTCCAGTGGAAGTGCTGCGCTGATGGCTGTCCGTGTTTTGCTTGACCATGGAGTATCACAAGACAGGATTGTCTTTGTGACCTGCGCGGCAGGTGAACGGGGTCTCAAGCGCCTAGTCGCTGTATTCCCCAAGATCCATGTGATTGTTGGACGCATTGAGGAAGAGGGAGAGCCGCGCTGGATAGAGAAACGATACTTTGGATGCTAAACCCTCGGTTGCCTTCGTATATACGTTGCTCATGTCATATTTCCGAGGCCAGCAATTGCATCATTAGGAGTTATTCTAGCAATAACATGAATTTAGCAATACTAGATATATTTTAACTATGTTTTATCACAGTTTCGAGTGCCCTCGAGTGAAGACCTTGGGGGGGATGTCCAGGTGGTTATATACTGCGAGGCACGTGCTTGACCGCCTTGGCTATGGCTGGCAGAAAAAAGAAATAATTTATCGGTCTCCGCTGCCAAAGACGCTTTCCACTGGCCGAGTTTGACGATCCCCCATTCGAATTCGTTAAACCCAAAAGGCCTTACAAGCTTCCTGTGAAAATCTGGTGTGTCTAGTGCCCATTCACAGTGCCCATTATGGCAGGCTCGGACAAGAAGAAGAAGGGCGGCAAGCCCAAAGGCGAAAAAGGCCCAGTGATCAGTATGTACAATCAAAAGCCTGGAGATAAATCCACAGGGTGCTAATGATTTATGTCTTTACAGCGGATTCTCGTTTTGAGAACATCCAAACTGACCCTCGTTACCGTCTTCCAAGCAAACGACAGACTCATGTCAAGCTCGACAAGCGCTTCCAGCACATGCTTGACGATAAGGACTTTTCTCGCAATGCTGCTGTTGATCGCTACGGACGAAAGCTGGCCAAGGACGACACCAAGGAGAAACTGAAGAAGTTCTATCAGGTGGACGAGGATGATGAAGACGAAGATGATGAGGACGACGACGACGAGGAAGTCAGGAAAGAATTGAAACGCATCAACACCAGTTCTTATGACCCCGCGCGTGACGGTGGCTTCGAGTCCTCATCATCTGAGGAGAGCTCCAGCGAAGAAGAAGAGGAGGAGGAAGAAGACGAACAAGACGAAGAAGCACAATTCCCCGACAAGCAGCAGTCCGATGTGCCAAGCGGAGAAGTGACAAACCGCATAGCGGTGGTCAATCTCGATTGGGACAACATTCGCGCGGAGGACCTAATGACAGTCGTCTCCAGCTTCCTCCCGCCTGCTGGGCGAGTGTTGAACGTGACAGTCTACCCTAGCGAATTTGGTAGGGAGCGCATGGAGCGGGAAGAGGTGGAAGGCCCCCCAAGGGAAATTTTCGCCAGCGGCAAGAAGAGCAAGAAAAATCAAGATGGCTCCGAAGATGACGAGGTCGACTCTGACGAAGAGGAGGAAGAGATTAAAAAGTCTATGTTGAAGGGCGATGATGGCGAGGAGTTCAACTCTACGCAACTACGAAGATACCAACTTGATCGCTTGCGTTACTTCTATGCCATCGTCGAATTTTCATCAAAGGACGTCGCCAAGCATGTCTACGACCTAATCGACGGTGCCGAGTACCTCTCCAGTGCCAACTTCTTCGATCTCCGATTTGTCCCCGATGACACAGACTTCTCCGATGACAAGCCTCGCGACGAGTGCTCCCGCATTCCTGATGACTATAAGCCTACCGAGTTCGTCACCGATGCTTTGCAACACAGCAAAGTCAAGTTGACATGGGACGCGGACGACAAATCAAGAAAAGAAGCCCAAGCCCGTGCTTTCCGAGGCTCACATGCAGACATCGATGAGAATGACCTGAAAGCGTACCTCGGCAGCGATAGCTCCGAGGACGAGAGTGAAGATGACGAGGAAGGAGGTGTGGAAGTCGTCGATACCACTGGAGGGGAGGCGTCAACAACGAAACTGTCTAAGAAAGAAGCCGAGAGACAGCGCATGCGAGCATTGCTCGGATTGAGCGCCGAGCCTACCCGCTCTAAGCCGGATGCCCCTGTCGGTGAGATGGAGGTTACATTTACATCGGGCTTGGCTGGTGGTCGCGGCAAGGACAGTATCTTCGAGAATGAGCCGGAAATCGAAGAAACAACGGTTGAGAAATATGTGCGCAAGGAGCGCGAGCGCAAGAAGCGCCGCAAGGAGAAGCTCAAGGCCTCCAAGCGTGGTGAAGAGGACGCTTCTGACAAGGAAGATGAAGCGGACAGTGATGCCGGACCAGCTGAGGTGGCACCGCAAGAGGAAGAAGACGCTGGCTTCAACGATCCATTCTTTGAAGACCCTGACGGCAAGGCCACAGCTGTCTCTCGGCGCAAGGAAGAGAGGCGGAAGAAGCGCGAGGAACGTGCTGCCGAGGAAGCTGCATCAGCTGCTCAGCGGGCTGAACTGGAGCTTCTCATGGTGGACGATGAAAAGGCCAATATCAAACACTTTGATATGAACGAAATTGAAAAGGCCGAGAAGCAGGCCCGCAAGAAGGGCAAGGGCAAGAAGAGCAAGAAGCTGGACGCCGCCCCTGCGGACGACTTCAATGTCAATGTCAGCGATCCTCGCTTCTCGCGATTGTACGACAGCCACGACTTCGCCATTGATCCCACCAACCCTCGATTCAAGTCAACTTCCGGCATGAAGGCTCTCCTGGATGAAGGACGTAAGCGCCGACGTACCGGTGATGAGGCTGAGACCGACGCACCAGTTGAACGCCGAGACAGCAAGAAGAAACAGAAAAAGGCCTCCAAGGAGTCCAACGCCGAGGAACTGAAGCGTCTGGTGGACAAGGTCAAACGCTCTCATTAAGATTGCAGAATGTGAAATGTCGAAAATTAATGTACATTTACAATCAATGAACCGAGTCAGAATTTTTCAATAATTTTTCAAGAAATATATACCATGGTGCTTCCAATGTTGCTCCAGGGCTGCAAGTAATGTCGATGGATAAGTGAGTTACTCCCGAGGTCGTAGTCATGGATCTACAACGCACCTCCACCTGGGCAGGAAACAAGTAACAACCCCAGTTGGACCAACAACACGTGGCTAGAGTGAGCCCAGGGTGTTTTCCTGTCGGTGTAAAACGACCACATCAAGGCTTCGCCATCACGGTTGCAGTTGCAAGCATGATGCCTGTCTCACACGAGGTGTGACTGACAGTGTATAGAACCCGTGGACGCATGTGCCTCCCATGAGTAACGTGTTGGAAGATCGGCCATTTCCTGCCAATCCGAGGTTCAATCCTGCTAATCGTACAGAGACTAGAGCCTTCGAGTGACACAATTCCTTGCAAAGCCGACCTCTGCGGTGATACAATGGCCGTAGTGAATAGTGACAGAGGCGCCGATAGTGATCGGGGTGGCTTTGCGTGGAACATGACTCATATTTTCCTGCTTACCTAGACCTTGAAGGCCTTCATTCACACCTGAGCAGATAGTTAGGTAGCCTGCCGATAGCCGGTCCATCCTTGCCGAATCGATCCCATGATGCCCCGATCTGTAGAAGGTGTAGCCCCTTGGCCGCTATCCGCAACTGTGACTGAGGCTGATATCAGGTGACCTCGTTCACCGCCCTTTCGCCTTCTCTCCACTCCCCCGGAACGGGCCTGTCTATTCGAGTGAACTGGGTCTCTTTAAAGCTCTGGGATCATTTCATTTGACCTTCTGGGTTGCGACACAATAATCAGAGTGTGGAGTCCTCACTGGTGAAGCGGCAATCCCTCAATTGCTGATCTCGAGCCCCACCGCATGCAGCCCATCCCACCTTTCTCCCCTCTCTCCATTCCGGACATTTCCCAATTTCCTCATCGTTTGATGATGATTCCTGCTCAATCCAATTAAGCTATGGGTGGATGCAGCCTAGTGATCCCTAGCTGTCTGATACCCATCGTTACACCGCGTTATTCGACCGGCCCGTTCTCTTTTTTCCCTGCATCTCCAACTGTTTCTCTTCCTGGGTCGACCCGCTCCATTCACCATGCTGGGCCGACTTCTTAGCACTGCCGCCTCAACCTTAAACCCGGCAGCATACTCCTCAAGAACCAACGGCACTCCTCTTGAGTCGGTTACCGAAGAGGAGCATACTTCCGGTCTTCTTTTCCCCGATGCCAGCCTCCTCCGACGTTCCCACGCCCATGCATACCCACTACAGACAAGTTTCAATTCCCCGAATGCATCGACCGCAGGTGCATACGATGATCGTGGGGGCATGGAATTGGACCATATCAAGGATTTTCGTGTGATTGTTGCACAAAATGCATTGGGTGACCGTGATGCATGTGTCCTACTTGACACCCGGGCTTCTGATTCACCCTCCGCCGGCCTCGGAATCGACCCACAGAGCCACGATCAATCTGGGCCCAGACACACCCGTGCGGTCTCCAGCCTCTCGCGTGGGACGCGCCGCAACATTCTCGCCCAATCCTCCCTCGTCGAATCGAGTCCCATATCCACCGCTGCAGATGCTCGGAGAGCGTCACCAGCCAGTCCCAGCGCATTTTCCCGAGCCCGTGGCCGGAGCTCCACATTGGCTCCGTCGGGGACATGGCACGATCCAGGCCAGTCCCGACACTCGTCCGACTCTAACGATACTGGGCTTTTGAATTGCATCTTCGGCAGCAGTGCCTTTAGCTACCGAGGCTCATCTACCAAAATGCACATCATCTCCGCTGATGAGGATACCGGAATTGGTATTGGGGTTAGTGCATCCCCCGCTGCTCGCAGCCCGCTCTCTCGTGCCTACACGACAGGCAGCCCCCTAGGCCCCATGGGTGCAGCTCGAGGAGATGACAAACCGCCTTCCAAGGTCACAGTCCTCTTGACTCGTATGTTTAGTGTAAACTTGCCGGAAGGCGCCGAAGCATCGGCCGAAAGACAAGATTATGCCAGCGCACTTTACCAGGAATCCTTACCCGAGATGGAATTCCCGTTCCCAGATTTCAACAAGCGCAAGAAGATCAAGGAAAAGAAAACTCCGATGTATGCAGTTGCAATAACGATACAGATCCCCCTATTAACACGCAATTCTGGTCGGCCTGCATCGAGGTTCAGCACCCTCGGCCCGGACACCCCTCGAACACGCTTTTCAAGTTCACTTGATTCCGATCACCGCTGGCCTGGTGGGTTCCTTGATGATAGCTTGTCTTCAGCGTCTCCGCCTGCCAGTTTAGATGAGCGGCTGGACATACTCGTCGATCACTGGGATGTGATTACACGTACGCTCTCTCACCTCGAGAGACTTGCTCGCAATGAGATTCTCTTCCTTTTGAAGAAAGTCGACTCTCTCTCGGGGCCTCATCCCAAGCCTGTGAAGCCACCCAACATGCAACGCACCAACCAGACCATTGTGCATTTGCCCGCCAATATCCTGTCAGTCAATTCCAAGCTCAAAGAAGAGGCTATTCGAAGCTCTCGCCGGATAAGCCTGGCCCTACAAACTCCGTATGTGGTCACTGGGCAGAGTCGTTGGGGTGTCTGGCGAGAAGAAGGCCGCTCAATTGTTCGTGGTCTTGGTGACAAAGAGCAAAACTTCTTCTTCTTGGTCGTATTGACCGCCTTTTTGGGCAATCATACGGAGTGGCTCAATAGTCTTGGCCCGGAGTGGTATCGCCGCCGCCACAACCAGCAACAGAAGGCTAAACAGGATGGTGAGCCCCTCTTAGCAAACAGGACGGTCATCGTATGTCCTGACAAGATGACCGCTCGCCGTCTTGTGTTCTTGCTCGCTGCTTTCTTGCCTTCTAAACAGCGCATGGAACCGTTACCCTCGCCACTAAGGCCTGGTACGTCGGCATCGATGCGCGCGATATCACAAAGCCCGCCTACTGTGCCTATACTGCGCCAGGAGTCTCTGCGGAGGGCGATTGAGCGAAGAGCTCGTGCCCAGCGAATGAACATGGGCGATAATGATCACCATCAACGTTCAGTAAGCGCTTCATCGCAAGATACTACACATGGGCTTGAAGTCACAACGCCACCCCCGGACTATTCCACGGCTGCGGCCCGCAGGGGGTCTGATGCTCGTTCGATCAAGACACTCAGTGCCAACATTAATCCAAAGGATGTTCGAGCCGTGAACACGAGCGGGGCAACTACGTCCATGACAACCCAGAGCAGCACTGTCCCAGTCCCACACTTTACCTCCCAACCAAGTAACTCCACTCAGGCTCGAACTCACGACGGTGCAGTTGAAGGCAATGATAGCCTGGCATCAGAGACCCTGCTGAAAAGCCTCCAACGAAGCGATAGCTCTGTGTTGAGCACCAATGATAGTGGTGCCTCGGGTCGCTGGGGTGGCATTTTCTCAGGCCTTTGGAGCTCCCGCCAAGAATCGTCGAACGAAGGAAGTGAGCCATTCCCCCCACCCGACACTCGCAAAACTTCTGTATCCACAATCGCTGGCCCAGCAAGACGTGGATCCAATGCTTTAAGCCGAATGGTCAAGGAAGTAGCTGAACTTGAAGATGAGCATCGACCTGAAACTGCCCCCAGTGGGAATATTTCAATCCCAGCAGCCTCGCCAGAGCCCTCGTCGCTCAGTAGCCAACCGCGCGAATCGCCGCTGAAGCTATCTGTCCGGGCTCAGGAGGGAGTTGTAGATGTCGACCTTCCTCTCCCTGGCTTTATGTCCCTTTCCTCGTCTGGCGACTCGACTATCGCTTCCCCAAAAAAGACAAGAACATCCGTCACTAGCATGGATGCGGTTGCCTCAACTCATAGCAGTGGCTCTGGGTTCCCTGGTACCATGAAAGACAACGATAGCCCTTCCGCCCATGTGGCTGGATGGCTGAAGTCATTCCACGAAGATTTCTCACTTCAGGCAGTCCGCCCTTATGCTTCACTCGAAGCCGAAGTAAAGCGAGCTATGCGGGCCGAACCTTCTCCATATATTCCATCCACGCCCGATGTGGATGGCTCTGAGAGATGGGTGGATGTTGCGACGACTTTGATTGCGGACACACGCGCCTCCACGGTAAAGCGGCTCCGTCTGCGACGAAAAATCATAGTGGGCCACGAATCTGGGACAACTCATTCGCCCACCTCACCTGCCAATGGCAAGTCCCGCCAGTCTGCGGGGAGCGCCTCATTCACCGGCTTGTTTTCAGGACACGACAAGTCCCCCAGCAGCACCCCTGGCGAGCAAGATCAGAGCTTCGTGGAAGAGCGATTCATCGAGGAGCCTGTGATGGACCTTGATGGGGTGCTAGTTGATGCGGTCGAACGTGTGCTCGGACAAAGTGGGTACTCCTCACTTGTACAATCGCGTGCCGCTTCTCCGAATCGTGCTCGCAAAGCAGAAGACAGAGACAAGAGCCATTCTGCTCGGCCGGACGAAGCACCAGCTCATGTACCAGCCCCCGAAGTTCCTCGTAGCGAATGCCGCAAATTGGTCCTCGGAGCACTCGAAGAAGTCGTCCGCATCGTCACCGCCGAGCACTGCCGCGACGACGTGGACACTGCTGCTGGTCTTGCTGATCGCGAGCACAGAAGAGCAATCTCAGGTGCCGATAATACGCTGCGGCAAGGAATTCGAAAATGGCTTCTTGACGTCGAAGAAGCTTGGTGAGCTCTTTACTACTTCACTGTGAATATTCATTTTTGTTGGCAATCCTTGCCATCAGTATCGCCCAGGTGGTTTCGACCTGGTGTCTTCATGCCACTTGACCTGGGATTCCTTTCTTTTTCCTCCCGTTTTTCACTGCATTTCCAGCTTTTGACTATTGCGTTGCGTATCCTTTGTTCTTTCGTTTCCATGGCTTTGCCGCTTGCATTGCGACATCTTTTCGACTATGATACCCACCCACTTCATGCTGAAGTCTAGTTATGCTTGTGGGGGAGAAGCCCCCCTCCCCCCAATCTTCTAATTTGACTATTGAACAATCTGACAATTCATGGATATTTTGTGAACATGCTATCTTGCCTCTCTCACACTATGCAACGTAAACAATCTTGACTGGATGGCCGCTCGCTTCCAGCTTTCCATCTGCGCTAGAAGAAAGCCGAACAGTCTTTAGAACCTCATCAGTCTGAGCTGAATTGACAAGTTCGATCACGGTCTCGCTATTCGGACGACCATTGACCAACAACTCCACGCCCGACAAGGCATCATCCTCAGGGGCCTTGATGGCCGGGTTGATTACAGTCACAGATCCAGGACGAATCAGGATGGGTAGAGTATCAAACCCATGAGTCTCGGTGTACCATCGGCCGGGCTCATAAGACTTGGAATGATCAAACCACGACACCCACTTCCCACTCCCATCATTGGGAGTTTCAGGCACGTAGAAAGTGACCTCGCCCTCTTCGGAAAAGACAGGCGCAACCAGCAAGTTTGATCCAAACATGTACTGCGTATCAACGGCATACGTGTTCAAATCTTCCGGGAATTCCAAGAAGAGCGGCCTCATCAGTGGGGTTCCATCGGTGTGGCCTCTCAATGCTTCCTGGAGGATGTATGGCGTAAGCAATATCTTACGCTTCACGCAATCCCGCAGCACATCAGAGCAGTCTTCACCATAGATCCACGGTACCCTGAACGAAGACGATCCGTGCAGTCGTGAGTGTGATGACAGCAGGCCAAATTGGACCCATCGCTTGTAAAGCGCCGGTGGGGGAGTTCCTTCAAACCCACCGATATCAGATGCCCAGAAAAGATATCCGGAAAGCATCAAGCTCAGTCCGCCGCGCAGCGACTCCGCCATAGCCTCGAATGTGCTTTCGCAATCACCGCCCCAGTGCACGGGATATGCCTGTCCACCTGGCGCTGTGCTGCGCGCGAATAGGAGACCCTGGCTAGGTCCGACGCGGGCGCTCATAGTCTCATAGACAATCTTGTTGTAAAGCAGAGCGTAGTAGTTGTGCATGCGCTCTGGATCCGCCCCATTGTGGTACTTGATACCTTTGACCGGGATACGCTCAGCAAAATCGGTCTTGAAGCTGTCGACGCCCATCTCCATGAGCCGCTCCAGGTGGCTGTTGTACCATGTACAAGCGTCAGGGTTTGTAAAATCGACCACGGCCATTCCTGCTTGCCAGAAGTCCCATTGCCAGACGGACCCGTCGGTACGCTTTGTGTAGTGTTAGGATATCCATTCAACTTTGATTCCAAGAGCCATTTGAGCACATACCTTGATGAAGTATCCGTTCTTTCTTCCCTCCTCGAAAAGTGGCGATGCCTGCCCAACATATGGGTTGATCCATACACTGATTTTGAGACCACGCTCTTTCAGACGCTTGAGGTAACCCACGGCATCTGGGAACATATCCGAGTCGAAGTCGAAGTCGCACCAATGGTAGGACTTCATCCAGAAACAGTCAAAGTGGAAGACCCCAAGAGGAATGTCGCGGTCTCGGAACCCATCGAGGAAACCAGTAACAGTAGCCTCATCATAGTTGGTTGTAAAGCCTTCACAACCAGGGTTAGCTTATTTCGGGCATCATATGGGGACCAAAACTCACTTGTCGTAAGCCAGAGGTTATAACTCCACGAGGGAACCAGAGCCGGCCGTCCGGTTAATGTAGTATACCGATTCAGGATCTCCTTTGGCGTAGCACCATAGACGACGAAGTACTCAATCTCCTCGCCGGGAACAGAGATATTGACCCTGGTCGTTCGCTCAGACTGCACCTCCAAACTGACCTTACCAGGATGATTGACAAAGACACCGTACCCCTTGGAGCTAATATAGAAGGGGATGTTCTTATATGCGAGTTCAGAAGAAGTACCACCGTCCTCGTTCCAGATATCAACTGTCTGGCCATTCTTTGCCAGGGGCCCAAACCTCTCTCCGAGTCCGTAGACCCTCTCGCCAACGCCCAGGTCCAGCCCCGCGAGCATGTATCCCTGGCGCTCGGCATAAATCCCGTCTTCGTAGCGGTGTTTCTCCGTTCGCTGGTCACGCACATAGCCAATTGAGCGGAAAGATTGACCTGTTAGCTTCTTGCCACCTGGAGAGCGGAAAGTCAGGTCGAGCTCGTTGGCCGCGGTGTTCAGATCAAGATCTAGTGGCCCGCTAGTGTACTTGAGGGTGTTTCCCTCTTTGTTATGCTGGATATTGGTATGTCCGCTGCTTTGGTTCACTGGATAGTGGGGACCATTGTCGATTTGACCCGCCCTATTGTGAGTTAGAACTGGATGACTTTTGCCAAACGGAGTGCCCATTCGTGGATTACTACCAATGCACGAGCTTCACGCCAATGATCCCTTCCGACGGTGAGGTAACCCGGGCCGAGACGGTTGCTATATGTCGAATCAGCTTCTGAGGTCCTGTTTCAACGAAGATGGAGCATACGTGAATTGAGGGTGTCTCCGCGGTGTCTCTGGTACTTGTTCAGTAACAGATTGACGGCCTCGCCTTCAATTGAAAACCGTTCCACATTGCTCATCCACTCGATGCTCACACCCTCCTATGTCACCGTATATAGATTAGTGACCATGTACAAATCCATCGGGAAAAGCCATACCTGCAGACACCACATTCCTGCGGTGAACTTCATTCTGGCAGATTGGCAGTCTTGTTGGCTGCTCAGGAGCGAACTGAAGTATCCCCTAGCTGCTTAAAGATTTGAATTTATAGTCCTCCCAACGACCGTGGAATTCGGATCATGTAAACGAGGGAGAAAAAGAAGTGCAGGGCGAGGTTGCCTCTTAGCCCCGAGCATTGGGGTTCACGATGCGACACGGAGCACTGTCCGTCGCCTGATTCCGAATAGCGCATGCCGCAGCTCCGCTAGCTGGGCGCTGGAGCTGGGAACACATGAGGGGCACGATGCTCGGGACTTTTGCACCGAAGCAAATATCCACCAACCAGGGCCTGCAGGGAACTCGGCTGAATTGGAGAGGTCCGGCTAAATACAGTGGTGGCGTAGGGATGGGCTTCTAGGCGGAAACCAGATCCAAGTCTGTTCGCTGGCGATGCGACCAGGGTATTCCAGATGGTGGCGTTGGTACTGTATCTTGCTTCTTTTGAACTATGGCTATGGGTACAGACGGAAATAATCACGGAACGAATATGGCAGGTATCGCTTCTCGCGGGTACAAAATCATCAAAGCATCAATGGGTATCTTCAAATCATATCAAGGGTCGTAGATTGCCGCTCCTGGGGCTCGCATTGTAGCTGAGGCTTTCCCCTCGGGCTCTGGCTCGCGTGAGTTCCGGCGAGACCAGTCCTTGGGTCTCATTGGTGATCCGTGATGGCAAACCCGGCGGCGGCGAGATATGACTGACTACACTGGCAGGAAGCTCAAGTGAGGGAATCGAGGCATCCATCAAGTTCGTGGTGGAGGGCTCCACCTTCGTGGATCGTGGGCGAGCGTGTGATTCCGAATAGAATTGTTCCAATTGAGTGGCATCATTGCAGAACTCCATCAGACCATTGAGTATGTGCTCGGGGGCACGGTACAAGTTGGCCGAGTCGATGTTGGAGGAAGTAGATGAGGTCATTGGGCTACCGATGTCGTGAACCGGGCGGGTAAGAGGGGACAGCCGCGGCGAGATGCGGTCACGGTCAATCCCATCATGATTACCTGTGCGCCCCCTGAAATCTGGTCTTGTATGGCTCTCAAAGCGTCCAGCGTCTCGACTTGCGGTGCTGCGAGTGCTCACGAGTCGGTTGGCAAGAAGAAGGAAATCGCCTTCGTCCGTGATCTGGGCGAGAAGACTACCACTCCGGTGGATGAATTGAGGATATTGGTAATCGGGCTTGCCCCAGGAATAAGATACCTCTACGTCTGCCGGGAAGGCAGAGCATGCCTCAAAGTCGAGCACGAAGTCAAACTTCCGCAGCAAGGCCTTTTGGTAATAGAGGTGATCGGGTGGACCTGGTTGTGCGAATGAGGCATTGTTGAACACAGTATGAAGTGGCCCCTTTGGAGGTGGGACTTTGAGCTTAATCTCATAGGGTTTGCGGAATGGTTGAGTTTTGTCAATCGCGCAGGCCTCGGAGATTGGGACCTGTACCAATTTCAGGCCGAACTTTTCCGAGGTAGAGGCCCAAGATAGAACAGCATCTTCAATCAGCTTCGGGGTCGTGCTCATCCAACTGAGCTCAATGTGGAAACAGTTCTCGGGATTGTGAAGTCGGTCATAGTGCAGATCGATCACCTCTGGTCGGTTCGATCGCTTTCGCGGATCGACATCATACTTCATGGACTTGGATAACATGATAGCAACTTTGTTTTTAGCCTTGGAAGGAGTATTGGAAGTTTGAGGGGTGCGGTCGTCAATGCTATCCGATCGAGCCTTCATACTCGCAGGTGACTCTTTTGAAGTCCCGATGGCGGGTGTAGATGGCATCGACTTATCCGGTCTGAGCTGGGGGAACCAGCTTCCTCGCGATTCTGGGCGCGTGACTCGATACTCGGCACATACTTGATAGAAGTAGTTCCCATCGCGGAAATTGTGTCTCTTCTCAACATGCTGGAACAGGGCATGCTTGATCATCAAATCATTGCCAAACTTCACTGCTTCTTCGCGAGTGTCGATGTCTCGGAAGTTCTGCATCAGCCAAGTTGTGAATTCGAACCCGATGAAGCAATTGTAATGCAGTCTCCAATGCCATCTTCGATCCATCATTCGCACACCCTTCTCGCCCTGAATGGTCTGCGCCAGGGAGGAGAGGCTGATATTGGATCTGTCCAACAATTCAGATTCGGGCAAGAGCTGAGCCGGCGCGTTGTCAAGCCCCGGATCAGTGAGCAACAGTCGATCGAGCTCTGCTGTAACAATCTCCGAAGGGTTGCGTGTTTGGTACATGATATTCAAAGGGTTCTGATCTCTCTTCGGATTCGATGTCTCAAAGAGCTTCTCTTCCGGGGAGACGTACTTGTAACGTTGCCAGATGTGGGTCAGCTGACTGATCCCTAGCAGATGAATCTCTTCTTCGTTATCCTCACTGAATGAGTGTAGATGAGTTCGAGAGCTAGGGTGGAGCTGAAGTGGAATCAAGACGTAACGAACTCGCCAGAAATGTAATTGCTGCGCTGGGTTTTGAAGATAATCTCGATGACCAGCCACATAGTTGTCGGCATAATTCCAATTGTACTCCTCGGACGTGGGATCCAGTTTGACGTCTTTTATTTCATACTCCCGGCTGAGAATCGTCTTCATGGCCGGTTGGTAAAGAGTGTGACTAGACTTCTTCGGGTAGGTAGGCATCGCGGAGTTCTGGTGTGTGAAGCGCGTCACTTCAACCTCCCCGCCCACAACGCACACCAATCGATGAATAGTGTTCCCTTTGGAGAGAAACACGGTAAGTCCATCGCGACCAAGCCCACTGAAATCGAAGACATTCAGCGATTCAAGAGCGGGTTGTGCTGCAACCTCAGCGACGTGTTTTCCAACGATAATTTGGAAGCCATGTGAGAGCCGCAGGGATATCATTTCTCGAAGAAGGACTCCCCTTGTTCTAGGGGCTTCAATTCCCTCCAGATCCTCGTTTGGGAAAACTCGATAAGGTGTCTGCAAATAGTCGGAAGCAAGGACACTGGCAGTCGGAATTTCTTCAGTGGTCAATGGAAGCACAGCCGGCGACTTCAGACTTTTCCACTTGACAACAGCCACATGTGGAGGCCGAGGATACGCGTGCTGCCAACGACCAAACCAACTAGTGTCTCGCAGGACATCCTTAGGGGTGTTACATGGGTTCACTGATCGAACCCACGGAGATAAGGCTTTGCTTGGGGAATCCCGTGAAGGTGGTTCGTGTGGGCCGTGGTTGAGAGTAATTTCGATTTTAGGATCATTGGTACGTCCTGCATTCTGATGTCGACCCCCTTCATGGGCTGGTGTCTCTACCGCAGAGGAAGACAATGATCCACGCTCCCCTATGCGCTCTGGTTGTTCTGCTTCCTTTGGGGGGTTCTTAGGTGGAATTTTGATGGATATCGGCTTAGATGGAGTTTGAGGTTTTGTAGGCGTGGAAGGTGTCGACGGCAGTTCAAGAGCAGTGGCAATTGACGTTGTCTCTGACGGGCTTAGAGAAGCGATGCTTTTGGTGTCGGAAATGGATCCAACGGGTGTTTTCTGGTTCGTCATGGGTAAAGCACTTGCATGCTCCACATTCACACCGGTGCTTGCCTGGGCTTTGGTTGGTGTGGCACTCAAGCCTCGAAGTGCAAAGCTAATTGTCCTAGAGATCCGAGAAGACATTGGGGCCGGTGACTTTTTCAATGCTGGCTTAGCAGGCGGGGCGCTCTTGGCTGGCCCTTGAATCTTGGGTTTTGTCATGTTTGAATCAATCCTTCGCGGTCCATGGTGCAAAGAGTCGTTTTTTTCGGCTGGATTGGTTTCATGGTCGCGAAGGCGCATTATCGAGCGTGCAGACAGACGCTCGTGTACCCCGGCGCCAGCAGCTTGAACCTCCGTTTCACTGGGTCGTTTCGGCTTGGAAGTTCGGCGGGTCTGGTGTTGTTTTGGAGAGACAGCAAAAAGACCCTCGTCGTATTGATCCATCCACGCCATCACAGATTTTCGTGAACTAGGGCCATTCTGAAGTTGTGATCCATTGTTGTCTGAGGCGCTGTGTATAAAAGATCCCGGCCGCAGACTCTCACTGAGCTGTGCCTTGAAGGACGATGAATTGGCTGGGCGCGTCGCAGGGGGCGCACGGTTGGTTGAGCTGTATCCAGGCCAAGAGCCACGAGCCCTTGCCCCGCCGCGACCTTCGGTGAGATAAGGGATAGAGATGTTTGACTGCTCGCTTTCCATAACTCCCATCATTTGGATTTCATACATACGAACTCGTGGCGTGAATGCTTTGGACGGCCGTGTGACAGTGGAAGATATAGGTGCATTTGGATCTTTCTTCAAGATACGCCGGGCCTCACGATACGTTTCAGGGTTCCAATAAGAGATGTCGAGCCAGTGGGGGATGCCGTAGCTCCACTCCTTGGATTGAGGGCCCATGCGCTCTCTGATTCTGGTCGCCGACAGATATGAGCTGGGGGAGAGGTATGAAGATCTGCTCACGACGCTCGACAGAGAGTGGTGCATCTCAGGAGAGACTCTGTTCAGGCGAGAGTCACTCGGGCCTCTGCCAGTACCGGACTGTCGATCGGATGGTTCTCGGTATTTGAACAAAGGCACGGAGTGAAGGGGCATTGGGCTTAAGCAAACCAAGTCAATTGCTATGCCCCGATTTGCCAGTGCTTCTGTCGTTGAAGCCAGAGACTCATATGATACTTCAAATACACCACTGCCAGGAGTGATAACGATGATTGAGGTACCGGTGTGGACCATATCTCGATCGATGTGGTCAAAGGCCAGGTGAGCAGAAGCGAGATGAATGGCCTCTAAAATATTCCCCCGTAAAGCTGAGCTAGGCCGGCCGGCAATGGTAGCCATATGAGGCTTGGAAGAAATCTTGATACCACTGCCTGACGCAACATCGATATCATCTGTCTTGAGGATGGAAACATCACGCAGAAAGCATCTGAATTCCCTTTTCAACTCATCGAGAATGGTCGTCCAATGGCCACTTGCCATGTCGTTTACCACCACACGGTAAAAATCTCGGGTCGGAACCTTGTTTGGCCCTGTGGTGCCGTTGAAGTTACCAGCACTCATATTAGATTGACCCGGGTTCACGGGGGTATCATATTCGACACGAGTGAAGAGAACGATGGTGACCAGATGCTTTGCGTCGGAATTGAGCCATCTCTTGAAAAGTTCTGGTAGGAAGCCATTGATGACGCGACTGAAAAGAATGTCACCAGTTCCTTCGGAGTCGAAGTCCCACATCTCTCTTGACATCTGAATGAAAAGAACATACTTGGCGGATTCGCTGCGAAAGATAGGGATCGTTCGCGGTGAAAAGTACCCCGAGAGACACTTCTTTTCCCGAATGAAGATGTTTTTGACTGTGGCTTTGATGCTTCCCATGAACATGATCTTTTGTCCTTTGTAGATGATTTTGTCCACCAGTTCCGACATGACCAATCTCCACATGTCAGCGCGGACGATGTACTGATCACGAAACGCAATATCGACATGGGATGCTGCACATTGGTCCCGATCCACAATCGACAAGAGAACCTGCGTCCTGTTCTTGAAACCAAAGATGTTGGCGAGGTTGTTAGTCACCGATATTTCCAGTTGAGGGTGTCGCGCCTTGATTTCTGGCGGGAGAGCTTTCACCACAAAAAGACATCTGGTTTGTAGTGGCGTTTTGAATTTAGAGGCGTTGTCCGCTTGGGAGGCCGGATTCTTGTCAATGTGCCCCTCGCGGCCTGCCTTTGAGGCCGCCTCTGGCTTAAGATTGGAATAGCCGCTCTCCCCAGCTACCCGCATGGGCAAAATCTCCACAACGTCCCCAACTTGCACATCGGTTTCACCGAACGCCGATGGATTTAACAAGATCTCTTCGCGTGAGAACATCTCATCATGCACCCACATTGCACATAGGTGCCGTGTCCAACTTGTCGACGAAAGCCTCACGGTCCTGTCATCCGTGGGGTGGTCATGCTGGGCCTCTTGTGAGTGGGCGGAGGAGGTACTCTCCAAACTCGCCGCGCTGACTTGCCTCAAGTGCGACCGCCGCATCGGCCCGCGCACTGACATTATGAATCTATTTGCATCCCATTGAAGCCGCAACGACTGCAGCAGAGATAAACCTAAGGGGAGATAGTCCCTTGGTCACCTGACAGTCACATGATATCGGTAATGTATGCCTCAGGCATCTGCTCAACTATTACGACCTCACGACAGCGAACATCATTTCGAAATATATCCATGGATTCTACATTGATCGCAACTGATTTCTCAACCGATTTGGAACTTGCCTCTTCCTGGATTTGACCAAAAAAAGAATTTTTCTCTCACTTTTTGCTTGGGAAAAGGAAAAAAAAAAAAAAAAAAGAAACACCATGATTGCAATGGACATGAAGCATCCAAGAACACGAACTACAAGGCTGAAAGTGGACCTCCAACATTTGTTCGGGTGGTGCTCATTCCCCTAGAAAAATGACTGGAAGGAGAGGAACCTAGCTAGCTCAATTCCAAGGTTGAGAGACACAATCTATATAAGAACCTTGGAAAGCACGACATCCATAAATGTAATACAGCCGACTATACGGAGTACACCTGGGCATGCACTGGTAGTCTGCTTCATCCGGTTTTCAAGGAAAATCTCCCTAATCCATGGATTTCCTGGGTTCGACGCAGCCCAAGGTTCCAAGATTGCGACCATAGTCTCTTGAGTATAGCGCAATGGTATCCCATTGGTCTGGAGACGCTTTTGACCACTAGGCGTGGGATGTTGGGGAGCGCCGAATCGATCCTGGATGCAGGGACGCCAGCCAGATAGACCAACAGACCATGAACCTTGGAAAGAAAGAAAAAGAGACCAAATCCCATGTCTTCACCGTACTTTTTTGTCGCCAGAAGGCCCTTTTTCCTCAAATCCCAATTCTTCGAGGAATCGACAGGTTTGCGGTTTCTTTGGAATTCCTCCACAGGGCCTTTGATAAGCAGACGATTTACCCGTGAACGAGCCCATCTTCGTTCTTCTTCCCCCGTGTGTTTCATTGGCTCAGTGCTTCCCGGACTATGTTTCCGGATACCCTCAGCATGTTCTCACCTCAACCCAATTTAGACATCCCTTCGCAATGAATGTGCCCCAGTGTCACATCTCTGCGAAACGATGGTCGTTATCCATGTGAATTGCTCTCCTCCAAATATCCGTCCGGAAAAAGCAATCACCTTCGACGGTCGCAGACTGAATATTTCTTCCGCCCCCTTCCCCTCGACATCTTATTTTCGGTGCGCGTAATCGTTTCGAGCCAGCTTTCGTCAGTCTTTGAGAATTGAGACAACGTTTTGGGTCTCATGCAATCCTCTAGTCACGAGGGGCTACCAACGCCGGGAAACCGTGGGGTCTGGAGCTAAGCGCCTCACAACTGACCGAAACCGCCAGATTGGGTTCCAAGTGATCGGTCTGTCACGAGTATAATAAGAAAGACATTGTTTCTCGTTTCTCATTTCTTCAAGACATGTTGCTGATCATCGCTTTTTTGTGTAGTGTTGACTCTTTCGTGGCGTAACGCGACATGTCAGCCATTGGGGTTTCAAGCAGGATCGCACAAGATTCCTGGATAGAATCTACGGCCGACAACGATGATTTGGATCTTTGGAAGGTTGCTTTCCTGCCACCAAAGCAGGTCTGTATGATTGTAGGGCTTGGGAACGTTGTGGATGTGTCTCCGTGGCAAGTCCAAGAGGTGCATGCGAAGTCAGACCTAGGCGCCGTTTGACTCTCGGTACGGGGCCTATACACAGACTTCCAATCCCAAAACTTAAGCCACAACTCGGGCTTTTGGTCATATTCATGACAGATATGTCATTGTTGTCGAATCTCATCGCATATCTCTTGCTCTCAGGGGCGATGAGACTAACAGGGAGTGAGAGCTCACCTCCATGATGGCCACTGTCCTCGAACTCTAGATATGAAAATTTCAAAGGAAATTCGATGGACATTCTATGGCTATGTATAGCCTGCATTCGCGAATTGCACCGTCCTCCCGCCCTCAACGCCCTCGAGAGCAGAGTCGCCACCTTGGAAGATTTTGTTATCGTCATCGCCTTGCTCCATACAAGAATTAGACCCAAGCCATGCAGTCTGGGTCTCCTGCAGGTATCCGGCTGCTATCACGTTTGCCAAAGCTGATCGTGCAACCGGACATCGTCTCTGCAAGCTTATTTTGTGTCAAACCGGGTATGTTGTCAAGAATGATCGAGTCCAGAAGCGTGTCGTCGCCTTGTGCGACTAAGCCCTGGAGAGCCTGAACGGGGCCCAACGGTACGAAAGGGTTGTCGGGCACTCAGCTCACAACGCACGTTATCTGAAGGAAATGTGCCTTGGCAATCGTGGGTATAGTCAATCTAGTTCGGCATGGTGTTCAGGATGATCGGGTCTCGAGTGGTGCATCGGCGTCGGGGAGCGTATGTTTCAGCAGAACATATGATCTCTTGGACCATGGCTCCCAGGGTGGTATCCTCACAGATTTTGTCCTATCGAACTCTTTAGTCAGTGCTAGGGACGAAGTGTCGAACTGACCCAATGGATTCACCCACTACGACCAGGACTAACGCTGGCTCTGGTCTCTGCGTTCCCTTCGATGACGCCGACTAACACGCCTCCTTCCCCTGTCATTAGAGCGAAGAAACTCCCGAACTCCCCATATTGTGCTGACTACATCATCGCTGGAAACTGGGCGATGACACGGGGTCAGCTAAGGCCGGTCATGCCTCGAGAGAAAATCACCGTCTCCGACAAAGCATCATCGGTGTACCCTTTGAATACCAGTGCCTGTTAAACCATTGCACTAGTATCCCCCAGGGTCTGAAATGCACAGCAAAATTGTCTCGGTTGTCGAATTTCACGTCGGCAGGGCATGGGATAAGGAGGGAGGGAGGGCGGAAGTTTACTCGTATCTGCAACCTCGTTGTCTCGCGGACCCAGCACGTCAAATTGAGAACACCACTCATTCATCAGGATGAACACGAAAACGAACTCAAATGAAATCCACCTCCATTGCTTCTCCTTGGAAGCCTCTGTTGTGCGTCTTTCTTTTACGACTTGCTACAGGGTGTTGAAGAAAAGACCTGGGCAACCGTCTTCCCGGCGTGGCACGCAAACCGGAGTGAACAAAACAAGAATGCTGCTTGGCTCTGATCCACCAGTGCTCGGGCACTTGATACCTTGACGAGCGAATGGCCGGGTAATGCGAAAGTCTACGATATGGAGCTTCGCCTAGAGCCAAGGGAAAATAACAGAATGACTCGGAACCCACGACGTCGCGAGGATCCATAGGGGACGACACCACCGAAGTTTGGTATATTTCCAGATCTTGCTATTGAACGCTTTCCACCAAATTGCAGGCCTTGCAGGCCTTGCAGCCCGAACAATGGCTCGACACTATGAGCTATGTACACCGTCTCGGACACTGGCAGCCACGCACCGTGATCGGGCATTTCAGCCAAATGGCGCAAGTGATCAGAAGCTATCACTTTAGGAGTTGGAAACCTCAGTATATATATGCTCCCTACTCATAAGCAGCCCCTGTCTCTGCTCATTGGTGTCAGCGATGGACCGCTCGATCTCAGTGGCGAAACCACCGGCAAATAGCTCCGGCATACCACACGCTCCTCCTTCACGGAATCGTGAGGTATCCACCGAGCCGACCCTTGCTCTGGGGATTTCTGTTTTGCTATTTGCTCCCTCGCTTTGTACCCGTTACCTGATACCTGATACCTGGAAGGGGCTGCATTGGCCGCACTGGCGGCACAGGCGTAGGCTCTGAAGGCTCCACCGTCGAGCTAACCTTTTCTAACAGCGCCCATCGCTAGAGCATATGATCCCTAGTCTTTCAGCTTTCTATTGAACATGAGCGGGAGCTTTCCCTTCCCCGAATATCCGGACAAGAACACGACCTTTGATGAGAATTCTGTCTCAGATCGTCCACAGCACTTCGATCTTCTCACTTTCGCCCCCCGAAGCGACCGTGGTAATGCCAAGGTAGCCATCCCCCGCAACACACCATCGAGTAGTTCAATTGTCAGTGGTCGAGTCAGTCGAGCATGTGAAAATTGCCGGAAGCAAAAGGCCAAATGTAGTGGCCATCACCCGGTTTGCGTTCGGTGCCAGGAGGCCGGGGTGCAGTGCTCGTATGGCGATCGGAAAAAGGAAAAGATGGAGAAGTGGGTGTCTTTCCGCTGTTTGTTTTGTGCTGTCGCGGACCTCTCTCTCTAACCCCTGATGCAAGACAGTTGAATGATCTATCCGTGAAAGTGGAATCTCTCGAGGCTTTACTGCGTGACATTTACCACACACTCGATGCTTCGTCAGCACACCAGGTTGAGCAGTGCCTGAGAGATCTGAACCTACACTCCTCTATACTTCCCATCACGACCCCTGCAATGCCCCAACCATTCTCGTCTGATGCGACTGCTAGCCCCGTGGTCACCCCAGCAGTAGTGGACTACACCGAAGAGGACTTCAATCGCGATGAAAAGGTACAGGCTATGGGATTTGTGGGCGATTATTCAGAGATCGCATGGTTGTACAGACTGAAACGCGACCTCGATCATGGCACTCACTTGCCACCCAAAGATCTCGAATCTCCTGCTATGTCCTCCGTGAACTACTTCCAGGACGATTCCGAAATCCCGGTCCTCAACGATCTCGACCTAGCACGCCGGCCACCCCAACACATCGCTGATAAGCTTGTGGAAACCTACTTCCATACCGTCCATCCCCTGTTCCCCATTCTGGGGAAAGTCGTCTTCCTCAATCAATATCGAACTTTCTATTCAAACCCGAGCCTTCGGCCAGGGAGGCGCTGGCTGGCGGTCTTGAATGTGGTGTTTGCCATTGCTACCAGGCACGGAAACCTCACAAATCAGCCTCAACTGGACTACGGTGAACACTCGGTGTATTTTGCTCGCGCTTGGAAGTTGAGTGGAAGTAATGTACTGCTCGATCATCCAGACTTGCAGCAAACCCAGGTCGAGGGCCTGGTTGCGTTCTACCTCTTGTCGGTTGGGCAAGTAAACCGGTAAGTGGTGTATTATTCGCTTCACGCTTCGCATGCACAGCGTTTGACTGGAGGGACTTCAATCCAGGTCGTGGCGAACTGCTGGGACTGCGATCCGCTCGGCGATGGCGATGGGTTTAAATCTTCGAAGTGAGACGGGCAGCATCACTCACTCCTCAAGAGAACTCCGCTACCGTGTTTGGTGGGCGTTGTTTTTGTTGGATACGACATTATGTGAGATTACGGGTCGTCCGCCCATCACAAAGCACACTTTTTGCACGATGCCGCTCCCGGTTCCATTTCTCGAGGAGGATATTGAGGACGAACGGGTTGTGCAGCTGGTCTCTGTTCCAGGGGCTCGCAACGCTTTCCTCTCGTCCCTGCTTTCGAATTCCCCTGTTCTTCCACCAAACGAGATACAGCCTCGACAAAGTTACAGACAGCTGCAGAGCAAAGGAAAAGAAAAACAATCTGAAGAAAGCTATGGCCAGTTCGATGTCGACATCTTGACACCCAATGCCTCTCTATATTTCCTGTATGCGGTGGATCTAGCTCATCTCTTACAAAGCGCTGTTGCTGTCATTTATGTCCCGGACTTGACACGGCAATCATGGTACGAGGTCGAAGCCGCAATCTCTACCTTCAATAACCATGCCGACAAATGGCTATCTCGTCTACCCGTACAATTTCAACACACAACATCACACCCAGCCCAGCAATTCCAACAACAGCGTGTCGGTCTGGCTTGCCGATTCTACGCCACTAAAATGATTATTTTACAGCCTTGCATTCGTCGACATTCACAGATCTCCTCGGAAGTAAGTACACCAGGAACAATATCTGACAGCATGGCTGCCATTTGTGTCCAGGTAGCCGGTCAAATGGTAGACTTGCTTCCCGAAATTGGAACCACAGACTGGCCATACGGTATTGCCCCTTGGTGGTGCATCCTGCACAATATTATGCAAGCCACGAGCATCTTGTTGATCGAGCTTTTGGCCCGCGCTACTCCACATACCGCTCAGGCTTCCAGCACAGCCGCTAAGCTAAAGAAAGCCATTGAATGGTTGCAGAAAATGTCTGCCGGAGACCACTCTGCGCATCGTGCCTGGGTCATATGCACTGGGATTCTCTCACGCCATGGGTCGGCCTTCGGCTTCGTCTAGTTATTCTGGATGGGGACTCCTGCCTGCTGCAATTTCACAGCATCTTACACATCTATATGCTGATCTCACTGCTGGAAAAGAAAACGACATCCAGTGATCCACAATCAGCCATGGCCTCGTTCTTTGTTCTTTTGTTACTCCCTCCCCCACCCCTCCTCCTCAACCTGGGCAATCGAGCAACGTTCTACTTCATTTCTGATAGAATTCGGTCACAAGCTCTTTGCATCATTGGGTTGATACCCGAGGTAACTATTCTGGCGTATATAAGTTAATATTTCAGGAATAATTTGATCAAGGGACTGGATCATATAGCATGCCGAAAAGTCGTCTGTCCACGGTTCATAAGTTTGCTTGCAGCAACGGGCCTGCAACAGCATGTCTTGAGCATTGAAGTGCCAAGCCTCGAACAACCCTGATCATGTTAACTGCATCATAACTCATGGCAAGTATAAAGGTTTTCCGCTTCGTTAAAGAACGCATCAACAGGGTGCAACAAGCCAAGATCGATATCCGATTGCGCAAGGAAATCCTGCATAGTCGGCTCCAAGAACGCCATCTCAGTCGTGTACCCGCTGACAGTATCGCGAATCGGAAATGCATATGCGTCAATGCCTTGCTGGATTGGCAGACCAGTGGGAGCAGAAGCTAATGATTCGCGAGGCGCCACCAACGACGTGACCGACGCAGGGGCAGAGGTGCATGTATTCGGCGGCAAAGGATGCATCGAGGAATGAGCCGTCACGTTTGTCAACGTTGATAGCCCAGTAAACCCAGATGCAGAGCCAGGATCAGCCTGTAGATTAGTTGCGCTAGCGACTTCGACGCCCCCTTCACCCCGACCAGCCTTCAACCCGCGATAGGAATCCAGACAGATTTTCACCTGCTCCAAATTTTTGTAGAACTCGGCAGCTGCTAGATTCCCGTTCTCTGTCATCGAACGCAGCAAGTCCAGCGCGGAGTCAAACCCGGTCATGTCGGATGGATTCCCAATTGGGACAAAGCTCGACATTGCCAGGATCAATGCCGACGAAAACAAATAGTGTGCGTGGAAATACCCAAACGTCGGCATTGACCCGTTGATCCACCGTGTTAGGATCATGGAGTGTGAATGCCGTGCTGCATGGATGCATGCCTCGCTTAGCGTCAGCACCGGTTGTGATACAGAGGCGCTATCGGTCTCGGTTCCGCTCTCGCTCTCGGTCCCGCTTGGTTTCGTTTGACCTAGTGTCATCAAGAGGTGGAGCAGTGTTGGACGTGTAGATAGGATCACACATTGGTTGAAGGCCATGTGGAGAGAGACAATCGGCTTTTTGCTGGATTCCAGATCCTCCATATTGAGTCGCAGGGACTCAGGGAGGGTTTCCACCCAGTGCTTCAGAGCTTTGAGGAGCTTTTGGACGCGCTGGAGGAAGGTTTCTTGGTACTTTCGTCGACTGTAAAGCTTTGTGATTGTTTCGCCGACTATACGGGCCAGTTTGATATTGGCTGTCATGTATTCACTGTCGGATAGTTCTTCTTCGTGGCGCCAGCGAGGAGATATCGTTGATGGCATGTCAACGTGGATGTCATCGTCGAGTATTTGCATCGGAAGTCCCATTTTTGATCCCCACATCCGGTCAAATATGTAGATTGTCCACCATATCTGGATACGGTGCTGGCGTTCAACTGGGTCAATTAGCTGGGACTCAGGGATGCTGTGGTTCAGTCCGATTGTTAAGCCCATTCGCATGGCGTTTCCAATTAGAATGTAGGCCGAATGCCGTCGGTTGAGATAGTATGAGAATAAGGACTTGATATAACGTTAGTGCTGCGATGCCGAGAGACGGTACATCCCTGCCGAAGTACTCACTAGCAGCAACAAAGTTTCCAAATGTGTTACACTCGTTCTCTCTGGAAGAATCTGAACCAATCCCATAGCTCTTGCAAAGTATGATGTCCCGGGTACCCGCGATCCAGAGTATGGCTCGGATCGGATAGAGTATGCCTGCCCAAAGGCAAACAAAGCAAAGAATTTGCATTTGCTAGCTCTGCAATCGAAGTCTTGGGTCTGGTAGATCTCTTCCAGCTTGTCCAACGTTGACTTGCGCATCATAAGGTGGTACAGATGTCCAATTTGGTGGATTGCTATCCTGACCAACAGCCGAGCATGATGGAGACTTGGCCATTGAATATCAGCCTCGTTTGCTGCAGCGATGTTCTCTTCCCGCTCGTATTGTGTTCTTGCAATGTGTGGCATTGCACTGTTTCCGGTCAAGAAGCGACGAAATCGAGTGGCGAATGCCGAGCATGCTGCCTCGCCGATATAGATGGGCGGCGAGGATGGGTCGTACCGATGAAACCAGGCTCGGTCTCCAATCAGAGGATTCTGAATCCCCGTTCCGTCAGGAGCATCTGCAGGCCGAGATGGCGCTCTAGTAGCTTTTTAGCAGTGCCAATAAATGCAATGGAAGTCGCACTTTACCTTTGCGGGTCGTTTATCTCGGCTGCTTGCGCCGAAGTCGTCGACTGCTCCCTCAGCCGCTGATTTTCGGCAAGGATCTGATCTAAGTAGCTAATCAATGAAGATAGAATTAGTCGCCGGGCCGATCCGCGCGAAGAAAACTTTGGCGCAAAGCTAAGTTCGACGAGGGGTCATGGAATTATGCACATACTTCTCACTCACTTTCACCTGGCGATCCCGAGTGGCATACACGCATTCGTCGGCGCAGCCTACCGAGCGGCATTTGGTGCATGGTAAATCTCCGGAGCATTTGATCTTATGCGAGTGACATCGCTGACAGCTAGGGAGTGTCAGACCTGGAATAGCATTTCCGATGGAAAGTACCTGGGACGCACGCAACAAACTTTCTCTTTTGAGACTCACGACCTTCCTGTTCTAGGTCTGATGTAGGCTCACGTCTTTTTTTCGCCATATGAGCGAACGCTGCCCCTTTGCTAGTCCTTGGATTTCTGTAAAGTGAGGAGATATGACGTGCAAATGCGGTCGGAGGCATGGAAATGTTGCCGAAGCTTCGGCGACAATCTCCAGGAACGCCGAACTGACTAATCGAGTCGTTGCGCCGGGCGCCCGCTGGGCGCCGCCCGGGTGCCCGACCCGACATTTGAAAGGGTCTGCAGGCCTCCGGCGCTGTTAATGCTCAAGATATCGAGAAGTTTAATGATGATATTGATATAGAAAGGATCCATGGATGTGCATTATCCAACCTTGGAAGAGTCCAGTAAACATTCAATTCATGGGGGTATATGTCGTCTAGTGTGAATCTATATCAAGTCTATCATGCGGGCATTCCATATCGCCGAATGTGCAAAAACGCAAATGCAACCTTGAAGCACAAGGTGTCACACAATCAAGCTTGAGGCTCCTTGTTACGGTCGAATGTTCTCTCGGCCCATGTTTGCATTCCAGTGCTCCACCTGATGATGGCGAGAACAAGGAAACCACCGATAATGGCAAAGAAAACACCTGAGAAAAGAGTCAGTTCAATGATCCCCTAAGGATAAAAGATGGCAGCTCACAAATAGTAAATGTCCACCCCACTCCGATGGCATTGATCAGCGGCTCAACGGCCGCGGTGGCCGCGGCAGCAAAAATGTACTGCACAATATACTTGCAGCTAATGGTCTCTGAGCGAGCCTGGGGCCTAGCCTCTGTTGGGTAGTTAGAATCAAGTGATGAGGAGCGAAGCGTGAAAAGGTCTCACCGGCTGAGTAGGTATTAAGGGCATTGAACGCGCCCATAAGTCCCGCCCCTGCGAAGAAAGCCGCAATGATCGGAACCGCCATTCCGCCCACTTCCTCCTCTAACGTCCAACCGTAAATTAGGGTTGCAGCTGGCAAAACTCCAAATAGCGTGGCGAGGCCACTGTTCAATCGGTCTTGGGGCAACCGAACACCATTTCGTTTGAGAATCCATTTCTTCACAGCACGGTCAGACAGCTTGCCACCAACGACACTGCCAACAAGGAATCCGATTCCCGGAGAAAGATAAAACAGACCGCTGACGAGGGGGGAAGTCAGATTGAATCGGGGGTTGAAAATGGAGCGGGCTGATGTCAAGATGGCATATTGGAAAGTGGAAAGAAGACCGCAGGTAAGGCACTGCTCCTTGTTAGCGTCGTGATACAATAATTCAGGTGCATGATATCAGATCTCACAGCAATGAAAACGTTTGGATAAATGAACTGGCGGAAGATGCGCAAAGGGTTGAACATATTCAGGATGGTGGTGATTTTCCAAGGCTGGCCAGAGCCAATGACTAAATTCTTTTCTTGTACACTGGGCACGAAGAGAAGAGACAATATGAGTCCCAGTAATGTCATCCCAAATTGCACCCAGTAGATGATGCGCCACTGTGCAAATGTAACTATAATTCCACCAATACATGGCCCTATCGATACGATCAGTTTTCATCCCAGGGCCGGTGGCGTAAGGAGATAGGGACATACCAATAGCAGGACCACTGACTGATCCAACCATGAAACATCCCACGGCTGTTCCACGCACGGTCTAGTAAGGGTTAGGCATTGTTCGAAACACGGTTAATTCAGACCTACCGGCTCAAAAATATCTGCTATGATGGTCTGTCCAGCGACCATGAAAAATGTTCCGGTAAATCCACTCAAAATGCGCATTGCGATAAAGATCTGCAAGGTCGTCGCTACGGCGGTGCCGGCCGAGCAGGCACAAAGCACCAATATGGCGGCATTGTAGGCATTTCGACGCCCGAAGATGTTGACAATTGGGCCCCAAATGAGGGAGGAGAACCCCATGGCAAGTAGCACGCCGGCATTAGTGACATTGAGAAGCTCCGATGTCGTCGAGAACTCCGTAGCGATCTCGGGGGTTGCAGGCAGCAAAGAAGTGCTGGAAAATGTCACAGCCAGAGTCATCCAGCTGACAATGAACAGAATGAGTGATTTCCGCCATGTTGAAATACCGTAGCCATTTGACGGCTGAGGCTTGAGGGCCAAGTCATCTTCCGAATCGTGGGGATCAACCTTCGGGGCTGGCTTTTGGGACTCCACGTCCTCCGTTGGCATGATTAGAGATTAAGTGGGTGTGTAAATGTGTGTGTGATCAAAGAAATAAAAGTGATCAATAACGCATGTCTTCAAGAATATACGGGCCTTGAAACGATTAGGAGTCACCAAGGATGATTTGTATCAAAGGCCTTCGGCATGTTGGAGCTGTTGCCGATGCCCGTTTTTGAAGAATTTCCCTCCGATGTGGATCCTGTGGCCGCGATCGGCATGCCCTGTACATATGTGCCCGATTCTTGAGCGAGACTTGTAGCAGAACATTGTCGGGACAGTCACCCGAAGGCTATTGTGAGGTGCATCGTGAAGTCCATCGTGAAAGGCTCATGTCCGGAAAGCCCCAAGGTTGTCCGACCGACGTGGCCTGAACTCTCAGGCGCCATTTCACCCGCAACCTTCAAGTGATCTGCACCTGGGCATGCTCCCTACCTCCTTACCTTCAGTCGCATTCGATGCTTTCGAGAGCTATTCATGAAATGCTCACTCCAAATTCATACAGCTCCCTGCAAGTGCTATGGTTTCTATATCCACGCAATAAAATGTCCGATTTGGTAGCTTGATGGCCAAGCTGACGCGTCCCCACGCGAGCTTTCGGCTTGTACAGTACGAGCTCGGCAAAGGAGCTTGGCATAATTAAAGCTTTCGGTTTAGCCTGCCAAGACATCTGGCGCCTCAGGGCTGAAATACCAGAGCTTCTTCAAGGGGTGACTCGACAGACTATCAAGATCGCCAGTGCAAGGATCCCAACAGCTTTGATCAATGATGCACGGCAACGCCAGTGTGGAGAAGCAGAGCACAGATCGTCTGGTCTTGATTCCCCGCCCAAGTGCCCATCCTCGGGATCCTTTGGTATGGCGAGACATCCAAACACCGCCGATGTACCAGTAGCTATGAGCTAACGTCTTGCAGAACTGGGCCATAAGCCGCAAGTACATAATCCTCGCTGTATTATGTCTGGCTTCATTCTCTGGCGCTGTTGCGCCCCTATCGGGGCAACTGAATCTCGGCGATCAGGAGAAGTTGTATAACAAGACAAAGCTAGAAGAGTCATATGCTGTATGTATTCAATTTTGCTGGCAGTCTGACAGTCTCGCTCCATATCCATATTCCCAGTATCACAGACTTACACGCCCCAGAACTCTGCTGCTCTGGCCGGCATGGCAGCCGGCCCGTTCTTCTTCGCGCCAGTCTCTTATGTGTTCGGACGCAGCTCCACAATCTTTTGGTGTGTCCTTTTCACGCTAGTTTGCCAAGTCTGGGGTGCCGTCATGACCAGTGCCGATGATTATATGCCATATGTAATCTCTCGTCTCTTCGCCGGCTTCTTTGGTGCCGTGCCTACTGTGCTTGGTCCTCGCATCGTCATCGATCTGTTCTTCCTGCATCAGCGAGGTCGCGCATTCACCGTCTTGCACATGGCATTCTTGTTCGGCACCATTGCCGGTCCGACATTTTCGGGCTTCGTTTCAGCGCACTCCTTCTTTCCAGTAGAATTCTGGTGGACGGTCGGCTTGTTGGGCTTCACGCTTATATGTTGCTTTTGTTTCCTCGAGGAAACCGGATTCGATCGTGAATCATTGGACCGCAACCCTGATATCCCAAGTGGAATAGTTGCGAATAGGTTTGCGACTTTTTTCTTTGGGCAAAAGGTTGTGTTACCGACTACTTGGAGAGAGACGGTAAGTCACAAGAAGTTTGCTGACTTCCAAGGTTCAAGGTTGTGTCCCTAGCTGACAGAGCAATAGGGCAAAGTTGCGATCACACCTTTCCTAATTGGAATCTGCCCTGTCACAATCATCATGGGTATATTCACACTCATCTCATTTGGGTTTTACGTGGGTGTCAATGCTCTCACGCCGGTCTGGCTTCAAAAGCCCGTTTCAGAAGGTGGCTATGGCTTTTCGCTAGAGCAGAATGCTGCATTCACATTCTGCCATTGGATCGGTATTATCTTTGTTCAATTCTACGGCCACTATTTGAACGATAGGCTCCCACTTGCACTGGCACGGAGATACAACGGCGGTGTCTGGAAGCCTGAATATCGTCTGCACGTACTGTGGCTTCCCAGTCTTGTTTTGAACCCAATTGGCCTGGGGATTTTTGGAGCTGCGCTGCAGTATCACCTCCACTATATGGTTTTGGCGCTTGCGGTGTTCATTGTCACAATTGGCTCATTGGCCAGTGTGCCCGTCACAGTCAATTACGTTGTCGAGTGTTTTACAAAGTATCCCGCAGAAGCAGGCATCATCATCGGTGCCTACCGAATCGTTTACGGGTTAACCATCAGCTTCTACATCAACCCCTGGGTTGCAGCTGTTGATGTCGGTTGGGTCTACGGGATGATGGCGTTTTTTGCCGTGTTCTCCTTCATGTTTGTGATGCTGCTCATGTGGAAAGGGCCTGCTATTCGCAAGATCCAATTCGTGAGCCTTGGGTCCAGCGAAGAGGGCCGAAGGCTGGTTGGGGAATAAATCCAAAAGGCTGCAGTACGAACTTTCTCGAAGGTTCATCTCAGCAAGAGTCACAGGGCTGATGCTTCAGGCATACGTTCTACTCAAAAGATCGTTCGTTTTCCAAGATCAGATCGTACCATTTAATAGCAAAATTCTTGGCGTCTATCCAACTTTCAAGTTTCGAGGTCGACATGAAATGGGCCCTGGCGGTTGGTAAATGATTGATCTGGTTGGTAAGGGATGTATCCTAAAATAGAGCCTTAGATAGACACGATCAGCTGCAGGCATCTGGAAGCTACTCAAGTTAGCCACTAGTGGACACAGTTCCCAAACCCTACAACGCAAGGTCCGCCTCGAGCAACATATCGGCAACCTTATGAATATCCTTATCTCCCCTTCCGCTCAGGCAAATGATCACATCTCCGCCAACCCCAACTTCCTGGGCAACTTTCAGAGCCCCGGCAACAGCATGAGAACTCTCAAGTGCCGGTATTATGCCCTCCAGCCGACTCAGCAATTTGAAAGCTGCCAAAGCCTCCTCATCAGTCACCGAGATGAAGGTGGCCCTACCAGAAACCTTCCAGCTCGACAATTCAGGACCAACCCCAGCATAGGCCAAACCCGCCGAGATAGACTGCGTGTTCTGAATCTGACCATCCCCATCCTGGAGCACATAGCTTCGCACGCCATGTAGAACGCCAACAGATCCTCGAGTCAAACTCGCAGAATGCTCTCCATCTTCTTCGCCAATGCCACCTGCCTCAACTCCAATCAAGCGAACGCTCGAATCCTTCAGGAATGCATGAAACATGCCCGCGGCATTCGATCCCCCGCCCACGCAGGCAATAACAGCATCAGGTAGTTTCCCATTCATAGTCTGGAATTGAGCCCGGGTCTCCGTGCCAATGACAGATTGGAACGAGCGGACTATAATCGGACAAGGCCACGGACCGATGACTGAGCCAATGGCGTAATGGGTCGTTTCCTGATCCGTGACCCAGGTCCGGAATGCCTGGTTAATTGCATGGCGAAGGTTTCCTTTACCGTCGGGGCCATCGACTGGGATGACTTCTGCGCCGAGGATGCGCATGCGGCAAACATTGGGAGCTTCGCGCTCATGATCCTCGGATCCCATGAAGATGGTACACTTAAGCCCGAACTGGGCGCACAGGGTAGCCATGGCGATACCATGCTGGCCAGCGCCAGTTTCGGCGATGATGGATGTTTTGCCGAGGCGGCGGGCTAGGATGATCTGACCTAGGGCATTGTTGGCTTTATGGCTTCCAGTGTGGTTGAGATCCTCGCGCTTCAACCAAACACGGGCACCACCGATATGATCCGTCAACCTGGGGGCTTCGTGAAGGGAAGATGGTCGGTTGATGTAGCCGGCATGGGAGCCGATTTCGGCCCAGAAGGCTGGATCGGCGTTTGCGGCATCCCAGGCCGTTTCAAGCTCGTCGAGGCAGGGCATCAGCGATCCTGGAACGTATTGACCTCCAAATTCGCCCCAGCGGAAGTTGGCGCCTGATTCCACCCTGATTTCCGGCATCTCTTCAGATTCTCCTTCAATGTCGTTGGCTCCATCGTCACTGGCAAGGTAGACGGTGGTTGGAGATATGATTTGTCGAACACGTTGCCGTTCAGGTATGATGATGCTAGCTTCGGCGCGTCCAGCAGCGTTGAGGCAGTATTCTTTCACACACTGCGAACCGGTGCCTTGGAGTGCCACTTCCAGAACAGAGACAATAAAGCTGCTGATCACCACACCTTCGGCGAGACAAGCAACTTCCATGAACTGCTCATGGGTACTGATGTCGAAATCAACAGCTGCTGGGATATCGTCTCCATTGAACTTGTGGACACGATCCAGAAGATTGCTCAGTCCATCATCCAAATCCTCCTGGGCCTCGTCAGGCGCCACGCGGGAGAGAACGTAGACAAATGAGGTAGCAGAGCTGCAAAGCTTCTCCATGCGGGTGTCTGAGGTGGTCGGGGCGATGAGGGGGATGTAAGATAGCCTATATTTTCCATTAGCCAGAGTTTGAAATCCCAAAAGTCGGGTCTGCAGACCCTTTGGCTTTGCACGAGTTGCTAAACCGCACAGCCTCATCGTCCGGGAAATCCATCATGATGAACCCATCCACCCCGGCAGCTTTGCAGTCTCGCAGAAGCTTCTCTTCCCCGAACGCGTATTCGTAGATAGAATTGCAGTAGCCCACCAACAAAACGGGGACCTTAAGACCCTGATTGCGGGCTGACTTGACCATTTGTAATATGGTGGGGATCCGGACACCATTCTCGAGGGCTCGAGCATTGGAGCGTTGAATAGTTGGTCCGTCTAGCATCGGATCGCTGAAGGGAATCCCGAGCTCAATAATGTCTGTTTGGATATTCAAATCAGTCAATGATGATCAGTTGTTTTGATCGGCGGATGAGCTTTGAATGCGTACCTGCGCCACCAGCTTGCATGGCGAGCATGATGCTGGGGGTGTCAGTTACTGTGGGAAATCCGGCTGTCACATAAGTGATCAGTGCAACGCGTTGCTGTGTCTTGCTTGCTTCAAACGCTTTCTTGATAGCTTCCATGGTGGGTGAGAGTGGTGAATGAAGGGAAGAAGGTTAGAATGGAGTGGATTGAGACTTAAGGTCAGATGGGTTTGTGAGCACGAGATACGCTCTGGTTGGATCCAAGTTTCCAGCTTCTGTTTCCACCGTCAGTAAAACATACAGTGAAGAGATGAAGAGATACCATTTCCATATGACACTACTTAAATACACGCCGAGTGGCATACAGAATCACAGGCAGCAGGAGGCACAGGATGGTACAGGGCACAAAGGGTAGAGGATACAGACAAATGGGAATAGCTTCACAGTGAGACTTCATGACACACTATACTACACTACACTACGAGACCACACATGTGTCCTGTGTGTAGCAGTGCAGGACCAACAAGGTCCGGGACGCCTCCGTGCTACCTTCACCTGCTCGCCGACTCGCACAGGACTCAGAGTTGATATCGACCGCAAGCCCCCTTGCTTTTTTCAGGATCCGAGTTCAAACGTCTGTGACCGTCCCGCCCGCGCCCTGGAGGATTTTCTCCGAGGGCCCATGAGAGAGAAGCGGAGAAGAGAAGAAGAGAAGTGGAAAGATGAAGATTTATACCTAGGGGAACCAGAGTAGGTGGCTTCTTGATTGGGAGCTCGGGACCCGTGGACTTCTCTCAAACACTTTGCCCAGGTGTTTCGTCTCTCTCTCTCTCTCTCTCTCTCTCTCTCTCTATGGTAGGGTCATTGCTGAAAGTCACTCAACCATTACTGGTATACTGATAATGATCTACTCAGTAGAGCCAGTCTGGATCTAAGTGGAGAAGATCTACCCGTACAGTAATACGGGCTACTAGTGGCAATTCTAATTGCTTCTGCGGACGAACTACGGAGGATGGAGTACCACCCCTACGATGTATGCCGACAAATCAGGCAAATGCAAATGGCATAGCAAACTTGCTTGATGTGTATGTTTGACTTGAAATGCCACCTAGGTTCCGTGCGAGGCATAGACGTAGTGTACGAAGCTACAAGAAATCGAGGAAACATACGAGGTGCGAGATATTGAAGTTTCTGAAAAAAGAAACGCCGGTTGGCAGTTGTAAAAGAATTATGTACGCGAGTTGTTACAGAATGAGCACTCCCATGATACCAAAAAGTGGGGGCAGTCTATGGGTATATAACGTCTATGGACACGCTTAAAGCATGATCATGAAGACACCGGAAGCAATGGCAGCAACCGCGTAGGCGCCAGCCTGGAAGGCACCGATGTGAACGGACTGGGGAACGGTGCCAACGGCGATACCGGAAGAAGTAGCACCGCTGGAGCCGGCAGTGCCGGAGGCGGCGGCGCCAGTGCTGGCAGCGAGACCAGCAGAGACGGCGTTGGTACCCTTAGAGCCGATGGAGCTCATCTGGGTAGCGCAGGAGCCGGAGGCGGAGGTAGCCTTCTTGGTGGAGGCGGCACCGCTGAAGCCACAGGCAGAGGCACCGGCCTTGCCCTTGTTGTTCTGGTAGTACTGGTTCATGGCCCAGGCAAGACGCTGCTTGGCAGAGCACATGGAGTAGGCACCGTACTTGCCGGAGGTGGCGTTAGAGTTGACACCGTCCATGACACCATCCTCACCACCGAGGTAGGAGAAGGTGGAGCCGATCTTCTTGTTGGAGATATCGGAGACAGGGACACACTCCAGGGAGTTGTACATGCACTCGCACAGGTCGGCGTTGGGGGAAGGAGGCAGCTTGCTGGCGGCGTTCCAGTCGGAGCCGACGGTGGGGCAGCTACGGCCAGCGGTGGTGGTCACAGAGTACTTGCTGGAGACGACACCGGAGGGGGTGGCAGATTCCATCTGCTTGGAGAGGTAGCTGAAGTCGGACAGAGTGCTGACCTTGTCGCCGGAGGCGGAGACAAGACCGTACTTGTTGGTCTCCTCGTAGTACATGTAGACGATACCACCGGACCAGACATCGGTCATCTTGTCACTGTAGAGGACGGGGACATCGGTGAACTTGCGGGGACGGACGTCGTTGCAGCCGTACTCGGAGAAGAAGGCGGGGACGGGGTAGTCCTCGAACTCCTTGGTGCGCTCGGAGTAGCCGGACTTGGTGAAGGAAGAGTCACCGCACCATTCGTAGATGTTGTAACCGAAGAAGTCAATGGAGTCGGAGGCATCATCACAGACCAGGTAGTTGGAGACACCCTCACGGACGGTCTGGTCGTCATCGGTAGCGTAACCCACGGCCAGGGAGCTACGGTAGTTCTTCTCCTTGATGTAGGACTTCATGTCACGGACGGCAGCCTTGACGTAGGCCATCGAGTCGGTGTTGTTGACCTTGTTGGCAACCTCGTTACCGGCGAAGAAACCGATGACGTTGGGGTACTTGGCGAAGGCATCGACGACCTGAGAGTAGCGAGTGAACAGGTCGGCGTTCCAGGTGGGGTCGTCCGAGACAATGGACTCGGAAGGCGAGGACAGATCGGTAATCAGGTAGATACCGGCATCGGCGAGGGCTTGCATACACTCATCGTGGTCCTTCTTCGGGTCGACTGCGTAGGTACGGACGACGTTGGTGCGCAGCTGGGTGAGGTAGGGAATATCACGCTTGCAAGAGTCCACGTCGGCGAGAGGGTCGGTGTAGGAGGTCTCGGTGTCACCGCCGTTACCGCCAGTGTAGTCAGGCTGGTAGGCGACACCACGAATGAAGAACTCAGTACCGTTGTTGGCGTAGAAGAACTTCTTGCCCTTGATCTCAATGTTGGGCACGTCGGCAGCCACGGCGGCTCCGAGGATGGAGAGACCGGCAATGATAGAGGCCTTCATTGTGTAAAGCGATTGAAAAACGGACGGGTACACACCACCGTCTAGTTATAACGAATGAGTGGGAAAAAGAAAGGAAGGTGAAGAAGCAAAGGAGAAAAGGTGAAGGGGTCAAGGGGGCTGTTCTATGTTTGTTTTTTGGGTCGTCAATTACATGTTCTGATTGGTCGAGGGCAGTACAGTGTGAAATCCACGTCCGACGTCATTGGTCTTCTCTGCTCCACTATCCCTTTTTTCTCTCGTCGCCGTTCGCTCTGTTCGCTCATTTCTCCCCTTTGCCACTCGGCCCCTGAAACAGGTGTATGCGCTAGTAAACCCGCGGGCAGCCGATGGACCCTCAGGGACTCTCGGGGGCTCTCAGAGACCCTCGCAGACCCTGGAGAGACCCTGACTGGCGGGAAATGTGGGGGCTTTTCACTCTTTCATTTCCTCTTCATTTCGGGGGCTTTGGGGCTTTGGGCCGTATGGTAAGATCCATTAGTACGACTCTACGGCACAAGTCTGTCAATCAATCGATGCGTCAGTTAAAAAGCTTGTCTCTTGTTGCCAAGGATGATCAATGCTTGCAATGTTCAAGAATTGCTGAGCCCGTCTGGGCAGGCTGGGCGGGCTGGGCACTCTTGGCCAATTCCTTTCCCATGTCTCAAATAATATTCCTGTCCATAGCACTACTGTAGTGAAACGCGTCTGAATTAATGTCCGTGATCCGCTCTATAGGGTACTATTGTCCATTGGGGTCGATACTCCGGCTATTTTTACGCGCCATAATTCAGCGAAAAGTGTTGCCTACAATGTTGTCCAAAGTTTAAGCTCTCTTCGCAAGACACTGATTTGCAGATTTGCACGGACGATCAGACGGCACAGTGTCACATCTTAAATGGGTTTCATCTTACCCGTGGGAGCCAGCCACCCTAGGCAAAACGCGCGTACGAGGTACCCGTCCCTGCTAGTATTCATCCGATTTCCGTGCTAGTATCCCGTCTAATGGGGTTGCTTTAAGTTTTTCTCGAAGTACGAGTACGTTGTACTAGTACTCTACACTCTGTAGATCCGCTGGTTACCCCTGACTATCCTATCACGTCAGATGTGGGTCCCACCAGGGCACTGGGCACCTGAGCATCCTCCATATGTACACACTGAAGCCATATCTCTTATTTGTTCGGCGTCTGTGATCGTCCGCTCGATGCGCTCAATGAGACATTTTCTCCCTCGATGATCGGTGAGGACAAATCAGGGGGGGTTGGCTCGACGCGACAACGTGGCTCTGCTCATGTACCTGCAGATAACCTTGGAGGCTTGCGATCACAACACTCTACTCCGTACTCGTCGTAAGTACTGCACAGTACAGTTCATTACACCATTACTTGCGTTATGCACTGCGACATTTTGGCTTGGAATGACCAGTACTGGTACTCCGAAGGGGCACTCGTAGTACCAGCACTCTGTTAAAGCGCGTTTCCAACATCACACTCTCTTGATCGTTCAATCGTCCATACAGAATGTGGAGGACCCAGCACCACTCTGAAGAATCTCTCAATATCATATCTATTCTGAGGGCATCTGATTCACCCCCGTCTGTCTACCTAGGTGGTTACTGTACTTGGCATGGAGGGAGGCTATCTCGTAGTATGGAGTACGCAGCTTGGTACATACTTTTAGCGCAGTGTACTAGGTAGGGAAACCCGATCGCCCCTGGATCTTCCAAGGTTGTACTCCACTGGATTTTCATCTGCGACTTTCTCTGATATACCAGAACCCGATAAATTTTGGATGATGCCGAAGTCGCATGCCATGTCAAAACGTCTTGGCAGTAAACAATCATCCTTGGAAGAGATCTACCTCTTCCAAGGTTATATATTTTAGGGCTGGGATTTGGATCTACCTAGTAGTATGATTGAATTGTGCAGCACGGGGTGGCCTCCCGAGTCTACATATCCACCTGGGTACCCAGGTATGAACCTCCAGGGCTGTTGTGTGCCCAGGTGGACCGTCGTGGCTCTGATCCAGGATATATATCCACACCGGGCCATTGCATCTATGGATACAGTAGACCTCGGGACACGCCGAGATTCAGGAAAGGTTGGTAGCTCCCGGGGTTCGTTGAAAATTCAATTATTTTGGATAAGACATCATGGGATTTCATACCTAGGTACTTCGTACTCTGTACGGTGGGTGAATCGCACCGGGCATGAGGTACAAGGCTGACTTTATGTAGGTACTCCGTGCGGAGACTTCAAATGTAGTCTCAGGCTAGGGGTCTGGGGCCATAACCATGCTATCCCTAGCGCGCTTTGAACGAATATTCGAAAACAAGTCTATCCGGCCCCGTATTGCTGACTGCCTAGGTGAGATCCCAGTGCCAAGGTTCTTGTATGTCCAATAGGTAGTACTGGGTAGGTCCAAGAGGTAAGCGCCTAACAACAGGATGTCGTAGCACAAAAGTCCGAAATAGCACGTCTTGGAGGAATCAATACAGTAAATATCTTGACGAGAAGAGAGGGGTCTATCTACGGAGCCCAGGCCAACATTCCAAGGGCGCTAGTGAACGCAGGCAACAGCCATTAGCCGTAGCCTTGTGGGCCACCGAAGTGCCCCCGTCCCGTAGGGCTGAGTTTTCTCTTCCATAGTCCTTTTCCTCCTCTTGATATTTTGTCTTTCGGGTCTTCATGACCATGCCCTCTAATCCGACCAGGCGCTCTGCAATGGATAGCCAAAAATACTAACGAGACCAGGATCAGCAGGATCAGCAGATCAACAGAATTCACCCAAACAGCAGATTCAGAGAACTGAACCCTGAAAAGAGCCAAAGAGCTCACACCAATGTCATTCCCATTTGCTGCATCGAGCGCTTTGCGCATTTGCCGATGACGACTGGCAACTAGAGGGGTCAAAGAGTCCAAGCCACCGACGCTACAGGCCCAAACTTCTCTCTCATTGCAGTCGGAAAACATCACCAAGCAACTTGCCTACCAAGATCACAATATGGACTGGGTCATACAAACCAGAATTGACCATCCTGGGCCTAACACCAGGCCTAACACCAAGGGCGCCTACAGAGTGCACCGCACAGACGGGCAACTCACAGACACGTGACCCACGAAGCCACAGAAATGAGAAAGGGGGGCCTGTGGCGTCCCGACTCCATTCCATTGCCCCTGATTGCTTGAAGTCCTGCCAAGAGTGGACCACACTATCACTTTGGGATCATGCTTCCCCCCAATGATGGCCTCATAGTGAGGGTTTTGGGTGCCGCTACGTCAGCGTCTGCAGAGACATGAGAGATCTCCAGAGCTGGTGATGCGGTGTGACAATTCCATTCGCCAGGGTTGGGATTGATTGCCAAGAAGTCCAAGTCAACCAAGCACACCAAGCAAAACAAAGCTTTGCGTTCCAAGGTTTGGAGTGGCGCCCGCCTGTTTCGTGTTTCCAACGCACCAAGCATCAAAGCGACATCTGACGCAGGCTGCCAACTGCCAGTGTCAGCCCAACTGCGCTCCAAACGCGGACCAACTTGTCCATAGCCAACTTACCATCTTTTCCAGTGCGATTCAAGCTTGCTTTTGTCTTGTGCTCAAGTGCCAAGCTCATTTAATTCACACTAACCCGCGCTATCGCGATCGACCTGGACTAGTGTGGCTGTGCACCTCAAACCTCTTCTCGAAGTCCCTCAGCAAATCTTGCAAATTGGTACCGGCCGAATTCTATCCCTTCATTTCTCGCTCGTTCTTTCTTCTGTTTCCTTGCTTTTTTCTTCTTTCTCGTTGTGTGAGAAATTTCGCTCGTTACCTCTTTGTTGATCTTCGGCCTACCCCTTACCTCGGCGCGATCCTCTGACCCAACCCCTGTTTGTGGCCGTGTCAATTTTGGGTTGGAAGTCCTTGAACATCGCGGGTCCGCCATTTTGCTTCAATTGTGGCTGTTACCTGCGGCTCATCAGTTCAGCGTCTAGTCCAACACCTATACGCCTCAGCCTCACGACTGCGCTGAAAGGCCCCATCTCAATTTATTGCCGAGTACGTGTTCTCTCGGTCCACTCCCATAGGCATCGTTGTTGAGCGCCTAAGCCACGTACTGTGGCGTGGCTCCATTGGAAATCATACTCCATTGTTGCCTTACTCGCTCCCAATATCTATTCCTATTTAAAATTCTTCTCTTATTCCTGGCGCAACCATACTCACAATCGCGTTTCTCTAGACGTTTAGACACTACCCGCCATCATGCGTAAGTTCGACACACCAGCACAGTTCCTCAGCCATGCTGATAGCCTCAGATATCTACCGCCGACAGGCCCGCAATCTCGCCTGGTACGACGAAGAAGGCGAAGCTTCGTCGCACAATCCATTCAAGAAGTTCCGTCGCCAGCGACACCCCCGACGCTCCAACTCCATGCAACTTGAAAGCGGCCTCAAATCCAGCAGCCTGGGTGATCTGTCAGAAGATCGTCGCCGAAGACATGATATGAACCACGACCTCACGGGCCCGAACTACTCTGGCAGCTTCCCTCCGGAATCAGCTGGAAGCGACCTGGGTACCCCAAGCACCCATCGATCTCCGCCCGAGCCCTCTGTCGAGAGCCATGATCCCATCAATGTCTCGCGCGGACTGGATGAGTCTGAGGAGTCTGGAGTTCCCCGCCAGCGTAAGGGTGGGTTCTTGGGCAAGTTCAGCCATGGAGATGATACCTCGGATGACGATAAGAAGTCGTCGCTGTCGGAGACGCAGAAGTTCACCCTCGCCTCGCAGCTTCGAGCTACTATTCTGAACTCGTGGATTAATATTCTCTTGGTTGCCGCGCCAGTTGGAAGTACGCAGACCTTGTCCAATCGTGTTTTATACCTGGGTGGATTGGATTTGCTAACATTGCACAGTTGCCCTCTACGCCGTGGGTGCTAATCCAATTGCGGTTTTCGTCGTCAATTTCATTGCTATCATGTAAGCATCTTCTATGGATTCGACACTTTTCGTATCACTAACCCATTTATTAGTCCCTTGGCTGCTATGTTGAGTTTTGCAACTGAAGAAATTGCCCTCCGGTATGCCCCCAGAATACCAGAAACCGACAGATTTTTACTTACATTCTTCCAGCACGGGTGAAACCATTGGTGGCCTGCTGAATGCTTCGTTCGGGTATGTTCTACGGCTTCCTTTGGGACTTCGGACTTTGATCAGACGCTGACTATTTCTGCAGTAATGCCGTCGAACTGATTGTTGCAATCATCGCTCTGGTCAAGAACAAGACCCTTATTGTACAAACCTCCCTCATTGGAAGTATGTTGTCCAATCTGCTGCTGGTCATGGGCATGTGCTTCTTCTTCGGCGGAATCGACCGTATGGAGCAGCACTTCAACGTTACAGTTGCCCAGACGGCCGCGAGTATGCTGGCATTGGCCGTCAGCAGTTTGATCATCCCTACTGCCTACCACAGGTGGTCCGATAGTCAGTTCCACCGTCTTCAATTTGGATTAGAAGTATCAACTAACGCTTAAAATTATAGTTTCCAACGGCGACGGAACTGCCGCTTTGTCTCGAGGTAGGCTACGCCTGTCGCATGTGTTTGACCATGATGATATCTAACCGAATTTCAACAGGAACCAGTGTTCTTCTTCTAATTGTCTACGGCTGCTATCTCTTCTTCCAACTCAAATCCCACGCAGACATGTACAACCGCCCGAGCCCGAAAGTCGAGCGACGACGAGCCCGTGTCAGCGAAGGAGACGCCAGCCGGGGGATTGCTCAGATCGGCAAAATGACCGCTGCGCCATTGGTCGGCCAGAACTCAGACCACATGCAAATGGAGGATCCAGATGATGAGCCTGAGCAGCCACAGCTCTCCATCGCCACTGCTTTGCTTACACTGCTCATCTCAACTGCGTTTGTAGCTGCATGCGCCGAGTTCATGGTTGACTCTATTGATGCTTTGACACAAACTGGTAACATTGGCGAGACCTTTGTTGGTCTGATCCTTCTGCCTATTGTTGGCAATGCTGCCGAGCATGCTACCGCTGTGACGGTGGCTTGCAAGGATAAGATGGATCTTGCCATTGGTGTTGCTGTTGGCTCGAGTATGCAGATTGCGCTACTTGTGCTGCCTCTGATCATCGTTCTTGGGTGGATCATTGGTGTTGATGACATGGTATGCTCAATATTGGATCTCAACAAACATACGATGAATACTGACTATGACAGACACTGAACTTTGATGGATTCCAAGTCATCGTGCTTTTCATGTCTGTTCTTTTGGTAAGTTAACTCCACGTTTTGGGATAAAGATGATAGCCTTTCTAACATCACTTTCCAGGTGAACTATCTCATTGGCGACGGCAAGTCTCACTGGCTTGAGGGTGTCTTGTTGATGATGATGTACTTGATCATCGCCATTGCGGCTTGGTATGTGTTCGTTCTAGATCGCCAAGGAAAAGCCACTAATTGCGTATAGGTTCTTCGTGTAAACCCGGCTGCACCGGGCGCCCGCTGATGACATTGATCTCTAATTTTATAATTCCTTGATTTTGGTTTATTCCTTCTCTTGTACCATGTTTCCTTGGATCCTTTTCGGAATCTATTATGATATCTCATAATATACCCTCTTCAATAGCGCTTTGCAATTGATGCTGTCTTGAACCCGAACGCTTCTGGTATAGATTTCGCTTCCGCTTTCTGTAAATACGAATTGCACCATGCCCCGAGACTCCGAATCCCTTTAGTTCGGGGCTTGAGGGGATCTCCTGACCCAAACCTCCTTGTCAGCGCCCGCAGATGCCTCGAGATCCCGAAGTTCAATGTCCCACAAATTCAGCTTGTGAGGCCTACGATCCCCCTTCCCAGTGAAGAGGTCGAACTTCCATCCGTGTCTAAAACATCGAATACCAGCGCCATGTGGCGTCCCAATATCCTCGATATCAAAAACATTGCCCTGTTTTAGCGGGAAGGACGAATGCGGGCATTGCTAGTGACGGTAAGCCTACAGCCAAGAGAGAGGGGCACACAACATGCGTTATCGATGGCATGCAAAAATCCCTTGTATTTGAACACGAGCACCTGATCATTTAGATCTGATAAGCGATTTCTTGATTGTGCTGATTTTGCGTTGGGAACGCTGAGGGTCTTGCAGGCGGGTAAGACATGACAGCGCTCATTGTCTTGGCTAATGTCGGGGAAGGACGAAAGAAGGCCAATCAGGTGCCAGTCCTCAATCTGGGGTTGCTCTTTGCATGTGTCCATGATGTGTGCTCTACTGCTCTACGATGGAATGCTTTTGAATCGCTGAGGCTTGGTGTTGGTCGGCTATTGAGCGGTCGGCGAATGCCTGCCGGAAGTCTACACCCGAGTGAAGCGATATATCTGGTGGACGAAGAATTCTGTTGATGTTGGTGAATTTTTCTTCGATTCAAAGGGCAAGGGAAGCTAGACCAGACTGAGCCTTCAATGCAGAATATGGATAAGTCTTTCAAAGTTCTTCCAACTTGTTTCCCCTGGGCATGTTCATTGGGAAATGATGGTGAATTCTATCACCAGTCCTATTGAGAGAGACTTTGTAATATGTACTCCGAATCGTCCTTGAAGAAATGGGACGAATGGAAATGTCGTGTAGGCTAACTTGCACACTTGATCACCCCAGAATCTTGAGAGCCGTTTGTGGCTTGACCAGGTTACACCGGACTCAGACGTTTGTGCTGACCACCAGCCATTTGCCTATTTAGTCGCAATCGGATGTTATCGCACGCCTTCCGGGCCAAATAGAAACCTTGGAAGCCACTGTCCAATGTATTCCACGATCGCAAACGGAGTATGGTCTTTGCAATGCTGGATGCCTGTTTACTAGTACAACGTATCGTACATGACCTTAACATGCGATCAAGTACGGGTTTAGGTACGGATCTTTTGTATGTAGAGTACGGAGTACCTGAAGGCTTCAACTCACGCTCTGCGAGATAAATGAGCGGTTCATACGCAACAATCCCGAGTAAGGAGTGTATACTCCGTAGGCAAGGAAGTTCACCCAATTTCATGGACACATAAAAACCCAACAAGTTTGGGGAGAGGTTACAAGTACAACATGCTGCAGTGTCCAACGCCTCCCGGGCAAGACATTTGGTTACAATACATGTATCCGAAACCGACTAGCGCAGATGAGCTCTAGCTTGTTCCTACAGACTTCGAGGCTGTTGAATAAATTGCTCTGATTTGAGTGAAACGAAGTCGAATCCACTCGGCATGGGGCGTTCGACACTAGACAGCTATCATATGGGGCCGGGCAACCAATGGTCTGTTCCCAATCCTCCACTATATTTAGCCCTGACTAAATTTATCTCTGAACTCGGTATCGGTACCGCACAGTGTACAGGGGGCCGAAGAAATGCGGCGCTCGCTTAATATCACCACGAAGAACTAGCATACGAAACAAGCTTCAGCCACGCTGCCCTCAAGATTCCAGGAATGCGGCACGGGCGTTGAATTATGCATCTGGCATGGATTTCGAGTCATACACTCCATGCCACGTTCATGGGTGCCTGAGACATGGGGACCTGGGACCTCAAAGACGCGACAGAGAAACGAGAGTGAAACGTATCCCCCGGGGGCCAACATCCATGACTCGTAACGTCGGGTGGTTCCCGCGATTAGATTACTAGCACATCGGGTAGAAAAAGATGCCGTCCTCAGATTCATGAGCCGGGTGATGGGTTATTCTTAGGTACAGACGGAATACACTTGCATGTACGGTGGGCACATTTGGTCACATCGTAGATATGAGAGATCAGATCCGCACCAATTGGAGCAAGGGAATGTATCGGTGTAGGCCTGGAAGGTTCCGGACTCATACTTACTGGTAGAATAGTCTGCAGGATTTCGAATTTTCCAATACAGTAGTACGCGTCTGTGGACGAATATAGCATTTCCCGTAGGGGTTGTTCACCCTGATTCAGATCGAACTGTACTAGTTGATGAAGGTTGAAACATTAGCTGTGACGTCGGAGGCGGACAGTGCCGAAGTAAAAAAAAAGAAAAGAAAAAAAAAAAAAAAAAATCATAAGTTGAAATCCACCAAACCTGCCCATGGTAAAGAATCTAACAGTCGTACCAGTTCTCGGTAGAATCAGGGGAGAAAACCCTTATTGCAGTTGCTCCGCACAGTTATTTTGGTCATCGGGGTTGCCTCCCAAACCATCGGATGGCGAAAGATAAGCCGCTCTGATCATTGGCTGTATCAGAGATCCAGCGGGATCGAAAAAGACCCTTTGAGCTTGGACCTGATTAAAAATCTGCTTGTACGTATGTGGCACACCGGTTTGTGATACGAGTACACTTAGTATGGCTAAGCAATACTCGCATTGCATGCCCAGCCTTGAAGAGTGCTGGAAGTCTCCGTCGTTCTCGCATGGTAGACACAATAGGTCTTACGGAGTACTATGTAAGTATCCATGGATATGAGTTAATATAGTGACACGACAGGAATACTCCGAAAATCCTGGGATCTGTCTGAGACAGCGTAAAACGCAGCCACCAACGAAGGGCGAGTGGATCGATAAAATCTGACCAAGTGGATTTGCAGGTGGGGCGCTGTACATTGGGACTTCTCATCCGCTCGGCCCGATAAGGACCATAGTAAAAATGCGTAAAACTTGTGTTGTTGGGAGTAAATTGCTGCTTTCGATCTTTCTTTCATCTCACTCTCGCTTTGTGTTTGCCTGTCTCATTTCATTCGTTTTTTTTGAGTCGCGCGTTTTTCCGGGCTTCTGCTGATAGCAGCCACTATATACGGAAACATGCAGCGCTCAACATTCCTCATATTGTCGTTATTAAGCGCCCATGTCCTTGGTTGGCCTTATGATGAACCTCTCGCTAAGTATAATTTAAACGAAAACAAGACCGCCGACGGCCCGATCGATTATTGGGGAGCATGGCCGGACCATGAATACCATCCATCGCCAGACAACTGGCGGATGCCCACATATACAATCTTCTTGGACCGGATATCCAACGGCGATCCGACGAATGATGATATTAACGGGACTGCATTCGAACATGTGGTCAACTCCAACCAGATGCGCCACGGTGGTGATCTGGATGGCTTGGTAGATACGTTGGACTATATCCAGGGAATGGGTTTCAAGGTTGGTAGCCCCGACCCCAGCATGCTCCGATCGCTAATCTCCTGAAAGGTCATCTACTTTGCCGGAACCTACTTGATGAACTTGCCCTGGGCCTACGATGGATACTCGCCGGTCGACACCACTCTTCTTGATATGCACTACGGAACACTGGAGGATTGGAGACGAGCCATCGATGAGATCCACAAAAGGGACATGTATGTCCTGATGGATAACACCCTCGCAACGTACGTCACTGTCAACCTTTCTGGGAATTCGAGACCGTGAGCTGACCATGCCACAGACTGAGTAATTTGATCGGATTCAAAGGCCACCTGAACGACTCGGCCGATTTCAAGGCATCCGAGTACGAAGTTCAATGGGTCACCGATAGACAATATGCCGATTTCAACTTCAGCAACGAATACAACGAGACTTGCAACTACCCCAAATTCTGGGACGAGACCGGTTACCCTTTGACCACTCAGGGCGTCCAAGATCTGCACGGCTGTTATGACAGTGATTTCGATCAATATGGAGAGCTTGAGGCGTTCGGTAACTTCCCTGACTGGCAGCGCCAGCTCACAAAGTTCGCCTCCGTGCAGGATCGTCTGCGTGAATGGCACAAGCCCGTTCGTGACGTTATCACCAGACATACCTGCCTTCAGATCGCAAGTCTCGACGTCGACGGCTTCCGTTTCGATAAGAGTGTGCAGTCTACGATCGAGCCCCTGAGTGAAATGCTCGCTGTTTACCGTGAATGTGCGCTGAAATATGGCAAGAAGAACTTCTTCCTGCCCGGTGAAATTACGTCTGGAGATGACTTCGGCAGTCTCTACCTCGGCCGTGGACGCCAGCCAAATCAACGCCCTGAAACCGTGGGCGAGGCTGTCAAGTTGACAAACAACTCGGATGCCCACTTCCTTCGAGAGGACGGACTCCAGGCACTGGATGCTTCTGCCTTCCATTACACTATCTACCGCTCGATGACTCGATTCCTTGGAATGGACGGTAACCTGGTTGCTGGATATGACTTGCCTGTCGACTTCATTCAAGCCTGGAATGCGATGCTCCGAAACAACGATTTCATCAACGCAAACACCGGCGAACTGGATCCCAGACATATGTACGGTGTTTCCAACCAGGATAACTTCCGTTGGCCTGCGGTTGAGAACGGCACAGACAAATACATGCTGGGTCTATACATCGTCTCATTGGAACTTCCTGGAGTGCCTCTTATCTTGTGGGGAGAAGAGCAGGACATGTACGTGTTTGATGCCACTGCATCCAACTATATGTTCGGTCGCCAGCCCATGACATACCAGACCGCTTGGTGGACACAGGGCTGCTTCAACCTGAACACCTCCAAGTTCTACGATTTCCCCATTGACAAGGGTCGCAACGGTTGTAACGATATCACCGTCACGTATGACCAGCGGAACCCTGCTCACCCGATTCGCAACATCATGAAGCGCATGTTCGAGATTCGAGAAAATTACCCTGTCGCGCGAGATGGTCTGTACCTCGAAACAATCTCGCAGCTGACCAAGGATATCTACCTTCCCGGTTCTTCTACCACGCCCACCGTCACCGGTCTCTGGTCGGTGCTGCGAAGCTACTACCCCGGTGTTCAAAAGAAGGCAATTCTGGCGAACGAGACTCTGTGGCTTGTGTACCACAACGGAAACGAGACAAAGACTTACGGTACCAATTGCACGGACAAGAATGCGTCTTTGCTGGCTCCATTTGACTCAGGCACGAAGTTGACCAACCTCTTCTACCCCTATGATAACATCACACTTGAAGACGGACCCTCGGGCGACGAAAACGACTACGGATGTGCTCGCAACGTGAAGCTGCTTCCATGGGAATACCGTGCCTACGTCAAGTCAGCCAACTTCGTGAAGCCTGGCCCCACTGTCACCGACTTCTTCCCTGGACACGACGCTCGATTGATTTCCACAGAGGATACGGGCGAGACGATGCCCATCCAGCTTGGTTATTCCACCGAGATGGATTGTGATAGCATCACAAAGGCAATCTACCTCAACTCCACTACAGAGAAGAACATCACCGCCGAGCTTGATACATCCAACATCACTTGTACCAGCATTGACGCCAGAACCACGAGCCACAACCTCGTCGGAGAAATTCCCACTGTTTGGACGTGGTCTGCCAGCCTGAAGAATGTTCACCATGGAATTCACCAACTGACAGTGAAGAACGTTTCTTCTGCTGGAGTGTACACTAATGCGACCGACAAGTTCTTGATTCGTCTTGGCGCCCATGATAACCCTCTGATCTCCCCGCTTGCCAATTACTCCTCCACTCTTGTCCACAAGTCCGACGACGACTACTATGTCCAACATAACGCCGCCGGTGCCGATCTTTTCCGATACTCGTCTGATTTCGGTCGGAGCTGGAACAACTGGACGACATACGAGGGCGGAAAGACCACTCTTGATATCCCGGCCTTCGACGGCCCCAAGTCCCGGAAGTGGGAGGGAACTCATATTCGTGTGCAGTACTTCTCCAGGCTCACTGGAAGCAGTGACTACATGCAAGAGGGTGATTACGCCAGTAACTCGGGCCGACGATTCCCACACCTGTGGTGGAATGGTCCGTACAACCAGTATGGCTATGATTCCGGACTGGATAGCAAGATGACCTACAATGCCAAAACATCTCGCTGGAACTACGACTTTGTCTACGAGTGGCCAGCCATTGGCCAGCTGAATGTCTGGGGAGCGGACAGCAAGGGTGACCCCGATACTTCGGAGGTCTACGGTGATGTTGGCAACTCATCATCGGTCCAGAAGCTTCCTCCTTCCTATCTCTCATCGAACGTCATCAACATCACCGCGCTTCCACCGTTCCCCCATCTGGGCTGGACTATCTCTCTCAATGACGCCAATCTGCGATATGAGTTGATCCCCGTCGGATCGGGATGGGCTCAGCTGGTCCTTTTCATTCTCCTCTGGGTTGTACCGATTCTCATGGGCTGTGCTGGTGTCTTCATCTTCATCAGAAACTTCTACCGCGTCAAATTGAACAAGGATGGCAATGTCGTCAAAGCGGACAGTTTGCCCGTGGCCCTCTGGGGCAGAGTGAAGGACACTTTCCACAAGGATAGCGAAGTCATCCCGATGGAAGAGAAGGGATTCCCGGGTGCCATGGCCGTGGCCGGAGCCAGCGACCAGCGCCGCACGGTATTGATTGCTACCATGGAGTATGACATTCAGGACTGGAAGGTCAAAGTCAAGATTGGTGGATTGGGAGTGATGGCACAGCTTATGTCCCAGAACCTCAAGCATCAAAACCTCATCTGGGTGGTGCCCTGTGTCGGTGATATTGAGTACCCCGAAGACACACCCGCCGAACCCTTCGTGGTGACTATCCTCGACAAGCCTTACTCGGTCAACGTGCAGTACCACGTTGTGGACAACATTACTTACGTGCTGCTCGATGCTCCTGTTTTCCGACAGCAGACCAAGGCTGAGCCATACCCTCCACGTATGGACGATCTTGACAGTGCTATTTACTATTCCGCCTGGAACCAGTGTATCGCAGAGGCGATCAAGCGAACTCCCTCCATCGACCTTTACCACATCAACGATTTCCACGGCTGTGTCGCTCCTCTATACCTTCTCCCGTCTCGAACCATCCCAGTCTGCTTGTCTTTGCACAACGCCGAGTTCCAAGGTCTTTGGGCTCTCAGAACTGCGCAAGAGAAGAAGGAAGTCTGCTCTGTATTCAACCTTCCTATCGAGGTCGCGACCAAGTACTGTCAATTCGGCAACGTTTTCAACCTTCTTCACACCGGTGCTAGCTACCTTCGATTCCACCAACGCGGCTTTGGCGCAGTTGGCGTGTCAGAGAAGTACGGAAAGCGCTCGTGGGCTCGTTACCCTATCTTCTGGAGTCTCGGCAAGATTGGTAGTCTTCCTAACCCCGATCCCTCTGACACTGCTGCCCTGAAGAAGGACCCCAACGTGGAAGTCACAGTACAGTCTGCTGATGAATCGGTTAATGACAAGCTTCAGGCCCAGAAATGGGCTGGCTTGAAGGAAGACCCAGAGGCTGATCTGCTGGTGTTCGTCGGAAGATGGTCGAAGCAGAAGGGTGTCGATTTGATTGCGGATGTTATGCCCGCAGTCCTGTCTGCTAGGCCCAACGTCCAGTTGATCTGTATCGGTCCCCTCATTGATCTCTATGGTAAGCTTGCTGCGATCAAGCTGGCACGCATTATGGAAATGTTCCCAGGCCGTGTGTTCTCCAAGCCAGAGTTTACCGTCCTGCCTCCCTTCGTATTCTCTGGTGCAGACTTCGCCCTTATCCCATCCCGAGACGAGCCTTTCGGTCTGATCGCCGTCGAGTTTGGTCGCAAGGGTGCACTTGGAATCGGTTCTCGTATTGGAGGTCTAGGTCAGATGCCTGGTTGGTGGTACACGGTCGAATCCGACTCTGCTCGCCATCTTTTGCACCAGCTGAGGACCGCCATCAAATCTGCCTTGGATTCATCGCAAGAGACCCGATCGGAGATGCGTGCCAACTCCGCCAAGCAGCGCTTCCCTGTCCTTGAGTGGGTCCAGAAGCTTGAAGTGCTACAGAGAACCTCGATCAACATTCACCACCAGAAGAACTCCCTCACCGTCTCTGGCCCATCCCGAGAGTCCCAGATCTACTGGGAAACACCGGGCTTGCGGGACACAATGATGACCCGCCCCGGCTCAACCGTGTCACTCTCGGGAGCTTTGGATGCCTCCAGAAACTCGCAAGCTGCCCAACCATCGCTCCTTCAGCTCCAGGCAGCTGAAGCCCAAGAAATGCAAGCCGAAAGCAACCGAAGCAGCATGCTGGGCCGCCAACTGTCGCTCGGTCGCCGTTCTGGACCCGGACAGGGCAGAAAGCGCCTCGTCAAGAAGTCACCCCGTGAGAGTCAGATGCTCGAGCCTCCTGTCGATGGTGACACCACCGACGCCGACGATGAGGGCTACTCGACCCCGCAGCAGGAGAACTTCATTTCTCAAGAGGAGGCCATGGCCGCCGTCAATTCCGCTCTCGGCACTCAGGACATCGCGACACACCCTCGCAACCTGGGTCACGCTCGCGAGGATTCCTCTTCCTCGGCATCGGAGTCCTCGCGGTTCATCTCCAGGGATTCCTCTCCCGTGCGGATCTCTCGTGACCACTCCGACCCAAGCACACCTTTCGCCCATGCCAACAACCTCTCTGTTCTCTCTCTGCCATCGGTTGTCCAAGACCATGCCTCGCCCGACTTCCATCTGCAAAAGGTCGACCCGACCTTCACTGACAGCATGGGTACCTTCACGAGACACTTCGAGCAGCAACTCACCAATCTGAATAAGAAGAACTCGATTTCGGATTACTGTATCGAACTTTATCTCATGAAGAGTGAGCGCAAGTTCTTCTACATGTACAACGATGCGCAGTTGAAGAAGCAGCCCAAGGAACGCCCTATGACTGGAGCCGGCCTGGATCAGACCGTCGAGAACACGCCATACAACCTTGTCACCGAGGGTGGCGAAGAGTCGGAATCAAACGATACCGATGAGATCGACGTTTGGCTCGCTCGTCTGGGGTACAAGAGACCTATGGCTATTCAGCGCTTCATGAGATGGCGTGTCGGTAACTGGCCTGTTTACGCTCTGTTCTTGGGTCTTGGACAAATCATTGCGACGAACTCAGCACAAATCACCCTTTTGACAGGTCAGATTGGTGAGACTGCTGTCAAGCTCTACGTTATTGCAGCCATCTACTGTGTTTCGTCTATCTGCTGGTGGTTCCTCTACTACACCCTGCCATCCGTCTTCGTTCTCACTCTCCCCTGGTTCATCTACGCCATGGCATTCGTGACGATTGGTGTGTCCCCATACGCACTTTCGAGCCTCGGTCAGACATGGGCGCAGAACTGTGCCGCGGGTATCTATGCCGCCGCATCTTCCAGTGGTTCCTTGTTCTTTGCCCTCAACTTCGGTGACCAAGGTGCCGTGCCTGTCAAGGATTGGATGTTCCGCGCGAGTTTGATCCAGGGAATTTCGCAGCTCTACACTGTCGCTTTGTGGTACTGGAGTGCTAGAGTCACTGCCGTGGAAGTCGGAGGTGTGTCGACCGCTGCTTTGAACTCGTGGAAGCTCACAGCTGTGGTGATGCCTATTGCCGCAGTTTGTTTGGTTATCGGTGTTCTTCTTGCTCTTGGTTTGCCCAAGTACTACCGCCAAGCCCCTGGAAAGATCCTCAACTTCTACGGTTCCCTGCTTCGCCGCCGCATTGTGCTCTGGTTTTTCTTCATGGTCATCGTCCAGAATTGGTTCCTTGCTGCTGCATTCGGCCGAAACTGGTCCTTCCTCTGGACTTCTCAGCACACCAAGGCCTGGGAGGTCACCCTGTTGATCATCTTCTTCTTCGTCATCCTCTGGGTAGCTATCATGGTCCTCTTCCGTTTCCTGTCCAAGGAACACAGTTGGATCCTCCCGGTCTTCGGTCTGAGCATTGGAGCCCCTCGATGGGCCCAAACCTGGTGGGGAACTTCCAACATCGGATATTACCTTCCATGGGCTGGAGGTCTCACTTCCGGAGCACTTGCATCCCGATGCTTGTGGCTCTGGCTGGGTGTTCTGGACGAAATCCAGCAAGTTGGTCTTGGAATGATCCTTCTCCAGACCTTGACTAGAGTGCACGTCTGCTTTGTCCTGTTGGCCGCGCAATGTATTGGTTCCATTGCTACTATCTGTGCTCGAGGCTTCGCGCCTAACAAGACCGGCCCGGGAAGTATCTCCCCGCCGGTTGGATCGTCCGTGGACGCAGTTGCCAACGCGTGGTTCTGGATTGCGCTCTTCTTCCAGCTTTTGGCCAGGTCAGTTATCATTCCTTCTTTGATTCGTTTTACCTTGTACTAACTGTGATTACAGCTTTGGTTTCCTTCTGTTCTACCGTCGCGAGCAGCTCAACCGCCCTTAAAGAATCATTTTGCTTTTTCCGTTTTTCGCACCATTTTGGCGATGTCATATAGAAGGATAGGCGTTTGGGTTACATTTGTTTTTGATTTATAAAATCACGTATTTACCTAGCCTAATACATGTATATGGATGATACCTGCAAATTGAAGGGCAATCAGACAGAGCCAAGTCTGACATTCTACTGGCAGAAGTACTGTAGTAGTATCTACCGGACTACTATGGTTACAGTACTCTAGGAAGACGTACTGGTAGTACCGCCACGACTTAAAATCATCGACCCTATAACTAGTGACTGTTGAATGTGGGTCTCAAATCCCATGAACGAGTTTTCCACATGGCCTCCAGGGTCTCTTGGGTCCCCATGGATCTTCGGGGCGAAGTTACCTCGGGCACACTTCGGCATCATCGGGCCGCATTCCCAAATAAATTCCCCGAAGCCGATCAACGCACGGCAATCGACCTGCGACGCTTATATTCATTGTCGGTAAGTTTCCCCCGAGGTTTCAAGAGGCCCGGTTAAAAGAGACGCTTACATAACGTCGTACGAGCACCCCCGGGCGTACTACTACTAGTTAGTCTACCTGGACAGGGCTGGGCAGCACTGAAACGGGCCGAATAGCCGTAAAAGGCTTAGAAGGCTTGAGGGCGCATTTGAGCCCTATGCGCTCCAGCATAAATGGTTCCAGCATAACCAAAATGCATGGCACTACTGTATTCTACTTTATCCACGGACTAATTCCGAGGGCTAAACGCTCATGCACGGTTCGATGACCACATTCGGCGTCGGAGGCTCGACTCGGGATCTCACCGGTGTTCTAACCGAGCCGATGTGGGGATGTTCCTAGTCTGTTCCTTCGAATTTCTTTTCACCCCCGGTTTTTTTCGTGGGGGCGACCACTTGGCTGAGCGTTTAGCCTTCTGGAATGGCCCGACTCCAGACTGAACCCATCATGATTCCAACCGCGAAACGATGGAGCCTAGACAGAGGGTGCAGGATCCGGAGCTCACGGATGATCGGTTAAAGTCAGACCAGTCCGACCAGTCCGACCCCAATCGAGTCGGCAATGGCTCCGCGTCGCGACAAGCCAAGACTGAAGGGCAGAGGCTCTGAGCTCGTGTTCTCAATCGGGTAGTGAATACCGCAGGTAACAGGTCATCCCACGCCTCTTAAATGGGGGTCGGAGACACGGGTTGCCCGGATAATATCACGGAAAAGGGGGCGCGCTCAGGGTAAACAAGGAACCAGGCCCCGGGGATTGGCTGGGGGAATTTCTTTTATTAATGTTGTCAGCTGAGAGGGCTGAGGATCCCGAAAGTGGATGAGCCAAGCAATTGGAATGAAGGGAGTCTGCGCCTCCCAGTGTCCTCTGGAGTACAGTATGAAGTACGGAGTACTCGTATTAAGGTGTTACTTCGGGTTCAGATGCTGGTTGAACTTCCCCATTGAGCTTCCCCACTGTCAAAAAACGTGGATGTTTTGAGTTGGACACATGACCAGAGCTTCGGCGTTCAAGTCAATGCCAAGGGTTCCCCTCTCTGACAACTTCCCCGGAACTCTGGAACGGAGAACCAGAAGAAATAAAGGGAAAAAGGAAGAAACAAACGAAAAGAAGAGAGAAAAAAAAAAAAAAAAAAAAAAAAAAAAAAAAAAAAAAAAAAAAAAAAAAAAAAAAAAAAAAAAAAAAAAAAAAAAAAAAAAAAAAACAAACAATAAAAACACAACAACATTCAACATAAAAATCTATTTCAC